>OU015527.1:48005185-49205185 GCA_907165065.1 Caprimulgus europaeus
AAAGAGAAGTATTGCTCTGAACTACCTGTTGCAGAGAAGAGGGACGAACAGGACAGAGAGAATAAACAATGTGAAAGAGGCAACAACAGCAAATACCACTCTGGTGTGATGATTGGGGAGGGAACATATGATGTGGTGAGGAAGATTACTTAAAGAAAATGGGATGAAAGGAAGAAAAACTGTAAGAGATGGTATAACATAAGAAGAGGACAGAGGCACAGGTATAGTTAAGGAGAAGAGAAAAGGAGAGTTGTGTCAGGTTGGTCATTTTCTTTCTATGCCTGAGGCATCTTGTTCTGACCACTTTTGCAGCCATTCTCCATAGTTCTTTCCCCAAGGTGAGTTCCCCAAGAGCAAAGGTATCCATCCAAAATAAAAACTGTTGTGGGGGAGGAAACTGGACCTTACCTTGACTGTTTTCCATTTAGTCTTTTTTCTCCCTAATTTCACTGCTGCTTCTTTTGTCTTGGCAGCTTATCTAATGATGAGTCTCAGTTTCCCCAGGTGTGAAAGCACCTATCGTCTGAAGATGAAAAGTGCTATAAATATTCTCAGTCTTTCTTGTCAGGCTTTGCAATGAAACTGGTTTCTCACTTGTCACCTGTCTGTGCTTGTTCTTCATAATCTTTTTAATGAATCTGCTATCAAACTGAGCCCTGAGATGAGTTTAGGAATATATGTTATCCATTTTAAAGAACTGATGGTTAGGATGAATCTACAAAGGGAATGTTTTTAACATTTACTATTTTGGAGGGGCATCTGTGGCTAACAGTGTTGTGAGCTTTAGGCTAAATTAATCTGTATGTGGGTGTATCTGCCATCTAACCTTATGTGAAACTGCAATACAATTCAGATAAAAAAGAGACTTGGTAATTTTGAGATGGATGGACAATCCCTAATTTCTTTGAAGGCATTAGTCAAATGCTTCTATTTAAAAACAACTTTGGTTTTCTAGCATAAAAATAAAGTGGTAAAAGTTTTCTAGGCAAAAACTGGTGGCAAGAACTTTCAATCTACAGGCAGTAAACATGCGATCTCTGTATTAAACGTGACTATGATAAGTTTTTAAGTTGACATTTGAAAATTAATAAAACACATTACTAATTTCACAGCTTTAAGGAAATATACATTTCAAGACTACCTGCAAATTTTTGACAAAGCCTCTTTTCCCAGTGCAGGATGGGCTCACAGGTTTTTTTGAGCATGATCTTTGTGTAAGACAAGTCCCCCACTACTAAGGTTAAATTTTAAAACTAAAGGAAAAAGAAAGGAACAACAATAGAGTAGTTTTAACTGATATGATTGTGGGAATAGTCCCACCTCTTATTCCTTGAGTCTGATATTTTTCCTTTATTAGCCTCTGAATAACCCCAGACCTTATCTCGGTGTATCTTTTTTTCACTTCCTAACCCAAATCCTAGCAGTAGTTATGAGAGGAAAATTTTACACGTGAAAAATTTTAAACTCCTGTTGTATTTTTTCAAGTTTATCCATTTACTCATCATAAACCACACATTCAGCTGACTAATTCTTAAATTCTGCAGGTTTATTATACAATATAACTATAATTTCTGTGTTAAAAACTTACTGATGCTTTAATAAGAAATGTAATTTAAAAGAGATAGATTTAAGCCCTGTGAATTCTGCAATTTATTTGAAATTGTGCAAATAATCTTTAATTTTCTGTGTTCAGATTAACGTTTATCACTCATAATCGATACTATACAGTCAGTAGCTCAGAAATATAGCAGATTTTTGCATAAAAGAAATTCAGAAAGTGCTTGCTAGATAGATCTATGGTGTTGTCTGCTTCAAGTCACTGACTCTGGGACAGCAGCAGTAGTTTTCCGATACTATTGTTAATATGGATAATATTAACTGCATTATTTCAAGGCTGTAGCAGACATCATTCTTTACACACATGAAAGCAGGGAAAATATGATAAATTTCATTCTTTTCTAGAAGACGATGCTTATCACTATGTCTTTTGTAAACTTTGCTTTCATTAAACACAGAAATGTAAGACAGCATGAGTAACCGGCAGTACTGTGAAACATTGGTGGTGGAGGCAAGACCAGCCCAAGCTCTCAGTACTTTCCCACCATCAAGGCATGACTTACAGTGATCAAAGCCCTGGTATGGTGTATTGCAGATAGGGAAAGGAGGAGCAGTATGTTTAATTCTCTCCGTATAAATTGTTCTTCCATCTTCAGAAAAATTGAGGAGCTGAGTCTTGAGGAGTTTATTTAATGATTTTTTTTCATATTTTTATTACTGTCATGAATATAGTTGCCATGTGGAGAATCAAGTCCACTGGCTAGTGTACAAACATATAGGAGAACACAGAACACAGTTTTTGAGGCAAGGTCTTTCCATGCAAGAAACACAGCATCAAAATAAATATTTAATTATTTTCATACTGTTAAGTTTTCTGCAGATACCTGAAAGTCTGCTGGAAATTTAAAATGTACAGATGGTGAAATTTGCTGTCTGTGTGCTGTTTATGCCTTTTCTAAACACTCATAGGATTTACATTGCCTTGAACTCTGAGTAGTCAGCTTGACTGTTCTTTTGTTCAAATCTTTTATGGTATAAATGGAGAGTCAATCTTGAACTGAACCCTGGTTTTGTGTTTGTTTATGTGTTTTAAAATACTCTTTCTGATCAATACTTAGTGGCCAGTCTGTCTTTATTTAAAACTGATTTATCTTGTACTGTTGTTAAGTAATAGGATGTTGTGAAATGCTTCAAAATCTCAGTATCCAGCAAAATTATTTTAGGCTATAGAACCAGAAAGAATCAATTTAAGTTTTTTTTATAAGATCATTGTGTTCCTCTCTCCTCACAAAACAGCCAACACCTCCAAAACCATAACTAAGCTGTCTCATACATGTCTAGAAATATACAGGCATAAGGCAGGGAAGTCAAAGCCCCAAAGCCATAAACTGCCTTCTCTGGGGATCTCTCTGTGTGTAGCTTATGTGGAAAGGGCTTCTGACTTTATCCAGAAACTTAGAATAAATTTTCATCCATTGATATAGTTGAGTTTCTCATCATTATTTGATATACTATGTTGTCCAAGCAATATTTCTGAGCTATCGTGTACCAAAATACCTTTAATTTAAACATAGATGTCATATTTAGCTGAAACAGAACTTGAGCACAGCTTTTGAAAGCTGTTTCCACATATGAAGAAACTAAATGACCATGGTTCAGTTCAATGAAGGTTATTTATACCTCAGAACTTACTGTCCTAAAAATGCTGGTCCCATCGGAAATATGATTCAGATGCCCAGAACTGAAGAAAGATTTTCCCTTTTCCTGTGTAAAATATGAAACAAAGGAGAAATTTAAAACACCTAATTAGAACAGTTCCTTTGTCCTTTTACTTTTGACAAAGTAAATTGTAAAGAAGCATGGCAGTTTCCCTATGTAGGTGGTCTATTTTATGTGCTAACCCCACAATGACCTCTGAGATAACAATGCAGGTTATTTGATGGATTCTGAGGATTTTTAGTATGCTGAAAATCAACATATTGTGTAATGAGAGATATCAGGCTTTCAGTGTACTAGAGACTAAGTTTCCAAGTGCAAAAACCTTCATTTTTTCTTTTATTTTCTGTCTTTGACCAGTTCCACTTGTACCTGAGCTAGGTGAATGTTTTAACTGGGATGATCCTTCCCTACTGGGTCATTTTTCCGGTTCCTCAGGAAGACACAAGTAGGTTTTCATGATCAGCTGCAGGGAGTTGATCTCATCATCTGTATGTGTGATCTTTTAATATACTTCAGGGGCAAATACAACATGTACTTCTATTTCTGCTTAGTAGTCGTAGTGCATTTTACCATCCTTTTCTTATGAGCTGCTATCTTTGCATATACAGAGGCAGGCAAGGGAAGCTTCTTTTGGTGAGGAAAATTAGATACTGTGGGCCAGATCTTCAGCTGGTATAAATCATGCCTGCTCTGCTGAAGGCACTAGAAGCATACCAGCTTACTTCACAGAGCAAGCAGCCGTATGTTCTTTGTGATATTCTTTTTTAGAAGCATCTTTATAGAATTGCAAATGTGTTTCATATCCCTGGTCCTGGAAGGAGGGCAAGCCAACACTTGAATACATTATAGCATTTTAAACACAGTAATTTAATGGTGCCTGTTAATCAGCCAGCTAACTTGCATGGAAAGCCTTTACAAATGAGAAAATATAACTTTCAGTTGTCACTGTTAGTCTGAAATTCTTTTTTTTTTTTTCTTAAATATAATTGGTCTCATTTTTTTCAGTGCCAAGAAGAAGCAGAGGCATTTTTCACCCTCTAAATCTTCCAAACTGTCACTACCCATAGTCTGAGACAGTTGTGAGAGACGAGCGGAACTGCTTTCAAGGTTTAATGTGGTCTCTGTGAGGGCTGGGTCTGTCATTGCCCAATGATGTAATTTCATTAGTTTGTACAAAATGGTTGGGCTGGGACAGTTTGCTTGCAGACACTTACATTCCTACTATTTATACTACAGGAGAACAATTTTTAATATGAGCAGAGACCGAATGGAACTGTTCTAGCTTGAACTGGTGCCACATGAGTGCACCAGCCCATTTAGGGGTGAGCCAGGGACAGAAACTCTGCAGTCTTTTATCAGTCTGGCATACCAATAGTCAATTGGCACACAGAAATACTGCCAAATTAGCAAGAAAAGGGAGGACAAAATATCCCTGGAGGTGTGCTTATGAAATTCATTTTCCTGAGACTTATTTAGTAGGCTGGGGAGGACCACTAGATCATCCCAGCTCACCTTCTGTACATCACACGCCATTACAATTTCACTTAGCTAGCCCTGTATTCATCCCCAAAGCTGTTACTGGATTAAGCATTTCTGGATCCAAAAAAGCAGTGAGGGTGTCCAGTGAAGAAACGGGAAGGACCGTAGTACTGCCAACACCTGAAGCTCTAGACATTGTAGTGTACTGCGTATTTATGGTTTGTCCAAATGGTCTCAGGAGATGAACCAAACTCTATGTTGCAAAGTTAAGTTTAAAAATTCCAGCAGAAACGGATCTGTTAGTCCTTGTGAATCTAACTTCACAAGAAATTCCCTCCATATTTTGGAACTGATAGTTATGGTGGAGCTATGGATGTGGTTGAAGATGTTCTAAGTGAGTGCTTGGGGAAAGGGTCCTATTCTAGCAGATCTATAGTGTATCTGCTAGGAAAAATTGGATTTTTGCTATGTGTCAGCAATGAAGCATGCCTGGAGTATACTAATGCCTGGCAAGCATTAGTATAATCTCCATAGCATGGGAGAAAAAGATCTGGAATAGCCCATTTGCACTCAGGTGGTGGTCCAGCTCTTCCCCAGGACAAGTTACTGCAACTGAACTATGAAGAGTCCTTCTTTTATCGATGTACGCCTATACCATGTGAAGGACAGAATCGTGATTAGGATCTGAAAGCCCTATGAGGGGATTGCTAGATGTTCTGATTTTCAGTCAGGAACAGTGACTGTAGACATCTCTGTGTTGCGTCAGTCTTAGCTAACAGACTGTTCTCAATGACAAGCTACACTCTTGCTTGCTTTCTTTCCCTCCACCTGGTCCTCCCTGGTTTTGCAGACAGATCTGACTGTTTCCATCAAGCTACAAGCCCTGTATATGGCAAATAGTGTAATGAAGCTATGGCCACTCTGTATTGAGAAGTTTCTACCAAGTCTTATGCTGCTGAAAGAAAACAGAAAAGAGGTGGATATGGCACAGCTAGGTAGCAAGTTGATATGGGTAAAGAAAAGCTCATGTGAGGTTCTCAGTTGGCGGACTAAGTTCTTAGTGATACTTGTTTGAGCATTGCTTCTCTTTTCAGGCACCAGTGGCTGAGTGACCACACCACAGTGCTTTCATGGATATGGGATCAAATTGACTCGCTTCCTGCTCTACTTACCACATTTTATATTGCACGTACACTGACGCTTGTAGCACCCTAAACGTGCTCTGCAGAATCGAGTCCATAGCATTAAATTTTGGAACACCAAATACTGTTGTGTTCAATATCACCTGCTTTAGTACTTTATGTCAGCTGAATGTGAGTTTCTGCTTGTAAAGTATTTCCCCACATGAGAGAAAAAAGTCCAAAAAAACCACGTTTGTGTTATTCTGTTGAAAACATATGTTGTAATTGATATGCTAGGCCAAATATGACTCTTACTGTTTGAATTCATACCCTAATACAGCCACTAGGCAGTATTTTGAATTTTAGTTCTCAAAAGCACATAAAATGCAAATTAATTAAGATGGCTATTTCTCATAACACAAATAACTAAAGACTGCTAAAATATCCCTACTGAGGATAAAACTGTTGTGTAATGTTCAAAGCTGTGACAACACTCTGTAAGACTAATGAGTAAATGCCAACTGATTACAAAGGATACAATTATAGAGGGTTAACAGCTATGAAATTAATAATGCTTGTTAATCTTTAGGTAAGGTTTAATAATCACTTGATAATTATTTAATTTGCAACAACTCTCCATATTAAATCTAAATGAAGGGTTACATTTCCATTTTGATATTTATGGCTTTAACCATGCTACTGGGAGTTGGGCAGCTAAAGCTTTGTTCTTAGCATTGAGACCATATAATCAGAATAGGAGCCTTAATTGTTACGAAATGTATTTGCCTTGGCAGTAGAAGGAGAAAGACTGTCTTGGATCTGAACAGAAGCATCAGATCTACTGGCAAGTGAATGTGTGTGTTCAGGGAGAGGAAGGGCTGTGATCAATGCTTGATTTGTTTTGTTGGAATGAGGTACAGCAGCTAACATTGGATACCTGTGGCCTGGGATACACTTTAAAAAAAAGTTGAGGGTGGGGCAGGGCAAGAGACAAAGAGAAATAAGTCAGCAGTTGACTTTGGTGTCATTCTGTTACCTGTGTCCTGCTACTTAGCCATTCATTGAGGCTGTAAGTGGTTTCTAGTAGCAGACTCAGTTTCCTTGTCCCATCCACTGACATACTTAAAGCTCAGCAGTAATATTAACTGAGTGAACATTATTCCTTTTACATTAAAGTGTGGAGAGAGTTTAAAAAAAATAATATAAACCCTAGCATCTTAATATAAATATCTTTGTGTTTAGGAATCCCATTTTACTACCTTGCTTACCAGTTCAAGCTTCATTTTTGGTAGAAGCAGTAAAACAATGGGGTCATGATTCAGTACAGTGTTTATGCAAACACTGATGGCCTCCTTGGCTATGCCTGAATATTTGGTTACTCCTCCCTTTAAGCTGGCACTTCAAGTTCTACTGCAGTCAAGCAGTAGAGCATGGAAAGAGAAAATGGATTCCGTACTGCTTCTTAGATTATCAGTTTGCCAACTCAGCTTGATCTGATAGTGCCCATTAAAGTTAGAAGAGGTATTGCAAAGAGCAGAATGCAAAACTTGACTTTCTGATCTCATAAAGTCTGTGGTGATGGAAATTAAATTTATAATTTCATTGATTGGGTTGCAGAACAACACAGCTGAAAAGAACTAATCCCAACAACCCTAACAACCCAAAACATTTTAAGATGCTTTCTCATTTTGTATACATAGCAAAAAAATAAATATAGATTTGACTTTTTTATTGTATTACTCTCTTATTGTAGTATACTGAAAATTTATGAGCCAAAAGGAAATAAGTGTGTCACTGAATGTGAGTATTAGCAAGGCAAATTACCAGTATGTAGTTAGTTATCAGGTAAAGGATATCTTTACCTGTTTTCTTTTCATATCCTTGTTGGTCTTTCATAATATGAACAACAACAAAAAGCAAAATAATTTAAATTACGCAGTGATTAATTTCTGAAGCATTTTCTGTCACAACAAATCTTGTGAGAACACAAAAAACCAGAGCAAAAACTTGTCATTTTTATCCAAGGTAAAAAAGTTGTCATTTTATGAAATTACAGAATAGAATAAACAGTAAGTGTGTTGGGATTTTTTTGCCAATGAAGCAAAAACTTTTTGGTAGAATAAAAAAACCTCCTCTATTATCCAGGAAGACTTTATTAATCTCTCTTTCTCACTGTCAAAATTCCACTCAAAGCTTTTCCCAACTACTTTGTTTTGGATTCCCGCTAAATGTTAAAAAATGTTAAAAAAGTAAACCTACTCTTTTGTATAATAAAGTTCTGCTAGAAGTAAAAATACGAGAAGTAGTTGAAATTAGCAAGTAGTCTCAGTAATGAAGAAAATGTAATAAAAATACCCTACAGAAAATTTTTTAATTGATTAATAACAAAAGCACACCTATTTATTTTATTTTTTAAAAAAATTGAATGAATACTGATAGAACTCTTACAAAAATAAACTTGAAAACCCAGTAAAATAGTGACAGGGTATTTGAGAAATGCACGTGAAAATATCTTATAAATATATTTTAAAAAATAATAGCAGATAATTTTTTTATATTTCACTAAATGTCAAAGAAACCACCCTGTGCTACTATGATTTTTTCATCGGCCTTTGCAGAAGTAGTTATTTCTAATGTTCCTCCAGAACTTTTGGCCTGAAAATTGTGAAACATTTTACAGATGACTTTAACACTTTCAATTAACACTTTCAGTTTCCTGGTATTTAGAATAATGAATCATAAGGTTGGAAAGGACCTTTAAAGATCATGTAGTCCAACCCCTCCTGCCATGGGAAGGGGCATCTTCAACTAGGTTAGGTTGCTCAAAGCATCATCCAACCTCACTTTGAAACTTCCAACAATGTGGCATCCACAACCTTTCTGGACAACCTGTTCCAGTGTCTCACCACCCTCATTGTAAATAATTTCTTCCTAATGTCTAATTGAAATCTACCCTTTTTCAGTTTAAAACCCTTGCCCCTTGTCCTGTCATTACATGCCCTGGTAAAGAGTCTCTCTTCTTTCTCATAAGCCTCTTTTATACATTGAAAGGCTGCAACAAAGTCCCTTGGAGCCTTCTCTTCTCCAGGCCAAACATCCCCAAATCTCAGCCTTTCCTCATAGGACAACTGTTCCACCCCTCTCATAATTTTTGTGTCCCTCCTCTGGACTCATTCTAACAGGTCCATGTCTTTCTTGTACTGGGGACCCCAGAGCTGGATGTAGAATTCCAGGTGGGTTCTCACAAGAGCAGAATAAAGGAGGAGGATCCCCTATTTCCTCACAAGGGAAGAGGAGGGGCAGGCGCTCTCTCTGGCGAGCAATGACAAGACCAGGGAGAAAGGCAGGAAGATGTGCCAGGGGAAGTTGAGGTTGGACATTAGGAAAAGGTTCTTCACCCAGAGGGTGTTGGAGCACTGGAACAGGCTCCCCAGGGAGGTAGTCGTGGCACCAAGCCTGACAATATTCAAGAAGCATTTGGACAATGCCCTCAAGACACATGGTCTGAATCTTGGCATTGTTTTATGCTAGGACAGGTGTTGGACTTGATGATCCTTGTAGGTCCCTTCCAACTCACAATATTCTATGATGCTATAATTCTATGACCTCAACCTGCTGGCCACACTGCTTTTTATGTAGCCAGGGATATCACTGGATTTCTTGGCTGCAAGGACACATTGCCAGATCATATCTAATTTTCCATCTGCCAATACTAAGTCCTCCTCTCAGGCCTGCTCCCAATACATTTATCTCCCAGCATCTGGAGATATTGGTGATTTCCCTGACCTAAGTGCAGGACCTTGCACTTGGCCTTGTTGAACTTCATAAGGTTCATAGATGATGTGGTTTCATAGTGATGTTTCCAAAAGATAAACAAGGTCAAGGCTGGGAGTGCACTGGAAAGCATAGTGGTAACTTTATGCAGGAATAGCCTATTGGAATTGCTCTGCTTAGAAATTTGTTTTTCAGACAACTTCTTGCCAAAACTGTAAAACAAACACAAACCATGAAACAAAACCCATTCCTATTCCTAGTATGTTCACTTATGTTCATCATTATTTGAAGAGTGGTCTAAATGTCATAAAAACAGACAAAAGCTCATTTTCCCCTGCCAATGTAAAGTTATGAACCAGTACTCCTGCTCACTCTACAGGGGACACCCTTTCCCATATTTTTCAACAATGCACATTCCCTTGCTAGCCTTGTACCTGTTGAGTGTAACAAGTTTTTGTCAAGCAAATTTATTTTTTGTCACAGTCTGAAGAACCTGACGTGTAAGAATGGTCAATGAATGCAACCAGCAGAGATTTTTCTTCTCTTTTATTTGTGTGGTTCTTTGTTATTGTTGTTTTTCTCTATCACTTGGCATTAAGGGATGTCCATTTTCATATTAGCTTCCTTGGAAAACACTCCCTCCTCCTCCCTTCCCAGCCCTGGCACCTTTTCACCTGCTGAAAAGGTAGCTTGCTTGCAGTTTGCAGATACACTCCTGAGTAAGGGGCTAAAGCAGTCCCTGAAGAAAGTTTGAAGGTGTCCCTGAGATGCATTGCATCTGCCACAGCGGGAGGAGTTGGAAGATTCCTCCAAAGTCAGGATGGATTTCATGGCAGAATTCTGCTTGCTTGTGGGGTCCTGTCTCATGCTGCAAGGAGGGCAGAGCACACCTATGTCAACCCAGGGCCCTGCCCTTATATGAGGGCTCTGGTTCTACACAGCAGCATAAGCTTAATGACACTGATTTCTGAAATATCATTTGCAAATAAAGTTATAGTCCCAGTAAATCTCTAATTTTTCTCTTTTAGATTTATATGTCTTTCCTCTACAAGCAATCCCAAGAAGAAAGAAACAGCATTGCTGTTCTCCTGGTCTTGAAGCAACACTGGGAACTCATGTGCTAGAGATGTCTTTCCTGTTCTGGCATGCTTCTGGGGTGGTATTAATAACTATATAAGAAAAATAAAGGTGGTATTATTAAGATTGTTAAATTAATCTGATTTGAAAAGAAAGCTTGTCAGCTTTCACATGACAACGAAAACAGGAAGTAAAAGTATGCAGACAATTTCAGGGCATGTCTGAACTTTCCTAGGCAACACTGTGATCCCACTCATCAAGTGGGAAGCAAAAGAAATTAAAGAATGTTCTTTGTTTCCAAATCGCACATTGGTGGATTTGCTTTTAGACATGTTTCAATCTCCAATTGTGTCTTGAAGGATTTTTTTTTTTTAAATTTATTTTAATGTATAATTTTCTATAACCATGTAAGTAAAGATTTTGTGTGTTCTGTATATATTTCAAATTTTCACTCTAATAAGGTATTTAAAAAAATCAGAAATCCCTGGCTGCAGAAACAAAGATCAAAGTTCATCTAATAATCATAAGCAGACATCTGCCTCCCTCTCTTCCTTCATTCTCTCCGCCTCGTTCTCTCTAGTTTCTTTTATTTATTTATTTATTTATTTTTTAAGAGGTCAGAATCAAATATCTACTTTTTCTCTCTTCCTCTGGATGAGCTGTAATTTCACAATATAATAATTTTATCAAGAACTAACAACTTTGGTTTGGCATAGAACTATATAATTTTAGAAAAATATAAAGTAATAGTTGAAAAGCTTGGGCTAGGAAAGAAAAGAATACTGCAGCTTTATAAAACCGTATGCTGCTTATGGGGACCTCACAACCACATTCAAATTCAGTTCTTGCCAAATCACGTTGCATTGCTAGAACTCCTTTAAATTTCCCCAGTGAGGCTCATATGGCAGGATCTATGTTCCTGCTATGCAGTATTAAGGAGGTTCATGGGCCTCTCTTTACCTTTTTTCTTTATTTCTTTTAGAAAATGATTATGCTATTTAGAAATTCATAAATTGAGAGCTCATGAGTTCTTTTGTATTTTTGACAGCATGATTCCAGACAACAGAGTTTCTAAAAGACATAGTAACACGTCAAAATCTTCATCACATATGAAGATAATTTTCTGTTGAGACACCTCTATGCTAGGAGCTGATGACTTTGTTTAATAGTGAGGCACATGAAATGTGTGGGATGTTGTGGTGGGTTGACTCTGGCTAGAAGCCAGATGCCCACCAAAGCCCACTCTATCACTCCCCCTCCTCAAATGGGCAGGGGGGGAAAAATATAACGAAAAGCTCGTAGGTGGAGATAAGGACGGAGAGAGATCACTCAGCAATTACTGGCACGGGCAAAACAGACTTGACTTGGGGGAAAAAACAAATCTACTTTATTACCAATCAAAATTAGAGGAGAATGAGAAGTAAAACCAAATCTTAAAACACCTCCCCCATCCCTCCCTTCTTCCCGGGCTTAATCTCTTTCCCGATTTCCACCTGCTCCCCCCAGCAGCACAGGGGGACAGGGAATGGGGTTGGGGTCAGTTCATCACACGGTGTTTCTGCCGCTGCTTCCTCCTCAGGGGGAAGTCTCCTTCCCCCACACCAGCGTGGGGTCCCTCTCACGGGAGACAGTCCTCCACGAACTTCTCCAACGTGAGTCCTTCCCATGACTGATAGTTCTCACGAACTGCTTTAGCATGGGTCCATTCCATGGGGTGCAGTCCTTCAGGAAGGGACTGCTCCAGCGTGGGTCCCCCACGGGGTCACAAGTCCTGCCAGCAAACCTGCTCCGGCGTGGGCTCCTCTCTCCACAGGCTACAGGTCCTGACAGGAACCTGCTCCAGCATGGGCTTCCTGTGGGGTCACAGCCTCCTTCGGGCATCCACCTGCTCCAGCGTGGGGACCTCCATGGGCTACAGGTGGTCATCTGCTCCACCATGGAGCTCCATGGGCTGCAGGGGGACAGCCTGCCTCACCATGGTTTTCACCACAGGCAGCAGGGGAATCTCTGCTCGGGCGCCTGGAGCACCTCCTCCCCCTCCTTCTTCACTGACCTTTGTGTCTGTGGAGTTGTTTTCTCTTACATCTTCTCACTCCTCTCTCTAGCTGCAAAGTGTGCAGCTTTTTGTTTCCCTCTCTTCCTTTTTTTTTTTTCTTAATTATGCTATCTCAGAGGCTTTGCTGATTGCCTCGGCCTTGGCCAGTGGCGGGTCTGTTCTTGTAGCCTGCTGGCATTGGCTGTGTCGGGTCGGACATGGGGGAAGCTTCTGGCAGCTTCTCTCACAGAAGCCACCCCATCTCCCCCCCCCCCCCCCCCCCCGCTGTTACCAAAACCTTGCCACGCAAACTGAATACAGATGTATATTTAACTGCAACAGAGTTTGAAATCTAAGTACAGCTGCCATGAGAGAGCTAGAGCTGTGCAAAACTGTTTAATACAGAAAGCATTTATAATTTTTGCAAACACCTAATTACAAATTTTTACAGGGAGATATTTTTCCACCTTTTTTTGCAGATACAGACTCTTAAAATTTAAGGAAAAAAAAATGAATGCTGTTATTATTGTTACCTTAGAGAAAAACCTGTGAAGAGAATAGAAATGCTTATTTTCTTCAAGGTTCCACAAAATATTCTGAAGAATTTTATTTTCTGGGTTGATTTTTTAGAAAGGATTTCTTTCCCAGCATTAATAGTAGAGGACATTTAAGACACAAATGTAACTGAAACCTCAGAGGCCATATTCTTTGGCAGTGTAGTGTCAAAGTGGCATACCAGGAAGCTTAGACCAGGGACACATTTGTCTCTGCTGTGTGTATACATAGACTAGCATGTGAGAAGTAAAATAAAAAGTACAATGAGAATGTCACTCTGATGAAACTAAGGCAATTTCAGCCTGAAAACCTTTAAAGCTTTGAATGCACCCTTAACTCTTTATAACCAATCTTTTGTTTGGGGATCTCCAACTCAAACCAAAGAAAGTCATATGCAGCAAAATTTTATACCAGGCTCTGAACCCTCAGAAGATCTCTCCTGTAGTCTTCTATACGAATTGTAAAGACATTGACAACAGATCTACCTTGATCCAGAATTTCTGTCTATGCGTTTAATCAGTGATATTTAATATGCTACCTATTGAATTGCAGACCTTTGTTGAACCTCCTACCCTATCACTGTCTGTCAGAATAGAAATATTAAATATGTCAAAACTAAAAGGTTTCTGTAAACACATAGTGCAAATGCTTCTATTACTTTTATGGTAAAGAAAGAAGAAAAAAGGGCAGAAAAGGCCAAAAAAACTTTTGCAGACTTTCTGGACTTGTCCTGTCTCAAAGAAGGAATTTGAGTTGGTTGAGCTATGAAAAGGTAAAAATCTTTCAGCTGCATGTAAGTGAAAACTTTCAAGTCTCACAGCTTTGCAGAGGCAAAAGCTACTTTGCAGTGAAAACTTTCAACCAACCCTGTCCTTTGTCCTGCTTTTTATTTGGTGATGCAGATGACCATGCAAATTCATGATTATATTATGTGTCAACTTAAAGCCTCTTTTGTGGAGAGATGTACCAGAAGTACTGACATTTTATTTCGTGTCCCGTTATCTTGGTAAATCCTATTCTCTCCGAGTTTCTTGGGAAACAATCTAAAAGGGGGAATGTTTGTAACAGAAAGTGATTCACAGGGTCATGTGGATTGAAGATGCATACAGAAAATTCTTTGCAAAATGCACTTGGCTGTAGCTCCCACTAAGTGTGAACATTACTGTGGGACTAAGGCAACAGGACAGGAGTGGGGAAAGCTCTTATAGTATCATAATAAAGTAAATGTCACTACACACTAAATGTTTACCCCTTTTTTTGTTTTAAAGTCCTAATGTTTCTGAAATGGGATGAAATTTAGGATTACCTGTTATAGGCAATTTCCTTATCTTTAAGTAAAAGTTTCATGATCCCTTTTACTCATAGGGAAGCAGAAATACTTACAGGGTCAAGAGTTAAAAGTATGTCTAATTATTTTTGTCATCTATTGCATATCTGTAGGCTTGATTTGAAGCACCTCAGATTTTTACCAAAGGTGAGTCAATAGAGGAGGAAAGTGCCTACCCTATATAATTTCTGACTTGCTGGGACTTGCATTCAATGTTCTGTGTTTTCATCTGGAAGACAAAATATCAGGAATGCTGAAAATGGTTGTATCAGATAATTCTATCTCAAATATAAGAAAGAGATTATTTTTATAATCAAAGCTATTGAAGGCATCTCAGAATAAAAAGTTGATACTTTGGAGATAGGACAAGAATTGGAACCAAAGACCTCAACGGTAGGTACCTGCATCTACATGTTTAGTAACAATATTTTATTGACTGAAGACCATCAAACTTTTGATGGAGTTTGTCCATGAAAAGTCAATGGAATGCTTTTGGAAGACGGCAGTCAATTATCATGCCCACAAACCACAAGTGCATTGAGACCCTGGCTTTCACACAGATTATTCACAGGCAAGGGTGGTTTATAGCTCTTCCAGAACAGCTCCGAGTAAAATTATCTTTGTTCAGCTAAGGATTCCAGAACATGGACACTTCTAGTCTGTATGAAACTTAAGCGAATTGGAAGTGAATTTGAATGTATAAATAAAATTATTCCTGGGTGTTATCAAGGGTGAGATTTGGTTCTTACACAGTGATGTTGGATTACTTGTAGAGAACATAATGTTGGGTCTGTGCTTGATATTTATTTATTTTTACTTAATTTTTAAAATGTCTTTTATAACATTAAGTATTGGAATTCTTGTGGTTAAATACCAAACAGAACCTTTTATCACAGAGATTGCATTCAACAGAAAATTAAGACCATACTGTAAGTTGCATATAAGTCTACATATGGAAACTGTATGTGCAGCGAGCCTGTGTCCACCATGTCTAATGTAGATTGCAGAAGGTCAGAATGTGCCTCTGGAAAATTTTACTTGTCTCTCAGCTGGATATTCTTAATTTGTGAAGCTTCACATAGCAGTACAACGGTTGTTACTTGCTAGCAGCTCGTATCATCTGCCAGCTCTGAGTAGATTTCCCTCCATTTGCTGCTTCGAGTCACAGATGTCTATCCTCTATAACTCACACTTGCAGAACTTCAAACAGATCTTTTGAGAGAAGTGTAAGGTGTGTTCAAACTTGAACATTTAAAGGAGAAGATGTAAAAGCTACTCTTTTGCTTTCTTTAGGGTTTCAGAAAGTTTTTCTTTGACTTCTGAGGTGACAAAAATATATTTTTGTAGTCTTTGCATTATATTAATTTGTTAAGGGTTCTCAACTCTGTTCCTGCATGTGTGTGTATAAATACAATCTTTGCATGACTATACACTGTAGATACTACATTTGTGTATGTGTGTTTGTCCATACACACAACACATCCTGAATATATCTTGCCTGTAGTTTCAGTAGTGCCTTACTGAACACAGGGCACAGTTCTTCCAAAAGGGCGACAGCAGTAGGAGTGAAATAAAAAGCTTTATATCCTTCATACCATCACATATAAAATGAAATAATGAAATGCCACCAAACAGTATCACTTACATACTCTGTATCTGTCTTGAGCAGCATAAAACTGTGTGAAGCATTTTTGAACTAAAATAATTTTTCCATTCTCATTTGAACTAAAAAAAAAGAGAAAAGCTATTTTAAGTAAAGAAATTATGAAAAATATTGTCATTCTTTCAGTTAAAATTCTTTAGCTTTACTGTATCCATGGCTACAATAAGATAGCCAGGATTTTGAGGTGCAGATGTAGTTGCTGTGAATTAAGTGTGTCTGATAGCAGGAAGTGATTTAAAGATGTCACAAGTTGACTATTTCACAGAGAGTTGTTCAGGCACCATGCAAAGGAATTTATGTTAATGGCTCCTGTGCCGTGTATTGTGCAATGGGGTGGTACCTACTGCTTGCACTGTACATTTGTCTGTTAAATATCTTGCACATTCTTGGATACAGGCAGCTGTCAATAAGATAGGAACCTACACAGAAAAATCTTTTTACCGAAAGATTTCCCATGTTCTTTCCCATCTTCATCATGATAAGATCACGAAGTAGCCCAAAACAGGGGAAGCACCTCTTAAATTATGTTCTGCTCCTCTTATTTGAATATAGATGCTCTGCATGTATATTCGGAACAACAAATTGGTTAACTTCCTGTACTTTGGTGATAAAGAAAGCAGTATTTACTCTTGCTTTCACTGTTTAATTCAAAGCTGCATAGGCGATTGTATGCATATAATAGACAGAAAAGTGATATTTAATGTAAAGAAAAGTAACTAAGCCATGCAAACAAAGTGGAGAAATAAATCTGAAGTGAATGTGAAGCTATGAACTCTTCTGTAAGCTGTTCAAACTGAATATCTCTGGATATACCTTATGTCATAAAAAAAAATCTCCAACAGTTAAGCTGGATAGGTACCAGTAGTTGAGAGTGGGGGACACTCATTAACACAATTATAAAAAGAAGTATGTTCAGCAGGTTAGGAGAGATGATTCTGCCTCTCTACTCTGCTCCACCCAGAGTGCCGTGTCTGGCTCTGCGGTCCTCAGAAGAAGCAAAATATGGAACTGTTGGAACAGGTCCAGAGGAGGGCCACAAAAATAGTCAGAAGGATGGGACACCTCTCCTATGAAGAAAGGATGAGAGAGTTAGCTTTGTTCAGCCTGGAGAAGAGAAAGCTCCAGGGAAACCTTATTGTGGCCTTTCATTCTTAAAGGGGGCCCGTTAGAAAGATGGGGACAGGCTTTTTAGCAGGGCCTGTAGCAACAGGACAAGGGGTAACGGCTTTAAACTAAAAGAGGGGAGATTCAGACTACGGAGAAGGAAGAATTTTTTTTACAATGAAGTTGGTGAAACACTTGAGCAGGTTGCCCAGAGAGGTGGTAGCTGCCCCATCCCTGGAAAAGTTCAAGGTCAGTCTGCATGGGGCTCTGAGCAACCTGATGTAGTTGAAGATGTTCCTGCTCACTGCAGGGGATGTTGGAGTAGATGACCTTTAAAGATCCCTTGCAACCCAAACCATTCTATGATTGTATTAAAACAATCAGGACACAAATGAAATCTGGTAACAAAAGGTAGTGCCATCAGATAATAGTCTCTACTGAATTTTGTGTAACTGTACTCATTTTTCAACTAAGACATATCTACAGCCGAATAGTTTAATTCCTAAGCGTTACTTTCAAACTTTGCACTCTGTCTAAAAGTATATTTAGTCTTTACCCAATAACACAGCTAATTGCAGTCTTTCTATTGGCCTTTAAATTATATCCTCCTGAACAGAAGTAGAGAAAAAAGTTGTACAGAGAAAATAATTGGTCATCTCCTATCCCACTCCCCTTCTCCATAGCATTCTCAATACATTTTTAATCTGAGATCTAGTGACACCATGAAACAGCAGATTATAACCAAGATGATGGTACTTGTTCAGCTTTCATCCTCCATTTGGCTGTGATCCACTGGCCTTAGGAAAGGAGATAAGATTTTACATTTCTTATCAGCCACCAGATGGCTTTTAAAAACAGAGGCTGTCTGCTAGGATTTAAGTTAATGAACAAAAGTGCTTTTATGAACTACTGGTATGTACCTTCAGAGATGTAATTCTGGTTATTCAAGACAGTGCGAAAGAGGATATCCCACTGTATTTAACAACTTAGTCTAGCAATTGTATAACAGCATTTCTGACTCATTTTTCATAAGCACTGTAACTCTAAACAGAAATGGATTAGCATGTTAAAACTTTCAGAATTGTGCAGCTTTCAGTATTAAATAGAATTGTAGTGCTGTTTGGTGGATACTCATACAGAATTTTATGACTGGAAAATGTTTTTAAACAGAAATAAAGCAAATAAAGCATTATTTCTCCCTGTCACATAAAGGAAATTTGATTTCCTATGATCATTAAAAATAAGTGTGATGCCTGTTTTGGGAAAACAGCACTGCAAATCTAACAGTAAATTTACACACCTAAAACCATTTTTTTTTTTTAGAAAAAATAATTGCTAACATTATACTAGCAATTCAGAAAGAAACAAGTTCTAAAAACAGTCGCTGCCATATTGATATCCAACAAAGTAATTGGAAGAATAACAGAAACAACTTTCTGGAGCTAGTCCCTTCATATAGAACTGGTGAAACTTGTTAAGACTACATGTTAGTCATATTAAAGGAGGAATGGTTTAACTTTATGAATTTTGGAGTTCTCCCAGGAAGTTCTCCAGGCCTGATGTCTCTCAGATTTGCTGAATTGCTCATATGATTGCAGACTCCATGCAGGTCAAAGGAAAAGCAAAAGAACTGAAAGCAGAAGTTAAAGTTGCTTCCCATCAAGTTTATTATCAGATTCCATTATAAATCCTACTGTTAAGTGTTTTATTACAGTGACTAACATAATTGGCTTGATGGAGAAGGTGTATTCTCAAAGACAAGAATAATTTTTCTGCAGAGAAAATCTAACCAATCTTTTTTAGGTGCAAGCTATTACTCTGTCCAGTTTTCATTACTCTCTTCTTTATGTATTTCTAATAAAATAGAAGACAGTTTAAAGATAAATACCCCCAAATGGTATTTATCTTTAAACTGTCTTCTAAGTATACTAGTAAGACTAATGTTTTTAAAAAAGCTACAGTTGAGGAATTTACTGAATTGCCAAAATTAAAGAAGTCGGTAGTTAGCTCAGAAAAATCTATGAGCCTTTCTGTTTCTTACCCAAGGATATGAGATGTTTTCCTTTAATATAACTGGTAAAGTTCTTTTTTAAAAAGTTTTATTTAGATCACAACACTGAATCCTAAAATTCTAGGAACAAAATAATGTTAGGTCTTTGTCCAGACACACAAACATGCTGCTTATTTGCAGCTTCTCGTTGTACTAGCAAACACCCATAACAGTTCTCAGTGAAGTGGGCTTCTGGCCTTGACTCCCAGCTTTTATCGTTCTGAATAGAGATTAATAGTATGAATAAATGAAGTAAAAGAGCACCTTTTTTTGTGCTGATCTGATTTTATTATGAGATACTTTTCATAGCAAAATTATGCATGATATATTTTAAACATTTAATTTATACTCTGTAAACAGTCCTGTACTGAAATGCTAAGTGACTACAGTTGCTGCACTGCAAATTTATGCGTAGATACTGTGATAATATTTGGCCTTCTTCTTGGTTCTGAGTAACACTAGAGGAATTTTTTCTCCATAATTTGTATCTTGTTGCTGAATTAACTTACAGGTTGTGGTAATATTTTTTTTTTTTTTCATCACCAAATATTACCCCCATATCATTAAATGCATCACAATGATTCCTGTTACAGGCTGAGTAAGATGGTACAATAATTTCTGTCATTCTGATCATTAACTTTATATTTAAATCCAAATGTAAGTGTTGTTTGAGCAAGCCTAACTTATCCTATGCATTTTATGCTTATGTTATTCAATTTCCTGTATTTAATCTTTTATCACATCCTTCTAGGGGGAAAAAAGAATTATAAAATAGATATGTATAACTTGGCTGCACTCGTGCTATTACAGCAACTCAAAATTTTTAATATGATTTTTGAGTACTTAACCTCACAACTCTGTCATAGAATCAAAGAATCACAGAACAGTTTGAGTTGCAAGGGACCTTTAAAGGTCATCTACTCCAACATCCCCTGCAGTGAGCAGGAACATCTTCAACTACATCAGGTTGCTCAGAGCCCCATGCAGACTGACCTTGAACTTTTCCAGGGATGGGGCAGCTACCACCTCTCTGGGCAACCTGCTCAAGTGTTTCACCAACTTCATTGTAAAAAAAATTCTTCCTTCTCCGTAGTCTGAATCTCCCCTCTTTTAGTTTAAAGCCGTTACCCCTTGTCCTGTTGCTACAGGCCCTGCTAAAAAGCCTGTCCCCATCTTTCTAACAGGCCCCCTTTAAGTATGAAAGGCCACAATAAGGTTTCCCTGGAGCTTTCTCTTCTCCAGGCTGAACAACCCCAACTCTCTCATCCTTTCTTCATAGGAGAGGTGTCCCATCCCTCTGACTATTTTTGTGGCCCTCCTCTGGACCTGTTCCAACAGGTCCATTTTTTTCTTGTTCTGAGGATCCCAAAGGCAGACTCCATACTCCAGGTGTGGTCTCACCAGAGTGGAGTAGAGGGTTAGAATCATCTCCACCTGCTGGACAAGCATTGTTTGATGCGGCCCAGGTTATGGTTGGCTTTCTGGGCTGAGAGTGCACATTGCCAGCTCATGTCCAGCTCCTTGTCCACCAGTGCTCCTAGAGCCTGCAATGCCACCTGTAGCTGGAGTAAGATTTCTTCAGTAGGCTCCCTTTGATCAGATGGCCTGTGCTAAACACCATCCACAAGATTCTCTGTTGCCTTGGTCTCTAATTCTTACCCATAGCTGCTTTCAGGCAGCTCTTCACACTAGATCCATTTCTTGATGTAGAAGGCAATGCCTCCATTCCTCCTTCCTCGCCTGTCCCTTCTGAGCAGCCTGTAGCCATAGGCACTCCAGCAGATCTGCACTCCAGTCATGGGATTTGTCCCACCAAGTTTCAATAACGGCAACTAGGTTGTAGCTTTCTAGCAGCTTGGTGACTTCCAGATCCTCCTGTTTGTTGCCCATGCTGCGTGCACTGGCCTAGAGGCAGTGGCTGGGCTGGTGGCCTTGTCACCTTCTTAGAGGAACACCCCTTAATGCGTTTGAGGTATTTCACCAGTGTTTCCCTGTTGGCTACAATTATCTCAGAAGCCTCTGGCTTATCTCCATAAGACTTCAAGTGTGCTCCAGTGTATGCAGCATGTCTCAGAGCAAGAGACTGAGGGCCCTTGCCAGCAGCCCATTCCTCTAACCCTGGTATGTAATCCTGTGGCTTATCATAAGATGAGCCTGATATTATTCCCTTCCCCCTTCAAGTCTAGTTTAAAGCTCTGTCAATAAATACTGTTAGCTCCTGAGCAAAGACCCTCTAACCGCCTTGAGAAAGATGAATCCTATAGGATGCCAGCAGGCCTGGTGCTGTGTAGATCATCCTATTATTGAAAACACCAAAATTCTGGCAGTGACACCAGCCACAGAGCCATGTCTTAATAGACTGGGTATATTGTCATTAGTATCAGTGCACATGATGCTAGCTGGTGTGTCAGAAATGAGTGACTTCTGAAACATTTTATTCACTTGCTCTAGGGAAGCCACAGGGCTAGGCCATAAGTCAGCATTCACTTACATACAGCTCTGGAACAAATCTGAACAACAAAAAATGCTTTGTGGGAACACTGGTCAAACTTAAAACAAAAACTGCTTTCTGAATAGAGGGTGTCAATGTTTTCTTTTCAATAAGGCCGATGACTAGCTGGAACAAAATAACAACCTTTGAAAAAATGAAAGTGTCAACAAAAAATTAAATCAGCCCTTACCTTGAGCCCTTACATTACAAGATTCCTAAGAAAAATAACCTTACTCTGTTCTTTGAGCTCCCAAAACACGCTAGGTGTAGAGGCATCCAAACATTATTTGTCTGAACTCTCTATGTGCATCCCAGATGTTAACACAGTTTTTTGAAGCTTATGAGTCATTATTAGAGGAAAATGCCTGTGTGGAACAAACTGACATACTCATTTTTTTTATCCAGTTTTCACCTTGGTATCGAGCAAGTGGTAGTTCTTCAGACTTTTAGTTCTTAGAAATCTCAGTCAAGCCAAAAGCCTTTCTTTTTTTCTGAAGTTTTTGCTTAGCTGTTGTTTAATATTAGCTTGTTCCAGGGTCACGGGAAAGGCCTAGGAGATTTCTCACTATGGTCCTGCTCACTGTGGGAATGGTCTTTGGATCAGATCCTCTGCTGTGTATCTTCTCAATTTACATCAACCATATCTGTCACAGCTTCAAAATCTCCTCTTACAGTGTCTTTCCCTCATTTCCATCTTCTCCTGTAGTTTTGAATTCCTACCCTCTGATTTAAACATAAAAGTTTTGTGAGTTTTGTGTTGTGGTTTTCTTAATTCTGTGCTCTGTTATATCCAGTCTCATATAATAAAATTAAATTCATTTGGTAAGTCACATGTAAAACCTATGTGCTGTAGCTTTTCAGTCCAGTGCTCTTCAGTGTAGACTTGTATAATCAAAGTATGTCTATAATGCAGGAGAACATGGTCTAGCCTTTGTTTCCTACAGGGCACTGTGTTAAGGTGACCCGAGCTTTAAATTCTGCATACACCAACCCTTCATCCTCCAAACAGCTTTAGTCAGACAGGCTATATGAAGCAAACAGAGGTGCTCCTCACATCAACTGGTTTGGCCTCTTGAGTAATTAGTTGCTACAGGTCATACATGTGCATATTCTTTCCCATGAAATTGACTTCTGTAGACAACATAAATGACTGGGAAGTAAAAGCAGAAGTGGTTTCTTCTTTTCAGTACTTTGGACATCACTGCCTTCAACACAACTCCAGCTACAACTATGTCTTAGAGTCTCGAAACCTGTGTCCCTGGGTTTGGTGGAATCCAAAGATTCATTTTTTCACTAAATATTTGACTGAATTAAATTCTTTGCTTGGCCATTAGCTTTCTCTGCAACCTTGAATCACAGGATGAGTCACCCCATTTCTCTGTGCTTCCATTCCTTCAAATACGATGGGGAAAAGAGTCCACAGAAATCACACGATAACAGAGGCTGGTAGGAAGGGAGGTGTCTGGTGTCAGTTGTGGGCTCAGGCCAGGTTATTCAGGGCTTCACCTAGTCAAGATGTGAAAACCCTTGTGAACCCTTGTGAAAACTGCACAAGGCTGGAGACAGCCCAGCCTCCCTGGGCTCCACACCCACTGCTGGGTTGTCCTCAAGGAGAAAAAGCTTCTCCTTATCTCCAGGCTCAGCCACCCACATTTCAGCTTCTGCTGCTGCCTCTTGCTCTCCTATCATGCACCTCTGTGAAGAGCCTAGTGGCATCTCCTCTATCACCTCCTGATGATGCTGGGGATGCTATTGGTTGCCCCTGAAGCTATCCACCTCCTGGCTGAACCAGCCCTGGTCCCACAGCCTCTCCTTGCAGGCAAGGGCTCCAGCCCCACCGCATCGGTGTCATCCCCTCATTTCCAACCAATTCTGTCTACAGTGAAAAGGTAGCATGGCAGTTGATGTAATAAAAACAGTAGATGGTTAGATGTTATAGTGATAAGGGATGTATGATGGCTAGGATGGGAATAATATGCTAGACACTGAAGTATCAATGATGATACTGTTATCACAGCCACTATAGTCTCATGCTCCACAAAAGTGACCTGAGTACCATCAGCTTGTTTAATTGTACTATATAGTGAAAGAAAAAAGAGGATATGTCTCTCCTAAAACCTATTCAAACAGATTTTATATTTGGTATTCAGTAAGGATTTCTTCCTTACTATATCGATGCTTTCCTTCAAGATGGCACAAGAATAGATAAAAGTTCTATAAAAGAAAGGAATAGCAATGCTGGAGATGAGATTTTTTTTTCCGTAAACAGTGCTGTGCCTTATTTATATGCTTACCAAGTGACCTTGCTTGACAACTAATTCCTTATGATGAGTCATGTTATTTTTCACACTGACACATCAGCACTCAAAAAAGGATGAAGGCCAAAGCGTATGTGCAGCACTCAAATACCACACAAAATGTGCTTCAAGAGCTCAACTGGAACTAAATGAGCTTGCATTGTGCTGGGCTCCTGTATTTGGGTTAATCTAACCCCTAGTGTGAGGACAATCCCACAGACACTTTTGAGGAGATTCTTTATCTTACTCTCTTGGGCTGAATCTTCAAGCACATTCCTCAGAGGAGGAGAACCTTTCACTTTCTCCTCCACTCCAAAAAATTCCCTGCAGCAAACAAACAAACCCCAGCCCTTCCCTTCTATCTTTCCCACCCCTAGATTCCACAGGGGCTATTGACAGGTTTGAGGAGATATTTTGTTTGCAATGACTGAGTGCTCCTTTTTAGGAAGGAACCATTTGCCATCTGGGTTCCATCTCTCCAGTTGGGGTCTGGAGCTTTTCAGTGATGAATAGTGAGGTATAATATGTGTTGGATACTGTGACTAGAATGCAAACATTTTTCAGTTACATTTTGAGGGACGCGAGTCCAATCCAGTCCCAGGGCACAACAGTGGGAAAACTCTTTCCGGTTACACTACTGTATGCAGTAAACCAACTGAACGGTGCTTTGACAGCCCCGTGACTCTCATTCTTAACCTCATGTTGGTGCAGGATGCTTGCTACTGGAAATAAAAATACAACTTTATCACTTGACACCAGGAGAATTCTCCCTTGTGCCATATGGGGAAAATATACAGGACCAGCTGGGGAAACACCTGTTTGGAGGTAAAAGAATGGTGGGGAACAGGATCTGCAAGAAAAAGACCACAAAATGAAAAGGTAACAGATTTATTTCTGAACACAATGAAAGGAGTAGGGCACAAAAGAAAATGATGGTAAATTAAGGGACACTTTAAAATGTTCAGATATAAAACACCTGATATGAGTTTGTACAAAGATCTTAATATATTCCAGATATAGAAAGGAATTACGGGAAAGAAATAGAAAATCACAGTAACAGTTTTGTAGAAATGAGTTGACAGATGCTCTGGAGCTCACCTAGCCTATTTTCCTGGGCAGAGAGACCATTCTCTTTTCAAATATTCCTTAAATTTCAAATAGAAATTAAAGTGAAAGACAGATTTGACCTGCTCAGCCCATTTCCCTTGTCCTTTCTGGAAGCAGACAAAGGGTGGTGAGAGAAGCCTCTGCTGCCTCTGAGTACCTCTGGAGGGTCTTCAGGAGCAAGGGCATGGCTCCAGCTCATGTGAATCCCTGCCAGATTTGTCAATGGGTCCTGGAAGTTGTGCACAGATAACATTGTTTTGGATCTCCTTGCCTTGCAATAACAGAGCAACAGCATTACTGTGCTTCAACAAGGTTATGCAAAAAACAAGAGGTAGGAAAAGAGAGGAGCTTTGGAGCAGGGTAGGGTTTAGGCCCTTCCTCACTACCTGATTTCTATAATGTGGCTGTATACAGACTGTCCTTATGCTACTTTCTATGATGACCTCTCCACTCCCTATTTTCAACCACCTTCAAAATTTTTCTCCTGCATTTCAAGACTCTTGCCAGCTGTTCATATAATCTGCCTCTTATCAGGCTTCCTGTGATGAAGCGGATGATTGCTTTCCTGTGAGTAACCTCAGTTAGTCCTGCTCACACTGAATCTGAAAGCAGGGGAAGTGGTGGCCATCTCTGTGAAGTGTAGCCCCTCTAATATTCATGAAGCTGCAAAGTAGGAAAACAACTTAAATTTTGCCTCATTAACAGAAATAGACAGACTGCGTTGTTTTGTTTGTTTGTTTGTTTGTTTTAATGAATGAAAATTAGGACATTCAAAGTCAGAAATTATAATATCATATGAAAATTTAATTAAGAACACAAATTGCAACATTCATGATAAAACTGTGGGAGTTGGCAAGGCTGGTTGGACTTATGCTGCCGGCAGCTTATATCTCTCACAGTGTTATAGTTGGTAGCAAACGGCGAATAATCACAGATCAGGGCACATAGGCTCCTGAAATGAAGCACTGAGGTGTTTCATCCTATGGTTATGGGTAACAAGTTGCAGGGAAAGATGACTTTTAGGCCTGAAACCTTTTGTATGGGTGGGCAGGTGGAAGAGGAGACAGATATTCTGAGATGGAGAGGTTTTTTAATACAAAGTGAAATGCAGAGAACACATAGCAGGTTAATAGTTGCTCATAGGTGTTCCATGGAAATAATTCTACTCTGGTTTCAAAACCAGCTCGGTGTTCAGTATTGAAGTCTGTTTTCCCAGGCTGCAATTGTTAGCTTCTAAATAGTGGACACTTTGAGGTTATCCTGCAGATACGGTTTATCACTGAGTGTGTTTGATATAATCCTTGTCTCTCATCACTTGAAAGCTTACCTCTAATGTTGCTTTGATATATTCTATCAATTGTTATACTATGTAACAATTTGTTTCTAAGCTGTCACCAATTTAAAGTGAGCTTTCCAATGTAAAGTCCACAATATGTCTGTTTCACTTTTATGTAATCTGGCTTTGGGTTATGTATAGAAACAGATATACTTACAGAAATCAGATTCTGAATTCATGTAAGAGACAATTAATGATAGACATGTAGATGTCTTCATCTAATCAAAGAACAGTAGTACATGCTAATAGATACAGCTGATGAGCTTGAGTTATACCACATAATTAAAATTCAGCTGTAAACCCTTAACTCTTCTCTCCCCTCTCCTCACCTAGCTTAAGGAAATCTAAATTTCTAAATTTTTAAAACAGGTTGAAAACTGTTCAATTGATTTGAGGATTCTTAAAAACTGCTTAGTCAAACTCTAGAGATGAAAGGGTTGATTTGTCTCATTCAGCCTTTATTTTGATGCCATTGATTGTATTTAGAAGAAAGGCTCATGTTTTAAATTGGCCTTAAGTAACAGCATGAAAGTAAAAAAGTTAGATTGGTTATTTTCTGGAAAGCAATTAGGCCATCTGAATGCTCATTTCTTTAGGCTCCTATACAGCAGTTTATTTTCAGTGGGTATGAAGTGTTTCACACATAAAGATAAAAAATAATTTTGTGCATTTGCATTGCTGACCATATCTATCAGTGTGTAAGAATATTTGATCATAAAACCAGTTGATTATTCCTAATACAAATTTTCTGGAATTCACATCAACCATTAAAAAAAAAATCAGCCTGCTTAAAAGAAGTTTGGGAGAAGAAGTAAATGTTAAGGGGGGGAAAAAAATTAATGATTGTATTGAGCAACTGTGAATTACTGGCCTACTTAGGCATATGCACATGAGCTAGGGGATGACACTTTTGTAGTTTTTCACCTCATTTAATCTGAAAGGCCCACATAGAAAGTTACATAGCCAAAGTTAACATCTGCAGTTTGGTTGGTACATGCCTTTGGTGCTGGCATTAGCCCTGTGACCACAGTCACTTCTGTTGCTCAGCTCTTCTAGTGGTTTTGCATCTTTTATATTCCCTCAGGCTGTATGGTAGAGCAAGCGGACACCCACACTAGACTCCAAGAGAATTGTTCTAATGAATGACATACTACGCGCCTTGTGAAAGTAATTTGCTTTGCTTCATGGTGTAGTTGGCTAACTTCCTATTACTGAAGGTTCAGGCTAAATCTAGCACTAAAGCTATTCAAATCCTTGCCTTTTGGGTAACATATCACAGAAACGAGTCTTATTCAAAGTAATTCTTGCCTTTGTTTTATAGAAGGAAACTTAAATGTTGCACTGGCTTGGGGAACAGTTATCTACTATCTGGTGTTAGGGGTAATTAATTCACATTTAAAGACCTGGCATTTTTGTAGCAAGGTATATGTTTTACAAAATGTAGAACAAAGATGCTGATAAAATCTTATTTTCTGTCCTACAATTTGATGAGGACCTCTATTAGCTGTCAGATGCTGACAATTAAAGAGCTGAGAGCGCAGGGCAGGCAGCTCACCCTTCCTTCAGCTTATGTCTTACTTTCCCTTTCTCTCTTCACGGAGCACCATCTGAATTCTGTGAGGTGCACAAATTTGTGTCCTGTGGGCACTCATTACTTCCACAGCTAAGACTGAGTGATATTTTCTGCTCCAAACTCCTGTTTCAGTCACTTACTACTTTGTTGAAACATTCGTCTTTTAGCTTTTCTAGCTTTGCCTGAAAAATCCACCTGTTGCCTTTGTTCCCCAGCCCTCAATTCTTCTGAAAAGCACATGCAACAGAGGGGAGACCTCTATGTATATAGAAGAAACTACTTTTTTTACACATGGGAACGGTCTCTGTAGAAGGGCCAGTGGGGGTTAAAGATAAAAATAGGCTTTGATTTGACTGAACTCTGAAGTTCAGAGAATAGCATTCAGCGCTGCTTGTTGTGCGCACAGTTCCCAGTCACCTCACACTGTGTGCATCTGAGGAGTGCTGAGCTGTGCCTACATGTGAAGCCCGTTTAGCTGGGCAGTGAAAGTGTAAAGAAGTTCTGTAAGGCGAAGCCAGGACCTTCATCTTGTTAATTCCTGAAGGCACAGTAGGAAAGACTGCTGCACACTCCAGGCTAAGCTGTACCCATGCTATGACTTGAAAGCATCACAATGCAAAAGAAGTTATTTTTTACTTTACCTTAGAGTAAAATTTTTTCCTTCATTTAACTCGTAGTTTAAACTTTCTTTAAAACTGTAGTTTAAAGGTCACATAATTGCTGTCCTACCATTACTGTACTGATTATTGTAAGATTTGTTGAACATCATGAGTGGTTAAAGTGTCATTATTCTCTTAACTGTGAAGGTCTTTTTAACACCATGCTTCCCTTCCCCCTACCCAAACACAGGTTTTCTGAAACATGTTTGTTCAAAGTTATGTTAAATAACTTGCTGACTCCATTTAATGGGAAAATGATTTATCCTTGAACTTCTGAGATCAGTGGGAAAGAATGGGAAATAGGTAAGGCAAGGACTAACCAGTACCGTGAAATAACATGGGAAATCCACATCTCTGTCATTAAAGAGGTTAGGGTATTTTGGAGGAAGAAAAGAAATAGGACTGATTTTGACCCCATGCTTCACAAAACAATTCTGACTCAGTTCTGTGGAACTCTTCTGGAATTCACTGCTGATTCCACAGGGATAATTTTAAGGTAAGCATTCAGTTTGGAGGGAGGGTTGTTGAGAGCCCTTTCAAGCATAACATTAAGTGATAGTGGTTGTGCCATGCTGTCCACTGCCAGCAAAATTTTCAGTACAGAGAACTACAGAAGACTGTTCTATGCACCTCAGTAAAATAACTTGTGCACTCACTGAAGAACTAATGGATAGGCATCAGTAGGTCCAAAATTCACAAATAAATGCATGGTGGTGGAAGATAGACACTGTTTTTCTTGTAACTCAAATTTAATTTTTAGAAAAAAGAAGTTGGTTCAGCTTTCCCCACTATTATGTGACATTTTTTAATATAGAGTAAGTAACATTATAAAGTGAATATAAAATCAAAACCATGTAAATATTAGTAGTGCTGGAACCATTTTGTCCTAGGAGCTGCCTGTAGTTTAGCTGTATCACTAATATACAAGGATCTGAATGGGGACATATGGTCACCATCAGCTTGGATATTTAATTTTGAGATGACACTTCTATTATTCATCTGAAAAAGGGGAAGTTACCATATAACTGGTTGCAATTAGCCAAACCACCATTTTCTCTAACAAATTAATTCTAAACAGAAAGCCAAAATGGCATTTTAGAATTACAACATCACTCCCAGATTTGCACCTCCTGATGAATTCCCAAGGTTAAGATTCAAGCCATATTGAAAAACCAACCCTCAATTATACATTTTTTAGAGAGGAAGATCAGTGGCAGGTGGTGACTGCTGTAAAAGCCTTGTTAAAACACCTTCTGTTTGAATATCACAAAAGGGAGTCACCAGATGGAGGCACAGCTCCACATGGTAGCCTTACCTCAAATGAGAATTTCACCTGACACTTTGGGGACAGTAGATTTTTTTTTCTTCTAACTAGCAAGCCACTGAGGTTCAAGAGAGGATATATTAGGATTAATTGCATTTGATCACTAATCCATTGTAATGCCATATGCTAAAGGTGTTGTTCATTGTCAAGCTTAGAGACAGGTAGGGCCCCTCTGGTAATGTAAACTGTCCCCATTTCCACTGAGCTAATCTAATTTCACCTCTTTACAGACCTTAGATTCCAGTAAAGATACTTAACTCTTCCTGCTTTGTCTTCTGATGCATTTTTGAATGGTAGCAAATCTGATATAGAAGCTAATGACGCTGAATCTTTCTGACTAATTGGAAAATTATTTTTCCTGGTGCTGCTTACTGAAATGAGCAAAATATTGAAAGGGAATTTACTTCATTGTGTGCTTAGCCTGTAGTTTAAAGAGCCAGCTCTTTCCTCATCAGCCACACAGTTTAACTTCTCTCACCTCCTCCCCCTGCTAGTCCCAAAACACATTTGAAGAATGTGATTTACCAGATGAGAACAACTGGCAAGCTAAACCATGTAAGTAAAGTTTATGTTTCTTAGAGGCATTGTCACCTTGCACAGCCCTTGGAGTGGAAGGATTTTTTCAGTGGCTTGGTTTTGGGATTGATTCAAACCATTAAGTGCCAAACAGTGTAAGCAAAGCATTTTTCACAGTTCTGTTATGTTTTTTGTGCTAAGCTACTTAAAAATTGCCACTCATCTAGCCTCTTTCTTAAATGAAAGAGGTCATTCTTATTTAATATGTAGGTGTGTGTATTTGTGAGAGACAGAAAGAAGGCAGATAGGTGGATTGAATTAACACAGTTTTTACCAAGTAATATGTAGCATCCTATGTGCCAGAAGCAAAAACACTGTAGTTTTTTATAGTAATTGTACTAACTGTTCAAGGTCAAAATATGTTTTCATGCTAATCTGATTTGAGGTTTGGTCTATTCAAACTGAGAGAGTGAGAAACGAGTCAGGGTTTTGGTGTGTAACATCTCATCTGTGGAGTAACTGTTGGAGGTAACTAAAAATCAGAAAATGGCCATGTCCACACACTAAGGGAAGGTACAGTGTCGACAACAATCCCAGGGGAAAATTACAGTTGGCATGTGAAGAATCTTCTCCAAGGCTGCCTCTCTCCAAAAAAAAAAAAAAAAAAAAAAAAAGAGATGAGAGACAGTGGAGGCTTGCTTTCCAGCTCTTGTCTCAATCGCAGCATGGTACAAGGTTTGATGTATAGTCTATTTCTGATTCTGGACTGACCCTGGTGCCCCTTCTGACAACTACCTCCCTTTGTGGACCTTGACAACACCATAACTCCATACCACTGATCCCTCTCCTTGCCCCTTACAGAGCACATCTCTAAATTTTGGCAAGTTTTACCTTAAAAAGGGAAGAGAAGTGCCTTTTGCCAATCACCTTAAAGGTATGACTAGAGTCACTCAAGCTCCACCGTGCAGATAAAAATATAGTATGAGAATAGCCCCAAGAAGAGAGGGAATTAGGCAAGACATCATTGTGGACCAGTCAGGGACGACACTGTTGCAGACCTCTGACTCCCGGGACCAGTTGATGGGCTGAGCTTTTTTTCCCCCACATTGGGATGCCTTTGGGTAAGACTTAGAAGTAGACTCAGCCGAGGATCTTCCTCAGAAAGTTAGAAAACTCTGGAGAAACCCTTTACTAATTCAGCACTTTGTTGTAACCTAACATCCTGCTACAATTAATAGTTTTAGTAATTTGTAACGCAGTATAAGCATTTATTTCTTCAGACAGTGTTTTATCACCAACAATCCATATGAATCTATATTAATCCTGTTGCTCTATTAAAGGTGCTTTCATCTGATTACAGACTAGCTGCATAATTTCTTGCTGGGCTGCTGTCTGATAAGGCCGTGAGAGTCCTGAGAGTGTGACTGGCCGATGGGTGCGGGACACCCATCTATTGAGTAGATCCAGCACTGACGTGCCCAGACTTGTGGTGTCTCGTTGAACTGTGTCCGTGTGTAACCAGCCAGACCAACTGACCTGTGCCCAGCAGGACTCTGCTAAATTCTACAGGTTTAGTCATGTAGGTCCATAAATTGTGGGCACAGGAGGGACTCCAAGTGTGTTGCTAGATGTATACACTTAAAGATCAATTCAACCACCACTGAAATGCAGCCATCTCTGGGGTGGATCACAGCAACTCCTCCATTTCGGAAAAAGCAAAACATGTTTTTAGGAGGAGGAAGTAAAAAATAACTTCTCCAACTATGGTTTCAAGGGAAAATACAGTGGCAAGTATAATTACTCTTGTTGAAAATTGGCCAAGACACTGGAGCTAACATTCGCCACTCCCAGAAAAGGTTTCAGGGATTCTTTAGCAATCACAGGTGCTCAAGACATCAAATTTGTGTCAAATTCAAAAAACATTGGCTGACATATGTGACAAAACTTTTCATCTCCTTTAAGTAGAATACCAGGTATCTCTGGCATTCTGGTATCTCCCCGCCAACATCTGTATTACACATAGTGCAAAGCCAGGTGACGGACCCTTGTTCCTACCCGTGCAGAGTCACCCAAAACAACAATACAGCTATCAGTTGCTTATCAGTAGCTAAGGCTATCCATGGGAGAAACAGGACCAAGTACATCTAGTTTACTTCCAACACCTTACATATTTGATGTAAATTTGGCTTTCTTTTAGACCAGGATTTTGATGGCATTTCCAAACCAGCACAAACTTGTATTTGTGGTTTCCCACTGTATTTTCTACAGAAATCCTTTCCAGTTAATTTGTAAATCCCAGTTAATTGGGAAAGTGGCCCAAAATGTAGAAAGAAGATAGAAAAAGTTAAATGTGGTGGCTGCAAACAAGAGTTACAGAAAGTGCAGTAATCCTACATTCTCTCACGCTTCCTACCCTGCCTGGGCTTGGACTCAACAATAGTTTGTTATGAATTAATGGTAAGATAGTCCATGATATCCACTGTATATGCTGCATGCATATGGGTCTTGATAGATATATGTGAGTACCATCACATCTATCCATCCAGACAGATGGCTTTTCTTGATCACAGATTAATAGATCCATCAGAATTGTAACAAATAGCAGTGCTTTTTCTCGCTATGTGTTAGACTCCTGGAAAGTGAAAAAGAGTTTCAGAGAAGTTGCAGGTGGCCATTATTCCTCTTGTTGGAAGAATGTGACATATGAGAGAATTATCTCAAAGCACCAGTTGTGCCTCTATGATATTTCTGAAAATGTTGAAACCAAAGAGACAAGATCCTGTGGGTCTGATGGTGACTGAGTTTTGAAGTTAGGCAGATTAGAACCGAAGCAGGTCATTTTCTGCCAAGCTGCTTTCCAGCTGGGTGAGCCTCAGCACATATTGGTGCACTGTGTTGTTTTTCCCCAGGTTCAGTACTTTGGGCTTCTCCTTGCTGAACTTCATGAGGTTCCTGTTGGGCCATTTTTCCAGGTTGTCAAGGTCTCAATGAGTGGCAGCACAGCCTGATGGTGTATCAACCACTCCTCTCAGTTTTGTGACATCAACAAACTTGCTGAGGGTACACTTTATCACATCATCGCAATTATTAATGAAGATATTAAACAGAATTGAACCCAGCACTGACTCCTGGGGTACACTGCTAGGTATTGGCCTCCAACTAGACTTTGTTCCAGTGTTCACCAGCCTTGGGCCCAGTTGTTCAATCGGTTTTCAGTCCACTTCACTAGCTGCTCATTCAGCCCATACATCAACATCTTGTCTACGATTATGTTATGGGAAACAAAGTGAAAATGCTTACTGAAGTCAGTGTAGACAATACCCACCACTCTCCACTCATCTATCAAGCCCATCATTTCATCATGGAAGGCTATCAAGTCGGTCAAGCAACATCAGAGTTCATGCCACACTGGTGTGGTGGAGAGATAAAGAAAAGTATATGTATATGGCTGGTGCTTGTAAAACTGTACTGTCATAAAATGACCCTAAAATAAATGATACTTAAAAGGGAGGCTACCTTGATAAATCTTACGCTTCGTAAGTTAGATAAGACCTACTTAAAGAATTTAATTTGTAGTTAGGTTTTGGATTATTGACATGTTAAAAGATTTCAGATTTTTTCCTTCAGAGCTAAGGATCTTGAGGGTCTAGGAAAATTTAATTTTTTATTTGGTTAATTTTAAGCAAGAGCAAGAGGAATGTCTGATAGGTACTTCATTATACCAGCATAACAGTTGTAAAAAATTATATAAGACATGTAAAGTTTTCCTGTATCAAAAGTAGCTTGCAACTAGATTAATACAGTTATTCTGTGTTTCAGACTGGAGTCTATAACTGCTTTTTAACTCAAAATGGGAAAATGCAATAGTCTACTGTGTTAAGCTAATTTTGCAGGATACAGCGAACTTGGGGAAAAGCTTTGATATTCTCTTTGCCTCTACCAGTTCTATTTTTCTCAGTTGCTTTTACCTCCATTAGAAAAAAATTGAAGACTTCCTCCTTTCTGCAGTTCATTTATGTACTCTATGGTCTTCCATATTCAGCAATTTCCACGGTGTTTATACCCCTATTTCTAGACTTTGGCAAAAAGACTGGAGTAACAACCCGTTGTGCTTGGATTTGGGAGAATGTAGGTAGATAGTTTTTTGCACATCATAACTGATAATATTTTCACCTCCAGTAGGTATATATCTTTAAGATTACTAAATGTAATTAAAAGAAGAACAATTATCCTCTGCAGTGACTATTTGATTGATGGTATTTATATTCTGTGCAACTGATTTAATTGCTATCACATTTTTATATTCCTGTTTCTGGAATTTTTTAGTTCTGTGTTCATCCTTTACCCTAATCTTGTTACCTTACAAACCCAAAGGACAAAGGCATTACAGTTCCAACCACTATATAAGTCACATTGTTAATATTATAATGTTCCTACAAGAAATAGAATTGCAAACATAGCTCTGCCTCCAGGTATTGCTTTTTATGTCACCCGAGTTTGACATAAAAGTATCTTGATTTTTGTAAATGAAGACAACCTAGAGTTCCCTTTTACTTTATTTGATATCTGGGTCCTCAAGCATTTATATTTATCAAACATTGATGAACATCTAATCAGATAGCCTATTTTTCATATTTTTGAAAAAAAAAAAATCTTTGATCTAGAAATACCAAAACTCTGGCCTTCTGCCAATACAAATCAAAAGTCATTATTATAATATGTAAGTTGTTACTAACGATCTGCACGGAGGGTGAAACAAATAAATACACATAAACTACATGTTGATAGCCAGTTCAATTGGATAATGCTTTTGTACTGTGAATAAGAAACAAAGCTGACAAACTGAAAACATTGTATAAAAGATTTAGTTCTAGCAAGGGCCTGACTTGATCTGTTGTCCTGATGCACATCTGTATCCAATGACGGTGTAGCAAACTAAACCACCAGAAAGAACTAATCCACGGGTGATTAGTGCATCACTGCCTCTCCTGCAGTATTCTCCATCTCCCAAAGAAAAACACCTGTCTCTGCAGTGCCTTGTGCAAATCTGTGTGTTGTTTTTTTTTTTTTCACTATAATCTGTTGAAAGCAAAAGATTACATTGCGGCGACAAAGATTTTTGCTCCTGATATGCTTAGTCATATTACTACACGAGTATAAATAATTGGGTTCATTATTTTGTCTAATGCTCCAGTGAAATACTTTTAAATATATGCCTGGCAGAAGTGCTGATATGCTTGTACCATTATGTAAATGGTAAGCAAAATAAGTTACCATGTTTTCTCATATGTCTTCTCTTTTTTATTGATTATTTCTGTAAGCCTCAGATGGAATTTATGTCATATTGGTTGATTGTCACAGTAGCCTTATGGCCTTTCATGGCTTTCTGAATTATCCCTTTTTCTGTTTGTTTTGTATGCTTTTATTAGGGTTGTTGTTAGCTCCATTCCAATGTTTGTAGTTTCTGGAAATCTGAATCTTTGTTATTTATGTTATCAGTGATCTGACCTGGGTTGCTCACAGCAATTTTCCAACTGTTCTCAGATCCTCAAATACTAATTATGCAGATGAGCAGTTTGTGCAAACCCTTATGGCCACACTCTGGAGGAGTTTTTTTATTAAATTGCTGTTGCACTTCAATTTTAAGTAGGTGCTGGCCAGTTCTTAGCAGGTTTTTTCAGATGTCTTGTTCATATTTGTTATAATAATTTATCAGCAAGTGGCAATTACACACACTACAAAAAATTCAAACCCATAACATCCAACAGTGATGCTATTGTAAGAAGAAGTAAAGGACACAGATTAAAGCCAGATATCCAGAGGAGTAGCCTTTCCATGCAGATCACCAGGACAGTGGACAGCCTACCAATAAGAATACTTGGAGCTGTCAGCATTAATGAAACAAATTAATCACTGGTGAGCATTGATTGATGTTATTACACTACAGATGTTCAGAAAGAACTAACTTTTGAAGTAAAATGATTCTACTATGTTAACAATGCTTTATCAATTAGATAATGCCCTAGTTTTTGAGGAGCAGGTCACAGTGTGAGACTCTTCATTCATCAGTATTTAATACCATCATAAGAATACAGAACTGACCCCAGCTTGGATGCCAACACTGGACTATGGGATTATCATCGTACCCCATCTTTTTTACTGTGCTACAGTGGTTCCCAAAAGACCTATTGCTTCTGCTTGAATAAATTATGTGTTACTGATAATATTATGCACTCCAGTTGGTCGTTTGAAGTCACTTAGTGACTTTGCAAAGTCCATCATCCTCGAACATCTCTTGCCAGTGTGTGGCGGTTTAACCCCAAGTAGAACATGTGGTCCTGCACTCACCACTGTCCCCCCCGCCCTGTGTCCTTCCCACCCCCCCCAGCCCCGGGGAGATGGGATGGGAACCACATTTTAAAACATCTTCCCCCCACCCTTCCCTTCTTCCCAGGCTCAAATCACTTTGCTCCCCATTTCTCTGCCCCCCACCCCCAACAGCACAGGGGACAGGGAGTGGAGGTTGCAGTCAGTTCATCATTGCTGCTCTTCCTGGCTTGAAAGTCTAGGAACAAAGTGTTCCAGAGCAAGCTTCCCATGGAGTCACAGACCTCTTTGGGCACAGCTCCTGGCTCCAGCATGGGGACATCCATGGGCTGCAGAAGGACCTTCGGTCCAGTGCAGATTCTGGCACTGATTGACTCTCAGGGTGACAATTCCAGGCACACTTGCCCTCAGGCTCAGCTTTTGTGCTCCAGCGTGGAGTCCTCCATGGCCTACATGTGAGTCTCTACTTCGCTGTTAGACCTCCATGGGCTGCAGGGGACTTCCTTTACCTTCTACTCCATGAAGCTGAACTGGGTGTCTGAGGTTCTATGTCCTCCCCTTCCTTGTCCTTCTTCCTTCCTCCTTCCTCTCTTTGTTTAGGCTGATGGTTGTCTTTTGCTCAGGTCAATGGCCTCTCCTGCAGGTTCTCTCCACCTTCTTCTTTTCGAGACAGTCCTTCCCCTAACAAATACAGATTTGCAGAGGTGTTTCTCCAGTGCTAAATCATCTCAGCCTGGGCTGGGGGGTCCACCTTGGAGCCATCTTGGTCCGTCCTTCCTTCCTTCTTTCTTTCCTTCTTTCTTTCTTTCCTTCTACTCCAACACACAGTGTAAGCATGCATTTATGTGTCTCCTGAGGAACCACCCTTACTTCAAAAGACAGTTAAAGCTACACAGATACCAAAATACAGGTAATTTTCTTCACAGAAATACCTTTTGGAAATTAGAAAACAAATAATTTGTTCTTTTCCTTGTTTCCCTCCTACAGAGTTGCTCAGGGTGGAAAAAAATAAGATGCAACTAGAAGAAGGGGAAAAGTGAACACCAGAAATCAGAAGGAAATTTTATGTCTGTGAAATCTGAATACCCAAGATTTTTAGATAAAATTTCAGAATGAGATTCAAGTTCCAAGTAAAATCAGCACAAATCCCTAGTGACTCTGTACGGATAGATTAAAGTCTTAAATATTTGTTTGTCTACCTAAATGGATGCTTAAAGTTCATATAATTAGACACATTAACTGAAAATAAAACAAAATAAAAACAGGAAAAAAGTTTCAGTTTATCAATTAAACTCACTTCCAAGTCTTGTGTCAATCATTGCAGTTTTGTGTCATTCAATGCAGTCCTGCAGTAAAATTTTCTTTTTTTAAAAAAAAAAAAACAACCCAGATTTTTCTTTTTCATGTGAAAGAAAATTTTCATATCAACAATGAAGAAGTTGACTAAAAGTGGAAATCTGTGATAATGACTAGAACCATCAAAGGCACAAAGGTGCTATTTGTAACAATAGGAGGTAAAAAGGTTCAGACAAATGGAGATTTGTAAAAAAATAGGATAATTCAAAGCAGCAAATATTAGGAGCTATTAATACAAATAACTTGCCACAAGCACAATACTGACTTTTTTGTAGATAATTTTTATCAGTAGCTCTCAAAGTATTTTACAGAATATCATTGGCCTCAAATTACAGAGAAGCAAAGCCATACGTAGGCAAGGTGATTAGAATTAACTGATTAGGCAGATGATAAAGGTGGGAGACTCAAATTATTGAGTCCTTTTTTCCGCAGTATTTACTAGAGCACTGAGTCATGCTGGAGGAGAGTTCCTGAGTTTAAAATGTAAAATATCTGTGTAACATGTCTGAGGTGCAACCACGAGCAAACTCAAATCAGAAGGCAATTGGAGGATAGCCAGATCATCCAATATCAGTGGAAACACTCTAATTAACTTTGGAGCTGACTGCTAATACAAATCTATTTCAAATATGTTTCTCAGTAAAATTCTAATAAAATTTATTTTTCTTTTGAAAATACATACATTCTTGTTCATAGTAAAGGATGCTAAAAGCTTGTATTTTAGGGCTTTGTTAACAAAGTATATTAAAAAGCAGCCTTGTAGGTTTCACTGCTGAATAGAAAAAAGGCAGAACTGAAAGATATTTTGCATTTTATCTCTGTAAGTCCACATTTGACTAATAAGCCCCTGTTCATCTTAAGACCTGTCTGTGTAGGTAATCTTGGCAAGCTGGTGAATGGAGGCTAGAAAAGATATTTGCAGACTGACAAGGGTGTAGGGAACAAAGACTTGGAGAGAAGTAACAGCAAATTGTCCTGCCCTTGCCCTCTGAAAACAAGTTTTATCCTGAATGATGCCATCATATTACATAATGATGACTTGGAGTTACCAGTAGGTAATGCATGAGGAAGACAGGATTATCTTTCCTCCCTTTCAGTGAAGCAGCTCCAGAGGCATATCATGCTTTTATATAGTAAACAGAAGAGCATATATGTCTGTCTACAGAACAGCTGTACATAAGCAGACAGCCACAAAAAGACCAGAAATTTTTGTATCCTAGTTTTCATAACTGGCAATCGTAACAGAGAGAATAACAGATGAATGAATTTTTAGAGAGCTACAGACTCAAGGGATTCATGCCATGAGAGATGATGACCTGATGTCCCAATGCCACTTCAGCCTGGATTCCAGTGACAGGCTGAGAAAGGAAGCAGCTCTGGTTTACTCCCTCTTCTTTCAGCACCCTCCTTCTACTTGGCAGACACCAGTAAAGGCTTCTGGTACAGTGTCATGGTGGAATACCATAACACAGGCATCAGATTGATAGGACAAGATAATCTGCTTTTGGTTTTAGTTGGCATAAAACCAAAACCACTCTTGTTTCCTTCTCTTGTTTTCCTTCTAAAATATTCAGCACTCCTACAGGCTAACAGAAAAGCAAAAAAAACAAGATAAGAAGTATTGCAATAGTAAGTGGGGAGGAAGAAGTAGCAGCAAGAATATCTGTCAAGAGGTAAGGTTGATACACATACAAAAGTGATCTTGGCAGAAAGTAAGTTCAGAACTCTTTGAAACATTGCCCAGGACATACAGATTCTCATACTTAATTTACATACAGCCTTATAGTCTCACAAAAGATTGGGATTGTATGACATCAAGCCAAATGGGAGGTTGTATTTCTCCTCCATTTTTAATTTTTTCATACAGATATTTGGACCTTCTAAAAACTATTAGAGTTCATATTAGGAAAAAAGACAACATATCAACTCCTTTGTTATACATGATGTTTTTCAACTCCTGAAAAAGTGCAACATTTACTTTAACAAAGACTAAAGTCATAAAGCTTTAGACAGAATTATCTTTAGTGTTCAGTCCTCTTTATTCTCTGGTGTGCTTTGGATCTGGATATAAAATACCAAAACACTTTGAGGAAAGCTTGCTCCTCTTCGTCTTATCAGACAGTTCAGACTTAGGAAGTAGCAAAAATCTCAAACAACTCATTGTTCTCAAACTTTTCAGCTCATTTTTTTTCTGGCCTAGAAACCTAGCTAGCACAGGTGCACTGAGGTGAACATGAAAACCATATAATTTGTCTTTGAGAGAGATTACATTCACAGTATGTTTAGATGTAGAAAAATGAAATCACAATCTTCCCAACAATTGTTCCATAAAGAAACGCAGTCATGTTTCTTATTGACTTGACTTTTTTAGTACCTTTTACTCTGACTTGATATTTCATAGTTTCAGACATACTCACTTAAATTACCAAACAGCATTATGACTGCCAGTAAGGACACTTGTTAAATATAACTTCAGATTATGTATCAAAACAGCAGACACAATTGTCTTCAATCTAGAAATCAAACATGTTAACTTTTGACTAAAACTCCTACTGAAGGCCCTTAATGAAAAGTTGGATTTCACAGCATTTGTGGCATTGCTTTTGTAATACATCATGTTCTTGAACAGCTTCTCTAGGGAGAAAATTCTGTGGTACATGCAGACATGCCAGAAGTTTGCTTTCTCATTGCAGTTTTGCAGCTGGCCAGCATTCCTGAAGCATCCTGGAATAGAATGCTTCAGGCAACCTTAGGGACCACAGCAGGTTTCCAAAATGTTTTTATTAGTAATGAACTTGATAAACAACTTGATAGTAATATATTAATCTTGATGAGAAAATATGCTTTTCATTTAAAACAGCAGTTTGGTCTGGAATGAAATTTTGAGGGTGGGTGGTGGGGATGGAGGAAAATTCCCTGTTCTTATGGCTGTGAATTTTTCTGTTTGATCAAATAAAACTATATTGACCTCCTTGGTTACACTTTTATCTTATGGCACATTTCCCTGTATCTATCTAATTGTATTATTTGACTCCCAATTGCCCTCATATGACATTAAATCTCCTTAAGCAAATGTTGACCTCTGAATTCCAGTTTTATCCTGACTTTACTTGATAGAACTTCCTTCAAGCAGAATGCATGGATATATGGGTTAATGAAGAGGAGGTGATTTGTAGGGGGAAAAAAAAAAAACAAAAACAAAATAAAAAGGTTTGTTTTGGGTAAAAGTATTGTACTGTATATAACACATATTTCTGACATTTTCCTGTGTGTATATACTCCTTCTGGAATGACACACATTCTTTTTTTTTTTTTCCTTTTAAAAAGAGTAAAAAGCACGTAGCAAAACCAGTAAACTAGCTCAGAAAATACTCGTAGATAACTTTCATAAACCTTCCAAATCCAAGTAAAAATGAAGGCTTTAGACAAAGAAAAATACTCTAATAGAAAGAAAACTTTTTTGAGTACGTATCTGAATAACAGAAAGTTGCAGAGATTCTCTCATTTTAATCTGTGTGAAGCCTTCCTATGGCTTGTGTAGCTCTCAGTGCCTAGCAGGAGGAAAGATTAATACACTCACATTTGTTATATCTAAACCATCTATTATTAAAAAAAATTATCTGAACCAGTCTGTGCATGCATTTTTCAGAATTCCTTTTCAGTTTACAGTGTGATTCAGTGGACATTTCTGGAGATAATAAACTGGAGAGCCTAGGATGTGGACAATGGCACTGCTCTGAGCTTCAGAGGTTTCTTGAAGTCCAGTGGGCAGAATAAAGTTACCTTGGCTCTCGTGGAAGGGTTCATTTCAGCTTTTTGCTATTGGTAGTAGTAGTAGCAGTAGTATTTAATAATTTATTGCTCTTTTAGTCTTTTGTCTTTGCTAGAGGAAAGATCTGCAAGTAAAAAAGAAAAACAAGGTCTTTTTGAGGGAAGGCTGGGAAGGAATTGATTGTCTTCAGTTCAGTTCAGTTTTGATCTGAACTTTGTTCAGATCAAAACTGTGAGTGAGAAGTCTGCACATAATTATCAGGAGGAAGGTGCCACTGCATACTGAAGAAGATACTTTCTAGGCAAATAATCAGTGTTTTAACAACATGAAATGAACAAACAGATGCACTTAAGCACAAAAATCACAAAATCATTGCAAACTGTATAAGACAGTGTTAACTTTAAGCATAACAGCATGTACCTTGCAAGTTGTACTATGATAGGATATATAGGGAAAGAGATTCTTTAAATACATGGCAGATAAAGCTAACACTAGAGGTAATGTAGGCCCACTGATGAATGAGGTGGGTACCCTGGTGACAGAAGATACAGAGAAGGCAGAGTTACTGAATGCCCTCTTTGTCTCTGTCTACTCTGCCGGAAGCTGTCCTGAGGAGCTCTGTAACCCTGAAGCCCCTGAGGAAGTCAGGACAATAGAGGAGTTTGCCTTGGTTGATGAAGACTGGGTTAGGGACCAATTAAGCAATCTGGACATCCATAAATCTATGGGTCCAGATGGGATGCACCCACAGGTGTTGAGGGAGCTGGCTGAAGTCACTGCTAGGTCACTCTCCATCATCTTTGCTAAGTCGTGGGGAACGGGAGAGGTGCCTGAGGACTGGAGGAGGGCAAATGTCACTGCAATCTTCAAAAAGGGCAAGAAGGAGGACCAGGGTATCTACATACCGGTCAGCTTCACCTCCATCCCTGGGAAGGTGATGGAATGACTTATCCTTGGTGCCATCTCAAGGCATATCAAGGACAAGAGGGTCATTAGGGGCAGTCAACATGGTTTGACCAAGGGAAAGTCATGCTTGACCAACCCTCTAGACTTTTATGAAAACATAACCGGGTGGCTAGATGATGGTAGAGCAGTGGATGTGGTCTATCTTGATTTCAGCAAGGCATTTGACACAGTCTCCCACAGCACCCTTGCTGCCAAATTGAGGAAGTGTGGATTAGATGATCAGGTAGTGAGATGGACTGTGAACTGGCTGGTGGGAAGAAGCCAGAGAGTGGTGGTCAATGGGGCAGAGTCTAGTTGGAGACCTGTGTCTAGTGGAGTCCCTCAAGGGTTGGTACTTTTATTATTCAATTCCTTGTATTATTTGGACCAGTATTATTCCATATATTCATCAATGACCTGGATGAGGGAACAGAGGGCACTGTCAGCAAGTTTGCTGATGATACAAAGCTGTGAGGAGTGGCTGACATGCCAGAAGTCTGTGCTGCCATCCAGAGAGACCTGGACAGGCTGGAGAACTGGGCAGGGAAAAATTTAATGAAATCTAATAAGGGCAAGTGTAGGGTGTTGCACCTGGGCAGGAACAACCCCAGGTTCCAGTATAGGTTGGGAGATGATCTACTAGAGAGCAGTGTAGAGGAAAGGGATCTGGGAGTCCTGGTGGACAGCAGGATGACCATGAGCCAGCACTGTGCCCTTGTGGCCAGGAAGACCAATGGCATCCTGGGGTGTATTAGAAGGGGCGTGGTTAGTAGGTCAAGAGAGGTTCTCCTCCCCGTCTACTCTGCCCTGGTGAGGCCACATCTGGAATATTGTGTCCAGTTCTGGGCCCCACAGTTCAAGAAGGACAGGGAACTGCTTGAGAGAATCCAGCACAGAGGCACCAAGATGATTAAGGGAGTGGAGCATCTCCCTTATGAGGAAAGGCTGAGGGAGCTGGGTCTTTTTAGCTTGGAGAAGAGGAGGCTGAGGGGTGACCTCATTCATGTTTATAAATATATAAAGCCTGAATGTCATGAGGATGGAGACAGATTCCAGTGATAGGACAAGGGGCAATGGGAGTGAGCTGGAACACAGGAGGTTCCACTTGAACTTGAGAAGAAACTTCTTTGCAGTAAGGGTGACAGTACTGGAACAGGCTGCCCAGGGAAGTCTTAGAGTCTCCTTCTCTGGAGACATTCAAGACCCACCTGGACACCTTCCTGTGTGATCTCATGTAGGTGTTCCTGCTCTGGCAGGGGGATTGGACTAGATGATCTTTTGAGGTCTCTTCCAATCCCTAACATTCCATGATTCTGTGATAATTTCTTCTCAGAAACAACAGGGAAATTTGTTTGATTTCTTCCTTTCTTTTCAGATACTCACTCTGGTTTTTTTGAACTGTGGCACTCACACTAACTTTGGCATGTTTTTGCCTGCAGTCATGGTGTAACAATCCAGCTTCTACTAGAGAATGAATCCCTAGTTCTTTTCCTGCAAAAAAGGTAGTTGGTTCTACTGTGAGTAGTATAAGGTCAAAAACTAGGAAAGAGATAGACTTGTAAATGAGTTCCTAAAATTCTCATAGCTTCTCTGCAATAGGTCCACAATTTTTTAAAATTTGGGAGCATCAGCTTTGCAGAGCATTGAAAAAAGGTCCTTTTATTTTTGTGAGAACAATGCAAGAATTTCTTTTAACAGACCTTAAGGAACTCTGACCAGCTTTTCTTTATAAACACCTTAGAGCAATATAATGTTTTCTAAGCCATTCAGATATTAGTATGTTTCAGACATTAGTAATTTATTTTTACTAAGAGCCCAAAATTTAGATGTTTTAATGAACAAGAGAGACATTACAGTCATAAGGTCTTACAGATCCAGTGCATTCTCCTAATTTCCAAGTATCTTTTGCTATTTTTCCTCTTCAAGGGTATTTTTTTCTATACCAAGATAGCTCCCAGCCCTTTAAATATTTTTCTTGTGAGGATGATTAAATGAAGTGAATGCCTTTTCAATAAAGGAAAACAAAAATAAAATTAACACTTAATAAAAACTTTTAATTGTATCAGGTTCCTTGTTTGCCCATTTTCACTTGACTTTAAAAACACTGTAAACTGATTCTAATACAAAAAGTGCTGCTAGTGCTGCCTACCACTAAAGTAAAATATTTTATCATTATTATTCCCACTCCAAGAATGGCTTGTCATGACATTGACTTTGCCATATGCGGCCACTCAAATTGTAGTTGTCAAGTTATTGATGACATGGGTATTTCACAGAGTACAGGCTTTTTAAAGCACATACTCTCCCAATCACACAGATTTCATAGTGATCTGTGCAATGAAAAGATAGAAAGAGTTGAAAGCTTTATTTCTTACATAAGATTCACCTCTTCAGCTGTTCTTCCTTGTACCTCCAAAAGCTAAATTAGTGATGCTTTTGATTTGCTATGCGGTATCTTAAAGCAGGACTTAGCAAGCATGAGGAAGATAGATTCCTTCCAGCAATAACTGTTAGTTTATTCATTAATGTCCCTGGCAAAACATGGTTGAAGCTGACATGCATGACTAATGGGCTCTCTTAACAAGTACCTCGTCCTCCAAAGATGAGTTGTGTATCTCTAGATCTGTTTTCCTTGCAGTCTGTGTTTCAGTCCCTACAGATGGTACTTTAAGTGTTTTTGCACCACCTTGACCCTGGATATCTGCTTGGCCTAATGTGCAACCCAGGTGAGCCTCAGGACTAGCCAAGATATGAGCGATCATTGACTGGCTACTCCTCTTCTTACTTTGGTTCTGGGAGTAGAAAAGCCAGACTAATTCCTGTCTGTGTTGCAATTCCCCTGTCTTGTGCTACTTTCCTGTCCGCTTTGCACCCCTGAAGTAATTCCAAGACTCAGCTGCAGGGGCTCAGAGATGCAGCTTTGAAACTTGTAAGGTTTGGAGCAGGGGTCCTCAAACTATGGCCCACGGGCCAGATACAGCCCCCCAGGGTCCTCAATCCGGCACGCCGGTATTTACAGAACTCCCCGCCCCCACCCCCGCCTGGGGTTGGGGTGGGAAACCAAGCAGCTGCAGATGACTTCCTGCCACTTAATCTGCGTGCCGGCCTCCGCAGCCCCCAAGCACCTGCCAGGACTGGGCTTGGAACCAGCGCCTTGTCCTCGACCTGCCCCTCTGTGGAGGGCGAGCGGCGCGGGCATCTCCTCTGCCGGGCAAGCTCAGTCGGCAGCGTCTGGACTGCGCGGTCCAGCCAACTCGGGCGAATCACCAGAGCCCCGGCGCGGCAAAGTTCCTTCAGTCCCTTCTGGCCACCCTTTCCAGACTGCGTGGCTGGGCTGAGGAGGGGGGTGGCGCCATCAGCGAGGTGGACGACTCCCCCCACTCCCTCCCTCCCTCCAGCTCCCAGGAAGGGCAAGCAAGCCAGCACCAGTGGGAAGTGCGCTCACTATCATGGCCAAAAAAAGAAAAGGGTATTCCAAGAAAAGTGGACTTCTGATTATTTTTCACAGAGTACAAAGAAAGAGCTGTTTGTCTGATATGCCAGAATTCAGTGTCTGTGTTCAAGGAATACAATTTTCGTCGACACTACGAAACTCAACATAAAGACAAATATAATTCTTTGGTTGGACAAGTGAGAAAAGATAAAGCATTAAGACTGAAACATGGATTGACAACTCAGCAGAATATTTTTATGAAGCAAAAGCAGCTCAATATATCATCACTTCGAGCAAGCTATCAAGTTGCCAAGATCATAGCGCGCACTGGCAGAGCATTCATAGAGGGAGAATTTGTTAAAGAATGCCTTCTTTCTGTTGCCAAAGAGATAAGTCCAGAGAAGGTGGATTTATTTAGTGCAGTGAGTCTTTCAGGACCTATAATTACACGAAGCATTGAAGAAATGGGGGAAAATTTGAATCTGCAGTTGCAAAACTCCTCAAAAAAACTTTGCTATTTCTCATTGGCACTCGAGGAAAGCAATGATGTTCATGATTCTGCACAACTTCTAATTTTCATTCATGGGACACATGATTCTTTCGAAGTCACAGAGGAGCTTGCTGCACTCAAAAGCATCAAAGGAACAACTACAGGAGAGGATATATATGAGAAAGTTTGCCAAACTACGAATGATTTGGAGCTGAACTGGGGTAAACTATTCAGTGTGACAACTGATGGTGCTCCTAGCATGGTGCGGTCCATGAAAGGAGTGGTTGCACGCATTAACAAATAGATGGACAAATGCAACCATTCACATCCAACATCCATACACTGCATCATCCACCAACAAGAACTGTGTTGTGAATCACTGAAGCTGGACTCTGTCATGAAAATTGTGGTTTCTTGTGTTAATTTTGTTAGGTTTATGATTTTATGCTTTCTAAAAACAAAGAAGTACCAGAGCTCAAAGATGTAGAATGGAAATGGCACCTTGCGTTTCTGACAGATGTAGCAGAGCTACTGAACAATTTCAGTGTCCAACTTCAAGGAAAGGGGAAGCTCATCTGTGATATGTGTTCACATGTGAAAGCATTTCAAGTCAAATTAGACCTTCTCATTAACCAAAGAAGGGAGGAAAACTTCTGCCATCTCCCCACAACTCAAAACCTGTCTGCAGAAAAACCAGCAGTTGCATTCCCAAACAAAACATGTATGGATGTACTAAAAATGTTGCAAAAGGAGTTTCAAATTAGATTTAAAGAGCTTCGTCTCCATGAACAGGACACACAGCTTTTCCAGAACCCATTTTCTGTTGACATTGAAACTGTTGATCCGATTTACCAAATGGAATTGGCTGAACTATAGACTTGTGACTCGCTGAAAGGTGCATTCAAATCAAGCAGCCTTACTAATTTCTATGCATCTCTCCCCTGAGACATATCATAATCCCAGGAACCATGCACTCAAAATTGCAACCGTCTTTGGAAGCACCTATGTCTGTGAGCAGATTTTTTCCCGAATGAAACATCTGAAATCTCCAATCAGATCCAGACTAACCGATGAACACTTGCATCACTTGCTACGACTAGCAGTGACAAATATAGAACCCAACACTGACCATCTCGTTAGCCACAAGCAGGCCCATAGTTCACATTGAAATATTATTTGGTTTTGTTGATTACAATTGTTCTTCCTTTTAAATATTGCATTCTTTTTCCTGTTTTTTGTGCACTACTACAAGTAAAATATGTGCAGTGTGCATAGGAATTCGTTCATTTTTTTCCAAACTATAGTCCGGCCCCCGACAGTGTCTGAGGGACAGTGAACCGGCCCCCTGTTTAAAAAGTTAGGCTTCTTATAGCTAAGCAGAGTTCTGTGACAAGACTGACATTTTACATTGTATTTTTTTAGCATAGGATATTATCTTCTATTTATCAATATAGTTCCATAAAGAATATTGTACAAATAAATACTAATTGTAGACACAGGTGTTCTAAAATGGTAACATGACCTCAAACATTTTTCACATACAGATCTTCATGTGGTTTTTTTTTTAACTATAATTCCTATTACTTTTGACATTTTTACTGTGACTAATCCAAGATTTCCCCCATAATTTACCATGTCAGAGTCCAACCCTAATAATGTTATATATCATAAAACCACTGTGCCTGCAACTGTGCAGTGTGACATAGTTGTTGTATGGCTGCCTTCTTCATCATCCCTCAGACAAGGGGAATCCACCCAAGAAGCAGTCTTTTCAGAGCTTGTTAGTACTTAATTTCTGCTTTCTACTCCATTTCTTATCAGACTAACACCTGCTTTATAAAACTGCCTTATTTAATATTGCAGAACAAAGCTGACTCAGTTAATGTCTCTTACTCCCCTAGAGAGTCGTGTGGCCATGTGGCAATGATCTACCATCAGCTTAGAGTCACTGACAAGACCAAGTGACAAAACTGACATTAAGGTTGTCAGCACCATACCTGAAGCTGTGGATACAAAGCAGAGGATGCAGTTTTCTGATGCTGCCACCAACAGCTTTGAGCAAAGTTACATGCTTGGAAACACACATGCAAATATCTTTTCCTGTGTACTGTTTGTTTAAGTTGTACAGGAAATGCAAATTGTGTGCAAACATAAATACATGACTATATTATGCATATTCTAACTAAAACTAAATTAAAAATTTGTTTTATAATACTTCTACAATGAAAACAAAAAGACTTTCACTATATTTTACATGAAGCTAAGCACTTATATCTTAAATATTGCATGTATGTGAAATGGAGTTTTTTACTACTTGTATTATAGCACTGAAAATATTTAGCAGTTTCTTATTTATAAATCATGCTTCATTAAACTAATTCTATTTACAGCATCTTTTCCTCCATAATGAAATGAATTTTCAACTGCATACACTTTTTCCTCAGCCATTTAAGTTTTATTTTAGTTTCATTTTTATTTTGGTGATCCACTGGAATTCGATCTAGCTTTTTTATATGGTGCTCCCTCTGGAGCTGCTGGAGAAAAATATCTGCAATTGAACTGCTTTTAGCATGTATATTGATTAGAAAGTGTTTATTCTTCTTCATCAATTACTTTGGAGACTCAGCTTTCAGTGCCTGATAAGCTCTGTATTATTTATGAGTGGATCTTTGTAGAAGGGACTGCTCTTTTCCAAAACAAGGACAAAAATCAGGATAGGATTAACAGATCATTTTTTGTTTGTTGGCAGATCTAGTAATAAGTGTACAGTGTACAGTAGAGGATCTACTGTATGTCAGTCTATTAGCAAAGAGACCTCTTGTTCCTGCTATAACTACGCACACACACACACAGATATGCGCAGCTACCTACATTCACACAAACATGCATTTACACACAGCTGCTTCTTTTCTGTTAATACGTGCCAAAATATCAGGACACTTCAAATACTTACCTTCATTAAAAGTTTTAATTAAATTGGTTGCATGTTACATACCCTTTGGAGGCTGCTGTAAGTATTTTCAGGTCTGCACCAGCTTGTGTGTCTTTACTTTTCTTGTTCAGACTCACTGCACTATGCTCAAGTCAAAGAGGAGTGATCTGTCTTTCATGGTGTTAGAAAGTAAGATAGCTTTGATGAAGATGTTCCTTAGAGTTTTGAATGGTATGCCTAGAAAAGAGAGAGGTGGAGATAAGGAAAAAAAAAAGGAAGAGGAAGAGGAAAACAAAATTGGAGGAAGTTATTGCAAAGAACCATAGCGATACAATGCATCTCAAAATAAGGTGAAAGTTTGCTGTCTCTGGACAACCCAATGAGTAGAAACAGATTAAAAGGGATTGCACATGAGCTGAAATAGTCAAGGGATCTGCTAAGGGATTTCTGGTAGCAACTGCCTATGTAATAAAACTGTGTGAAATAAAAAGCAGAAGCTCATTTTGGAGGGGATAAGTTAATTGACCTCTTCTAGTGTTTTCAGTCTGGAAAGGAGTTGTAAAATTTAATGGGGTATGGGTTCTCCTGTGAAAATACTAGAACTTTCTTTTTTTATCAGGTCATTTGTCAGCAAGAATGAATTTTCTTGCAGCGTTCTGGCTCCAGCTCAGAACAGCTGAGACACTCAAACTATTGAACCACATGAAAACAAAACAGCTGATCTTTCCTGCTGGACTCTGGAGGGCATGGCAGAGTGAGCCCTTGTGAGTGACTCTGGGCATGAGTGAAGGGATGTAGAGGGAGAAACGTTATAACAGTGTGCTCCAGGAGCTGAGTGCTTAAGCAGGTCCCCACACTGACTGTATGTAATATCAAATGAAGTGATTGCACCCTTGGCTCTGAAGCAGGAATTTCTGGTTCTGTTTCCACAAAGTACAAGTCCTAAAATTATTTCAGCTTAGATTTCTGTTCTTGGTTTCTAAACTCTGACTGAACCTTCAAGTTGAGAGTTCTGCATGTTTGAGATGGTTTCAGTTTTATTCTATATTTAATCAGTTTAATAATTTCAACCTTAGAGCATGCACTATAGGACTCAAATGAGTCAGAAAGCTACAGATTTGCCCCTCATTTTTTAGAAAAGGGCCACATGTGGGTCTTTCAGGCTTTAACTGGAGTAACTCACAAAGCCTGCAGAAAAAAGCCATAGAAAACTGCAGGAAACCAAGAGCAATGCAGCAGACTGTCAAAATGGGACATGGAGATTAGATGGGGAGGAGTAAAAGACAGAAAAGGAAAGGTCTAGTATAATTTACTAAAACATGTTACAGGATTACAGAATCAGGCGATAGGTGGGAAGGGACCTACTGAGCTCATCTAATCTAACCCTGCTCAGAGTGAGGCCAGTTAGAGCAGGACATCCAGGACTGTATCCAGTTAGGTTTTGAACACCTCTGAGAACAGAGACTTCATGGCCTCTCTGGGCAATCTCTGCTAGTGTCTGACTGTCCTCACAGTAAAAAAAAAAGTGTTTTTCTTTGTATATGTGGTATTTGATGTGTTTTAATTTGTGCCTGCCACCTCATATCCTGTCCCTCTTCTTCATTCCATCCTATCAGGTATATGTACACATGGATAAGGGCCCCCTGAGTTTTCCCTTCTCCAAGCTAACAGTCCCAGCTTCTCCTCGTCTGGCAGATGTTCCAGTTTGTTCTCCATCTCAGTGGCCCTGTGCTGGACTCACTCCAGTATGTCCATGTCTCTTGTACTGGAAAACCAAGCACTGATAAAAGAGTACTTCATGTGCAGCCTCACTTGTGCTGGGTGGAGAGGAAGGATTAGGATAGAAAGGAAATCAGGAGAATTATGAGGGTAAAAAAGTTACAGACAGGTTAAGCTGAGAACAAAAACATGCCACCCCAAAAAGATAGATTAGAGCAGTTCTAGAACAAAAGGTAGAAAACCTCATGGTGTAAAGATATGAGAAAGAAAGTACAAAAGTAAAAGAGAATTTTCAGCTGAAAATATTTTGTGGTTTTATCTGTAAAAATTGTTTAAAAACATTACAACCGAAGCATGCCTCCTGATATGTACAAGAATGTAAGTAGGTTACAAAAACTGACATAACCTCAGCTAATGGGTTAAGTCACATGGTGAAAAAATGCTGAAGCTATGATTCCAAGAGTAACATTAATTACACTTTCTCCTTTTATTTATGATATAGTCTTACAGTTCACAGAATATTAACCATATTAAAGAAAAAGCATGTGTACACGTGAATGTCTTTGGGGAAGCCCTGCAGTTTAGAGAATCTTAGTTTTAACCTCCACCTGACTTTTGAAGATACATCTAAGTCAGTTGCTGTGTATAGAATATAATTAATTATAGCATTCACTTATCTGTGAAATGAAGAAATAATATTTTAAGCAATTGTCGGACTATGACAAGTTTGATAAGAAACCATATTGCTTTTATGTACAATCTCAGAAAATAAGTTAAAAAAAAAAAAAAGAGGATTTATATGCAGTTGAAAGTGCTCATTACTCTGCAGGATCAGGCCTATTAATAAACATAAAGAATATTTTTAGGCAATAAGATCTCCATTTATCAGGTCTTTACTGATGTATTTCTAATATAAATCTTGTTTCAAGAAGGTACTGCCAAACTAGGAGTTTATATGATACCAGTTTTGGATTTATAAAACTGGTTTATAATTCCTGTGCTGAAGCTGCCCTAGTAAACTCATTACATTTGGGGAGTACACAAACTGTATATTTAAACAAAAGGGTAAGTGATTGTAATCTCTAAACTTCCCCTCCCTCCCCCCTTCCTGTTTTCTCCCTCCTCCTCCTTCTTCCCCTTCACTACCCACTCCAAAAAAAAGCATGGGGAGGAGATGAGTGTTCAGCACCATGTGACAATCATGAAAGATATATATTCCCCAATAAAATTCTGTTCTCCAGATGAACATAGATGACAGAATTACCACTGCCCAATCTTTTTTAGTTTATGATTCTTTAAGGTTTCTGTAAATAAACGGACTGAAATTACCATGCTGAGAGAAGTCATAATAACAATATTTTCTAGTTTAATAGTCTTCTTTTTTCTTCTCAGCTGGCTGGAATTTACATTGTTGTTAACCACTTTTTAATAAATTCCAAGTTTTGAACACTGTGCACTTCTATACAGCTTACAGATGGAAATAAACAGATTCACAATGTCTGAAGGCAATTTAGAAATTTTAAGATTTTATGAGGATAATGAAGTGAGAGTTTCTGGAAAAAAATATCTCTGTGAACTATTTGTTTTCCAGAATCTTTTCCTTGTTTGGAGGATAATGTCTGCTCCTTATAACAGTTATGATTTTTCATTAGATTGCTTGATTATTTTTTCTGTTGAAAAAACCTGCCATATTTAAAACTTTTCATCTGTTCCCCTACTCCCATTTCTTCACTCTTGATTATAAGGACAGATTACATGACAGCATAAATTCTTTTGGCAGCTATTCAGTGAGTGCAGACCCTGATCTGTGTGCAACAGCTTGCTTTTGCTTGTCTTCTGCACTGACTGTTTTTCAAAAGACAGGCACTTCTGTATCCTATTGTTCTTTGTATATCATGCCGAGCACTGCCTATGTTTTTCTGATCAGGTAAAAGAACTTTTAGGCTAAAAATTTTCTTTTAATGTTTTTGAAGAAAAAAAATTCCAGAGTTCTTTTTCTGAGGCTGCAAAAAGTATGTTTAGAGCTCTACTTTGTGGCTACTGGGATACTGGAGGTATAGTTGAAAACCATGAAAAATAACCCTTATTTGTAGAATTTTCTGACAATGTCTAAAAAAGAAAAAGAAGAAATTTAAGTGGATTTGTTTACACACTCCTCTCTTGCCTCTGCTCTTGTGCTTTTTTGTCTCCTTGATTCTATAAATACACAAGACAGAGTTCTCATTGATAACAAAATAGATACAATGGCATGGAGGTATTACCATTGCAGTCTCTGGGATGTTATGCAGAGGATATTTCAGGCTCTAGAAATAGGGAGGGATCAAAGGGAGTAACTAGCGGAAAAAAGAGTTTGCACTCCAGTCTTACAGTTGCTGTGGTTTCCCAAATGAATGCTAATTCCCACTCTACTTGTTAAACTTTTTTTGTGTAGCAATTTTGACCTATCTCAGGAACCTATCAAAAATCTTAGTATTTTTCAGCCTTGGAAGGAAGGTCTCTAACAGATTTTTCTGACCCTCCCTGCATGATCTAATGGTAAGGCTGGGCTACAAGGTAGAATGACACTTTACATAGTGTTTGTTTTATTCTAGAATCTCAAATAGTTTTATTAACACTAACAAAAAGATACCTGAGGTTTAAGTACATTTCATGACTATTTTATGGACAAAACACCTTTGGTGAAAACGCAGTTTGCTGAAGGCCAGTAAATAGCTTTCGACTGGGACTGGAAACTAAATACCCAAGTCTATTCAAATGAAGGTCAGGGTTTGTAAATTCTTGCCTGTGATTATAAAAGTTGCATGAAGAAGAATCAAAGCTACTTGAACGGCTGGGAAAGCCTCTTTCTTTTTCTGAGCCCTTCTTCTTGTAGTCCCTCAGTAACACCTTCCTTCTTCAGACTTCTCATCAGCAAGAGAGGTTTCCAGCAGTGATTAGGTTTGGGAAATGGTCTGTTGGTGAAGCATTTGAGAATATGCTTCAGAGGTTATTTTAACTGCATTCTGCCAACAGATCTTTCATTGCAGCATTACACCTATCCCTGAGAATTGTACGGTGGCACTCACAAGTGCTGCAGTTGAACCAATATAGTAAGATCAGCACCACTTTCATGGTGATTCTTGAGTCTGCCTGTGTACTGCGAAATGGAGCAGGGTACAAGGGCTACCCATGCAAGTGCTGCCTGACTCCAGTCCAGGTGCTGGGCAGGTGTGTTTGGCTTGATATGGGCTTAGCAGCTTAGGAACCACTGCGGCCTTCTTTTGTGCTGAGCTTTTTTCTTATGACACTGCAATTTCAGAACATGGGTCAGACACTGCCAACATCAAATACAAGAAAAACCCCAGGCAGTAGACTCTCCCAACTACTCCAAAAAGCACATGATGAGTGCATCTTGAGGTTTTATTTTTTTTTTTTAATCTTTGAGAAGATGAAGTAGACTTGTCATGTATTTTCAGCTTCCTGGTGCTTTTATAAAGCTTGGAAACTCACTTTTATACACTACAAAGCTGAGATTATCGTGCAGCTTCCTGATTCTGGGATCATCAGAAGATGCAAGGTTTGATATTATAAATTACAGGAGCTGGCTATCTGCACTTAGGTTTACTCTCAGTCTAGTATTTTTCTGTAAAATGTTGCTGCTGCATGACTGCAATATGATAGGCTACAAACAAAAGTTCTTGATCAGCTAAGAATCAAAAATAAAATAGCTGTCAGTGTAAAATGAAGCAGTTTTACACCATGTCAGTGCATGCACATTCCCCAGAAATCCTGATTCTTTGGGCTCCATTTAGCCAGGCAGCTATGTTTATTGTCAGTTCTCTCCTGAAAATTACCAGCAATGTTATGGTAAGTGTAACTGTCTCTGGAGAAAAAAGGAATACCATAACAAAATTGCCAGACTAAGCAACTCCACTGTTGAATAGGAAAATTATGCCATTATGTCAGTGGAAGCACATTGTGAAACTCTGTGCCTACCTTTAAAAGTAGTGCTTAAATTAAGGTTACTTGGTCTATTTTAAACTGTTGGGCTTCCCATAGGGGACTGGGATTTGGGTCTTCCTGTTTGAATGGTTGGAAGTATGTCTGTTTTCTTCCCCTTTCACACTCCTCTGAACCCCAGTTACAGTTTAAATGTGCTTTTCTTGAAACAGTTTCCCTCTTCTGGACCCATTCTCTTTTGTGGATTCACTTGGTCTACAAGCTGAACAGTAGTAGTGATGGTAGAGAAATTTATTCTGCTTTCAGCTATAAAATTTATTTGGATTGAGGAGGAAAACCAATTGACATTTGGTTATTAAAGAATAAGTGCAGAATGCTAACTTTGCAAAGGTTTGCTTCACTCTTAACCATACAATGACTTTTAGCACAGAAACAGAGGTTTCAGGGTGTGTACCTTAAATTCTGAAGACTGTATTTTGTTCATATAAGCACTTGAAATTTGAGAAGCTCTCCTGAAATTTATCCAAACCTCCCAATTCCTCAAAATTGTTCTCCAAATCTTGCTATCCCAGGCTCTGCTTGCTGGTGTTTGGTTTTTTGTTTTGGTTTTTTTTTTTTTTTTTTTGGGTGAGTTTTTTGTGGGGGTTTTTTTGGCATTTTTTTTCCTACTTAAGGTAGAAGGTTAGTCTTTTACATGGTATTTTCCCATATTTTCTTATAGTTCTAGAGAAGACAAAGAGGAAGCTGAGAAAGCTTACCAGAATTGTAAGAAATTAGGTTCTCAATATTTTTCCATCCAAATATTTTTCCTAAACCCTTGTCCCTTTCCTCCATAGTATTTTGAGCTGTAATACCCGTATGTAATACAATAAAATAACTAACTAAATAAAAACTAGTGGATTTGAGGTAGTTTGATCACAGTGACAGCTGCTTCTTCACCCTTTTCTTCTCTCCTGTACTATATTCTTCTAAGGAAAAGGTTCCTTAGAGATGTTATTAAGCATGATGAGATGTTACTAACCCAGGCTGCTAGGTCCAGGCATCTGGTCCCCTGTAGCCATGATGAATATTTTCTGTGCATGGAATTATATTTCACACTTTGAGGAAGAAAAAGTGGGGTTTTTTCAGATCTTCTTTTCCTAGTTCCTACTGTATTGTAGGACAATGGATGTTATATTCATATCAGTATCTATCAAGTTCTTTGTCAGTAGAACACAGTACAATAATACAATAGACTTACATGCACAGGCTGTGTCTGGTCAGTTGGAGATGTCCCATTTTTATTTGAACAAAAAGTCTCTTACTTCTCAGTAAAGGTGCAAAAGTTATTTTCTGAAAAAAAAAAAAAAAAGATTGAAAGTACCATCTTTTTAACTCTTGTCTTTCTCCACCCTTCACAATTTTTCTGGTATTTCTAACATCCTTAGTTTTACAGTTCATATAACACGAGTCAGTTAGTCTGCTGGGGTCAGCCTCCATTGACAATGAATGGATGGGATAAGAGAACTGTCAAGCTTTCTATGATTCCCCAAACCTGCAGCTGATGTCTTGACAGCTTCGTTAGGTTTAGAGTGACCTCAAAGCCATTCTAAGTGCTGTCAGCTAATGCCTCCCAAGGAGTCATAAACCTGATTGAGCTGCTCTCCCCTTCCTGTAATAGTGTCTAGACAGAAGCTTTGATGGAAGGTGGTATTACAGCTGGGTGCCACAACAGGAGTGGAGTGGGCCCCAGCTTGAGACTATACCCTTCACTTCCTTGTTTGGAATCGATTTTTTGGTGAGTGCTGCCTAAATGGATCACTAATCCTCCACAGATACAATAGTGTTGATAGGATAGTGGAAGGGCATCCTGAATATTGTTATTTTAGAACTTGGACAAAGTACGGGTTTCAATTTAATTTGGGATGAGCTGAATATCGTAGATATGATTTTGCTGAGAAATATAGCTGGTTATCATTTCAGAACTGTCATCAGAAGAGGTTTTTCTATATTAATTAACTACACGAGTTTCACCATGTCTCTGGCATGTAGCATAACTCAAAGTAGGAGTGACAGAGAGCTGGAAGCATTTCTGTGACAACAGAATTCAGGAAATGGAAAGAAAAAAAAAATCACCTTTGAATTCTAAATTTTCCCTACAGCAGAGTGCAATCCACATCTTTTCTCTACATTAAATATGTAAGTGAAACATTTGTTTTTTATAGACCTCTGAAGTCATACTAGGCTTTTATATAAAATTTTGGAAATGTTCCAGCATTGTTACTCACACTGCACTGTGTGATGATTTAATGCTGTTACTATCTCTTGTAGGTTCAATTATAATGCAGTCATTTAATCTTATATTTAGAGTAAGAATTGTGATATCTATTATTTTCTTCAAGCTTGACCTATAACGACCCAAAAATCGTATCTTTCACATTTATCTATTAGAAGAATGATTTGTTCTCACAGTTAATGTAAAAGGCTTGAAATAAGAATTTTTTTAAAAGGTAAATAAGCTTCCTACACTGTCTGAAGTTCAGTCTGTTATTCTTTTAGAAATCGTGGAACTGAAAAGTTGCAAAGAACGCAGCATAAGGCAAGGAAATGCAAGGCAACAAACAGGGGAAGTGATAAACTGCTGCTGGTTCTCTGCAGATTTACATCAGTTTATTATAGAATAATAGAATGGTTTGGGTTGGAAGGGACCTTAAAGATCATCTAGTTCCAACCCCCCTGCCATGAGCAGGGACATTTTCCACTCGACCAGGTTGCCCAAAGCCTCATCCAACATGATTTTAAAACTTCCATGGAGTGGGCATCCACAACTTCTCTAGGCAACCTCTTCCAGTATCTGACCACACTCACAGTGAAGAATTTCTTCCTCAGATCTCATCTAAATCTCCCTTATTCCAGTTTAAAGCCATTTCCCCTTGTTCTATCACTAACTGCCTTTGTGAAAAGTCCCTCCCCAGCTTCCCTGTAGGCCCCTTCAGGTGCTGGAAAGCCGCTATAAGATCTCCCCGGAGCCTTCTCTTCTCCAGGCTGAACAGCCCCAACTGTCTCAGCCTGTCCTCATAGGAGAGGTGCTCCAGCCCTCAGATCATCCTTGTGGCCTCCTCTGGACTCGTTCTAACAGGTCCTATTTACTATTTGTCATGATAGATGAAACTGTTATGGAGCTATGGAGCTATCAGTTTTCCTGATGAACAGTTTTCTAATAACCTCTTGATTTAACTCTAAAACAGAAAAGCTCTATCTAAAGCCAAAAGCTGTTTGAATCCATTTAATGAAAGAAACCAAAGTGTACATGCTTGTAGCGGTAACTGCATGTTTGGTGAGCAGTATTGACCAAGAAGGCCTGCAGGCAATAGACCACCTTCCTTCCAGTTGAAATTACTCTTTCAGCAATCAGCCAGGTAATTTGTTACGGAATGGATTTCACTGTGCATTCTTTAAGATCAACCAGACAGCATATTTACCTAACTGCACAATCTATGAGGACTGTAATCTAGAAACAAATGGAGCATTTACAGTACTCCAGGAAGAGGATGCAGAAGCCAGGGAAACCCACCATGGTTTTGGTTTCCAGGCAATATGTGAATTCCTATTTCTTTGTTGATTGGAATAATACTTCTGTGCTCACAAGGACAATTGTACCTGCAGTTTAGCTGACACTCCTTCAATGGCTGTGGATGTGGAAAAGTAAAAAAAGCTCTTTTAACGGTACTTGCCATTACATTTAATAAAACATACCACTTGCAGCTTGTGTCAATGTTGATGCTCCATCAACACGATTTACCAGTCTGGATGAGTAATCACTGAAACCCTTGGACGACACACGTAGATCCATCTGGAAATGACCATCTCTACTTTTGTAAATCATTGAAATGGCTTAGGCCCCTTGACATAAATCAGAGAGAATTAGCAGAGATCTTCAGTAGGCCTCTTCTCCTTGAGAACTTTAGACAAAACAATTCTAATCAAGCTGGGAAAAAAGGGAGTATTCTGTTTTTGCCCTTTGAAGTTCAACTGAACAAACACCACCTGTTGTAACTAGGAGAGAGTTCTCAGGAGAATGAATAAGCCAATCAGTGTGGATTTATAAGAACGTATGTGGGCTTGGTTAACGGATTGTATATAAGAGACATGTGTGTGATCAATAAATGGGGAAGTCTGATGATTCTCATATTGAGCGTCCGGATTTTTCCCCCCGTCGCAACACTCTACTACCTTGTTGTATGTATGTACTCATAGATTGTTTCCAGGATGCACCCTGGATTTATGGTTTCAGCATATATTCCCTTCACTTCATGACAGAGTTCAGATGTAGTGCTCACTAAAATAGATGAGCAAGTTTGGGGATAAAGATGCTTATTTGACTGTCCTTTCTGGCATATGCTAAGCTATTTTTAAAACTCTCTGCTAAACATGTTAAGTAAATGTGTGTCCTGAACTCTTGTGGATTGCCTTCCTTCACCAATTTACTGATGCTTACTCTAACTGGCAGTATATTTTGACTAAATGACAGCTTAAGAGAGTACTACTTGTAAATCAAGGAGAATTCCAGTTTTATTGCTGCAGTCTAGGTTCTGCCTTTCACTTGTCCCATGTGTTTGCTACTCCTCTTTTTGTCATGTCACAATCCAAATTTTTGTTCACTGTATTAGTCTTGAACAGTTTTTAACTTTCAGTTTTAGTGGAGCTGCTTGTGGAGAAAAAAGTTATCAATCATGTCAAAGAGGAGCAGAATCTGGAATTTAACTGAAAATTCCTCTGTACTTTTATTTCTCTATAGTGAACCTTACAAATCCTATGCAGCTGACTAAATTATCTATCCAGAATAAATGATACCAAGGTCAGATTTCAGCAAGATAGTTTCCAGAAGCAATGTGTTTAGAAATGTTAATTATAACTTAATTACGCAAATCATTTCAGAAGTGAGATATTTAAAAAAAAGGATGCAACCTTTTCCTTGGAAATTTTTTTGTGAGTGGCTGAGATGGTTAGCCAAAACAGATGAAAGGGGTACTTTAGTGTGTGGGAAAACAAACTGATCTCTTCTGAGGACACAGATGGTGTATGTACTGAGACACAGGATGTCATATTGCCTCTCCTGTAATTTTGTTCTTGTGATTTGGTCACGGGCCATAAAGCATTCTACAATTCCTACCTTGTTCTTCACTTCTTGTACTGTAAAAGGCCTGCACTTCTAAGTAATCTGTTTCTCAAAGACACAGTGTTTTAGGTACTGAAGTGTATATGTTAGGGTTGATGTCTCACTTTAACTTCCAAACTTGAGAAGGAAGTGCTGGGACTTCTGCTTAAATATAAGATTTAGCTGCTTAAAAATAACCTTGAATTTATTTGATGTGCCTAGTTTAGAAAGTTGTCCAAATCCACTGCTTACACTGATGCTGCAGGAGAAGGGGCAGCTATGAATCCCATATGCACATATTTGAAATTGTTGGTTGTAGCAGCAGATGACTGCCACATGGACAAAGAAATATTGACAGGTGCTCTTGCTCTGGTCTTGCACCTCTGCTAGTTTGCATATCATACAGCTCTTTGTAGAATGACAAGTCTTGAGCGTTAGTCAAGATTTAAAGGATGTATAGATGTTTTGATGTAGAGGAAAGGCTACTGAAGGCATTTTGTGGTGTCTAAGAGCTGAACAAGCTTGTTTGCATCTAGAAACTTAGACTTTAATCAGATCTTAGGTAAAGATGATCCTGTCAGTTAAGACATTGTTCTTTAGTTTGCAAGATTTGGATTCAATTCCTCATGCTGCTGCAAACATCATCTGTGAGCTGGACAGGTCTGTATATCCCTATTTATAAGTCAGCAACAGCACACTTTGGCAAACCACTAACCTTTACTAGATTGTGAGGTATACTAGGCTGAGAGATGTTCAGATCTGTGATGCTGAGGACCATATTGATTTCCAGTCTGGTTAGAGTCCACTCCAGTAGCTTAGAAAGTTCAATATTTTTAACTTTATGTTTTAAATACACAGGGAGTTTTGGGATTGGGATATATAAAAAAGGTTAAGAATGAGTAAACTATAATCATAGGTATGAGCATCTCATGAACAAACAAAACAATAATTCCTCTGGATGGAGGCAAGAAAACTGTCCATGAAATTATCACCACAAAGTTGGACTTAATGTACTCTCACTGTACATTGAGACAATAGCTAAAATTTTCCTCACCATCTGTCTGCTTGAAGGAGAATTTTTCAGTGAATGCTTGAGTTCCACTGGATTAGTTTTACCAAAGTAGAATGAAGCAAAAAAGAAACAGGACCCATATTCTTCTTTTATACACCAAGTTTTGCAATGCTCTTTTTCAAGAGCTTGGGTGCCTGTATGTAATAAAAAAATAAGAAAAGGTGCAATGATAATTATTTCAACAGATTAGTGTCTTCTGAGTGCTCTACTGGAAGAAGTGTTTAATCTGAATGAATTATGACCCAGCGAAAATTGTGCTTTCCGCATATGCAACAAATTAATAACAAAACATTGCACATTTGTTGATAATAAAGGCGATTCAGTGCATATGGACAACTTACTGTCATATCCTAGCAAAAAATCACAAAAAAGTGCATTCTTTATGCTCTACAATCAATGTCGTGGTTATTCTAGAGACAAAATTTTGTCATATCCCGGTGCTCATTCTTGAAACATTGATCTTATAACATGCTTATATTTGAAGAGATCCTGTAAAGTTTCTCAAAGAGCTGGTGACTCAAGCAAGCTATATTTTGTATTTTAACTGTTCTTAGTAATTTAAAGTAGGAATATAATTACTGAAACTGGGGAGAAAATGAATTGTGAAGATGAGTAGATTCATAAGGTAGAAGAAAAATATTTTATCAATGAGACTATAGAGGATGAAACAGTTTTTTGGAACAAATTAAATAATGCAGTATGTTTAGCACTGTTTTTCATGTTATGTACATTCACTGCATGTGCTTGTGTATTGGGTTTGTGTGGCAAGGTTTTTGGTAGCAGTGGGGGAGGGGACATGGGGTGGCTTCTGTGAGAGAAGCTGCCAGAAGCTTCCCCCATGTCCGACCGGACACAGCCAATGCCAGCGGCTACAAGAACGGACCCGCCGCTGGCCAAGGCCGAGCCCATCAGTAACGCCTCTGTGATAACATAATTAAGAAAAAAAAAAGGAAGAGAGGGAAGAAAAAAAACTGCACACTTTGCAGCTGGAGAGAGGAGTGAGAAGATGTAAGAGAAAACAACTCCGCAGACACCAAGGTCAGTGAAGAAGGAGGGGGAGGGAATGGGCTCCAGGCGCCAGAGCAGAGATTCCCCGCAGCCAGGGTGAAGCAGGCTGTCCCCCTGCAGCCCATGGAGGTCCATGGTGGAGCAGATGACCACCTGTAGCCCGTGGAGGACCCCACGCTGGAGCAGGTGGATGTCGAAGGAGGCTGTGACCCCGCGGGAAGCCCGCGCTGGAGCAGGTTCCTGTCAGGACCTGTAGCCTATGGAGAGAGGAGCCCACGCCGGAGCAGGTTTGCTGGCAGGACTTGTGACCCCGTGGGGGACCCACGCTGGAGCAGTCCCTTCCTGAAGGACTGCACCCCATGGAATGGACCCATGCCAAAGCAGTTCGTGAGGAACTGTCGGTCATGGGAAGGACTCACGTTGGAGAAGCTGGTGGAGGACTGTCTCCTGTGAGAGGGACCCCACGCTGGTGCAAGGGAAGGAGACCTCCCCCTGAGGAGGAAGCAGTGGCAGAAACACCGTGTGATGAACTGACCCCAACCCCATTCCCTGTCCCCCAGTGCCGCTGGGGGGAGGAGGTGGAAATCGGGAAAGAGATTAAGCCCGGGAAGAAGGGAGGGATGGGGAGGTGTTTTAAGATTTGGTTTTACTTCTCACTATCCTCTAATTTTGATTGGTAATAAAGTAAATTTGTTTTTTCCCCCAAGTCGAGTCTGTTTTGCCCGTGCCAGTAACTGGTGAGTGATCTCTCTCCGTCCTTATCTCCACCCACGAGCTTTTCGTTATAATTTTCTCCCCCTGCCCATTTGAGGAGGGGGAGTGATAGAGTGGGTTTTGGTGGGCATCCGGCCTCTAGCCAGGGTCAACCCACCACAGCTTGAATGTTTAAGAAATCTCTGGGAGTGACTTTAGCTGAGAACTTACATGGTGAAGAAATCTAAAAAAGGGAAGAAGAAAAAGAGTAAGTGTTGTCTAAAGGAATTGTCAGTTGATACTTATGCCTTAATCTGCTGTGATAAATTAACACTTAGCTGCCTTTTTCTTATCATCCATAGGTAAATTAGTGTACATTTAATCCAGGAGAGTGCCAACTTTTTGACATTTGATCAAGAGCAGAAGGAAGGACATTGGTAATAGTAATTACAGGAAGTTTTCAGGCAAAGCAAGCTGCTTGTTCAACAACGTCCAGTGCAGTGTGCAAGAACATTCTGTCATGCATACTAAACAGAAGTGTGTAAACAAGAGACTGACCTCTCCCAAAACTTGGTACGGTATGATTTAAATATGATTTACTTAACCATATGAGTGATTTTAGTGGAAATACTCCTGATCCATAATGGAGTAAAATGGAAGATGACCCAGCCTCATGGCTTTCCTGCTCATTTTTCCCCATGTGTATGAAGCTCCAGTAGACTTTTGGGCCCCGCCCTGGGTTCTGTGATAACTGCTTGTACACCTCTCAGCTGGTAGAGAACTCTGAAATCCCTCAAGGACAGTAAAAGGAGAGTTACTGGTAGAGGACAGCAAGAGCCATGGCTTTGGAAGGAAGCTGTTTCTAAAAATCCCAGTCGGAGGACTGAAGTAGCATACTGGGAGTTGGCTGTGGAGAGAGTAAAGTAGCATGTGCATGGCTGAAAGAAGGGTTTGGATCCAAGCTGGTAGGCAGTGTAGCTAGCAATAGAGTACAAAATTGGGTGGCCCTTAAAGAGGGAGCTTTGTGATGTGGATAAACAAAGCAGAGAAAAGGACTGGAGTAGAGCAGTCTTCAACTTGATAAGTAAGTGCCACAGAGGAGGCTGTCATGGCTTGGCTGTGCCTAACACTACACCTACTGAAACTAGGCTCCATGTCTCTGAATGATGCACCTGGTACATCCGAAAACTGGGGGCTGCTAGATACATGAATTCATCACCAAAAATAATAGTGTTTCTTATATGTGGCACTTGAAATAATATAATTTTGTTATTATTAAACATAGACACTTACCACCTCTTAAACATTCACAGGTTTAGTACATGGAAGCAGCTACCATCTGCAGTGAACTAACAGTATAAATTTTACAATTGCAGACTCCAGGAAGAAGGGTATACCTACTGGATTTACAGGGGCCTATGCAGAATGATTTCATCATGCACTGAAAAAAACCCAAAACACTGAAATGAATCAGATTTTGTCAAAGAGTTTGCAGCAACACAATTAGAATCACCACCGGAGGATTCTCACTATGACCTCAGGAGTTGTACTTGTACTCAAGCTGTTGCCTTTCATTTTTGCTTGAGCTATGTACTCAAAGATATGTTTTGACTATAGGTTTTAAGTCTCCTTTCCTTTCCTTTCCTTTCCTTTCCTTTCCTTTCCTTTCCTTTCCTTTCCTTTCCTTTCCTTTCCTTTCCTTTCCTTTCCTTTCCTTTCCTTTCCTTTCCTTTCCTTTCCTTCCCTTTCCTTTCCTTTCCTTTCCTTTCCTTTCCTTTCCTTTCCTTTCCTTTCCTTTCCTTTCCTTTCCTTTCCTTTCCTTTCCTTTCCTTTCCTTTCCTTTCCTTTCCTTTCCTTTCCTTTCCTTTCCTTTCCTTTCCTTTCCTTTCCTTTCCTTTCCTTTCCTTTCCTTTCCTTTCCTTTCCTTTCCTTTCCTTTCCTTTCCTTTCCTTTCCTTTCCTTTCCTTTCCTTTCCTTTCCTTTCCTTTCCTTTCCTTTCCTTTCCTTTCCTTTCCTTTCCTTTCCTTTCCTTTCCTTTCCTTTCCTTTCCTTTCCTTTCCTTTCCTTTCCTTTCCTTTCCTTTCCTTTCCTTTCCTTTCCTTTCCTTTCCTTTCCTTTCCTTTCCTTTCCTTTCCTTTCCTTTCCTTTCCTTTCCTTTCCTTTCCTTTCCTTTCCTTTCCTTTCCTTTCCTTTCCTTTCCTTTCCTTTCCTTTCCTTTCCTTTCCTTTCCTTTCCTTTCCTTTCCTTTCCTTTCCTTTCCTTTCCTTTCCTTTCCTTTCCTTTCCTTTCCTTTCCTTTCCTTTCCTTTCCTTTCCTTTCCTTTCCTTTCCTTTCCTTTCCTTTCCTTTCCTTTCCTTTCCTTTCCTTTCCTTTCCTTTCCTTTCCTTTCCTTTCCTTTCCTTTCCTTTCCTTTCCTTTCCTTTCCTTTCCTTTCCTTTCCTTTCCTTGCCTTTCCTTGCCTTGCCTTGCCTTTCCTTTCCTTTCCTTGCCTTTCCTTGCCTTTCCTTGCCTTTCCTTGCCTTTCCTTGCCTTTCCTTGCCTTTCCTTGCCTTGCCTTGCCTTGCCTTGCCTTGCCTTGCCTTGCCTTGCCTTGCCTTGCCTTGCCTTGCCTTGCCTTGCCTTGCCTTGCCTTGCCTTGCCTTGCCTTGCCTTGCCTTGCCTTGCCTTGCCTTGCCTTGCCTTGCCTTGCCTTGCCTTGCCTTGCCTTGCCTTGCCTTGCCTTGCCTTGCCTTGCCTTGCCTTGCCTTGCCTTGCCTTGCCTTGCCTTGCCTTGCCTTGCCTTGCCTTGCCTTGCCTTGCCTTGCCTTGCCTTGCCTTGCCTTGCCTTGCCTTGCCTTGCCTTGCCTTGCCTTGCCTTGCCTTGCCTTGCCTTGCCTTGCCTTGCCTTGCCTTGCCTTGCCTTGCCTTGCCTTGCCTTGCCTTGCCTTGCCTTGCCTTGCCTTGCCTTGCCTTGCCTTGCCTTGCCTTGCCTTGCCTTGCCTTGCCTTGCCTTGCCTTGCCTTGCCTTGCCTTGCCTTGCCTTGCCTTGCCTTGCCTTGCCTTGCCTTGCCTTGCCTTGCCTTGCCTTGCCTTGCCTTGCCTTGCCTTGCCTTGCCTTGCCTTGCCTTGCCTTGCCTTGCCTTGCCTTGCCTTGCCTTGCCTTGCCTTGCCTTGCCTTGCCTTGCCTTGCCTTTCCTTTCCTTTCCTTGCCTTTCCTTGCCTTTCCTTGCCTTTCCTTGCCTTTCCTTGCCTTTCCTTGCCTTTCCTTGCCTTTCCTTGCCTTTCCTTGCCTTTCCTTGCCTTTCCTTGCCTTTCCTTGCCTTTCCTTGCCTTTCCTTGCCTTTCCTTGCCTTTCCTTGCCTTTCCTTGCCTTTCCTTGCCTTTCCTTGCCTTTCCTTGCCTTTCCTTGCCTTTCCTTGCCTTTCCTTGCCTTTCCTTGCCTTTCCTTGCCTTTCCTTTCCTTGCCTTTCCTTTCCTTGCCTTGCCTTTCCTTTCCTTGCCTTGCCTTTCCTTTCCTTGCCTTGCCTTGCCTTGCCTTGCCTTGCCTTGCCTTGCCTTGCCTTGCCTTGCCTTGCCTTGCCTTGCCTTGCCTTGCCTTGCCTTTCCTTGCCTTGCCTTTCCTTGCCTTGCCTTGCCTTGCCTTGCCTTGCCTTGCCTTGCCTTGCCTTGCCTTGCCTTGCCTTGCCTTGCCTTGCCTTGCCTTGCCTTGCCTTGCCTTGCCTTTCCTTTCCTTTCCTTTCCTTTCCTTTCCTTTCCTTTCCTTTCCTTTCCTTTCCTTTCCTTTCCTTTCCTTTCCTTTCCTTGCCTTGCCTTGCCTTGCCTTGCCTTGCCTTGCCTTGCCTTGCCTTGCCTTGCCTTGCCTTGCCTTGCCTTGCCTTGCCTTGCCTTGCCTTGCCTTGCCTTGCCTTGCCTTGCCTTGCCTTGCCTTGCCTTGCCTTGCCTTGCCTTTCCTTTCCTTTCCTTTCCTTTCCTTTCCTTTCCTTTCCTTTCCTTTCCTTTCCTTTCCTTTCCTTTCCTTTCCTTTCCTTTCCTTTCCTTTCCTTTCCTTTCCTTTCCTTTCCTTTCCTTTCCTTTCCTTTCCTTTCCTTTCCTTTCCTTTCCTTTCCTTTCCTTTCCTTTCCTTTCCTTTCCTTTCCTTTCCTTTCCTTTCCTTTCCTTTCCTTTCCTTTCCTTTCCTTTCCTTTCCTTTCCTTTCCTTTCCTTTCCTTTCCTTTCCTTTCCTTGCCTTTCCTTTCCTTGCCTTTCCTTTCCTTTCCTTGCCTTTCCTTGCCTTTCCTTTCCTTGCCTTTCCTTTCCTTGCCTTTCCTTTCCTTGCCTTTCCTTGCCTTGCCTTTCCTTGCCTTGCCTTGCCTTGCCTTGCCTTTCCTTGCCTTGCCTTTCCTTGCCTTGCCTTTCCTTGCCTTTCCTTGCCTTTCCTTGCCTTGCCTTGCCTTGCCTTTCCTTGCCTTGCCTTTCCTTTCCTTTCCTTGCCTTTCCTTTCCTTGCCTTTCCTTTCCTTGCCTTTCCTTTCCTTGCCTTTCCTTTCCTTGCCTTTCCTTTCCTTGCCTTTCCTTTCCTTGCCTTTCCTTTCCTTGCCTTTCCTTGCCTTTCCTTTCCTTGCCTTTCCTTGCCTTTCCTTGCCTTTCCTTGCCTTTCCTTGCCTTTCCTTTCCTTTCCTTGCCTTGCCTTTCCTTGCCTTTCCTTGCCTTGCCTTGCCTTGCCTTTCCTTGCCTTGCCTTTCCTTGCCTTTCCTTGCCTTTCCTTTCCTTGCCTTGCCTTGCCTTTCCTTGCCTTGCCTTGCCTTGCCTTGCCTTGCCTTGCCTTGCCTTGCCTTGCCTTGCCTTGCCTTGCCTTGCCTTGCCTTTCCTTTCCTTGCCTTGCCTTGCCTTGCCTTGCCTTGCCTTGCCTTGCCTTGCCTTGCCTTGCCTTGCCTTGCCTTGCCTTTCCTTGCCTTTCCTTTCCTTTCCTTTCCTTTCCTTTCCTTTCCTTTCCTTTCCTTTCCTTTCCTTTCCTTTCCTTTCCTTTCCTTTCCTTGCCTTTCCTTGCCTTGCCTTGCCTTGCCTTGCCTTGCCTTGCCTTGCCTTGCCTTGCCTTGCCTTGCCTTTCCTTGCCTTTCCTTGCCTTTCCTTTCCTTGCCTTGCCTTTCCTTGCCTTTCCTTGCCTTTCCTTTCCTTGCCTTTCCTTGCCTTGCCTTGCCTTGCCTTGCCTTACCTTGCCTTGCCTTGCCTTGCCTTGCCTTGCCTTGCCTTGCCTTGCCTTGCCTTGCCTTGCCTTGCCTTTCCTTGCCTTTCCTTTCCTTTCCTTTTCTTTCCTTTCCTTTCCTTTCCTTTCCTTTCCTTTCCTTGCCTTTCCTTTCCTTTCCTTTCCTTTCCTTTCCTTTCCTTTCCTTTCCTTTCCTTTCCTTTCCTTTCCTTTCCTTTCCTTTCCTTTCCTTTCCTTTCCTTTCCTTTCCTTTCCTTTCCTTTCCTTTCCTTTCCTTTCCTTGCCTTGCCTTGCCTTGCCTTGCCTTGCCTTTCCTTTCCTTGCCTTGCCTTGCCTTGCCTTGCCTTGCCTTGCCTTGCCTTGCCTTGCCTTGCCTTGCCTTGCCTTTCCTTGCCTTTCCTTGCCTTGCCTTGCCTTGCCTTGCCTTGCCTTGCCTTGCCTTGCCTTTCCTTGCCTTGCCTTGCCTTTCCTTGCCTTTCCTTGCCTTGCCTTGCCTTGCCTTGCCTTGCCTTGCCTTGCCTTGCCTTGCCTTGCCTTGCCTTGCCTTGCCTTTCCTTGCCTTGCCTTGCCTTGCCTTGCCTTGCCTTGCCTTGCCTTGCCTTGCCTTGCCTTGCCTTGCCTTGCCATGCCTTGCCTTTCCTTGCCTTGCCTTTCCTTGCCTTTCCTTTCCTTGCCTTGCCTTGCCTTGCCTTGCCTTGCCTTGCCTTGCCTTGCCTTGCCTTGCCTTGCCTTTCCTTGCCTTGCCTTTCCTTGCCTTTCCTTGCCTTGCCTTGCCTTGCCTTGCCTTGCCTTGCCTTGCCTTGCCTTGCCTTGCCTTGCCTTGCCTTGCCTTGCCTTGCCTTGCCTTGCCTTTCCTTGCCTTGCCTTTCCTTGCCTTTCCTTGCCTTTCCTTTCCTTGCCTTGCCTTGCCTTGCCTTGCCTTGCCTTGCCTTGCCTTTCCTTTCCTTTCCTTTCCTTTCCTTTCCTTTCCTTTCCTTTCCTTTCCTTTCCTTTCCTTTCCTTTCCTTTCCTTTCCTTGCCTTGCCTTGCCTTGCCTTGCCTTGCCTTGCCTTGCCTTGCCTTGCCTTGCCTTGCCTTGCCTTGCCTTTCCTTTCCTTTCCTTTCCTTTCCTTTCCTTTCCTTTCCTTTCCTTTCCTTTCCTTTCCTTTCCTTTCCTTTCCTTTCCTTGCCTTGCCTTGCCTTGCCTTGCCTTGCCTTGCCTTGCCTTGCCTTGCCTTGCCTTGCCTTGCCTTTCCTTGCCTTTCCTTTCCTTTCCTTTCCTTTCCTTTCCTTTCCTTTCCTTTCCTTTCCTTTCCTTTCCTTTCCTTTCCTTTCCTTTCCTTTCCTTTCCTTTCCTTTCCTTTCCTTTCCTTTCCTTTCCTTTCCTTTCCTTTCCTTTCCTTTCCTTTCCTTTCCTTTCCTTTCCTTTCCTTTCCTTTCCTTTCCTTTCCTTTCCTTTCCTTGCCTTGCCTTGCCTTGCCTTGCCTTGCCTTGCCTTGCCTTGCCTTGCCTTGCCTTGCCTTGCCTTGCCTTGCCTTGCCTTGCCTTGCCTTTCCTTTCCTTGCCTTGCCTTGCCTTGCCTTGCCTTGCCTTGCCTTGCCTTGCCTTGCCTTGCCTTGCCTTTCCTTGCCTTGCCTTGCCTTGCCTTGCCTTGCCGTGCCTTGCCTTGCCGTGCCGTGCCTTGCCTTGCCTTGCCTTGCCTTGCCTTGCCTTGCCTTGCCGTGCCATGCCGTGCCTTTTCTTTTTTTTTCTTTTATTGCCTTTTCTCTTCTCCTTGCCTTGTCTTTTCCTGTTAAGGGAATTTTTCCAGAACTTTCGTGAGACCATATTTAACAAATAACTACACAAACCACAGAAAATATATGTGTCCAGGGGAACTATTTTTAGATTTCCGTGGGGCTGAGATATCTTAAGTTTTATATGTGAGTGCAGTATTCCACTACTGAGCATGTAAGCTTTATTAAGTACTACATCCTAGCAGAAGTGAGTACATGTGAACTATGCCTGAAGAGTTTGCACATTTGTGTTGAGAGTGTTCTTTCTCTGTGTCATTATAGTATTGAGACTCACTGAGCACTACAGGTGTCCCTTCAAACTGGAGTGTGATGCAATGTATCATTGACTTAAGATAGCAATTATGTGGGGTGTAAAAGTCTCATCTGTCCCATTTATTTCTCTGTATCTGTACTTTGTAAAATAATGGACACTAAAGCTCTTTTTTCTTGCATGGGTTTTTGGAGTTATCTACTGTAAAGTGAAATCTTAATACATAAATAATGTATCCATATCTTTCTATTCAATGACATTAATAGTTCTTCTGCTTATGAGCACTAAGCATATTGCATAGGCTGGCTGAAGCCAAAAAATCAAAATTAAGTTTGTTACTTTGTCCTTAAATTGTCCTATTGTGCTTTTATTTGTCCTCCATAACAATTTGCTTTGAAAGTTGGAGCTCTAGTCTTAATTTTAGACGTCCTAAACCTTTGCAGTGCAAGTCATTTCTTGACACTCTAAAAATAAAAAGATTCCCTACTTCCCCCCATCTTTGTATTTAAGGTTATTTTTAACTGAACTGTCTTTTTAACCTTGGGGGACATCAGTGGAGCTGAAAGCTATTCAAGTAATAATAGCTCAATGACTTGCTCCCCCATGACGTCTCTTCAGAGTCTGTCTGGAAAACCTCATATTCAAAGTGAAGTAAATGACTGGTTCCTCTTTTTGGAGTTCATTTGGAATTGTCTTTTTAGGAACAGTTTTAGAAAAGGGAGCTGCAAATAATTTAAAAAACAGAGTCAAAACAGGGGCAACTGACGCACTAACAGAAACAGAACTCATTTGTATAAATTGGGTCTCCTCTTGTAAAAAGGGGAGAAGTAATGCAGGGTCTCTTTCCTCACAGTACTCTTTAATCTCCAGGGAATCACATTTTTAAGGATTATGAAAAATAATGCCACTTTGTTTATTATACTCTGCTTTCCAAACTTGAGTCCTGCAGAACCAGTTATATGTTAACTTTAAATTTAGTAAGCTGAGCCACTTTCCAAATGTTGTTATACTCTCAGAGGGGGGCATGGGTTGAGAATTCTCCTGCATGGGAGATATCAGCAATCTGCTATTATAGTTTTTCAGAAGAACAATTCTAAGGAATATAGGAAGAAAACATGTTCCCATATAATTTGTAAAGTGTTTTAAAGAAAGAATAAGATCACTGCAGTCTTTTCTTTTTTCCTTTCCTTCATTGTTATCTACCCATGAGAGGAACAGCTCAAATTCTGTTATGGATGTGGCTAATATATTTGAAAACCTGTGAAATGTCAGTGCTCTTATTTATTAGTCTGAATTCAAGTATTCACTTAGCCTCCCTTTTTCAATCTGATCTTCTGGTCAATACAACTAAGCCATGTTTCCACCTTCTGCTTCTAGTGAATAGTGCAAAGTTGGTTTCCCTGGTCAAGACAAAAAGACTTTCCCCCTGAGAACCCAGGTTTGAAACACATATTCAGTTTCCAGTAGAGGGAACTACTCTCCATTCCACAGTGTCTAAGAAAACTGTTATGGACACAGAATAAAATCGTGTTGCTAATAAAATTTTTATGATGCAGATGAACTTAAAAATTTTGCATTTTGGAACTTACGTGCTTGTGCTCAAATTATTGCAATTGTTAACTAAATGAGGGCTTATGTGTATGTATCCCACTTTTTTCTTAATCATAGAATCATAGAGTGTTGTGAGTTGGAAGGGACCCACAAGGATTGTCCAGTCCAATTCTTCCCCTAGCATAGGACAATTGCAAGATTCAGACCATGTGTCTTGAGGGCACATGGTCTGAATGTGTTGTCCAAATGCTTCTTGAATATTGTCAGGCTTGGTCCCATGACCACCTCCCTGAGGAGCCTGTTCCAGTGCTCCACCACCCTCTGGGTGAAGAACTTTTTCCTAATATCCAACCTAAACCTCCCCTGGCACATCTTCCTGCCTTTTCCCCTAGTCCTATCATTGGTCACCAGAGAGAAGAGATCAGTGCCTGTCCCTCCTCTTCCCTTTGTGAGGAAGTTATAAACTGTGATGGCCAGCACTTGACAGGGACAAATGAGCTTAAGAACTGTTCTAATAAAAGTCAGAGGGGTTGTGGGGAGAAGCAGCACTTGTCTCCACAGGCAAAGCAATGACTCAGTAGTGTCCAACTGAAATGTAGTCATACTAGTAATAGCAGTGATGATGGTAGTAATAGTAGTAATAATAACATGAACAACTATATTGTCTGGCAGCCCTGACTAAGATCAAGACCCTATTTTATCAGTCATCCAAACAAATAGTGAAATGCTTTTCCTAAAGACTTTATAGTCTAACTAGGAAAGACAGAGTCAGGGTGGGAGACCAAGTCTGTTATTCCCTTCTGGTACAATTGGACAACTAGGATTCAAAGAGATAAAGAAGAGCATCCAAGACCACACAGGAGTTCTGTGACATTGGAGCAAGAACTTAATTTGAGCCTCCTTAAGTTTGAATCATTCCTTATCTACAAGTATGTTCTGTATCCTACTGCAAAAAGTAACTGAGAAATGTAATGAAGGTAAATCTTGAGGAAAGGGTTGTTTTGGGGCAGATGGTAAGGGACTCTTCTGTATTTTTTAGATACTAGCTAGAGAGTTTAGTTTCTCTAAGTGGGCCAACCTAACCCTGTAGACTTAAAAGTACAAAATAAAATAAAAAAGAATGCTTAAGCACCAAGTTCTTCTTGATTCATTTTACTTATTTGATATAAGAAAAAAATCCTACTTTTTCCTTAGCAAATTGGGTAAGCAATACTTGTACTTTGCATACTGGGGAAGGATTTGGTTTTGGAAAACTACCTATGTCAGTATTTGTGCATTTATAGTTACTAGCTATGCAGTTATACACATTTAGTCTCCTCACTTATCCCCTTACCTATATATATATTTTTTTTTCTGAAGAAATTGATTGGGAATTTGTATATGTAACGTAGTGTTGTATTTTCTTGTTTAATTCTGCTTTTTTTTTTTTTTTCATTTTGCCAATCTCTCTAAAGGTTTCTCTTGCTGTCTGTAGCTATGTTTTTGCTGAATAAGCACTTAAGGACAGAAATGCAGCACTGTCTGCCTGTGATTAATAGGAAACAAAGCTTCCAGGCAATGCAGACATTTCATTGATGTCCAATGACTGCAGGTTCAGAATTATGCTTCTCATTTGAATACACTGTCAGTGTTTATTGAAGTGCAATTGAGATTCAATGACTAGTGATTTTAATACATACAGATCTAAGTTGTATTTCTTCTTAGCACAATGTACAAAGAGAAAAAGCAGAAAAGTTTAATGGACTATTATTTTTTGTGTCACATAAGTTCTCTTACTGCTGACCTGGGATATTGTAAAAATTTCTCCAAGTCCAGGGAATTACCTCCAAAGTTCACTGCAAATTAGGTTCCTTCTGGTCTGATTCAGCCCAAGAAAGATCAGATAACCTGAGAGGAGTTGTAGCAGCTTGGTCTCAAGAGTATTATACATGCACTGCTTTGGAGGTTTTAGTTGGAACTCTGATGTATGGCCGAAATTGGCCTTGAACAATCCTCTTAATTAAATCCCATATTAGTTAGGAAATATTACATCTAGGTTCTCAACCAAATCTACAGTCAAAACATTGAGGAGAGACAGAGTGAAGGGGACTATCACTCAACAGGGGAGAGCAATAATCAGGAAACAAAACATTCATAAAACTGACATTCCACTTCAGAGGAAGTTTTGGAAGATATATATGCTTTGTGAGAGTTATTACTGCTGTATTTAATGCCAGTGCACTGTCACGCCAGTGCAGTGTAAGCTTCTATACTTCCCTTGGATGAATAAATGTATCTGTTTAACATACTGGTTAGAGCTAGTTTTCCAGTGAAGATTATAAAGATGTGTCTTCTAGCAAGAAATTAATGTTCTGCATATTCATCTATCCTCAGCCCAAGCACATGACCTGTTGCAATTAATCAAGGACTTCTACGGAAGTCTAATGGTGTGCGTTGGGTTAGAGTTCAGCCTGAATGAACACAAAGATCCCTCCTAACCTCACAGCGTATTGACTCATTGCTGAATGAGGATATGGCTGTTAAATAGGCTTATTCCCTATCTATATAGAAGAATAATTGAAAACAAGTGAATGGTGGATGAAACAAAAATATAACAGTTTCTGGTTTTCTGCATGGAGTCACATCAGTGTAATAGATGCCATCATTTCTTTTATCTCATAACAGGCAAGCAGGATTTGAATCTGTGCTTTTCCATATCACGAATAATAAAGGAGTAGAAAGGTAGAACCAGGTCTCTGCTTTGTGGCAGCTGTATAAGCCTGCAATACCCAGTAAAATAAAGATAATTTTATATTTGTACAACAAAGACAGATGATGAAAGTATGAGACCCCTTTTTTTCAGATAGGCAGCAACATCTGCAGCAGTCAACAAACATGCTGACATTGCCACAATACCATGCACGTTAAAGAGGACCTAGGGTTAGATTTTCCCCAATTCTTTTAGCAGGACTGAATCACTAGCATTAGGAATACCGTCTGCAGAAATATAAAGTGGCTGTTCTCCCTGGAGTATGAACACTTCTCCTTTGAAAAGCATGCAGTTCTGATCACGAGAGGAGTACAGTGGCACATTGGTAACATCCTGTATATGGCTCATCTCCAGAGATGAACACACATCTTTATTACTTTGATTACTAGAACATCAGTACTTTTTCTTTACTGAAAAGAAAACAAACCTCTGATTTACCTACAGGAAGGTGATTCACAAAGACACTTGAAATGTTGGGTGAAACTAGAGCAGGCATGAGAAAGTAAGTTTAAGAATATTAAGAAAAAGCTTACTTAAGAAATAATTCTAAATCACTTACTATGGATTTAGTTTAGATTGTTGGAGTTCTGCTTTTACAGTAACTTAATTCATATCTTTACTTCAATTTTCCAAACTTCTGGATATCAACACAACTCGATAGCATTTTAGCTAATGAATAGTATCTATTTTCTGCTGTGTTAATAAAGGTTTTCTTACTTTTAAATTTTGAAATATCTGTCCTATGCAAATATTCCATAGGAAATTAGAATTCCAAACTATAATGCACTATGCGGACACATAAGCATGAATTATCATCCTGAAGTCTAAATAAACAAAAAGCTAAATTTATGGTGTAAATTAAAGAGAAAAAAAATAACATCTAACAAAGAATTGTTCTTATGTTGTAGATGGGAAATGGAGTCAATGCAAGATTAAGTGACTAAGCATGACCAGGGTCATGCAGGCAACCTGTGACAGCTATTGGCATTGAATTGCTGACTTAATGGCAGAATCACGATACCTTCTCTATTCCTAACTCTTTCATGTCTTGATCTGGTAAGTAGATGTCAGAGTGGAGCAGAATGCCTGCTTTATCAAGAACTTTTCATTAAGAACATGTGTCAGAGCTAGTGTACTTCCGGTACTTTCCCCTTCTGTGGAACCTCATCTATGTACCTCCTACACATTTTTTCTAGAAGACACAGTTTATCATCAAATGGCCCCTTCATTTCTTCTCCTCAGCATTTTGCTAGACCCATTGGTTTTCCTTTCTGTGGTAGCAGCACAAACATTTGGACTTTGTCTATTGCTAGGCAGATGCTAGGTCTAAGGAAGAAAAGTTCCCCTGCATAACAGTGGTTTTTTTTGTTTTTCTTGATAAAGCACAGAGAAGAGGTCACCTCCAAGCCAGTACTTAACTGGTATAGAGTAATCTTGGGGTTTTTTGTTTGTTTGGTTGGTTGGGTTTTGTTTTTTTTTTCACAAGAAACAGAAGGAAGTTGTAAACTTTGCTGGAGAGCAAAAAAGCTAGACTGTGTCTGATGTGTTTCAGGTTAATTTCTTATGACATGCAATCAGCTCCCTGTCTTAAAACAAGGCATGCCTGATGGAGTTCTATATCCTAGTTTACCAAACTCCGAGCTGTTCAATGCATTACCAAATGAATCATGTCTGCGAGTCAGTAGATATAGTGATTGCTGTAAGTACAATTGCTCAATGCTACCCCTCCTGAGCTGCAATGTGAAAAGATGTCTCAAATGGAAATATTATACTTTAGTTCTATAAGACAGTTACAGTTATCAGAAAGAGGAATGCAATGCTAAACAATGTTATCATCAGCACACTGAAGGAATGCTTTCACTTCCTCTAATGTTACAGAGTGGGTGACCTCAGCCTGTATGCAGCAATGCACAGCACCAGAGTTGCATTAGCTAAACATTTTTGACCTTTTATCTGCAGTAAAATGGCATCCATCACTGCAGCTGAGAAAGATGGAAGTTCTCTTCTCACCTGTCTAATCTCTCTGGCAGACTTTAGGCTGTTATTCTGTGTAGGGTATTTATACTCTTATGCTATTTAATTTATACTAAAGGTGTCCAACAAACAAGAGGGAAGAAGACTTCTTTTTTAACACACCCTTTTTTTCTAACAATGTGCACCTAACTGTCCTGTACACTGCATGATCAAAGTATGCCCCATGAGAATGCATAGAGGATGCACTATGCATCCCCTCTGTACTTGCTAAGATTCAGGTTCCCGGGGAGCACTGGTATCAGTTTAGACAGTTTGATGTAATCCTACCAATGTAGCTGAAGCTATCTCGGCTCAAGGATTTATTAGTTGTGAATGTTCTTTTTTGTTTTTACTGGGTTACTGCCAGTAAATTAGTTACCAAAACCATTAGCTGAGTGTCATTTTATAGGAAAAGTCTGGGATCACAAGTAACAAAAAAAAGTGCTGAGGTAAGCAGTGTCAAACCCAGCTGCATCAACATGATGGTGGGGAGACAAATGAGAGCTTTCACTGCTGGATACAGGGGATAGGGAGCCCATAGCTCTGAAAAACCTCTTCACATCCCAGAAACAGCTGTCATAACTAAAACTGCAAGGGACTGCTTTTTAAACTATGAGCTTTGATAAGGAGAATTCTCTCACTAGTCCTTTCTCTAGCCAATAAACACACTTCTAGCAACACAGCCCATCTGAAAGGTGACTGGAGATTTAAATATCTTCAAAGCTTTTCAAACTCTTCTTTTTATAACCTCTCCCAGACACTTATACTGAGTCCCTGGCTGGCATTTCTGAAGTATCTCACTATAGTATCTGGCTGCTGAGCCATATGAGCTCAACAATTACTATGTAATGTAAAACTTCTTAGGTTGTTCCTATGGGAGGTTGACCTTTACAAAGTTAGATCTTATATTTACCCTGTTATTGGCAATGGTGAATCATTAAAAGAGACACAATAGAAGGGACATGGGGTCATTTTAGAATAAATATTCAGGTGATGACAGTTTTGAAATATTCTGTCAGCCTCTCCCGGTGTGTATTCTGGGAACAGGAGGTCACACAAAGTCAAGGGTGATGAAATGCATGTGCTTGTGGTCTGACCTACTATGTGGGGGGAAGGCACGAGTGACATGCAAGGGTCTAAGCTCTGTGTGTGCAAGTGTATGTGTGCATGCATGTGCATGCAACACTTATGTAGGGGAAAGAAGGAGAATAGAGAATCATGAGGAGGGGGAGGGAGGTGTTTGGTGCTGGTGGTGCAATGAGCTCCAGACAGGGATTGCTCTCTCTCCAGGGCCCGTCAGCTCCTCATGGCTGTTGCCTGGGCAATGGCTGGGGAATTATGAGGAATGCTTGGAAACTATATCCTTCTTTTGGACTCATGGATGGAGCAGAAGGGGGTGGATGGCCTTTCTCTGTCTATTTCTTTTTTTATATTCAGCAGATTAGACAGGCAGGTTGCTGTGGCGACGACACAGAGGAGGTCTCCTGCACACCTGCACCACAAATAAGGAGTCCTGCCAACACAGACTTAAGGAATGCTGAAGGCATCTTTAAAAAAAAAAAATAAAAAAAAATCATTTTTTTCCTATGGTAAGTGCACAAGACAAGGAAAAGGGGAAAAAAGAGGAGGAGATGGCAAAAGAGGGACAAAGAATAGATGAAGAGAAAAGCCAATCAATATTCAAACAGCTTAACTGAGCAGTCGTGCTTGATTGTTGCAAAACAAGATGTGCATAAACAAGATGCATAGGCTGTCTATAGCAACACCCTGAACAAGCTGCCCTTAGGAGAGAGAAAAGAACAAGCGTTATTTTGGTTTCACCTACTGAGTGTCCTGCATTTAATGATGTCTCTAGGGGAAACCAAAATGACAATCTAACTTAAGAAAATAGCAGAACTCAGGTACAGGATACAGAGATATGGATGGGTGTGTAAAGCTCAAAATTGAAGTTACTCCTTTGTGTCTGTCCAGGGAAGATGTGTTCGTGCATGCACATACAGATGTAAGATTTAATTTCTACCTTTAGAAAAACAACTGTTGAGTGGTGTCAAAATTGACATTATATGCCTACACCTTTGCTAAAAGAAAAGAGGGAGGTAGACATGGAGGTAGGAATAAGAATAAAAAAATAAAATCTTTATAACCGAGGGATCCCCAAGACAAAGGTGATGCTCTGTGATGCCATGGCATTTCTCCAGCTTCTCCTGGAGAAGGAGTCAGCTTCATGCAGACTTACTGTCCTTGCCTCACCTCTCCTGGACTTCCTCCCTGTCTCCTTCAAGGCTGCCTCTCTTCTCTTCCCCTTGTCCTCTTTCTCCAACCTATTGTTTTATAGTCTATTCCAGAAGTTTTTAACATAATCTTTTCCCAACATCTAGAATGATTGTTTGTGTGCTTGCAGCTCTATTCAATGTACATACAAACAACAGATTAAATTAAAAAAAAAAAAATGCATATAGGAACAGGTAGTGAATGCACAGAGTCATTGTTTCTGCATATGCCAAAGTGTCATTGTTCAGAGACTTACTTGTCTGCCTGTGTCTCTTGCCATTGGAAGGATGAAGGGCCCCAACAACCAAGATGTTTGACAATAGAAAAAAAAATAGTTTAAAGTTTCACACTGATAAATTTAACAAACACTTGGAACCTGCACTATAAAAGATGAGAGAGGAGGGAGATGTAGAGATGTGAATTGGACAGAGACTTCAATCACTCTCTGGTTCTTGGATGCAGCAGGTGTCAGAGTATTTCCCAGTCTGCCAGATAAAAGAGCAGCTTGCCATTCTCATCACTGCCCCTCTGTTCAGTTGTTTTTTTCCATGCAGAATTTTCTGTAACTGGAGAAGTGTGCAAGAGAGTTTTCTCCAGGTAACAGTGATAATGAGCTTACAATTAGAGTTCAGATGACCCAAATATAATGAAGTGCAGTTCTCATGAAAACTTGCAGTTCTCATGACCGGTTTCATCTTTGTAGACAGTTGTACAATGTATTTGTGAGATAAGGCTAAAACCCCCAAATTTCTCTGGCTCAGATATCAGTAATTTTGTTGGAAGGTTATCCATGTTTATGGAAGGTACTGGCTTGTTGCATTAGATTCCCTTTCCTCGCCTTTGTTTTGTTTTAAGGCAGTCTAGCTTTCCTTCAAAATAAGGTTGCATTGCTGTGTCTGTGGCCATGTTTACAGATAAAGCAACTTGTGGATAATTTAAAGCTGGCATAAATGTAAAATACAGCCTAATGCTCATCAGTTTATTCAGATTCTGAGTTTAGAGTTCATGTTTGTAACAATTTTGGAAGAACAAGTTTAAAGGAGATTGCATACGCTCTGTTCCAGCTAATGTAACTGCTAATGTCTCACTTCTTCAGTCAGAAACCCAGACTGACCTGGGGGGCCTCCCACAGGAACATGCTTTCACTGGTGGATGGCTGCATTTTTTTTTAATGTCCTCTGTTGTACCCTGTTGAAGTGATATCCCATGCTAAACTCTCAATGAGCACAATGGCAAATGTGAACTAACTGTTCAAAATAGCAGGTGTGGCCTATCCAGAGCTGGCTGAAGTCACCAGGAGTCTTTCCATGGGTGTCAGTGGATTTATGATCAGGCTTTATGCATTGAGGAAATAAAGTCTAGCGTTTTACTCTTCCTCTGGAGTGAAAACTTCACCTGTAACGAGTGTCTGCAAAAGACAACCAGTATGCAAACTATGATTACACATAATGAAAGAAATTCAATTGAGACATCAAAACAATGGAAATAAAGGAGAATTCTTGGAGGAATTGTCCAGTTCCCTTCCTATGTGCTGGCTTGTGTCTACCATGTTTACTTCCCCCCTTTACAGGTTTCTGAGATCCACATTGGCCTGCTAAATCGACCTCAAGCAAAGCACTCGGAGAACCATGGCACTTCCCTTGCTGTGAGGAGATTGTGACTGAATGCAGAACTCCAGCATGATCAAGCCAACACTGGGAACGCAAACTGAAAGATACTGGGGCTTTCTGAGGTGCTACCTGATGATCAGATACAAGAAAGGAAAGGCAAAACAAGATCTGCAGACACTGGAGGTATTTTCTGGTATAAATGAAGAAGATATAATTTCTGGGATCTTATCAAAGGAGCTGAAAACACCTGATTCTGAGCCACATTCTGATCTAATTCTTTATAAGCCCCTTTTCATGTTAAGGGGGTCACTCCAAACTTACTGTAGAGTAACTACATAGAAATTCCCTGGTTGCATGTCAGTAATACTTTTTGTTGGCTCTCCTTTAAAAATATTGTATTTATGGGTGTAGTTCATAATTTCAGTGTTATTTTATCTGTTAAGCTGCAGTAAAGATTGAGGCAAAGCATTTCAATGGTGATGGAATTAGACTTTGCTTGTATTTTTACCTTCTTGTGAACCTTGTTTTTCCATATGTCATGGAAGTCAAGATTTCCTATAAGTCAGTTTATGATTGTGTGTATATATATTAAATATGAGTAATAGAAATATATAAGTAAATGTAAATAATATAAATATATTCTTTTAGAAGAAGAAAGCAAGGTTGTTTCTCCTTCAGTGGACAATACTGCATCAGAAAATATCAACCACAAAAAAGGCGCTCTAGAATTTAACTTCTCTGAAAAATAATTTAAAATAAATGATAATGTCACTTAACTGCATGTAATAAACACAAAAAAGACAACCCACTTATAGAGAGAGAAAGAGATTTTGTTTAAAGGAGCATTTGGTCAGTGAGCATTAATTTGGTTTAGTTACATGAAAAAGTGATGGATTGTTTGTTTATAACTGAACTGAACTGAACTTCCAGCTGTGCTTTAAAAAACATTTAAAAGAAAAAGATGTGGAATGGTCTGCGCCTGATACAGAAATACAACAGTTCAGAAATCTGCATAAAGCACCTATTAAAGGAAGATTATCTTTGGAATCTAGTAAAAAAGTGATATATTTTTGTTTTAAAATGCTGCACAAAATTGTATCCTCTTGGGATTTTGCAGCTTCAGCTGACTTCCCAAAGGAGAAAAAAACAACAGGAATACAAAATGCCTTAAGAGTCTAACCATGTGCGAACTGAGGTCTCACAGAGGCCATAGGACACTACCCTGTTTAGTTTGAAAGTGTTTAAAATGCCAGTTACAGAGTCCATGTTGTTTTAAGGGTTACAGTCTTTGATCTGTAAAACTAATAGTATCCAGCTTGAGGACATACGTGAGCAGGGGATTGAGGAAGGAGCTACTGAAAAGCCGTTTGGCCTATTTCCATTTCTCTAGGTTTATTCCCAAGAAGAATGAGAGGGTGGAAATGGCCTGGTTTGTGCTGAGATGGCCCCATCTTTCCAGAAGGAGTGCAGCTGGTGGATGTGCTGTGCCACACTGGTGCCAGCTTGAAGGAGACCTGCTGTTATAGTCTGCTCTTCTAGCAGGAAGCATAACTGTGAAAGTAGCTCTCAGTGGGAGGGAAAAAGGGACATAGAACAAAAAACAGGGCAGAGCTGCATATGGAGCCCCAGGCAGCCTGAACAGGCAGTGAATTCCCTGCAGACACAGTAGGAAAGGAACATGGGTTCTCATTACACTCCCTGTTACATGGCCATCAGGTCTAGAGCAGAGGCTTCTTCAGAGTCTCACAGACAAAAAGCAACTCTTTACAGCTGGCTGAGACCCTTCTTCCTCCTTGCCTGCACATGGGAAACAGGAGATGTGTTTCTGTGTCTCCCCTCAGACCAACTTGTTCTGGAGTTGTAAAGTACTTCAAAGCTTTTCAAGATTAAGGACTATGTAAATGTGGGACAGTTATCAATGTAGGCGGAGTGCACATGCAAATTAAATACTATGAGTGTGTTTGGAATGAAATCAACATGTTCTTGCATGCAAATTTGGAATGTGAATTATCAACATGCTCTGAAGGACTTAGCAAATACTAGTGATGTATCTGTTGCCAAAGTATCTGAGCGATTTAGTACCCATGTAAGGTACCCAGATAGGTCCCTGGAAAGACATCTCACTATTGTATATTAGAAATACTAGGTTAAAAATAAATATTGAAGAAAGCATGGTATTCCATTTTTAGGCCAGTTCTGAAGGATAACCACCTTTGGGCTGAAATGTGCCAGCTGTTTAGCAGCACCCAGTTAACCCTGCCTTCCATTTTGGGAGAAACAACATATAGATTCAAGCCAGAATAGAATTTTAGATGAAATATTCCTATTTATGTTAGATTTTGATCAAGGAAATGTGATTCTATTGATTTTCACTGAAATATAGGTATTACTTCCGGGTTAAGTAAATTCATTAAATATCTAAAAACTGATAAATATTCTATATTGATTAAGTCTTTTCTTCCTTCCTTGTGAAAAATTTGTTTTCCAAATAATGTTTTATTTTACACAACACAGTAGCATTACAGATTTGGTTTTACTAATCTCTCAACTTGATGCTTATTTTCTAAGAGGTAGTTTGAGAGTTCATTGTACCTTTTCAATATTTTTGGTTTTTACCTCCATGAAAGCATCTGATTTTGAGTAAACAGTGACAAATTAAAATTAATTATATATGTACCAATTCCTTTAAATTCCACTCTTCTTGCACACTACCTTTCATATATAAAGTGTTATTATCTAGAAATGCTAACAGCTATTACAGATTCTCCCTCTTGCAGAAACATTTTGGGAGCTCAGTGTTACTCTGAAAGCTGCTCTGGCTCAAGTTCCTGTCTGTTCCTGTGCCTGATTTTTGTTTTCTTGTTAAATAATTCTACATGTCCCAGACATACACTATGAGAAAAAAAATTAGGACAATGGATAATAACATTCCATTGCCACATAATTTTTCTATGGATTGTCCCTTTGCTGTATCTCTTGTTTATTAATAAATTTGTATTTCTTGAAATTTTTTCATTCTGTAGCCTATCAAATTGACTGGTTCCTCCTTTTTGACTTTTAAAGTCTAGAGGACTTTACCAGGAAAATACTGCTTAATTACATTAAGATTAACTGGAATTAACGAAATTAAATTTTCTATCTTACTGTAGATGGTTTTGCCTTCAGCTGCTCTCTATTGCAGTAAAAGCATCTGGGTTACACATTAGATATGAAAGACCATATTTTCAGGCACAGCTATATTATAGCTCTTTTAGACTGGGATTTGGATGTGATTGTACAGGTGGCTTAAGGGGCAAATTTCAATGTATGATGCTTTATTTTTAATTAAAAAAAAAAAAAAAGTGTAGCTAAACTGCTGTAGTATGTTATCATGGCAGCATGAAGAGTTAGGCTTGCAAACATGTCCTGCACTGCTATTGAAAGGGATATTACTATTAGAATGGATATTGGAGAGCTTGATTCCTTGACCTCATCAGAGGTACTGCAGATAGATGTGAGTTGAGCAGTGGGCTTTACGGGCCAATGGGCCATTGTTGCACAGTGAGATCAGAAGCAGTTAGGAGTGTATGCCTGCTAAAGATATGGGCAGAAGAGATCAAAATACTGTGAATTTGGGGAAAGCGGTCCCCTTGGGGTTTGCAGAAGTTTTTTTCCAGTCGTCTGTACAGGGGTTCAGAGGCCTGTAATTTCCATGCAAAATTTGAAGCTGTTCTGAACTAGGATCAAGACAACATTTCATAAGAAAATCAATTTTTCAGGTTTCTGTGATGCTTCTGAGTTTGCAAAGGCTTTTGTGCTTCAAGAAACTCTATTTGGGTTTTACCTAGGACGCCAAACATGTGACCAACACTTCTGGTGGTACCAAGCCAAACTTGACCCAAGCCGGTATTTTGTTATGAAATCTATTCCTTATTTCCAGAGACAGCAAGAGAATTATCTGCTTCATCCATCTTACCAAATCAACTTTCCAAAACCAGAGTATGTCATACTTACTACTGCACTCTTCTGGGGCAGATATAGCTCTGAAACACACATAAGTGAAAATATTGCAAGAGCACTTCTGCTCCACCTTATTCAGTTAAAGGATCATATGATGTTTGCCAGCATTTGCAGTTAGGTATGTTTTCCACCTCCTTTTTTTCAGTTACGTCATAATCTTAGGGTTAATGAACCATGGATTTGGGTTCAAATTCAAAGCTGAAAGTAGAAATGTACTTAATGTCTCAACCTGTCTCTCTCCTTTTGTGACTGAAGTGCTTTTAGCCAAAATACCAGGCTACTAGAGGTTGCTCCATGGTATCTAGCCAGATATCTTTTTTATTTACAAAGAAGACAGAATTTTTTTTTTTACCCTGAATATGGAGAAATCGGGCAAAATATAGCTCTTTACACCTGTCTTCAAGACTTTTTCTCCTCATACTAAGAAACTTGTTCTTATTTCCCTTCTCTGTGGGTCAGGCTTCATGCTAACCTTCTTTTCCAAGCTTTTCTGTTTTCTTTGTTCTTTCATTCTGATGCAATTGATCCTTAAGAGAATAAACTTCCACCAAATCACTTTGTATTATTACTTTGGGCAACAGAGAATGCCTGCACTGATGCAAGGGCCTTGTTTCTTTCAGCTGTGAATGTACTTATCAGAGCTCAGTGTCTTCTTTGCCTGCAGGCTGGCTGTTCTGTTCATGGATATTCATCCTGATAGTGTAACCCAAGCTCTATTAACTTCTAGCTGAATGACTGATGTTTACATAAAATATAGAGAAAATCTTGTAAACTACTGCAGTGGGCATATGAACATTAGCACCCAGGGTTAAAAAGCAAAAAGACATGCATGTTAAGTTTTTCCAGCACATCTGGTTTCTAGGCATCAGTATTACAGTCACAGTTCCTCAAACAGAAATGTGTGTAAGTAGGTACTAGGATGCAGTTGTTTTACTCTTCCATTGATTGATAACAGGCTTACTCTTCACCCACATATTATTGATTACATCTAAGATTTTCCATTGCTTAGGAAGGAATTATTAATCCAGCTAAGTGTCTGGAACAGGCTACCGCTCACTCTGGCTCTACCTATCAAGCTATTTATTCCCTCACCTTCAACACTGTTTTTATTCCTCCTGGATTTATTGTAACTCTTCTGCAATGTGCCTTTTCTTTACTCCAAAAGCCAGGGTGTGCTGCTCCTGCTAACTACTTTGCAGAATAACCTGGTTAAACCTTGATGAAAGTCAATAAAAATCTTCCAGTATATGGGAATAGGCCCAGGCCTTATGGAAAGATAGCATGAGGGCGATAGGTCCATAATGCTTCTGGTTCCTGCCCCACGTCAAAATGCTGCAGCAGCAAAATTTTATTTTTTAACCTATCCATATTAAGAGCACTGGGACAATTCTTTCTCACCCAGAACTATCTGTAGAAAGAGTTTGGAACACAGGGAAATTTTCAGTAGTTCAAACTGTGAAAATCACATTCCTTATCATTTCCACAGATGGCCTAAAAAGAACATTCATACAATATACATCAAAGTTAAGCTTAAATTTCCAAGGAATACATACCGTGGACTTCTTGTACCTCTGTGGGACTTTCTCACTCTCTGCAGAAATGATGCAGTGAATTGTAAAATGTCTTATCAGAGACAATTTTTTGTCCTACCACACATAGGATTCTGGAGTCAGTCAAATGAATCTGATGTTGTTAATACCTCTAAATTTGAACTGGGGCACTGGAGATCAGACTGAACTGTGATCTCTAGGGCAGCATGGGAATAGCACACTTGTGTTGCATACTCAAGCTGCTTGCCACCCTCTTTGTTGTCTCCCTCTTCTATGTATCCTTTTCCAGGGTAGCATTCTAGACTTGGAAAAACAGAGAGGAAAGATACAAAGGCAACAAAATAATTCCAAGATCTCAGCAGCTTAGCTATCTCACCATCTGTTTAAAAGGACAAAACATTAAAACAGAACAAAACTTGTGGTCCAACAGCTATGTTTGCAAAGAAGAAACAGTGCTATAGTTGAAATTCTATGCAACACCCTTTTGATAAAAATATTACAACAGCAACAAATGGAAGTGACCACATTTAATGGATACACAAAGAGCTAGGCTGTTACTCAGATTTCTTACTGCTGTGTGGAAGTGAAACCTGAGAGCAGAGAAGAGAGAGGGAAAGAAACCTTGTGCTAAACTGGCATGCACCAGTGAATAATGGCTGGCACTTGCAAAGCTACATTGCAGGGGAGCTTTTAACAGTTTGCCACTGCCAGCTGATGTCCCTTTAAGCATCACTACCAAGAAGCCAAAACTGGAAGCAGGTGCAGGGGCAGAGGAACTGAATGTGGAAAGGAAGAAAAAAAGAAAAAGAACAGAACTTCTGTTGTTAAAATTCTGTTGCTCTCATTAAAACCTAAACAAAGCTTTACTGTAAACTTGAATAATAATTTTTAGTGTGATAGACTTCTGCCTATCCAGTTTGACAATCCTCTTACATTTATGTGCTGAGCCAAAAGACTTTTTTTTCCCCCCTCTTTAAAGCCTTGAATTGTCTGAGAGAATGTTGTATTTTGATTACAGCAGCTTTCCTTTAGGGATTGAGAGCATCTGCTTCTTAATGCCCCTTGTTCCAAACCCCTAGCAAACTGCTTTTTACACATTCCCATCCCCATTAGTCCAGGGCCTGGGTACAGAGCTCAGGTCCCCAGCTCAAGTCTCTGTCTTCACTGTGTCATGTCAGCAGTTCAGGACCTTAGTACACTGCTGTCAGATAAGATGCATAGCAGGACACATTAGATGTTAAGAATTTACATTCTTAAATACACTAATGTTATATGTCAATCATGATTTTGCAAAATGGCTTATGTTCCTTTTCTTAAGATCAGTTATAAAAACTAGGGAAAGTCAGGTATGGGCAGAACTGTAGGGTAATGGTGAGTTCTGCAAGAAACTTTGTGAGATGTCTTGGTTAACTTTGGGACACCTCAAAGAGGAAATAAATTCCCTAATCGTAAGTAAAATAAGGCCAAAAGAAAAAAAAGAAACCTTTTTATGATGGTAAAAACCCCAAGCCTTGAAACACACATGGCAGAAGGTGGTAAGCTTTTCTTCAAGTCCTTCATAGGAATTTTGATTTTTAACCATTTTGACTTTTAATCATTTAGTAGTTATTGTTCTTCCCACTATTACAACCTGTGGAGACATAACTTTTATTCTGATGAAAGCTGAATTTCTCAAAAGAAAAGTCTAGTACCTAGAGTTTCTTAGAAAGACAATAAAATGTTTGGACAAGAATAGAATGTAAGTAAGTAAGGATGTGATCTTTACAAAAAGGGAGAATAAACATAAATAAATCTGTTCTCTAAGAGACATCATTACACATGAGATGCCCACATGTGTTAAGAGTATCAAGGCTTTCTTAACACACAGGACTGTCTCAAGCCCTATGGCCTTGTTTTAGATGTGTGTGGGTAGTTTTTACAGGTCAACAGTTCTTATTAGGAACAAAACTGAAGTTGTTCCCAATTAAAGTCCCATGTCTTTTCATGTGGAACATAGACTAAGCTGAAACATAAGTGCTGAAATCTTTGAACAAGTGTCCAGGAAGTGCCCTGGATGACGTGGTCCAGAGTCTGTGAGAACTGCATGGAACACCAAAAGCAATCATATGCATTCACAGTCTGGTCTGATGTACAGTGGGAAGTAAATGCTACAGGCTGGTAGTTGTAGTTTAGATGATGGATATGAGGCCCAGAGCAATCAAACCAGAGTTATCTCTTTCTACTCTTCATTTTAATCCTTGAACTGACATCCTCCTAAATTTTTTTAGGAATCTTTAAATTGATTGAAAAGAAGATATATTTCAAAAGATCAACACAGAAAAATGGAACACTGCACCTTTAAGCACTTGATCCATGCTAAACACTACCATAACTTCTCTGATTTTATTTCTGCAACACTCAAGAAAGCATTTGAAACTCCAAGCACTTTGCAGTTTTTCTGAATGATTAAAGTTTAAAACAATGAGTGTTCTAAGATAAATATATATGTGTTTCTGAGTATAGATAGATAGGTACACACACAAAGACATGCCTGCACTCTAGCAAAAGCACAATAGCTCATTTATAAAGTAATGAAATTACTAATGAAGTACATTTGCTATAAACTGAACTAGCTTATAGTTATACTTATGAAAAAAAATACAGCCAAGGCCTGTTAAATAAACCCATAGATGAAGTGAAACTATGTCATCAGTCTTTGAATTTTGTACATTTTGAACACCATCCAAAAATTATAATCTATTGTTTGAAATACTATATCAATGCAGAAGAATAAATGATCTCCCCATTACAAACTTAGAGCCTCAAACATCCACATTCTACTGTAAATATATCACATACTGTATCATGTTGCTTACAGAAAATTACTTTTTTTTTTTTTCTTTTTAATTTTCTAACCCTTTTGATGAAGTTTAGTGATTGGCAAAGTCAAGAATCTAATTGTTCCTTTCCATTTTACTCTACAGGAAATAATGCTCTCTCTGATGTAAAATAATTTTATATTTCCATATTCACCATGATCTGCATGTACAAATAATGAAATTCAATGCATCCTGAGGCTCATGTGACTATATGTATGTCCGTGGTTGCTTAGCCTCTAAACTACAGTACTTTTGCTTAGTGTATTGCTGCACTTAATGATCTTTACGTTTATAATGTTCTGTTTGGATGGGCTTTAAGTGTTGTGTATCTAAAAAAAGAAATAATAACAAAGAAAATGTATAGCTGAAGGTCAGACTAGCTTGAATATACCAATAACAAGACTAAATAACCCAGAAACACTCAGCACCTTCCAGGATGCCATCTTCAAATATTTGAGGCCCGATCTCTACAATAAAACACAGTATTAGGTCTTTATTAGTTTCTGGTGTGTTTTTTGATTATGTGGAATCAAAGCCTTACTTTAAGCTTTTCTTGTTTTATATATTATGGTAAATTGCAACAGGACTGTTCCTCTGTAGCATAAGAATGAGTCTACATCCATTAACAAAGCACTTGTTTCATTTCCCTTTTCAGTAATTTTTCTAGCAAGTGTAATTTTTATTGTGATTTCTTTGGTGACAAAACAAGTGTCACCATCTAAGTGGCTTACAAAATATTTATTCACTATTGAGCATGACATGAGAGAAAAGATGCATAATGACTGTCCTCATTAGTATACTTCTGTGGTATACTGCATTTCCTTACACTTGTGATCTGTCAGAAATGTCATTCTGATTCTGTACATTTTGGGCAGCATCAGTTCTCTGCTTTATTAGTTGTATATTTTGTTACTTTTAATTGTGTTATTTTTGCAGTATTAAAATTTAGTATTTGTTTCTCAGAGCCCATGGTGTTTCATCATCACCTGGTAATTGTCACATTTCATACAGTCATGAGAAGCAGAATGGAGGAGGGTGTCCCATATAAGCAAATAGGAAGTCTGACAGCAAAATGAAAGAATACAAACAGGACATAAAAATAGCAAAGACAGAATCTCTACTAGCCAAAATACATAGAATGGGAGTTGTGATTTCAAATGGAGGAAGCTAAAATTAAGTAAATTATACTACTCCGGATTATTATATTAATGAAAGTGGCAACTGAAAAAAAGTTTTCGTAACTATTCACTGTGCATAAATAAAACTGGAAAAGTATTGTGCATTAATACTGCATACATTTCCCTTGCTATTTGGAAGTGATTCTGTTTTCAGACATGGATAGATTTTGGAAATTTTTTCCTATAGTTGTTGCAGCCAAGAGGAATGAAATATAGATGCCTGAAGAAAAAAGTTTGTCGTAGTTCAAACACTCAAATCTTCTCTGCTCTAAACTCTTGAAGAAAGGCTCAAGCAAGCCACAGTTATGTTCAAATTGGCTACGGAACCTCTATTCCAAAGTAAATTCTATAATTTGGAACACAATTTTTTGCCCCAGATACTGTACTTTCTTCATGCTTGTTTCCCCTTCTCTTCCTCCTTCTTTCTTCACTACCCTTGTGCACTCAAATTTTCTCATTTCTTGGTAACACAACAGTATGTTTCAGCTTGTACAGCTTCTTTTTTCCAAAACATTGGGATGAATATAAGTGAATTGCTTAAGGCACAGAAAACAACTCTTTTAATCTGTGATAGGAATACATTTTTTCTGTCTGCTTTCTGAGTAAAGAAAAAAAAAAAATCTAGATACAGAGGACCCAGAATATCCGGAGCAATTGCAAAAATAACTGGTATGTGATATGCTATAGCAAAGAGGACTCATCACAGAGTGAAGATGACCTCTGCAGAGAGCTCCTGAAAACAAAGGTACTCCTTAACTCCCTCTTGCTACAAAAAGAGACTTAAAACTATTTGTAGGTTTTGTGTGCAATCCCTTTACAGATGGAAATCTGTTTTTCCTGGCTGTACTAGAAAAAAAGCTGATATAACTTTTTGCCTTACATTTTCATGTTAAGGTTGTATATTTATTATTTTCCCAGATTTTCATAGCAAAAAGATGCCTAGGTCCTAATTTCTAGCACACTATTTTTTTTCAGATGGAAATGAGTGCTCACTAGAACTGCCTCGAAACAAAGGCTGGGGCCTCACCCTCACTAGAAACATAGTTCAGACAAAGACAAAAGTTAAGAATTACACACTTTTATTAGCTGTCAACATTAATTCTTCCTAATAAAACTGCTCAACTGTCAGCAATGATGAATTATTTCACACAGAATTTGGCAAAGACTACTTTTATCTGCTGTAGAAACAAGTAAATGACAAGTTTGTTCCTAGAATCACTGGGGATCTGTTTCTAAGCATTACTGGGGATCTTTAATGCTTCTCTGGTCACTCTGACTTAGAGCACCATCTAACATGGACCGTGCAATTTACACTGAAGTCTGTTGAAACTGAGGACACTCAGCAGTTGCAATTCTCCTTCATAGTTCTCATGACCTGTGACTCAAACACTGTCATTAGTAGGATTAAAACTGCCATAGAATAAAATATGGTTACACTTATGGTGAGATTTTTAAAGCTGTAGGATATTTTAAACACTAGCTTCCACAATAGTTAGTAAGTTGACTGCCTGGATCCTTTTTGTCACTCTCTCAAAAGCTCCTGCTTATTTCCTCTGCTCCCTAGTTGCATTTTGCACAGTTGTTTCTCCGGTTTTTCAAATAATTTTTAAATTTCAGAGGGGTACTGGCCCACATAGAAAGCATACATTATTACAAACTTTGTTATTTCAACAGTTCAGAGTATTTTTGTTTATTGGAGGAGAGCAAAAAAGTATCCAAACCCACTTTTTTTTTTCTGGTTTTGAGGGTAAGGGTTGTCTAGCTCAAAGGAAAGGAAAACGTTTATTTTTCAAATTTGGATAGAAAGTGTAATACATCATTGTACTGTGTACATTTTTTGCTCAGTGTTAATTATATTTTATAAATTACAGCTGAGACAGAAACCACAACTTCAGATATGGTTCCAGTCTTCCCCCAGAGTGTGGGAGGTGTTCAGTTTTGGTTCTGCTTATTCTTTTAATGAACAATGTTAATATCCCGACAAAGCACATTTCATCAGTAAATAATTTTTTTTAATAAAGGAGTCATTATCTGAATTGTATGGATGGGAACCAGGGATACAGTGGCAGGTCTGAGGTCAGTAAGATGCTCAGTGTCAGTTCTGGGACATCTCTGGTCACCTGAGTATCAGAAAGAATCACCTATCATTATTGATAAGTAAAACTCCACAAGTTCATCGGTTTGGCTTAGATAAAACTCTCAAACTTTGAAGACTAATCTGAATAAACCTAATCTTATGCTTCTAAAACACTGAAAAAAATGCCTGTTGTCTGAGGAAAAGTGGAACACTGAGTTGTAAGGCAAAACAAATGCATTGTAAAATTTATTTAACCAGGTTTTGCTTAAAATGAAAATTTTCCTGAGGCAAGGGCTTTCTCCAGTTCTACTGCTGTAGTTCTAGCAAAAAAAAAAAAGAATTTTCTCCAATAGTCCTCCAATTTTTCTTGACTGTTCTAACTTTACCATTGCAATGAAGGCAAACAAGCATTTATTTAATTTAGAAAACACTTCTCTTAGGTATCCAACAGTATTATTCTATGAACTGTCCATTTTTCTAAGAAATGCTGCTTTGTAAATGAGTTTGCATAGCATTTCAACTGCCTTTGGATTGTATAGATGATATATAGTAATGCAGAATGGTGATGGTTTAAAATCAACTACCATGTTAAACATTTTGGGGACTTTAAAGAGCCTTTCTTTAAGTAAAGAGGAGTTATTTTTGTGTGAATCTAATAATTCTTAAATGAAAACAGGAACAGACATAGGTAATTTACTTACATGCCATACCTGGTAGGGCACAGAGTTGTGCTAGTAGTGAGTTGATAGGACAAGAGTAATGCCTTTAATGTTTATTCAATAACTCCATGAGAAAGCCATTTTTCATTTCATTTCAGATTGCTCAGGTAGGGCTCTTGATGGATGATGAAAATGAGAGGCAGACCTCTACTTAGGATGCTAAATGTGCTACAAAGAAAGATTTTCTAAAAACCAACTTTTAAAATAAGGATTTATATAGCTTTTTTTTGTGTGTGTGTAAGTTCAGTATCATAAATTACAGGAACTCCATTATTTTCAGAAATGTAAACCGTATGCATGGGTGAAATTATGGCTATAAAGGCCTATTTTAGTATGAACTACAGGTTCATTTTAGAGACAAAACTAATGGTCATTTGCAAGAATTTAAAGACAGAATGAGAACAAAAACAGGCTGAAAAATACTCCTACCCCCTCCACATGTTTATTCTCTGTGTCAAAGATTTGTGTTTGTTGGCAAAGGTAAGGATTTTCAAAATCATAACAGCTAGACTCAGTTTGTCTTGTAAATACTTATTTATGTCTGGTTGCTTAAATGACTTAATACTTTCAGAAGAAAGTATCAAATTCAAACTGGTCAAGGAATGTTACATTTCAAAGAGGTTCTACCTTCTTGTGTAAAGTATGAGTTTGGTCCAGAGTACGAAATTGTAAACCATCCATGCACTAGATATTTTGTGCAAATAAAGACATATCTAATCTATCCTCTTCATAGAAATATAATTAGTTTAAACTCAGAGCAATTAAGAACTGATTCTGCTCAGAAAACTGATGTCCAGGTGAGAACTTAGGTCTTAAATGTGTGTTGAATTTTCAAGGAAAAAAAAAGATAAAAATTGAAACTACATCAATGGCAATTGTCTCCCTAAACTTAAGCAGTGATCTGAAAAATAAACTGATCAGTTCTCACCTATCATTGTTACTAAGGGTTTGCAAAATAATTTCTGTTGATTTCTACCTTTGAAAGTGCTTCCACAGGAAACTTGCAGTAAGGTATACCTACTTTCTTAATACAGGACCTACTAAACCTTTATGGTCTTGTTTTAACTACACATGCGCGGTTTTGATAAGTTGAACAGAAATCACTGGGAACCAAAGAGAAGTTGTCTCATGCCTTTAATGTGCAACATAGGCCAGGCTGAAACATAAGTGCAGCAAGAAGTACTCTGCTCTGGTCCTTTAGCAAACTTCCAGGAAGTACCCTAGACAAAGTTGTTAAGAGTCTGTGAGAACTGGATGGAGCACCAAAAACAATGATATGCATTCATGGTTTGTTCTGAGGCATGGGGAAGAAAGACAGCAGGGAAGGGTGCAGTGCTACAGGTGCTACAGGCTGGTAGCCTCTGTGTAGAGCACAGATATGAGGCACAGAAGAATCCAGTCAGGGATATCTTTTTCTGCTCTTCAGAAAGGGAAAACAGAATGCTCAAAACCCCTTTTTCTTGGGTTTCATGATTTTGCTGGCTAGTGGAAGACAAAAACCACAGAAATATTGTTTATTGTCAATGTAAGCAAATATGAACCTGAATCTACCAAAGGAACACAATTATTGAAGAAAAAAAGTACAGATTTCCCAGTTATTTTTCATAGTAGTAGTAGTAGACTGCAATTAGTTTTTTGAGGTAGGTATTTTTTTCCAATAAAACCCACTAAAATGACCTATATGTATTTGTAGTATAAATAATAAAATAAATATGGAATGAAACATCCACTGATGTCAAAACATATCAATAGGCTTTCTAAAATAAGTTACCAATGAAAATAATGTAGTATTTTTATTGGCATAGTAACAGCTCCTTCTATGTCCTTATGAGCTTAATTTTCTTTGCTAAAAGTTTTCATAATTTGAATACAACATAGAATCATAGAATCATAGAATGGTTTGGGTTGGAAGGGACCTTAAAGATCACCTAGCTCCAACCACCCTGCCATGAGCAGGAGCAACTTTCCACTAGACCAGGTTGCTCAAAGCCTCATCCAACCTGGCCTTGAACACTTCCAGGGAGGGGGAATCCACAACTTCCTTGGGCAACCTGTTCCAGTATCTGACCACCAACACAGTGAAGAATTTCTTCCTGATATCTAATCTAAACCTACCCTCTTTCAGCTTAAAGCCATTTGCTTTTGTCCTGTCATTAACTGCCCCTGTGAAAAGTCCTTCCCCAGATTTCCTCTAGGCCCCTCAGGTACTGGAAGGCTGCTGTAAGATCTCCCCGGAGCCGTCTTTTCTCGAGGCTGAACAGCCCCAAATCTTTCAGCCTGTCCTTGTAATAGAGGTGCTCCAGCCCTCAGATCATCCTCGTGGCCCTTCTCTGGACTCGTTCTAACTGGTCGATGTTAGTATGTGCAATACACATTGCAGTCTAAGATGAAACTAACACTATACTTTGTATTTTAATGGCAGATGGATTTGAGTCAAAAATTTGGATAAAGTTACAATCTTTTTTAAAGCTTAGGGGTGTTTGGATCTGATATTGGAGTAGTTTTATACTTCAGTACAGTCAATGGAGACATTCTTGTCGGATTACACAGGCGTTGGAACAGGTTCTCAGAATGTAACATAAATGGACAGTATCATAAATTTCTTCATCATGAGAGGATAAACTTTAGGATTTTGTAAGGAAAAATTCTTAGCATTGATACTCAATTTAAAATGTAATTATATTTCCAGTTGAAGAGTTCTGTTTATAACTTGCTATAAAGGCAATGAGAAAGCAGCAATCATCAAAGAAATTGAAGGGTTTGAACTTGCTCTTCTTGTTACACCACTTAAGTATAAAATAAAAATCTGAAAAAAAAAAGAAGTTCATTTATATGGTCGTTGGATGAATTTATTCTTTATAATAAACACATCGGTCATTTAACTTCAGCTGTAAAGTGGTTGACTGTGTTCTTTGTTAAGATCCTGTAACAATTCTCACTTCTTAATGAAGATTTTTCTAGCCAGAGGGAAATATCTTTGGCTGTTCTGTAGCTAGGAAAGCTATCCAAATCAATTTAAATCATATTTTATTCAACAGAAACCAAACAGAACACTAGTATCTGAAGACAGATTCTATTTGGCCACAATTTAAATAGCAGTAAGACTAGAGCCCAATTATTAAGTTCTCTCACCCAGGATTTAATAATGGAAAAAAAGAGAATCATTTGTATATGTGTATATAGTATAGGAATATTAACCATCTGCTCATAACTAGGTAGCTAGCAATTACATAAGCTGCATCATATTTTCACCTGGAGTTTCCACAGACATACATGATAGCTGAAGATCAGTGCTGTTATTTTCCTACCTGTTTGGCATGTCACAGGCAGCTGACCACCCTTTTTATCTGAAGTCTAGTGTTTATACAGCAAGCAATGTTAGCTGTATATAAATCTCTTGTGCAAGTTTCCTTCTAAGTGACTATAGTACAACATCTTGCAGTTCTGGACATGCCACTAAAGAAGCATCATACTGAATTGGTCTTAGTAGTTTTGAAAAGAAAACTACTTCCAGAGAGGATATGCTAATAACAGAAACTGAGGATGTGTAGAAGGAAATATATAACTTCATGGGAATAGGTGAACAAATCCTTCTCATATAATCTAAATACTTACCTCATTGAACTGGTGAGATTCAGGAAGGGTGACCATTAAGTTCTCATTTTATTGGATATTAATGGTACATGGAAAAAACACAGAAACATGCTGCGATGTTCCTATCAGGTTATAAATACATACAGATTCATATTATTATTTGACTTAAATAGTCTGCATTTTCATTCTTTTGCAAAATACTCTAGGAATTTTCTGTTTCTTTATTTTACAGGCCCTTAACATTTTGGAAACTTCAGAGAGAACAGTTCTGTAAATGCCCTATATCTACGGTTCATAAAAATGATTCAGTCTGTAGGAGTGGTGTGCCAAGGCAATGAAGTGCTAGATTCAGATAGTAGGCATGTGCTGGGCAAAAGCTAGGCTGTGCTGTGGTCATCATACAATATTATCCATTGACCTTTGCATGGAGAGGGAGCAAAGATGTATAAGGCCTGTGACCTCAATGATAGTACACAAAGCTACTGGGTAGAGAGAAATAGACATAAGTTTACACAACCACAAGTCTAAAAATATCTCATTCTTTGAAGAAGTCAGAAACTGAAGCACTTGGAGACTGTCTATCTCTTACATGTTCAAAGACTGGGTATAGCAAGGGTACTACAATGACAGAACCCTGTCATGTCTTTTATGGATCTCAGTTTTTATGGACCACTTGCAGTGAAATAGCACTTCACTCTCTAAGGTCTTTGAGCTCTGTCTTTCTTAATGAGAAGCCTGTTAAGACTGAGATTCAAAGTTGTGACTTTGTAATATGACAGTTATCATCTGGGAAGAGGACAAAAAGCACTAGCTTATTTAATGAATTAGATTGAAGGGACATTCACCTAATTTTAGTTCCTCTTTCTGCTGGGTGAGTTTTAAATCCAAAGGTCAGAAGAAAAAGAAACCCTTGAGTCAGGAAGCAACCAGATTGGGGTGGCACAGTAAGGGAAGTTGAACTAGGAGCTGACAGTGAACATCACATCAGCACAAGGATTCAAACCAGCTGTCTGTGATAGGGTTGTGTTTCTGAAGCCAAGGCAGACTGAGGATGACAGGATAGATGGGGGTACACAGGAGTCTCTGACTGTCCAGGTCCCATGGTTTACCTCAAGATGATCATCTCCACAGCTCCGGTCAGTAGCTATGAACATGGCTGAGGTGGGCTAAGGCCAGAGGTACACATCTGGACATCACAGAACAATTCAGAGGCCACACAACTGTGTGCACAGTGGACTGGACAGTGCACCTACCCCAAAAGAATGATGACAAGGAGTATTGTGTGGCAGGCTGCTGGTGCAGGTGCCTCCTGACTGCTCTCCCTTTGCAGACATCTAGACATGGAGGTTGTTTAAGCCGGCAGCCTTTCTCCCCACAGCAAAAGCATGATCCTTCCCCTGACCTGTGTCCTTACTCTTGAGATATGTTGTAAGCCCACCTCCATGGGCTTCTCCTCTGTGGGTGATAAGTAAAGTAGAGGAAATTGTGGCTGAGCTCCGCAAAGGGCTCTGGTGCTCTTTCTTGCATGACATCAGACACCTCTCCAAAGTGACAGCCAAGTCCAAGAGCTGTCCCACATTCTACACACTCCACCATGACTGTCTCATCACTGAGGACCTCAGTCAGTGCTAACGTATAGCGGTCTACAAGGACTTACTGCCTTCTAGCCAGTTCCCACAGCCAGGTCCATCAACTGGATGGTGCTGTCAGTGGCTGACTGGCTGCTTTGCTGGAGCTCCAGCAAGGGAGCCTCAACCATGGCTGTGGGATTGCTGTTTCCAAAATGTTGCTCCAGAGCAGTGAACTGGGAGGCCAGGTCTTGGGGGAGGAAGCATTGCCCTCTACCTGGGGGGACAGCCAGTTAGGCCATGCTGGGGGCCAGGAAATTACTGTTGAGGACAGGACAATGTCTGTCATGCAGGTCAGACATTACACAACACTGAAAGTTAGACTCACCCAACTAATAAAACCCTCTACCTTTCACCTGATCCTCATTAAAGCATGTGGGGAACTGAGGAGCAGGGGTTGCCCTGGGTAGAGTGGGTTAGGGAAGTGCACAGGGTTATGACCTGCTGCTGTGTCCTGGCCCCATTTTGGGCAAAGAGCCTGGTAGATGAGCTCTGTGGGACACAGCTGTGGGTACAGCCCCTGGCACAGCTGTGGGGCCAGAACCCATGGTGCCCAGCTGTGAGGGCAGCCCTTGACACAGTAATGGGGCCTGTTCCCACCTGCAGCTCAGGTCCTGTCAAGATTTGGCCTAGGATCATCACCAGGAGGTGGGGAGAGCCCTGATTGGACTCTGGTAGCTCCAGGCCCAGGGTGGTGGTCATATTAATTTGTATAAATGAAATTCAGCAGAGCTTGAGGAAAGGACACACAGAGATAAATTCCTGTTTATCTGTACGGATGGATTAGTCCAGTGAGTTTTCTGTGTTTTTGCACTGTTCACAGGCGATGAGATTTTTTTTTCAGCTATTACAACGGCATGTGTAGTGTTTGTGAAATAACTTTTTTCTTCCATTAAAAAAACAAAAATTCCCAAAAGTCACTGAAGTGTTGTTAGATTGATCCAAGACTGTGTTGCCAGATTGCAGTCAACAGAAAAAAATGGAAATACAGGGAACAGAACCACCATTCATATTTATCTAATGAATATCCAACTGTTAACTGATAGTCAGAAGTTCAGGTGCAATGAAAAGGGAGATATTAACAATAAAATGCTTGCTGTTAGAAGTAAACTCTTGTTTATTTGCACAGATGCATTATCCTAGCCTGCAGCTCTCTTAATGTCTCTAGTCACACTAACATTTTAGAGACAGGGTCTACCTGAAAGGAGGTACGCCTTTCTCCCCGTGCAGTGGGTTCCCTTTTGGGAAAGTGGCATCCATGGAGAGAAAATTCACTGAAAGCCTGTTTTGACTCCTAATCCTTTGTTAGCACCATTGTGGTGCCTCAAACACGGAGCAGATTCTGGCCTCTGCAACAGGTAAATTCTGTGGCTTTAATAAAACTACATTAGATTGCTGATATTCTATTTGCAAATCCATGCACAAACACATTTTTTGCCCAAATGATTTCTGATCCTTTAATTAGGTTTTTAAATGTGTTTCCATTACACTAGCCATATGAGTCTCAGCATTACTGTCTCAGGCTGAAGAAGCTGAAGGGAAAAACAGCTATAATTTTTACAATAGCTCTGTTACCTTCACCTTCAACCTTGGCACCTCAGTATCCCGTCTGCAGTATATTAAAAGCAAGTAATTGACTTGAATATAAAAACTTTAGATTTATGTGTCCTGCAATTTCTTAAATTTCATACACTGGACAACTTAAAAACTTGAAAGAATCAGATTTTATATAGCAACTGTCAACATAAGGGAATGGTTGTCTGATTTATATCTAGAAATAAAGTCTAAAGTTCCAGGGTTGCCAAACCGCTCACTCGAAAAACACAGTAACTACAGGAGGGAAGGAAATGGAAGAAGTCCTCAGTGTCAACAGTCATCCCCTAATGGAACAATTCTGTGCTGTTTACTGTTAACCCCTTTCATAGGCTACCCTTCTTACTGAAAAAGAGGACTATGTGTTCCTATTGGCTGTGAATTACTCACTCAGTGTCAAGATGTAGGCTCACTGAAGAAAAATGGTGAAAAAAAATCTGAGGAAATGCCATTTGTTAAATATCTTGTCTTCTCTGTAATAGCTTCTGTAATTGTGTAACAGTCCTTGTGTCTTGATGGGACTATGAAGCTATTTCTTTTGAATTTAACTAATAACTCATGAAAAAATATGAACTTAATCCAAATTGAAATTATTGTTAAAAGCTAAATTACATAGTAAAGTTGTATAGCCTGAAGCCAGCTTCATCTGAGAGGGCTGTGATTCGTTGAAGAGTTATCTTCTACTCACCTTCCCACCAGATGCAAGATAGACACACAGAGTGCTCTACAAGGAGATCCTAGGTATTAAGAAAACAGTCCACTAGGGGAACATTGTTCTAGATGCCTGGATGAGAGATAGTCAATAGATGAGTCCAGAAAAAAGCATTGATGGAAAAAAAGGTCTCCACAATAGAACAGCAGCAAAAGGTATAGAGCTACAACAGCAGTAGCTGCAATGCAGCTGGCGAATTTCCAGCCAAAACACAAAGAATTATTCCAAAACCACAACTGGAATAGAAAAGGATCATACATGCTAGACTGGAAGGGAAATTTTTCATTACATCAGAGTGAGATTTTGGTCTTGTGGAAAATAATAAAGAAAAATTCTATTAATTTGAGGATGGCTTAAGATTTTGCATTGGTCTAGCCTATGGTGCCCTTCATGAAGCTACTCCACAGCTCTTAATGCCTGAATAGGTAAACTAGTAGCTTACAACTACTTCAGAAATAAAAATACCTGTCTTGCTGAGTTGGCATCACCCTAACTTGTCCTCATTACTATGTCACCCTTCTCCCTCCTGTCCCACATGGCTGCAGGTCTGTAGAGAGAGCAGAGCTGCACAGACCTCAGTGGAACTTGTTCTGTCACTTTCTGCCTTCTTGTTGTTTTCTGGTTTCACTCACACTTGCTGTTTGCACGTCTGTAAGGACTTTCTGTTTCTAGCTATCCATACTTCTTTTTCTTATTGTCAGACTCCATAGAACTTGGAAAATGTGGTTAGGGTTGCAAATCCCCCAGTCTTTGATGACAAACACATTGTTGTTCTTTTGAAACAAATTTTGTCCTGAAGCAAAACTGGTTTCCCACATGTTTACTCAAAGACAGAAAAACAGCTTTTTGGCACTTTTTCCCCTGACCGCACTTCCCCTTTCCATGCCCATAGTAAAATGATGTCCTAATTTAAAAGTTATATTTATTTACCTGTGAAAGTGGAGCTCTGCTTTGGGGAAATAGGACTTGGATACAAGCAGAACTTCGTGGCACTCCACAAATATTTTGGTTTGGTTGGGGTTTTTTGGTTTGTTCGGGGGTTTTTTTGTTGGTTTATTTTTTGGGTTTTTGGGGGGGAGGGGAGGTTAGATAATGAAATGCAAGGCAGGGGAAGAGGAAAAAAGGAGCTATGCAAAGATATGTCCTCCAGGAGACACAGAGAAGGCAAATACTCTGAGGTACTTCATGGAAGGTAAAGGATAAGACAAAAAACTGCCAGGAATACATGGAAAATGGGTTAAAGGACCTTCTGCTTCTGTGTTTTTTTTCTAATTTCACAGTGTTCATAGGTAACACCCAGATGACTGTTCCTCAAGATACATCCTATATCTTGTTAGGCAAGATATACTAAGATATACTTGCCTACATCCTGTTAGGCAAGTAGGATAGCTAATGCATCCAGACAGACAGCAATAGATGTCAATTTTTGCTATTTTCACTGTTTGCTTGCCTGGCATATCTAATATATCTAATTTTTCATGTCAACTTCCTTCCATTTTAAAAAGAATAAGTAAAAAATTGGAACAAATCTTTATAGGGTTATGGCAAGTATGGCCTACATACCAGTTTAAGACTAGTGAGCAGAGTTATTTGAAGCAAGAGATTATCTGCAGTTGTTTAACATTTTTTTTCACTCAGACTCTGCAGTCAAAAACATTGCAAACACTGAAAACATAGCAATAGCCCTTTTTGAGGAAACCTGTAAAATCCAGCCAGGGCCATCCTCCAGGTACCAGACTAACTCTAGCCTAGCTCCTGCCAGATCAGTAACAGTCAGGCGGACTATGGCACTTTCAATTCCAATTCTTGTACTACCAGAGCAAATGAACTCCAGACGCTAACTCCTTTGTGATAAGACAAATCTAGTACTGACTCTTTGTTGTAGATCACTAGAGATGTTGTACAATCAGAGGCAGCAGTAAGCCAGCTTAGGCCCTTGACATAAGTCAGGGTAAATTAACAGAAGTCTCCAAGATACTTACTTGTCCTTAGGACTTCAAATAACTTTAGTCAAACAACTTTAACTAAGCTGGGAAAAAGAAGGGAGCTGGTAACCGCAAAGTAAGGAGTATTCTGTTGACATCCTTGGGACATGAACAGAGCAATACCACCTGTTATAACAAAGAGAAAGTTCCCAGGAAAATTAATGAGCCAATCAGTATGGGTCTTTGGGAGTATGCATGAGCTTAATTAACTGCTGTATATAAGGAGCACATATGTAATCAATAAACGGAAGCTTGCTGATCATCATATTGAGCGTCCGGTTTTTCCCTCTGTTGTGACAACTCTTAACTTCACATCCAAAATCCCCTCTCATCTCTCCACCTGGTCTCAAACTTAATAATGAATCTGTATCTAACAAACCCACAAATGAATCACACATGTTTCTGACCTCTCTCAGTCAACTGGATCCTGGCATCCTCTGATCCAATTCTTGCTATGGTTTATCAGCCTATTCTAAACTTAGTGCTCCTGCCTGGATCCACTTCTCATTCCAGATCACTGGCTGAAACTTCATGCTCAGCTGAAACCTCACTCTGGGCCCAACTCACCAGCTCCAGCTGGGGACCCCTTCTACAGTTAATTCCTAATCTGTGAGCCATAGACTAAGCTGTAGGCTCTTGAAAAACAAAACAAAACAAAACAAACAAAACAAAAACCAACCAACCAACCAAAACCAAACAAATAAAAAAACCCAACCTACAGACCTGCTCTCATTTACCCATCTGGTTCTATCCCTCATCTGTAGCACAATTCAAAGAAAATCTAATGTATGGTGCTTACAAATGCCTGACAGAGGTAATCTTCCCTTAGTGATATAATCTTAAAATGTTCTCAGCTAAGGTAAGTACTCTGTAGGAAACCAAATCAGGAATATGAAGCAGGCTGGAATATCTACTTTGTATTTCATCAGTTTCTGACTGAACTTACATAGACCATTATATGGGACTAACTATTTTACTCTTAATGAAGGACACATCATGCTTATTGTGAAATAATACTTTATATACTTTATGTTTGGTCTCATATAATATATCAGTCTAACACTTGTAAGTATATCCATCTTACAACTCCACTTTAGCATGGGTGGTATGCTGTCTGTTCTGTTATGTTCCAGTCCAAATCTGCAAATTCCCGAAAGAGATCTGATCTCTCTATAAAACTGCATTGAGATACATTTATGGATATTTAGGATTCCTGTTTGTGTCTTTTTGTTATTGTTACAGGGATTAAATTGGTGTTGGAGCAGATGAGTGGAAATCAAATCACCTTAGACCAGCAGGGGTGTGAAGAAATGCACAGTATTTCTTTAAACAGGAATTTTGGGTAAACTTGTCTGAACACTTATTTGACACACACTGTTGCACTCATAGAGTTTCACATTTAGACAATTATGCAAATATATTAGTAAAATTAGTTTCACATTTTGCTTAACATTTAGCAGTTACTACTTGCAGCCACCACTGGGTCAGCAATTAAGGCTACCAGTACTACTTTTTCTATTACTAGGTTCCTAAGTTTTCTACTCTCTGTTTGGTCAATGTTTATAAAGCTCAAGGATTTTTGCAGGTTCCTATGAGAAACAGCATATAAATAACACGTATAAAATACCTTTTAATTGCAACCCATTTTAAAGTAGAGAAAAGGTGATTAAAGATGATTTCACAACTGTTTGCATGGAAAGTTTCACAAGTATGACTTAACAGTGTGACTCTAGTCTTCACTAGACTGTAGCCTGTTACTCCTTGCAATTCCAGGAGCTGCTATTCTTGTGGAATCTTATGTAAAAACTAAAAGCCATAGGACATTTTCCAAAGAATAAGCTGTGCTACTCACTCTGTGCACGTGTGCACACATATGTATGTGTGTATGAATATAGATATGTAGACACATATACGTAGATACTGGTATGCAGGTATGTAGATCTCTAAGTTTAGCCTCAAAGTTTGATTGATTCTTTCTTGGCAATGATTTTCAGGTTGCATGTGTTGTCTTGGATGGGAACCATGAAGTCCTGGGGGAAAGCAAGCCCATGGAAGAAGGCAGCAGCCTTTAACTCTGTATACCAAGGACTTGTAGGATTACATTTTGTAGGAAGGTCAGCTTTTCCTCTCAGCTCAAGTGGCTGCAAAGATTTTACTCCACTATACACTCTTAGAAGAATGGTGGTGACTATTGTAATACAAAGAGTGATTTATCCAGGGCTTGAAAACCATGGTATGTAAAGTGTTTCAAACTTATTCCAACTTATTGAAACAAAGCTTACCAGACTGGGTGATGTGTATAAAGCTTAATAGAAAATCCCACCTAAATAACGCTGTTAGAACATGACCTTCAGAAAGTATCAGTATTTCCAATTTGTGGTTATAATTTATACGAATGCAATGGAACGTGCTTTTCATATTAATTTTAATGATGAATTAGCAAAATGCTCAAATAAAGTTTATGTGTATTGGAGTTCTGTCAGTTATTCCAACAGGAACAAATATTGGCGTGCTGGTAGTTGGTAATTTTTCCATGTTAATATATGTATATTTTTAGATTTATAAAATGACACATGATTTTGGTAACTAAGTCAGCAATATCTTTGAAATAAGATAATTAAAAAAGAATAAACCAACTCCCTTGCCTCTTTCCCAGCAACCAAATTTATCTGCCAATTCCCTCACCATTTTCCACTCTTCACATCCCAGTAGATCTGGTTTGGAAATTGTCCAGTACTTGTGATCCAGACATGCAGTTGGGCTGTTTAGGAGGTGGACATGATTTGAATTCCCATATCTCCCTTTGTCAAGTAAATGGCCAGCCCATCCAGCTCTTGTTCCCTGTTAGGTGTTTTCGAATTACCCTTCCCTGTTATCTGAAGAACATCATCCCATGTTTGCAGTTTCATTGAGATAGATGCGGTCTCATGGAAAAGGTTTGGGGTTTTTTTGTTGTTTTGTTGAATTGGCTCTTCCTATAAAAAATGGCTTTGTCAAAAATTAAAAAAATATCCCTGCCTTAGCAATATTTGCATTTGGAGAAATGATAATTTCTGTTTTCAAATTCTAATGTAACCAGATTCAAGTGCTAGTGCTAGCAACACTTAATTATAACCAGAAAATCTCTGCCTAAATTCTGCTTACTGTAGCATTTGTGGTTTTGATGACTGTGCCCTAAACCATGTTACTTGGAGCTTTGCTGTAGAAACCTGCATAAGAAAAGGTCATAATATAATTTTGATCTCCACATAAAGAAATAGTTTCTATTTTTAAAAGAAGAAATAACAGCTAATTCAATAGAAAACCTCCCACTGGTTCTATGGATAAGGCAGTGAAGAGGCCAAGGGAAAAGGGAAAAATCAAAGCAAGCCAGCTGAAGTCCTGAAAACCAGATTGCCAGTTAACTTTCTTCAGCATCTTAAGGTAGAAGGGACTTGTAAAAATGCTGATCATCAGGAATACTTTATCAGATGAAAGAGGAATAGCTGGTCATATGCTGAATGCATTAAGTCCTGTTCCTGAAGCAAAATGTCCAGAGTTCCTGGAGCACTGATTCAGGCTCAAAGTAGAGAGCAAACTGTATTATGATGGTTTTTAATGCCCACATGACTTGGATGCCCCCTAAATGGAATGCAGCCATGTCATACTTGGTTCTCAGCATGGTCACTGTTCCGTCCTCATAGATCTTCTGTGATATGTTGCTTAATCCTGATCAGGACTTCTTTGCTGCCATATCAGATAGTATAATTGCCAAAGAACTCATGTTCTGCTTTGTCAGGTCATATTAATTTCTAAAATAGTCTTGTTGATTGATTAAACAAAATTGCTTACTCTACAAAACTGTTGAAATATTTATTCACTTGTTATACAGCTGCCAGAGCCATCCACTATCACTGCTTATCATCTAATTAAAACCTGGTTGTATGTTTGGGATCTCTCTTCATACCAAGAATGCCAGAGAATATCTCTTTACATGATAGATTATACAACTTCAGAGGAATTTTCCTCCAATTATGTTATATACACTTTTATGAGCAGATCTTTATACTTCATTTTGGTTTTAGGAAGATTTTAAAACAATGTTTTTAGGTTTTTTTTAATCTCAACTGAACAAAAAAAATTACTAAAATGATAAATCAATACAGTGTCTAAAATCAGTCTCGGCTTAATCCCCGCTCTGCCACTTCCTACGTCATTCCCTGCTACTTTTTAGCAGCTAACACATACTTCATTGCATTTTTCCATCTTCATCTCTTTTTGTCTCTCACTATAGTATTTGTAATCAGATTTGCTATTTAGAACACTCCTTGCCATGTGCTGACCATAAAAACATGTTTCAAATATTAAGAACTTTCTTAAAGGGATTAATTTCCATCACAAAACCACTGGGGTGAGTAGTATTTCTAATAGAATCACAAAAACATCGTATCTTCTCCCAGGCCTGCGTGGGGTGCTAGGTATTAACTTCGCCTGTGAGAAAAAGATACCTAAATAAGAATGGTAGTTTGTCCTTTCTGGGTTACCTAGCAGCATGAGTGTTGATATTTTACAATGAAGCAAAACCACTTTACCTTGTCTGATGGGACACAGTACAGGAAGCAAATGTGTTAGGTAGGAATGCTTATTCACAAGCAGACTGCTTGCCAGCCAGCTGGGTTGTATTTGGGGAAAGAAAAGAACAGGAACTGCCTACTTGCTGTGGAAAAATAATACCACTCCATCTGTTCTCACTTCCCAACACCTTCTCCACTGTGGAGGGAGAGACCTTTGAGAGTTGCTCTGCCTTAGGGGAGCAAAACTATGACATAGTCTCTCATGTTTTGGTGGGGCAGTGAACTCAAACCTCTATGTAAGTAACTCTTTCCTCTGCTGCACTAGAAGACAACAAATTCTTCCCTCAGAAGAGGGAATGCACATGTCTTTGGCTAAGACATTGTTAGGATTGATCCCAGCTCCAAAGAGAGGTGGTGAAAATTTGGAGCAGAGGTTGGGGGAAGAATGAACACTCCAAGCATTTAGGCAGGGCAAAGGACATCCCAAATTCTCCTTTCTTCAGGTCCTACCTACTCTCCTTACCTAATTGGAAGAATGACAAGCCTCAATCTTCTGTGACATCCTCATTACAAGATCTCAAGAAGTTCTTTGTAAGTCTGCTGATTTTAAGGTTTTCTTTTTTTTCCAGGAGTTAAGGAACAGACATCTTGGATTTATCTGACTTACTGTATCGTTCTACTAAGCAGCTTCTTCTGTGATGGTTATTGGCTCAATAGCTCTAGAAAAGCACAAGAGCTGGAAATTCAAGCATAGGAATGCAAAAGTATGTTTTTACCAGCTGGAGGAGGAGGGGTGGGGACAGGTCATCAAGGAGGGCTGTTTTATCAAAGCAAATCCAGGGTTCAGTTAAAAGGAAAGATAGAGAAGGAAAGGGACTGAAAAGGTGGTCTGCTGGTTGGAAGGGGAGAGAGCAGAATGAACAGGAAAACAGGGGAGAGGAATAGCTTTGAAAGAAACAACTGAAGACAACAAAAGAGGTGCTTGGAAAGATGTATTGTGTGTGAGGGACTGACCGAGGTCACAAAAAGTCAAGAGACAAGGGAGAAACAGAGATAATGTCAGATTTGTAAGAAGGAAGGAAAGGAAGAGCATTAAAACAGAGGACTTCAAAAGCAGGAAATTTATAGTGGTGGTAGGAAGTGGGAGTGGGGAGAAATATTAGAAATGAGACATGAAAAAAGGAGGGAAGAAAAACCTGTACTTTACATTGTCTTTAATTTCTCTGCAATTACAGTGGGATGGTACTAATTTGGAGACCTTTACATTTAGAAAAAGAGTATGTCAACGAAGGATAAATTAAACATCTGATATCTGAAAATCTTGCAAATGGTGAATTAGAAAGTTAAATACATCTTGTGCAACCTCCATGAGGTTTCATTTGCAACATGTCACCAATTACACCGATCTTTCTATTCATAAAACACACTTGTGTAAGCAGTACCATTCACAAATGTCCCATTCTTGGAAGATGACAAAGAATTCATTATGCAGGGATTTATAAAAACAATTATAACAGGTGAAAAACTTCTGCATTCCTTTTTAATTATGTCTTAGGCACTTCTGGGAACAAGAAAGGTACTGAGTTGCTTACATACTTAACCAGTGCCATCCAATTTTGAGCCTGATAGGCTAGTTAGACCCCAGCTAAGCTGAAGGAGAATAGTGCCCTCATTGTTAAGCCAGAAGTAAAAACTTGCAGCTGCTATATGTGTAGGTAAATACACTGAAAATGGAGATTATTATATGCACCCTGAAAACTGCTAGTTTAGGCACCCTACCATTTCTAGTCACATCAAACTGCACAGGGCATGAGGAAGTGCAGATTTCAATTTAGGTAATATATATGCAGTTGGAGTGGAGCAGGGGACCATGACAATCTATCTCCTGCAGATTAATGCCTGGTACAGGCAGGTATGTTATAAACTATAGCTTAATATAGAGAACCTCTCAGTGTTTCCCTCATTTTCACTAATGCATTGTGTGTGCTGTTAAGAGATTCATAGTAGATGTAGGACTATTGCTTTTAAATGTTGCCTCTGACCCAGATTATGTCAAAATGTCTGAATGCAGGCTATGCTCTTTTTAAAAAGAGCATCTCTAATGTAATGCAAATGCACATTGTGGGGAAATTCCAGCTGAGAAAATGAGGCCTTATATTTCTAAAACCATATACATGTCAATAGCCCATTATTCTCCAGTTTCAAATATAATTGCAGCCCAGCTTGGAACAAATTCCTGAAATAATATAATACACTGAGTAGCAGTTACTGAGTCTTCCAGTTATTTTATGCTCTCCCTTGCCCTTCAAAAAGAAATAAAACGAAAGGGAAAAAAGGAAAAGTGAAGTGAAAAAAGAGAAGGAGAGAAAGGAGTGAGGAAGGGAGGCAGAAGATAAAAGTGAAAGTCATATCCTTTTCTTTAATATGCTATTGTAACAACCTCTGCAAAAATATGCTGAGCTCCTAAAAGGCATTACAACATCAGTGCATCTGAAGCTTTTGTATAAATGTATCTCAGTCCAATTTTGTATGACAAATTATTTCCAGGCAATTAAGAATATTTATAATTGTTTTCTTTGGTTGGAACTTTCTTCTGTTTCCAAATTTCTTTTAAGCTAATGTTTCCTATAAAGCCTGAACAGCCGTCATTTTAAAATAATTGTCTTAGTCATGTGAACTGCTGCTTGCAACCATCTTTTTCTGATAAATTTAACGTGTGCATAGTACAGCCTTTATCTCCAGTGGTGGTACATTTTAAGGTATCATTATTTCATTGTGGAGTTCCCTCTCTGCTCCCCAGTCTTTCATGGAAGAACTCCAAGAAACAGTTTCTATTACTAAAACCAATATACATGAATACTACAGTGGCGCTGAGAGGCAGTATTTCTTTCCTTCCCTTGCTCTCTTTACTTCCCTCTCAGCTTTCCCCTTTTAGCCTTAAACTCTATACTTCTCAGTAAATGAAACATAAATGGTTCAGTTGCCTAGTCATATTTCTAGGGTAGAGAACATACACATGGAGTTCCTGAAAAAAACAGTATGCTAGCAACTGCTTAGGAAGCTAGAGAATTGTTATGCAGTGGATCTGTAACAAATAGTTCTTCTGAATGCTAAATTTGAGATATAAATGTGTGTGTACTGTAAAGTCTTGTGAAGACTCAGAAATATGAATTTGGCTTGGCAGTGGAGGTGGTTTTGTGGAAATGGGCGATTGCAGAAAGAGCCAACTTTCCTTTTCTGTTTCACACAAAGCAAGAGGTAGCTGCTGATATCATTCAGGGTGCTGTATTTCCCTTTCAGTCTTTGGGTTTTTTCTTCATTTAAGGCAATCTGGGGTCTTTCTATCTAAACTTACAGAGGTGCTGTTAATTATTTAAACCTTTCATCTTTCCTTAATTTATGTCATAATGTAAGAGTAAATTCCACCTTTTATCTATTTTTCATCAAGCTGCATTTCTGTCATTGTTTGTAAGCCTGAGGATAGACAAAACTGTAAAACTGACTGTGCTTCAGTCTTTGAAAGAAAAAATTAGAGATAAAACCAGTCTCCTCAGGACTTAGTGCCTCTGGTAGTTGATTAGTCCCCACAGAAGGGAAAATTAAATTTTGTGGTTGAGACCCAGCATGCTTGGATGGTTTAATAATGCTGTGGCCATCATCCAATGGCTGACAACCAAGAACTGAGGTACTTTCTGTTCTTTACTCCCTCATGCAACACCTGAAAATCCTGGGGCAAATCAAACAGCAAATTAAAGCTCAAAAAAAACCCCCTCACCTGCAAAGCATGTATAAGGAACTAATTTTAATGCTTTCAAACTGAAGTAATTGGGACAGGAGCCCAAAAAAGAGTGACAAAAGCTATCTTGGTAAGTTCTTAAAGTACCTTTTTCAATTTGTTCTAGCTCCAACTGTGCTTGCTGTTTTAATGTATTTCTGTTTCCAGTGTATGTCAGTCAGTCAAAGACAAGTAGCTACTAAAAGTGAACAAGTCACACAAAGCATTTCAAAAAGCCAAATCACTGATTATGACTGAAGATATTAACGAAGGCCTGTGGCTTCCCAAAAGTAGTTGTGTGAGGAATTTCCTCTCAACATCTAAGCTTAGTCTAGCAACCAGTGTGCGCTTTGTACTGCATCTTGATTCTCAACTGGCCAGGGTGGTGGTTTGCAGGGCACATAGATTGCCTATACATCAGGACTGCTGCCGAGGATGACTCTCTGGTGGCCACAACTGCCAAGGGAAAACTGGCTTTGTTATGTGGCAAATGAAAAGTCAACTGTAAGGACATTGGCTCTGTTATTCTGAAGATAAAAAGCAAGAAGGTTTCAGTTAAGTGTGAAGCTGAATTTGGATTGTACTATGTAGAGAAAAGTCTCAAAACAAAAATAACATGAAATTGCATTTCTATGGCCTTTATAAGGTTTTTGCTACATTGTTTCTAATAAAAACACAGGAAATTTGAATGTAAAGAAAACAGCCATTTTATACTTCAGTGCTGAAGAGATGGTGGATATTTTCCTCCTAAGGCAAATACCTTTAGATTCATAGTTTTGGCAAGTTCTGGTTGGAATTTTGCCACTTCTTCCATTTAATGTCACATTCTCTGGGGAGAATGGTGACATTTTCATTTGGATCAGATATATTCTCCAAATAACCTTGAAGAAATAACCACCAGCTTTGTTCTGTTCTGGTTTAGACTGAGGCTTCAGTCGCAAAAAGAGCAATTTTTTTTTTTTTTAATAATTCACTGCAGTATAGTATCATAAAACTGTACAAGTGTTGACTTAAGAACTATACTATCTTGCATGTGTTGGTGTTTTGCTTGAATCAGGATGGGGTGGAAGAGAGAAATAAGACCGTGTATTTAAGTGGTAGTTCCTTCAGTCATACCTCCAATTATAGCCTTTGAAATTTCTTCCTTGCCTTTAAACTCTTTATCAAGAGTGCTTGGGAAAAAACCCTACATTGTTCTGCTTGTTAGTCACTTTATGCCTTCACCTCTAACAGTTTTACAGCCAGTGGTCAACTTTAGAAAATTTGAGAAAGGAAGAGAAGTATCAAGAATATTATATCTTCATTGACTTTTCCGAAAACAGGCAACTGGATAGGGAAGGCAGAATTAAAATCTTAAATCTGAAGGATAAGCAATTTCAACTCAGTCCCTTTTCTGTACTGAAAGGCTGCCTCATCAACAAGTTTGACTGGCCAAATGAAGTCAGAAACTCATGAATCCTCTATGGCATGTGTTAAGTCTGGCTAACTAACCTGGAAACAGATGCAGAACAGAGCTGAGAAAAGTGTGTATGTGGAACTTCAAAAAAAGTTAAGGGTACTGAGATTTGTATTTGCGACTTTAAAAACCAGACTTACAGAAGTGAGCTGGGTTATTTTAAAAGATTATATTTGAAGGCATTTCTACACTGTACAATTAGACAACTCTGAATTTGGAAGTAACTGAAACCTGGACTCAGACTTTACCTTCCAAAGACTTTCTGCTTCATATCTTTAGGGAGCTGAATACACAGGCTTGTTCTCAGCAAGACCTCAGGTTTAAAATGCTTAAAATTCCAGTCTGGAGATAAACTTTGTAATTTAATACTATTTCTTATTTACCTAGATAGGTATTTATATCACACCTTCCTTATGGCCAGCCCTTTGTTCCAGCAAATATTCTCACAACTTTTGTTTTAGATAGGGATACAAGACAAGTCTTGATTTTACAGGTGCCTCAGGAATGAGGCAGTGTAAATGGTGTTCTCGAGGTTGTATAGGACACACACAGCACAGGTTAAAACGTCTGCCCTGAATGAAAATCAACAACTTAATCTGATGTGACAATTTTTCTGGGTCAGCCAGGCTGTCTCTTGTAGTAACTTCTGTGCCTCAAGAGTCTGTTAGAATGATTGGAAACAAAGGACTCCCAGAAGAAGGCAGAAGACATCAGTTCCCAGGGCAGCTATTGTGTAAAGCAGTGTTTCCTTCCCATGTGCATCTGGACCAAAGTACACAATTTGAAAATCACACAATATTTTTCTCCCCTTTTTCTCACTTTAAAGAGATGGGTTTTTTAGTTTAATTCCTTTGTTGACTTCACTGCTAGCTTTATAAGCAAGGAGCAAGATTTCATTATTCTGTTCTGACATGTTTTCCCCAGTTTAGACAATGTTCTTATGTTTTTGTGAAGCCCTATTTTCCTTGTTTAGTTTTTACTCTATTGGCACTCTTGATTTTTCTGCCACTCAGAACAGCTGATGTTGTACATACTTTCAAGGACATTTGTTCGTGCAGTCATTTCTCAAACTCTCAGACCTATTGGTAATACTTTTTTCACAAGAGTGATTTGCATTCAGCCTAGAATGAAGTCCAGTACGTGCCTGAAACATAAAATGTGCTTGTTCTGAATGAAGTACATGCAGAACCTCTTAAGAATTCACCCAATATAATTAGGTACACTCTGGTTCATCTAAATGTTATCCAAAGGCTAAGTATGTGAAGTTTTAATTGAAAAAGCTCATTAACTTTAAATACAGCTAAAGTTGTTGAAAAAGTCTCAGTGGAAATAGTAGATTCTTCATGAAGACCAAAAATTAAAGCATGTGTGTCTGAAGCTATTAATCATAAAGTTGACTTGCATAGTTGTGCTACTTTTGAAGTAAGTCTGAGTGCTTAATTAAAGAGAAAAAAAAGGAAACTTGTGCATGCATGCTAACTAGGTTTTGCTATTTTGTTACATGTTAAGAGGATCTCAAGTACTTAATGGAGCCCAAAATAGAAAGAACTGCTTGGTAAAGGAGCACAGTACCCAGGTTTACAGTCAGCTTGAAACAAACGGATGATTGCATTTGATAGTTGTCCACAATACATGAATCAAATAACTCTTCATATTGAACATCATATTATCAAATAAGCTGCCATTAGAGGAACATTCAAAATGTGTATATATGAAATTTATTATTACAACCAATAGAATTTAATGCCTAGAGGTAAAAAACTTTTAATAAAATAAGGAGTCTAGGGTGCAATGATGCAACCAGATAAAACTTGTATTACATGGATTGTATTGACAGTAAACTTCCACCTAGAACAGAACTGGAGGGAGAATACCAATCAAAGAAGAGACATTAGTAGAGTTGACAAACTTGCATAATCTTTACATGTGCCATAGAATGACCAGGATTAGCTGACACGATCACTTGACTTTCAGTAATACTACTAGGTAAAAAACCAACCTGATTGCTGCAAAATGATTTGATTTGATATGATTTACGTGCAACAGTGTGTGCTACTTGTGAAATGCAAGAGGAAATACAGCTTTCACAGCTTCTTTGATATTGTTTTTATCCTTCTCTTGTGAACTAAAGCAGAATTGAAAATCAACTCGTGCTGTTACAGAAGTGATTGTGAAAATGGCACCAAGACAGATTCAACACTACAGCTCTTTTTTGTTATTCAGATGCACATGAATTAGTCTGGAATTATACACTAGAAAAATTAAACAATTTATGTTGGGCAATATTGGTAAAATGTGAATGAGCATTATAGTGTCTGACCAACCTGTATGGGAATTTCACGAGGGTTTTAAAAACCATTCTTAATATCTGAGCAATATTCTTCTACAAGTTTTTATGTGCCAACCCCCTGAAATATGACAGTGCTCAGAACTCATTTAAAAATAACTCTAACTTAACCTAAATGGTCAAGAGTAATTACTTTCAAATTATTTCTGTAGGAAAATATTTAATATAGGACAAGGTTTCAAACCACAACTGTCCTTTATAAAAGAACAACACTTGCCATTAAAATAAAAATAATAAAAGCCCAACCCAACCTATCTTCTCCCTCCCCTTTCCCAAAGAATCATCTATTAGAAATAAATTCCTGTGATAGATATATATAATAGGTCACTGTAACACAGTGTACAAACATTAATTTGTAAAAATTAAAGAATATTTTTTTTCAGGAACTTTAGTTTTAAAACTATAAAAATATGGTAAAATCATAAGGATTAATTGCACTAAAACAGGGTCTTTAATTTGCTGATGTTTACTTAGTATTAAAACCTCAGAGGAAAAATTAATAACACTGTATTTTGACTTTTGTTAAAATTCATTTTCAGACCTCCCAAATGAAAAGAGAAAGCATGACTTAAAGAAATATAAAAGTCTGGATATAAACTAATAAAAATATACACATGTACAAAATATTATTTTAACAAATATAAACTATAGAAGTATGGTATTTATTCTTCAGATAATTAAGCCATTCTCATTATTTTTAGTGATAGAGGAGCTTGACTTATTTATCCTGAGGCTGGCAGTCCTGTTATTTTCTTTCACTTTGCTAATTTCCAGATAGTCAAGCTCTTGAGAAAATACTGTACCTTTATAAGGATAGTCATATGTAATTCATGACTTCTAAATGATGTTTGGGTTTTTTTCTGATAGTCATATGTTGTGAAAATTAAGAAGTTTTAAAGACTGTTAAAAAATCTGCTAAAAAAAATCAGTGGCTGTTTATTTAGTAGACATTTAGTAATCAGTAGATATTTTAAGAACATGTGTCTGATGCTGTGTTTAAACCTGTCACATAGAAACTGAGGTCAGTATTTACAATCATGGATGCTTACAGTTAGCCTCTAAGAATTGTTCTGAGTGCATGGTGAATTCATATATTTCATCTACAATTTTTAGATGCTTATACCATCTTAAATCAGGCTGCTCCTTTTACTACCCAAACAACTAAACTTGTGCATAATTAAAAGCCTCCAAATAAAACAAACAAACAAACAACAAAAACCCTATTATTTTCTGTAATGCTGAAGGAAGAATGAGACAATTTGTAAATGGGATTGCTAAACTTAGTTTGTGGTTCAGAGAGGTCACTTTTACCCTTCTTCCCAGCAGATTTTTAGTTAGTACTCATTAAACCAGTCCTGTTCATGAAAATACTTGAAGAAAAGGCAAATGTGGGTACTTTCAGTTGGTTTTGATGAAATCCATGGTTATATATAATTTTCAGACACCCGATTACTTGGTTGTAATGTGACAAGAAAAGTGAACATAAAGTCTCTTTGGCAGTTAATAGCTTATATCTTTCTCTTGTTAGGAAGGAGATCAAGTATTTTTCAATCTGGCTTTCTTGTATATAGGCAAATATGGAACTCTTTCCTGTTTAAAAATATGCAGGAAAAATATTTCAGGTATCAAAAATTTGCTGGACTGCTTTATTGATTCTCTTCTCACTCTAAAGTGGTTTTTTTACTCTCTTCTCTTGGGAGAGGTTGTTGGGGTTTTTTTGCCCCTATTTCTGTTTGTTAGATGAATGTTGCCCAACTGGTGAACAGAGACTACATCCATTACCATTTGACCAGACTAAATACTGCATTCAAGACCAAATGCTTGCAGAAGTGCAGGTCTTAAACATGTAACATGGGAGTTGGTTGACCAAAACACTTCATAAGTACATTAGAAAAATTACAAGCAAGAAGCTCACTTCTACCATCATGCTCAATTTGCAACCACTTTCAGAGGTAAAAAGCCCCAAATTTAATGACTACTTTGATTTAAGAGAATTTTTGTCCACATGTTAGTGAGGCAGTAGTTGCCTTAAGAATGAAAAGTTACTTATACAGAGTTCCATGAATATATTACTTTCAGGTAAACATTCAGCCCTCTTCCCCCTTGAAGGATGGCTTATTTCTTTTTCAGTTAAGGCTCGGGTTGCAAAGGAACTGGGTGTGATATTTACATGCCTCAAGGTAAGTGTAATAATAATAATACACACCTAACAGTTTTGCTGAAAGGTAAAACCTTATCTAATCAAGCCAGAAATCACACCCCCTACAGCATATGCTTGAGGCTTTTAAGACCTAGAAAATGTCCAGAAAAATTACTGATTTTGGAAGAGTCTCCCTTTAGACAACAAAAGGAAATTTTCTGGAGACTTAGTAATTAACATTAAAAAGCTCATGCTCTTTTTTGGATAAATATTAAAATGAAAAATGCTTGAACAACTGCATGCGAAGGATTGTTCTTTACAGTCCTCAAGTTAACAAGGTTTTGTTTTATTCTTGAATGGTTTACGAGTTTTAAAGCACATGCTTCAAACAGCAAATACCTTTCTGAACCCTGAAACTGCTTTTGGAGGTAAGAATGGGATAATACGAATCCAAAAGGAATATATTTTTCCTAAGTTTAAAGTGAGGTTTGAGAAAATGCAAACTGACAAACAACATAATGAGTGCTGATTGTCTAAAATAGGATTGATACTCAGAACTTTGTGCAACCTTTATACTAGCAAGACTATCACTTGCTACAGTTAGCATTGATGATAGGTTTAAGCTATAGTTCTAGTTGGTCTGGTATGTCATGCTGGCATTGCTAAAATCTGTACTGTGCTCCAAGCAGCAAAGCTTGCTACAGGGAGTAATGACATAATGGAAAGGAAGGTGGTTAGGGACAGAAATAAATATGAAAGCAGGTTGCTGGAACTAATGAGTAATCAAGCAGTATTAGATGTGAGCTCATTCTACAGCTAGTGTTGAACAGCAAGGAAATCTGTTTCTGATTAGATGTCCTTGCCAGACAGTCTGAACTCCTTCCCTTGTCAAAGAAATACAATATTAATTTTGCACAACATCTTGTGGAGTATTGTTACTACAGACCCATTGACTTTCCATACCACGTTTTTGTTTTAAGTATTGCTGTCTGAAGGCATTGATGGGTAACAAGAAAAAATGCATCTCTAGAACTAGATTAAAATAATACATGTATCTGAATTGCATAGAGGTCCTCTTTGATCACCATGAACAGAGTTGTTAGTCCAAGAGACTTAAAAGAACAACAAGAATACCCTAAACAGTCCTCAAGTAATATGGTGAAAACTGTCCCTCTCACATTTCTAAATTAGATCTATTCTCTGTTTGAAATCAGCTGCATTCACACTTTTCTCATTGATCGTAAGCTAAGATATTACTATTTAATGTGTATGTGATTCATAGCCAATGATAAAAGACATAATTAAAAAAGTCCCTCTCTATATATGACAGAGAAATTGAAAAATAAGCTGGTTTTTTCTGACTAATTTCATTCCTTTTTCTTGTTTAAAAAGATATGCAACTGTAAATAATTAACAGTTGTGTTGATAATGCATGAATCATGAAAGAAACAAGTTTATTGACCCCTAGCTGGATCAGTTTCTGTGGAATAAAGAGGAAGAAAGGCCTACTTATGTTTAAAAAACAAACCCTGCAACATGAAGCAGTTCTGTTGCATACACACCATTTTTACAGTCATTTTTCTGTCCTTAAAGATGGTTTAAGATGTAATTTATGGGGTGAAGTGGTAAGCTCCACCACATAATAAATGAAATGGAAAAAGACAGATTATAGCTTTCTTTTTAAAGTCACTGAGCCAAATTCTGTTCTGATATACATGTACAACGGGAGCTGCTTCAGCACCTATGAAGACAGGAGATGGCCTTCGTATGCAGACGATGATAACCAAAACCAGGTGATGATGAAATAACAGAGCGGGTTTATAACTTTCTTCTTCCATTATTACCTTCCTCAAAATAATCCCTATTTTTCTCATTTGTCTGCAAGTAGGGACACTGACAATAACAAATATCAGAAGGAAGATGTAGAAGGAAAGAACATAATATTGATACAGGGGAGAAGTGCTGTTAATCAGATGTGTCAAGCAAGTGGCCTTTGAAGCAGACAATAAATGGGGGCTAATTAGCTACATTTTGCTTCATATTATGTTGTTTGGAAAGGTAGCTGAGAGTATTTGGTGTCAGGCTACCACAGTTAACACAATTCTGATCATGAGTGGCTATCAACTCTATACATTCCCAGGAGTGAAGACAGGACAAAAATTTTCTCTATCAATCAAAGATATTTCCTTCATCTTAGTCCACAGCAGTCTAAAAAAACATAGGGTGACTGGTCCTCTAAAGGGTGTAATTTTTTTGGACCAAATAGGGAAAACTGCTGGAGATCCTAAATATTGACTTCCTCAGGTTCTTTAACTTTTGATATGGTCATACATTTTACCTAGCAAAAATAAATGTCTGGTAGGAGATAAAGCAAACAGGCTTGGCATGATTAGCAGCTATGACTTACAATATGAACACAGAGAACTGAAAAGCAATATCCCTGGGACAGTACTATTCCGGTCTCTTAAGCTACCTGGTCCTGGAATTGAAGATGTCTCTTTACAAGTATTCATGACTTAGAGATAAATGAGGGTTCTTAGCTACTGGTTTCACAGTCCTGACCTCATTTGAGGCTCTGTGGTCACTAGAAAAATCACCCCCTGCCATGAGCAAGTGCATTGGCCCAAGTAATCTGTTATGTACATTCCACTGATGGAAACAAGATATCCCAATCCTAGCAGCTATACCTAAAGGAGCATATGCACCTTGTTCCTGCTTGACCTCAGCTGCTCTAGGCCCATCTTTTGTTTAGGTTCCTCAGTCCAAAATATGAGTGGCTCAGCAGCACACAGTATCCACTTTTCCGTAGTACCTAATGTTACTTCTACCTTGTTTTCTGATTACCCAGTTTTTGAGACAATCCTCCATTCTATGTCCTCTTCTATTTATATTGGAATAAATACAGGCACTGCACATCCCAGGCTTTACAGGAGATTTTAAACCAGGAATATCATAGAAAATCTCTTACACAGACATGCCAAAAGTTTTAATTCTCTCCACCAATTCATCATAAAGCTATAAATCAACAACCTGAAAGTGGCTAAATTTCAAAAAAACAACCAACCAACCAAATACTTTCTTAAATATTAAAAAAAATGGTCAAATTGTTGAACTGAGACTCTGAAGACATAATAAAATCCCCATCTTATGCCATGGATGCTCGCCGATCTGAGGTATGTCACTTAGTTTACAGATCTTTGTCTTTAAGTCAGGATAACACCTCCCTACCTCAAGTGCATCTAGTGAGGATAAGACTAATTAATGACTACTACCCTCTTGAGTATTGGAATCAGACAGCCCAATGAAATGAAATTAACTGAGATAAAATGCAAACTGCACTTTACATAAAACATAAAACATAAAACAGACTAAAAATATTTCTACTTGCACAACCTGCCAAATTTCCTTAATTCTGTGTGTATATCTAGTATTATTTTCATAGCCCTGCCACTAATTCAGTACAGAGCCCTGGTTAAGACAGATCAGGACTTTGTACTACTTCCTAGTTAATGTCACCATCCTCATTCCGTACACCTGCTTCTGCATATTTGTCTGTACACAGTCTGTAAAGTATACTCAAAATGTTTGATTTTATTTAGTGCATACATAAACAGCATTGCAGACATAAGAGTATAAAGTAGGAAAATTACAAAGACTATAAACACAGCTAGATGCAACAATTATAATCCTTAGAGTAGGATCCTGCAGTTGCTAGCATCACAGAGAGAAATATCAAGCCACTTAGATGAAGTCTGGGAATTACTAATGACTACATATGTTCAGAAATAGCATTCACTATTACCTTTATCACCTCACAATACTAGTATATTTTCCAGTTTATTCCTAGATGAGAATTCTGATCATTCAGGATGCTACTGAAAGCTGTACTCACATTTCAAAACATGCATATAACTTTCAAATTCCAATGGTGCACTGGTATGAGTGTCTATACACTTGTCTATTTCTTATCCATTTGGGAAAAAAATACATGAGTATCTGAGAGTGCATATTTATTTTCATAGAATGGTTTGGGCTGGAAGGGACCTTGAAGATCATTTAGCTCCAACCCCGCCTTGCAGAAGAACATACTCTTTAATAAAAATATGTATAGAATCACCAGATATGATGAATATATATTTGTAGGTAACAGTTTGTGAGGAACTGCACTGTAGACTTGTTTCAAAGATTGCTTGCAAGGACGGTCACAAGACCATTGGGTTCTGGAAACCCCGACTTGTGAAGGCTCCCTGCCCGTAAGACAATCTTTGAGCCACTGGGTGATGTGAGGAACGGCACTATTGTCTTGTCTCAAAGATTGTTTGCAAGATTGTTGGCAAGATGGTTTTCACAAGACCACTGGGGTTTGGAAACCCCGACTTGTGAAGATGCCCTGCCCACTTGTGAAATGCCCTGCCCACAGGAGGTCTTCTGCCCGGACATGTCCCTGCCCCAGTGCTGGGGGCGCACAAAGAGATGTGCCATTGCTGTGGAAACCACAGCCCTCGAAGGGGTACTTAAGGAAGACCTGCATGGGCAACAGCAAGCAAGGGAGAAAGAGAGAGACAGAGTGACAGACCACCTGACTGCCTGACCACACCACACCACGCTGCACCACTGCTGGAACAAGCTACTGAAACCTCCTCACCCGCCCCTTCACCGTCGCCTCGCCGCTGGACCCGTGTTGGTGACTATTCTGGCTGCCCTATCCCGACTCCTTGCTTGATTTACATCTTTCTTTCCATTCTGTGCTATCGCTACCCTCTTTATTTCTTTTTCTTTTGATAATAAATGGTGTTTCAGGAGTGCGGCATTTGACCTCGTTTGTGCCTTAATCTCGCTCTTGGGATCATATCGAAACCTTTCCCTGACATCGGATCGGGATATTTGAATGATCCCGACATCGGATCGGGACACTGTTCTGATTTAGAAAAGAAAGGAAAACCTCAGCAATCTCATATATCATGTCTCTGCCTCCTCTGAAAGAGCAATGTGAGAGTATACTGGGACAAACTGCAAGATCATTCTGATGGTCTGATTCAGATTTCATTACAGTATAAAACAGAAGTTACTCTGGGTACACTAACAACTGAATAGTTTTCAAGAAACTTTTTGTTTCTTTTGGTTTAGCTTTGATTAAGTGGAATTTTGAGAAAAATAACTTTCTACTAATTTAAAAATTTTACTTGATTTTTAGGTAATTGCCTTTACTGAAAAATGTTGATTTCTAATGGAAAATATGTGAAGGTTTATTAGTGTTTTTCAGGGCATAAGAAAATGATAAGGGGAGGAAAAGAGAGAGGGAACATGGTCAAACCAGCTCTAACAATGGAGTTATGCTAGTCAAACGAAAAATGAGGATTCATGTTTTATCCTAACTGGAAAGCATCATCACAAAAAATGCTGTTGTGCTAACAGCAGGTATGTTATTTTAGAAAACGGCCCCTGAAAAAATATTCTTCATCATTCTCAGTTCTAGAGGTTCAGATATTAATGTGTTAGGGAACAAGTTTACATCTTCCAAATGCCGAGAGAACAGATGCAATAGCTCCTCAGTGAAGAGGAATATCACTGATTGTGCTGGGATGATGCTGCTTCTGTTACTTCACCTCTGATTACTCCAGGATTAGAAGCAGTCAGTCACTATCAGTTTGGCAGCTGCATGGTCCAGATGTGCAGACCTTAGAATGAATCTCTCTGACAGTGGCAGCTGGCTACCACTTTCCCTTTTCTGTTTTTCTCAGCAGATGTGATAGCGCTGTACATCACACCAACATTATTCATTTTCACACCTCTTTCTTGTAACAGTGGGGAACTGACTCACTGTAGCATGTTCTTGATGTAGGAGAAGAACAAATTATACACAGAGGTCCCGTTTCTCTTGCCTATATTGCTTTCAGCTTCTTTGATCCGAGTGGATTTAGCCTTGATTTAGATGGAAGAGGAGACTAAGGTTCAAAATGCATGGTAATTCTACACCAACAGACAAAATTAATCCCTCCTCTCTGCTCTTTAAATAGTGCAAAATGCCTCAGTCAACTTTCAGAAAAACCAACCTGGACAGTAACTAGAACTGAGATGCAGATTCTTATATCTTCTGAAAAAATTTGCTAGCAGACTTTAAACCAGGATTAAGCTGATTAAAGTAACACTGGAAAGGAAGCAGTTGACTCTAGAATATGGAAGGTGGTGAAATGGAACAGCCTGTGTGACAACAAAGCTTTAGATAACTCAGGGTGATTTTAAATTAGGCCACAAATTTTTGTTACACCATTGTTGGGTTGGGGGGGAACCCAAAAAACAAAAAAAAACACAAACCAAAAAACCCCCACCAAACAAAAAAAATTTAAACTTATTTCTGTCCAGTGCAATGACTAGGTAACATGAATAGCAGAGCCCAGGAGAATAGTGCACACTGCTTATTATTGTGTGGCACTAGGCACTGACAGGTTCAGATAATCTAACCCAGACCTGATGGCACATGTTTGTTGTGTAGGCCTTTGTTCAGGCTTATTCTCTTTCTTAGTTTGTGATCAATTCAACCACATGCAAAATGAAAATGAATTGGACCTAATTTTCCTGAGTTTTGTAATTTAAATCAAGCTTCAACTGAAGACAAAATTTTATCAGCCAATTTCTGTTAATGGCAGGGGATGCTGTGAATTTCTGGGCTCTTCATTAACTGTTCTTATGGCACATGTAATTGTGTTAGCAGGATTGCTGTCTGCAGTTGATATTGAAATATGCACTAGTCAGCTCTGTCCCAACTGCTTCATCTAAAAAGGGGACTGAAAGGGTAAAAATTAATTTTGTTCATAAATATGTTATAGAATCACAGAATCATAGAATGGTTTGGTTGGAAAGACCATTATGATCATCTAGTCCAACCGTAAACCTAGCATTGCCATGGTCACCACTAAAACACGTCCCCAGCTACCACGTCTACACATCCTTTAAATACCTTCAGGGATGGTGCCTCAGTCAGTTCCCTGGGCAGCCTGTTCCAATACTTGACAACTTTTTCAGTGAAGAACTTTTTCCTAATACCCAACCTAAACCTCCCCTGTCACAACTTAAGGCCATTCCCTCATGTCCTATCACTTGTTATTTGGGAGAAGAGACCGACACCAACCCCACTACAACCTCCTTTCAGGTAGTTGCAGAGAGCAATAAGGTCTCCCCTCAGCCTCCTTCTGACTAAGCAATCCCAGTTCCCTCAGCGGCTCCTCATAAGGCTTGTTCTTCAGGCCCTTCACCAGCTTAGTAGCACTTCTTTGGACATACTCCAGCATCTGAATGTCCTTCTTGTAGTGAGGAGCCCAAAACTGAACATAGTACTTGAGGTGTGCCCTCACCAGTGCCCAGTACAGGGGCACAATCACTTCCCTACTCCTGCTGGCCACACTATTTCTGATACAGGCCAGGATGCTGTTGGCCTTCTTGGCAGCCTGAGCACACTGCTGGCTCATGTTCAGCTGACTGTCAACCAGTACCCACAGGTCCTTTTCCACTGGGCAGCTTTCCAGCCACTCTTCCCCAGGCCTGTACTGTTGCATGGGGTTGTTGTGACCAAAGTGCAGGGCCTGGTACTTGGCCTTATTGAACTTCATATCAATGGCCTCAGCCCACTGATCCAGCCTGTCCAGATCCCTTTGCAGAGCCTTCCTACCCTCAAGCAGATCAACACTCCTGCCCAGTTTGGTGTCATCTGCAAACTTACTGAGGGTGCACTCAATGCCCTCATCCAGAGCATTGATAAAGGTACTAAACAGAGTTGGCCCTAGCACTGAGCCCTGGGGAACACCACTTGTGACCGGACACCAAGTAGCTTTAGCTCCATTCACCACAACTCTCTGGCCTCAGCGAAGAGTGCACCCATCTGAGCCTTGAGCCATCAGCTTCTCTAGGAGGATGCTGTAGGAGGCAAAGGCCTTGCTAAAGTCCAGGCAGATGATGTCCACAGCCTTACCCTCATCCACTAGGCAGGTCACCTGATCACAGAAGATCAGGTTGGTCACGCAGGACCTGCCCTTCATGAACCCATGCTGGCTGGGCCTGATTGTCCTGAATTTTGCTCTTCTGTACTAGCAGGTAAAAGGTAGATGTCTGCTTATTCAAATACTGGACAATGTGGTGGAGGCCTGTTGGCTTTTCACCTGTTGTGAAAATGCTGTGAGTGGGAGAACCTAACCAGGCTTTTCCACTGAAATTGCTTCCAAGCTGGCACCAGTAGAAGCTATGTGGTTCTGGAAATATTGTACATTTTGAAGGTATGGGCTGCTGAATGCAAAAAATAAAAAACAAACCAAAACAACACAAAAAAAAAACCCAAGAAAGAAGGGGTAGAAATAATTCATTTTTACCCAACACAAATCCTTTTTTTCACTTTAGCCATTTCAGTAGACTGGAGGATGAATGAAGACTCATTTACTTTGCTCTTGATTAACTCTTTATTGCTGCAAAATTAATTGCCTATGATGGTCTTTATTTTGTTTCCTCTTTTATTTAGTTTTTGTCTTTCTTATTCTAAGCACCACAAAGTCTTTTAATTTCTCTTTGGGTAGGCTTTAAAAGATGCAATATAAAAAGTAATCAGGAACATTAAGAGGTCTAGATTAGTCGGATTAGTATTAAACATATAAGATATAATCCAAGCTAACCAAAACAGTGAATTTGCTTTGTACCATCAGTAAGCCTGAAACTTTTGCTGGTGTTTATGTTATGTTCTTTATTTCTCTACTTTGTAAGGACAGTATGTCTATCGGGTGGTAGCAAAGAGGGAGAGTTGTCTTTTTGAGTTCTGTGTAAGAGCATTTCTAAGGAAAGAAAGATAGTTGTCTTTATATACAAAATAGCTTTCCCACTGCATTCACCAGCTCCAAACTCAGCTCTCATTCCCTGTCCAACTTAGAGATTATTAGGGTGGCAAGGAACAGAATTACAGTTTGATGCCTTCACCAGCTTATTCTCAAAGGCCCAAGAAAAGCAAGTTAAGCTTCTCTTTCTCTGCAGAGTTCTATGAAACTAATATTCCATGTATTTTTATTACTTTTTTCATGCAAAGCTTTCACATCTGGAATGAAAGAGAGCCTCGTCATTTCATTCTTTGACCCTGAGCAGGGTCATAATCTAAGTGTGTGTGGGGAGAGGCACGTTAGTAATAAGAGAAGGAAACAGTTAGGGTCACCTATGGTGGTGAGAGATAGTCCAGATTAGATTCAGAGAATAGTAATGATGATTGTTGAGAAAACTGGGTGATGGGACTTCTGAAATGCACAGTCTGATCTGGGCTTGGCTGGAAAATACTAAAAATCTTAGGTCAGAGTTACAAGGTTCAGTTCTTCTAAATATATAAGGGATAGCTGTTGCCTTGCTTTTTCTCCCTGCTTAATAAAATTTTTGAGACATATTTCATGAGGAGACACAAACCTTCCTAAAGGCTACCCGTATTTCTGATGTCTTTTATGGTTAATTCAAGAAAACGTTTATTTTTAAATGCATGTGGTTGTAATTGTCTAGCAAAATGGTTTCGATCTAGAAACAACTGGCAGAGAAAGGAGGAAAAAACTGAGAATAGAGCAGGCCTCCAAGGACATTCCCAAAGGACGATATTTTCAACAATTAACATGGGAGAATGAAAGGCACACACTACAGTCATAACCTTTTTAAGCTCTGTTATCTGTAGTTCCAGGATCTAAATTCTTTTGGAGACTCATTTTATTTATAAGCATGAGAACGACTGACAGCTTTAAATGAGGGGTAGGTGTATGTCAGATTCTTGGCAAACAGTTGGAGCTACAGCTCTTGGGTGGTGTCAGGGAGGGAGGGAGAAACACAGTCCTGAAAAGACCTTAGTATCACAAATATTACAATCACATCCCTTTTCCCTTAGCATTTTTATTATATATTATGTCTCTATACTGTCTTTTTTAAAATACATAATTTTCAAAGGCTGCATGCATGCAGTCTTATATGGGCTGGCTAGGTCAATGTGCTTCACTCACAAAACTTTGTATGCTCTATTGTCTCTGCCACAGATTGTGGTAATTCTCTCTCTAAAGTTACAAACATTTTTCTTTACTTTTTAATAGGAGAACAGCTTGTTTTCCTTCTCTTTTTGTGTGATCATGTTATAGTCAACCCAATAACACACATAAAAATAGTCAGACAGAAATGACACAGTGTGCTTACCCAAATACTTGGGGACTAAACTGTCTCTCATTATGGACAAAATTTTCATTACAAGAGGACTCTAGTTCTGTTTTACTGTAAGAGTAAACTGTTGGCTTTCCAAACGTAGTTCGGCTTAGGACATAATACACACAGCCAGCCAGCGCTAAAGACTGACACACAGAAATAACCCATTCTCAGCACAGATAAGTTTAAAATAATAATATAAAAAAAAGAGCAAATAACATTTTGCAGACATCTAACATAGAGTAGTTTACCCTGGCATGAACCTTGGTCTAATGATGAAATTTTATTTGGCCCTGTGCTTAATGACAATAGCTGCACTGTAGCCTGTGTGGTTTATACATTTGCCTGGTGCTTTACTTGGGACAAAGAATTTAATACAGAGGCAATGCAGAAAAACTAAATGAAAGAGTTTAAGTTTACTGTAATATAAATACACATACACATTGCTGCAGATGTTATTCATTGGCAAATACTGCTACATAATTACACTGCGAGCTTCATAATATTTTAATGAGCTTTTACCCTAAATAGCAATGAAAATGGAACAATAAGAAGCTCTCAAAGAGTAAAGAAGTTTTAGAAGAGGGGAAGGCTGTTAAGTGTTTTCTCTTGAGGAAAAATACATACCATACACTGGAAAACGTTAGGATTGAAATAATGTCTGAGTTCAGTAAAGCCGAATCAACTCTAATACATGGGTAATCTGCAAAATAAAAGGATCGTGTTTATTTACTTATGTATTTATTCATTCATTCATTCGTTCATTCGTTCATTCATTTTTTGGTTAGTATGTTTGTACTAAAGGAAAGTAAGAAAAGGTACTAGTGTAATTCAATTTGGGTTTGTGTTTTAATGCTGGGAAACGAGTGGCACTGTGACAATAATGCTATTAATATACTGTGCCAATTAAAGTCTTAAAATAAATAGAAAACCACTTAATATTGATTGTAAATATCATAGTGTTTTACGCATTATTATACATAGATTAAAAATCTTTGGGGATGCATGGCAAGGCAGTCAGTGAAGGGTTTGACTTATTTTTTCCTAAAAAAAAAAACCAACCACAAAATACAAACCCAACTTGGCTAGGGAGAATTCCAGTGAAAAGTGAAGAAATCGGATAACCACACTAATGCTCACCATTTTCATTCTAGTGATCTGTAAAAAAGATCTCTTTCTCCTCCAGATTTGCCATACCACCAGCTACCTGAGCAAAATAAAACACAGAATTCATCTACCTCCTCCCACCTGAAGCAGCATAATCCACTTGGATTTCATTTCAGCATACCCTTCGTTATGAACTGTTTTCACAGACCCCTCTGTACCTCCAGCTGAGGCAGTTTTAAGCACAGGAAATCTGCCTTTTTTTGGGCCTCCTCCCAGCGGATTCATGGGACTCTTGCTGTGGATTGCACTGGAAACTCTTTCTCCTGCCAAGCAATGGGATGAGCAGGCAGGCAGGCAGCAACAGCGTGGGTGCAGTGTCTGCCTACAGTTCATCTTTGCCAGGAACCCTCCCATCCCTGGCTGTCCTCCGGCTACAAGGGAAGAGACGAGGAATGTCCTCCCTGGCTGCCTGTGGGAGGAAGCCAGGGGGCCTGCGGCCTTGATCTGCTACAGCTGTTGGAAGTGTCTATGATGGCTGAAAATGAGAATGAAATCCAAGTGGAATGCTCTGATGCAGGACTGCAATCATTATAATTTTGGTTGAACTTGTTGAATCCTCAGTTTACCTTGCAATAACTTTTGCCTCTCCTCTCAGCTTTCTCTGCTTTGATTCTGCACCCATTAGGAGCACAGCAGCACTGACTATGCAGAGGTCATCTGGCAAAGTCCAAACCCTGTCCCTTATTTTGTACAATTCTGCCTGAACTGACTGGTGAGCAAGTCTGTGACATTTTGCTTTTATATGCTTTCAAACATCACACAGGGCTACAAGGAATGGAACAGAAAACTGGTATAATTTTATTCTTGAAGTCTGCATTTTTACAGTGAAAAGTGTCATATCTGGAGTTTCTTCCCTTCTGTAGGACATTTGCAAATACACTTAGATGTATTTGAATAAATGTATTTGCAAAGGGAGAGATTTCCTGTGCTAGAAGACTCTGACATAGCTCATGTGCCATCAGAGGAGCCAGGTATTCCAATGGCTGTGGATAAAACTCATCCCAAACCCAGACTATGGAATACTGGCCTGTTCTTTGCACCCCACAGGGAAGCACCTGAAAAGAAGGAATGGCTGGCCTGCCATCATGCAAGGGCAGAGGAAGAAGCAGGTGCGGGGGGAATGTGGGTGTGGAGAAAAGCCCCAGGACTATTACCATTTCCATACACAGAATTTCTGCATCATGCACACAGAATTTGCCAAACTTTTTTTTTTATTCACAAATCCAAACTAATATGTACAGGAGCATATCCTGAACAATGTGGTCAGGGTTTGATTAACATGGAAGCCAAGGTTTGACTGTATGTTTCATCCAACTTACTAATAGAGTAAGAGCAGGTGGGTAAAGTGACTTGTAAAAGAAGGTGTAGAAAACAAGGAGTAGAGATGTAGGAAAGAGTAAAGATTGCTAGATGAAGATGGTTTTCAAAGTTCTGTTCATCTCTATTATCCTTGTTCGCTCACATCTTGAGGAAATACTGATTTGTTACTGATGAGCTTGAAATTCTGAGATGCATTACAAGATGGTAAACAAACATATGAAATTCATCCAGTATAAATTTCTATAAACTGATACTTAATTTGAAAGTACATATGCACTAAATACTTTGGGAGGAAGCTGCATTGAATTTGCAGACTCTACAATGTTCTTTCTCTTTGATGCTGTCTTTTGATGAAAGAATTCAAACAGATAATCTGTTTAGGAAGAATGATGTGGGCAGTACAGATAGCTCTTTTTTTACTGAGTTGATTATTTTTCATGGTAAGTTTGAGAAAGATTGAGTCTTATTCTACTGTATTTCTACTCTGAAGGCCTTTATCATGAATGCAGTGTCCTGGTTTCAGCTGGAATAATTTTCTTCCTAGTGTTTGGTATAGTGCTGTGTTTTGGATTTAGTACGAGAACAGTGTTGGTAACACATTGATTTTTTAGTTGTTACTGAGTAGTGCTTACACTAGTCAAGGACTTTTCAGCTTTGCATGTCCTGTCGGCAAGAAGCTGAGAGGGGATACAGCCAGAACAGCTGGCCCAAACTGGCCAAATGGATATTCCATACTGTATGACAACATGATAAGTACATAAACTGGAGGTAGTTAACTGGGCAGGGGCATGGCTCCGGAACTAGCTGGGCATTGGTCAGCAGGTGGCGAGCAATTGTGTTGTACACCACTTGTTTTCTATGTGGTTTATCATCATCATCATCATCATCATCATCATCATCATCATCATCATCATCATCATCATCATCATCATCAGTATTACTTTCCTTTTCTGTCCTATTAAACTGTCTTTATCTGAACCCCAGAGTTTTACCTTTTTTCCAATTCTCTCACTCATCCCCACTTTGGGGGCAGTGAGTGAATGGTTGTGTGGTTGTTTTAGTTGCCTGCTAACCACAACATACATGGACAAATGTGTGACAGAAAAACAGTGGTAAGCAAAGGAATATATAAAACCTGCAGAAGGCTAAGGGAGGGGAATGGAATGTTTCCCATGAAGATGAGATCTTCACTGATCTTTGTTAGCTCAACACTAGGAGTTGTGAATGTGTGAGAGCTATGTATGTAGTTGCCTACTGAGCAGTGGAAATAATGGAAAATATTCTGCCATGTTCTTCGATGCTATCATGCCTCTTTAGTATTGACAAACTACTGATCAGGATAGACTGGTTTATTAATGCTAAGCAATATTACATAGTTCCCGATGTTTTCATGCCAAATTAAGCATTTTTGTTTTCGTTGCCTACAGATACCAAGAAATCATAACAGAAGCTGTGAGGTGCTTCAAGAAAGATGACCATATATGGGTATGTTTATATTATTCTGCAAAGTACTCTATCAAAAGTCTTTTATTTTCTTGGAACCAGATCAAAAGTCTTTCATCTTCTTGGTCTGAAAGAAAGATTTACCTTTTTTTTTCTGTTACTGTTTTTATCCAATTTTAAATGTTCAGAATGTAAATCATACATCAAACTAAACTATTTTCTAAAATATATTATCTTTTTAAAAAACCCCTCTAAATATATTAAAATCATATTGCATCAAAACTTTCTTTTTTTTTTTTGGCCAACATAGAGCATTTCTAGCTCTACTTTTCATTTTTATCTTCTGTTATTTGTCTTTACTGGATGCAATCTAGTGAAACCTACTGAGAACTGTCAGAGGATGAAGATGCTGTATGTATGTTTTTAATTCTGTTTTACTTTATACTTTTCCATTTTGATACTTTTTAAAACTTTGGAAAGCTTCAAGATGTTTATAGTAATACTGGAAAATATATCAAGGTGATGAAATGAAATTTGCATGCTGACGTCCAGACTTTTTTCGAACTAGAAAAGTTTGGAAACAAATGGAAAATGGGGAACATGTTGTCAGAACTGAAAAGGAGAAATAAATTGAAATAAAAATGACTGCTTAAATATAAACTTTTAGACTCTCTTGAGTGACAAAGAGAGCAGATGATCACTGCTTATTTTAAAGCTTAATATTTTTCAAAACATATTTTGTGAAGTACTTCAGAAAGATGGAGGTAAAGTTCCTGTAATGGAAACTTTGACAAAAAATTGTTTCAAACTTTTAAATCTGTCTTAATAAAGGTGGCTTTAGATTTGTTTCCATCAGTACTGAATTTGCTGTTCTGATGGTTTTTATTTATATTTAGCCTTTTACACACTTTTAAGAATTATGCAAATTTAAAAACATTTGGTAGAATTCTGGTCTCTCTCTCTTTTTGTGTCAGAAATTATGTATATAGTATGATTCACATTACAGGCATGTATTTCAGGAAGCTGCATTGCATGATGGAATGAATTATCCTAACACAGCTGCCAAGAGCACCTAGGTATTGAACTTGCCTTGACCTTGCCACCATGTCATAAGTATAAATCTATAGATTTGGACAGGGGGAAAAAATAAAATATTTTTTTACAAGGTACAACCAGTGTTAATCAGACTATGCCTTGTCAGCAGATTTATTGCCACAGATATTAATAAATGCTTCACAGGCCCCTACAGAGGATAGAAAGCTCTGTTGAGGATCTAGGAAACACACCTTTCTCTTTATTTAAATGTTTTTCTTTGAAGATTACTGGATCAGGTCCTACTGAACATTAAACATCTTGCCAATGTGGGTGACTGAGTGTGAATTTATGTCATCATACAAGTTATGTAAATGGTGGACTCATCATCCTCTTTATTGTTCTTTCCCCTCTAAAATGTAAACTTTCCAGATTTATTGTTATTTTGCGGAAATAATGAAATTTGAAGAGACATACCTACTTTAAAGGTATAAACCAGTGTGCTTTGCTCTGATGATCCCAGTATTCAATGGTATTACATCAGCTTCTCTATAGCACATAGTATTACTGTATTATGTTATTCATGAGGGAATCATTGACTTCCATAAAAAAAACATCCCTTCTCAGATTTTACCAAAACGGCTTGAATTTAGAAATCACAGTCCACTAGGAAAAATACAGTGGTTTTCAACCTGTCCTCTCTAGAGCATACTGTGCCTGTTATAGTGTCTCTTATGCAGTGATAACTTCTCTGTGGCTCTACAGTAGGAGAAAAGCACTAAGAGCAGCAAGCAATGTTTTCCAGGGTAGAGGCCATGCCTTTTTATATTTACATTGCATCCACTGCAATATCTGTTACAACCTCTGAATAGGAGTGTAGTACATATATTAAGTGATAGCGTTAGATACAAAGATTAAGATGACATGGAAGCTTGAACTCATGATTGAGAGAGAAAGAAAGATTCTCTTTCCATCCCTCTGTTCCATTCCCTACAGATAAATTTCTCTCTATTAGCTAAAGATGGATATCCTAGAACCACATTTCTTTTCATCCTACTCTTGGGTGAACAAGAGTTTACAATGGATTTTTCAAAGTAAATAGAACTCTACCTGACCATTTACTAAAAGTAATTTAGAGAAAATTAGAAACTCTTGTTTCATCCACTCAACAGTCAGTTTTTGTTTTGCAAATAAATGAGCTACATCGTGTCTCAAAAGTCCATCATCATTCTCCATTGGGTAGCATTTGTTGATTCAGTAGTAATTATCTTCTTAATATAGCATGGATTAAAAAAACGAAACTAGAAAATTCAACATCAGAAACAGAAATTCTGTACTGCGGATTGCTCAGTGTCAGAGGTATAAAAAACATTGTGTCCATAGTTTGTGAAGGGAGAATTGTGCAGACATCTTTCTTACACTTGCTAGACAGAGTGGTATAAAACCAATTCCATCTGTTTATTTCTTAGGGTGTTTTTTTCAGCTTTACTATAGTTTATAAAGGTGCAGAGTGTCCTTTAATACATGTGTCTGTATTGCAGTAGATATCTAAGTGATGAAGGCAATTTTTTTATATATTAATAATGTTTCTAGTCCTCTGCATTGAGATTTTATAAAAGTTGCCCCTTTGTGACATGTGCCTGTCATGTCCAAGAAAACTGTGATTGTATTGTGAATGTAAACTGACATAGCCAAAGTATTGACTTATGGGCCAAATACATCACTTCCACCAGAGTGAAGGGTTTAACTGTTGCTGGTATTAGACCAGGGATTATTTATCCCACTAATATTTATGTGTCCATCTGAAACAGAATATATTATGTTTTTACTATTTTGATGTGTGGAAGGGGCATGTCTTCCTACTATAGTCAGGATTACCAAGACCAGTGAAGAAAGGATATTCATCAGTGTTTTTTATTTTTCATATAGAATATCTCCAAGACATGAATTTGGCAGGAGATAAATGTGTATCAACTATACTGGCCTCCATTTATAACAAGAAACCATTCACTATAAATTGAACTTTTCTGAGCAAAAGAGCCGTGCTTGCTGTTCTATATACAAATTCAGTGGTTGAAAGAATCAGTCAGAAAGTGTTCCAAAAAATGTAAACAACATGAAATGCAACTGCTATGAGATACGCACTGAAGTAATTTTCACTTGATGGGGTGTGGGTGTGTAGAAATAAATCTGCTGTCTAGTGGTTGTTGCAAGACTTGCTTCCATGTCATTTAGGGTTTATTGCTGCTAATTATTAAGCACATTTTAAAATGGCAGTAGTAAAATGAGAAACACACTTGAATGGCAATCTTATAATTGTGTTGTAGTTAGTCACTAAGATTTTCACTATCGCAAAGTGGTTGAATGAGGGCAAGTAACGTTATCCTGTCTTCTTAAGAGCCCTACAGACACACTCCATCCTGAAAATTAAGTCATTACTGGGATATGTCAGTATGAATTAGGAGCTGCTCTAAAAGGAAAGCATAACTGGAGGTTAAGAAAGCTTCCTCTAAAAGAAATTTAAAATGCTTCATACAGGAGAAATCACAGCAATCTAGATGATAAATCTTATATTGTACTTCTATTGCATATTCAGTATAGGATGTGTGATTCCACAGTAAGTTAACCCATGACGGTGCGACCACGTCACTGACCTGACAAGTCAAGCTCTGCAGAAATACAATGTATTTGGTCATCATAAATGGTATAGCAATACAGTTTGAGTATGTACGCCAGGAGGCATAGCATCACAAATGCACTCGTATCTGCAAGCTACTATGAAAAAAAACATTTGCCCTTTTCTGGGAATCATGTTTTCATAAGACCTCAGGATATCACAGCCTCTTATTGGGATTTTTTCTCCTGCATAAACTCTGAGAAGTCTGAAACTGGAAGCTAAATTCATTAAAGGCAGATTAAGTAATCCATTTTTGGCAAGAAGGGCTGGAGAACAAACATGGCTCAGCTATGACAGCCTTTGGCTGAACGTTTTCACTGCAGTTAGTGTCAAGCGCTAATACATCTTGTAGGTTATATCATGGTCCTTCTGGTTGTGACAGACTTGTGACACAAGACCATGTTAGCGTTAGGATAAACAAAGGTAAAGCATTTTAAGAAGGAGACAATCTGTAGCTGAACCTTATTCAATCTTGCCTTCTCTGAAGTAACATTTTCGAATACATTCCTTGGCTCTAGGAAAGAGAATTTGAGATTCATTTCAAAGGACTGGTGTCCGGGTATTCCTTTCCTAAAATCCCACTGTTATAGCTAACTAAAATGTCTGCATTAGCCAATGTTTTATTTAACAATCCCTTAGAAATTTAAGATTAAATCTATTTCCTTGTTGCCGTTTGAAAATCTCTGGCACATATTTTAAAATCCCTTACATGTCTACATGTTCTACTCCTAATCTAAATTCTGGGTTGCTAGTGCTAATATTTTACAACAATAAACATTTTTGTTATGTTTATTTTTATCTGAGGCCGTACAAAAATAATTTATTCCAGTGCACCATTTCTGCATAAAATGAACTCAATGAAGGGTAAAAATAGTGGTCATGTGAAGCCAGAATATGTTGATTAGAAAACAAGAATGATGTGGTGAGTGTCCAAAAAAAAGTAACTGGAATGAGAGGCAAGGGAAAAGGCTGAAAAACTTTATTTAATTTAGTTTGGAAACCTGAGAGGAAGCTGAAATAGAATGGCAATCTTTCAGTACATAAATAGTTTTGCAAAGGACACTGTCATCAGTTACCTTCTGTAGCTACCAGGGTTTGTTTTTTTGTTGTTTTGTTTTGTTTTGGTTTTTTTTTTTTGAGGTGTATGTGTGGAAACTAACATGGACCATCAGGAAAGCTTTCTTAAATAGATGACCCAAACAGGGTACATACAGAAGTTGTAAACTATACTGTGATGAATAGACATCTGTTGACAATGGCCTCAATATACACATCCTGTCTGTGAAAGGAGCTGGTCCTAAATGTATTGTGGTGGTTTTGTAGCCCACCACTTCTACAGCATATTCTGATCTCTTTGGCAATGCCTGTGGTGTTATTCAATGCCTCAGAGACTGTTTTGATGAAAGTGGAATTGTGAGACCCTCCTGTATTTCTTTGTCCTCAGATTCTCAGACCTTCACATATATGAAGTAGAGAAAAAAAAAAAAAAAAAAAAAAAAAAAAAAAGCAGCTTGCTCCAGCTTGGAGAAAGTTCAAGATATGACTCCCTGGCTAAAGAAAACAGATAGGAAAATATAAAAAGAGAGCATTAAGATGCAACAATATATACTGCTTATTTTCTCTCTTGATCCATCCCTCTGCCTCTCTATGATGGAAAATTCTCAGGGTTCTGGCACTTCTCATGTTCTTTCTGAACAGCCAGATGTGCCTATAAATATGCTATAGCAGAATGGGATCAGCCTTGGTTACTGATACTCAGAATTCTTTCTTTTTTTAGGTTATCTTAGGCTTTGATTCCTTTCTTTTATGAGAATCTTGATAAAAATGGGACCACTGCATCAGGGAACAGAAGATACCAAACTTCGGCACTTTCAGCTCCTAACAATGGCTGCAGTGAGCACCAGGCCAACCTCTGAAGAATGTAGATTAGTCATTTTTTAACTAGAGATGCTGAAGACATGCCTTCTGGATGGTGACATTTGTTTGCTAGAACATCAAAATCAATTTCCTTTTAAGCAAAATGGGTCAGTGAGGTACCTGAATAAGCAAGAAACTTAACATCACACTGCAGTATACTGCTAAGTGTGGATTGTTTCCTTTAACACCTCTTATCTTTCCTCTCAAATATTTCCAACCACTTTGGAAGCTCAAGGTATGTTTCATTATTAAGGTTCCCAGCTGCACATTTACTGAGATGTCAAGATTGTTTTGGGACCTGAGGTTTCAGTTCATCCCACTTTTGGTCAAGAACTACAAAGGACTCCTCTCCCAGTACTATGCACAGAGCTGCCCATGATACTGGCTATCTGCTGACCAGACAAAGCAGTTAGGTCCACACCAACCTTTAATGGCTCCCTTCAATCTGATCACATACTTATGGATCGTGGCATCTTTTTTCTACATGAGCAAAGTAAGAACCATAGAATCATAGAATAGTTTGTTGGAAAAAACAGTTATGATCATCTAGTCCAATCGTAAATCTAGCATTGCCAAATAAAGTATGTCCCTAAGCATCACATCTACACATCCTTTAAATACCTCCAGGGATGGTGCCTCAACCACTTCGCTGGGCAGCCTGTTCCAATACTTGACAACTTTTTCAGTGAAGAACTTTTTCCTAATACCCAACCTAAACCTCCCCTGTCACAACTTAAGGCCATTCCCTCTTGTCCTGTCACTTGTTATTTGGGAGAAGAGACCGACGCCAACCCCACTACAACCTCCTTTCAGGTAGTTGTAGAGAGCAATAAGGTCTCCCCTCAGCCTCCTGACTGAGCGATCCCAGTTCCCTCAGCCTCTCCTCATGAGACTTGCTCTCCAGGCCCTTCACCAGCTCTGTTGCCCTTCTCTGGACACACTCCAGCATCTCAGTGTCCTTGTAGTGAGGGGCCAAAAACTGGACACAGTACTTGAGGTGCAGACTCACCAGTGCCGAGTGGAAGTGTATCACTTCAGTGTCTGATCGTCAGGGATAGGTTAAGAATAAGGGAGTTCTTTTATCTTCTCTCTTTATCCACTGAATGACACCTCCGTCCTAAACATCAAGTAATTTGTGGTTGACCTGCAAGTCAGATTTTAAAGAAAGCAATTATATAAGAATATACTCTTTTGGAAAATTGCAAAGGAAGGTACATAACTAAAAGGTGGTAAGGAGGCACTTTTTAGATCTTGGCAGAGCACAAAGTGAATTGGAAATGGTTATCCACAAGGACTTATTGCTTAAAAACTCTTACAGGAATATCACTTTCCCCTTCCGTGCTTGTTCAATGGAAATAACTATATGATGTTAAAGTAGTAATAGTAATTAAAAAATTTGGCTAAGCTGCCTCATAGTATATTAAAAAAAAAAATAGCTACACACATTCACTATCAATTTCATCCCAGTGGCATTGCTTAGTACAGTTAGTATTAAGATTATGAGCTATTTTGCATAAATAAGATGACAGCTCAACACAGTTGGAGGTGTTTTTATTGCCAGTTTAACTGGTCTTAAATTAGTGGGTATTTAAGTGAAACTAAAACAATTTAGAGTCTAATCCACAAAAGTCTTGGCTCCAGAATATTCTAATATCAATGGAAAACTCGATTTTAGGCTTCTGTTCAGCTCACTCTTTTGTAGCAGGCAACCACATTCAGTTTAAGTACATTGCCTTGCTGAGAACTATCCTACCTTGCTGTTGAGAGCAGTCTCAGGTAGGTGGTCTCTGAACACTTCATGGGGACTACAGATGCACAGTCCAGTTGAAAAGCATACCACAAGATTCAAAACTTTAATTCATAAATCATACTAATGAATTGAAAAGGTTCATCCAGGGCTTTCAGCACACTAAATATAACCACTGAATTTGTTGGCACTATTGGGTTTATTCTCCCCAAGCCCCAAATAAATGATTAGTACATGAAAATAAAAAGCTCCAACTCTAAATTTGCTGCTTTCCTTCAAGAGAACTGCTGTGCCCTTATCTACCAGCAAATGTATTATTTCTTGGGTTTTTTCCCCAACAAAAGGGATTAATTATTCAGAAGGCCTGACTTCCTATATCTGTTGTGTCAGCTGGTGAGGAGGCAGCATGCTACAACACCAGGAGAGCCAGGTGCTTTGCTTGCAGAGCTGTGTGCTGTGTCTTCCAGAGGCTCCTGTGCTGCTGAGTTAGTGGAGCAAGCATGGGGATTTAATGGTGGCATCAGCTGTGGAGGCAGACTTTTTGCCCACACTTTCTACTAGAAGAAATGTGCCGCAGGTTGGTTTTTTTTTTCTTCTTTTTATTTTTTTTTTTCTCATAATAGGGTGTGAATGAGAAGGAGTAAAGGAAAGATTTGGAGACTCAAAGAGAAATTAATGTTTCCCAGTTAGCTCCACTGTTCTTTTCCTTCCCCCCCTGCCATGTTTGAACATACACTGCAGCCTCCAAATTGCTGATGAGTCATTCCGTTCTGATAATTTATGTGTTTGAAGATTTTGATGATGGATTTCAGAAATGATTTATTCTTCAGATATTGCTTTATTTACTTACCTAATGGATTGATTGATGTGCCAGCATCCCTCAGGCAGCAGAGGCCCTCTTTCTCTTTTTTTCAAGGGGAGGGAATTGCTAACAGACGGGAGTTTCACAAACACACTAAGTCAGACCTTCCTTATTGTTCTATGTTTATAATAAGTTCCTGTTGGCCCACATACAGTACTTGTCACTGGCTTTCCTTTGAAAGAGAATCCCACATGAGGCAGCTGTGAGCTACAGCAGGCACTGAGCAATAAAATACTGGAAAAGGCTGCGGAAGACAAGAGGTGTGTCTTGCTGGCCTGGATGCTCAGAAGATGCTGCTTTTTTCAGACAGTACTTTCTCAAAATTAGCAAGACTGATCCATAACAATGGAAATTATTACAATCCCATCTGGTATCACTTACTTGAGATGAGAAATATATAGGCAAAGTGAACTACAATGTGACTTACTAAAATGGAGACTTCAAATTGCCTGCTGCTTTGTGCAACTATCTTTTTTTAGTTCATTTTAATTTTGAATGATGTATTCCCTGCTAAAAGAGGCAGCAAGCACTGGGAATAGAGGAAATCAAGAATATTTGTGCTCACATGCTATCACAGTCTTTCTTCCACCACCCTTCCCATCCTCATCCCTCACTAGCAATACTTCTTCTAATTACCTTTTTTCTTCTCCAGTCACCTTGTGGTTGATCATAACATATTTCAAAGGAGAAAGGCTTCGTAAAACCTTTATGGGACTGTGCTTGTATGTTAAAGCTGCAGATTCAACTGGCCTCATTTCTCTATTTGTTCCCTAGGCTGGCAGTTCCAGCTGACTGAACACCTCTGGAGGTTTGCCCCTCACAACAGGAAGCACTAAAGCCATATAAAAGGTTGTGGGTGAAAATCAGAGCAAATGAACTGCGGCATGGGGTTTGGATCAAAATCTCCTGCTTTCCCTCAGAAAAAGCCTGGGATTTTTTTGTTCTTGTTGTTGTTTGGTCTTTACATTTTTTTACAAATATAACTAAGTAAGTCTCACAATCCTTTGCAAAACAGGTCATAGGCAATTTCATAGATGAGATATAATCAGAAAGCTAGGTTACATCAACAGAAAAAGATATGGTGAGACCAGGAAGACATCCCAGTTCCATACTGAGACTGACTGGACTGACTGTACTTCCCCTGATTTGACATAATGGAAGAACAAAAAGCAGCACAGCTGATGATGTGCACCAAAGTGCACATTATTTGATTCAGTTCAGATTCTAACCAGCTGGTACCCTGCAAATCAGAGAGAGCATTTGAGTGCTCACAAATCAACAACCACTGCTTCTCATCAAACTGTCTTTGTAGTTGGTTTGGCACCTTGCTGTACAAATAGGTATCATATTATTAGTATGGGACTGACTATACCAATGATGAGGTAATGTTCCTATGGAAGCATCTATGTTAACAGGTGTGTTTATACAAAGGCCTATAATATCATTATGCAGCTGTTCAAATAGATGTTGCTTTTTTAAAAAAAACAAAACAAAACAAAACAAAAAACAACAACTTGCTGAATGATTGTACTCTAGAATCTCAGCTTTCATCAGAAATATTAAACACTTGCCTTATGGTTGGAAGGATAATTTTTGAAACGTGAGTAGAGCAGGAGCCTGAATCGGCAGTCAGCCTTACACATAGCAGTAAGACTATTTGAACTGCTTCCATTGCTATCACTATTATTTTAATTCTTGATATTACTTAGAGACTTACTGATAGTTTTATAGAGCTATGATGCATGTGGTTAGCTGTGCTGCTGGTGTTGAGTAAAGGATGCTTGCTGGATAATTCAGAATTCAAAACTTTTTCTTCTAACATCTAACATCAAAATCCAACACAAAAAATTATCAACACCTTGAACTGTATCACTGGTAATTAATTCCTCTGTCAGTACCTGGAAATTGAACCCAACTTCAAAGCCTTTCCGAGGGCAAGGAACCCTACAAGTAGCCAGTGGCTTTTTCTACCACACAAGTACACATAGCATAATTGAAAACAATTGTACTCCTCCAGCTCCAGACTCACCAATACATAAGAATACATAGATATAAATGAGGATTAAAAAAATATTAATGTGAGATAGCAGCTATTTCACCGATAGTACAGTACCCTGCAAGAAAGGCTTGGAAGACGAGGTAGAAATGGAAGGGATGTTTTCACTTGCAGCATTACAGTGTCCTTGCCAAATAATTCAGATCTAGTATGCAAGTAAAGGAAAAAAGGCCTCTGAGTATACTCAGAGTCATGCAGAAGTGTTTTGAAACCTCAACAATGCACAGCCAAAAAGCATCAGGTAGTTACTAGAAAGTTTTCCTCCCAAATAGCTTGCCACACCACAGTTTAATAAGCATGACAACCTCCCAGAAATGTTATAAAACCAAAGATCTAAGTCTTATTCAATGAAAAAATTAAGAGGTCATAGTTAGCATGTCATAAATAATAATATTTGTAATTTTGTATGTAAGGTTTGTCTTTTGGCAAATTAGATGAAGCAAGTTTAATGAATTCAAATATGCCATTTGAAGGTTTGAAGACCCATAAAATCCCATTTGATATTAGTTCTGTACCTGGAGTATTTTATAGAGTAATTTCACAAATTTTTGAAGGATTACATGGTCCTGACATTGTAATGAATGATTATTTAATTTGGATTGTGAATGATACAGAATAAGAAAGCATTTTGAAGTTCCTCATAAGGATAATTTTAATAATTTAAAATTCCTCTGAATTTTAAAATGTCTGAAAATAAGCTTAGCAGCCATTATAGCTATTAGAATCATAGAATCACAGTAGCTGGAAAAAGCCTCTAAGATCATTGGGTCCAACCATAAAATTAACGCTACCAATTCCATCTCTAAACCATGTCCCTAAGCACCTTGTCTACTCATCTTTCAAATACCATCAGGGAAGATGACTACACCACTTCCCCGACCGTCCTGTTCCAATGCTTGACAATTCTTTTGCTGAAGAAGTCTTTCCTAATATCCAATCTAAACCTCCCCCGGTACAACTTGAGGCCATTTCCACTTCTCCTATCACTTGTTACCTGGGAGAAGTGACTGACACCCACCTCACTATAACCTCCTTTCAGGTAGCTGTAGACAGCGATAAGGTCTCCCCTCAGTCTCCTTTTCTCCAGGCTAAAGAATCCCAGCTACCTCAGCTGCTCCTCATAAGTCTTGTTCTCCAGGACCTTCAACACCTTTGTTGCCCCTCTTTGGACCTACTCCAACACCCCAACATCTTCCCTGTAGTGAGGGGCCCAAAACTGTACACAGTACTCAAAGTGCAGCCTCACCAGGAGTGAATACAGGGGGAGGGTCACTTCCCTATTCCTGCTGGCATTGATATTTTTGACACAAGCCAGGACGCCATTGGCTTTCTTGGCCACCTGAGCACACTGCTGGCTCATGTTCAGTGGGCTGTTGACCAACACCCCCAGGTCCTTTTCCACCGGGCAGATTTCCAGCCACTCGTTGCACTTCATGCCATTGGCCTCAACCTATTGATCCAGCCTGTCCAGATCCCTCTGCAGAGCTTTTCTACCTTCAAGTAGATCAACAATTCCACCCAACTTGGTGTCATCTTCAAACATAGTAAGGGAGCACTCAATCCCCACATCCAGATCATTGATAAAGATATTAAACACAACTGGCCTCAACACTGATCCCTGGGGAACACCACTAGTGACCAGCCATCAACTGGATTTAACTCTGTTCACCTGGGCCTGGCCATCCAGCCAGTTTTTTACCCAGCGAAGAGTGCATCTATCCAAGCCATGGACAGATGGAGTGATGATTTTCTCCAGCAGAATGCTATGGGAAATGGTGTCAAAAGCTTTACTAAAGTCTAAGTATGCCACATGCACAAGCCTTCCCTTATCCTCTAAGCATGTCACCTTGTCAAAGAAGGAGATCTGGTTAGTCAGGCAAGACTTGCCTTTCATAAACCTATGTTGACTGGGCCTGATCCCCTGGTTGTGCTGCATGTGATGCATGATGGCACTCAGGATGGTCTGTTCCATCACCTTCCCTGGCACCAAGGTCAGTCTGAAAGGCCTGTAGTTGCTTGGATTATCCTTCCAAAACGTTAGACGTACACTAGAAAAAAGATAATATAATTGCTAATTCAAATTAAACACAAGCAACAGTTGAAATACTCCATGCACAGTGTAGAGTACATCTACATGAAATTTGTGTTCAGATTAAATTCTTTCCCCATATGTTGAAAGTCAACAGTCCCTCATGGGACCTGCTGGAAAATTACTTCACCTGGTATTAGACAGACATTTACAATAGCCATTTTAAAGTTATTAAGTCTTAACTAATCAGTTGTCTTATCATTACATCCTCAGAAATAAGATGCAGGACAGCCTTAATCACCACAAAGGAATTCTGCTCCAGCTCACAGCTCCATTGCAAGAGAAGCTGAAGTTTATTGCCTTTGCTGCACAGCTGATTGCACAGTCCCTTACCCTTCTGCTTTGACCCAGGCTATCTGCCACATCAAGGGCTGTTGTTTCAGGAATTTCCCAAGGCACATACACCTTTCTTCTTGAGTGTTTATGGCAGCTGTATAAGGCAGTATTCAGTTAGGATCCACATGAGCTTTGCCAGCAGCGGAGACAGCCAGCTGTATTTACATGGGCATCAGCAAACAGGGACAAGAAAATCTGTATTCAGACTGAACAAAAAAAAAAAAAAGAAAAAAGAAAAAAAAAGAGCCTACTTGTAATTTTGCTACTCCAGCTGGATCCCTGTAAGTAAATGGGGTCTGATGAGATCCATCCGAGGGTACCTAAAGAACTGACAGATGTCATAGCGAGTTCTCTCGCAATAATCTTTCAATGCTCTTGGGAATCTGGAGAAGTCCCAGTTGACTGGAAGCTGGCAAATGTTGTCCCAGTCTTCAAGAAGGGTAACAGAGGAAACCCTGGTAACTACAGGCCTGCAAGTCTCACTTCTGTGCCTGGTAAAATGATGGAGAAGATTATTCTGGGAGTTTTCGAAAAACACTTGGAAGACAACACAGTCATCGGTTCCAGCCAACATGGGTTCATGAGAGGAAGGTTCACTGTGAGAGAGTTGAGGGAGGTGATTGTTCTGCTCTGCTCTGCACTGGTGTGGCCTCACCTTGAGTACTGGGTGCAGTTTTGGGCGCCACAGTATAAAAATGATATAAAGCTACTGGAAAGTGCCCAGAGGAGGCCACTAAATTGGTGAAGGGCTTAGAGGGGAAGCTGTATGAGGAGACGTTGAAGTCTTCTGGTTTGTTCAGCCTGGAGAAGAGGAGACTGAGAGAAGATCTTATCACAGTCTGTAACTTCCTCACAAGGGGAAGAGGAGGGGCAGGTGCTAATCTGTTCTCTCTGGTGAGCAATAATGAGACCAGGGAAAATAGCAAGAAGATGCCATTGTACATTAGCAAGAGGTTCTTCGCCCAGAGGGTGGTGAAGCACTGGAACAGGCTCCCCAGGGAGGTGCTCATGGCACCAAGCCTGACAATATTCAAGAAGCATTTGGACAAAGCCCTTAGACGCATGGTCTGTATCTTGGGATTGTCCTATGCTAGGACAGGAGTTGGATTCAATGAACCTTGAGGGTGTCTTCCAACTCACAACACTCTATGATTCTATGATACTATAATGCTATGATACTATAATGCTATGATTCTAAGATCAGTTTTTCTCTGAGTACAACAGCTACTCGAAAAATGTAACTATATAAACTAACTCCAAAAATTCCCTCCCCCACAAAACAATGTGAAAATATTTTATTGTTCCACTATCCTACACACAGTACTGAAACTGTAGAAATGTGTGGCTGAGCTTACAGCTACACTTTGGGATAAAAACAAAACAAAACAATTTTCAAAAGCCATCTAGACAAACAGCATGCATTTTGTGGGACTTATAACACATGAGAATCCAGACCTGTCTCCAATGTCACGAGAGTCTAGTGTCAGAGGAAGCGTTGAATCACTGTGGAATCCAGCATCACCACTGTCACAGTGTCCAGCTAATATCAGTTGAGTTTAATTTAATCGCAATGGACTGAGTAATGCTGGTCCTGTGTCGTTAGACAGACAGTCAGATACAACAAGAACAGGATGCAAACAGCATAAACTAAGTTAAACAGTACTGTATTAGATACTCACCAGTTACATTCTGTTTCAAAGATGAATGTTGTCAGATATTAATTGAAATAACAAAAGGGGATGTGTGTGTGTGCATGCATTGTGGGGAAATGTTGGAAATGTAAGTCTGAATATCATTTTACTAGTATGGGAATGGATGTATTAGCATTGCTATGGATGGGAAGAAAGGTCATGAAGTAACCAAGAATTGAGATTCTAAGCATGTCCAATGTGAACTAGACATTTCCAGAAGCTAGTGCAGATCCAGCTGTGCTAATCATGCCATTAATAAGTGTTGTTTCTTCGTTCCAAGCAACCTGCCTCCTGAGCATTTATTAAACATTCCATTCACTGCATAAAACTGTTTATGGGGAATAGCTTTATCGAAGTGATGAAATTATCAGAGAAAAGGTTCAGCAGTAGTAAAGGAACATTGCATTGAATGACAACCAGAGACTGTTCCAATAGCTTACAAAATTGGCAAAGCAGTAGTGTGTCCTTCTCTTATGAAGGTCAATTAACAATGCTAGCTGTACTGTAAGCAGCATTTTCATATAACAGTTCCACACGATGTCCAAAGTAGTCCTTTGATACAAAATATCAATTTGATTTTCCTCAGGAGATTAGCTTTCCTTTTGCAATGCAAATATTTTCAAGTGTACTAAACACATTCTAGCACCTCAGTATAGGGACTAAACTATTTGCATGCAAAATTACCCAAAGTAGGCAGACTGGCACAAGCTTATGCTTCTGCCATATGTGCTGAAGAATTTAAGCCAGGAAACTAGTATCTGGATACTATTTACAATTTAAATTTGATTTTATATTTTTATTCAAAAGAGAAAATAAATAAAAGCTTTCATTAAAATTAATGATATATGTGATGTTAAGTTTACCCCAAAGTTATCTAATGACACCTTTTTCAGTAAAAAACATCATCCAGGAAATGCAAAGAATTTTCTCATTACAACTGTGTTTTGTTGTTGTTTTTCCTTCTTTCAGAGCTTCAACTTTTTTGATACATTTTTTAAAATCTGAAAGCTGTATCCCTCACATTTCTTTTAGACATTTGTACTTGTGTCACTTCACATTATGTCCTGCACACTGTGTGTAGAAAGCTGTCACCAAACTTTGTACTATGGCAGACTAAAAACCAAATTTTTTTTCATGGGTAGGGCATACCATGGCTTTGATTGCACCACAATTAAGTCTGGGGGAACTCCACAGTTTTTGGATGAGCTGCTGTGATTTTGTGCAGACAAAATGGAAAAAAAATTAGACCTTCTGTACTTATCAGTGGAATACCAGAATGTGAAAAACACAACTCTTGTGTTTCAAAAGTCATAGAAACACCATTTTTTCCAGAAACAACAATCAGCACAACATAGGATGGGGGATGGAGAGAAGGGATTTTGCTTGCCAGTACAGGTAAGCTTATACTTTTGCTGGTCCTTTTGCCTGCAGCAGCCATTGACAAACCTCTGGCTGGTAGCAATAGTGACCTTTGGTGTCAGTGGCACCTGCCAAGGGAATCCAGGCTGGTGTGGTGGCACTGTGCTGCCCATCCTACCTGCTAGAAGCATCAGGGAGAATTTGACTGAAGACAGCTTTGTGCCTACGTGAAAGTGCTGGAAATGTAAGTCACATATAACATTTATCTGGATTTAAGTACCATGACCCTGAGGAGATGGGTGTTCAATAACCCATTTCCTTTGCCTCGGTGCTAGGTGTTGTCTCTGAAAGTATCTTCAGGTAATATCTATACTTTGCATTTGAATGACTTTTACAGGGAAGAAATACCTCACCTTTTTGGCTCTTTTACACTTAGAGGAAATCTAAGGACCTGGAAGTGGTAAGTAAGATCAAAAAAACCAAGATTTAAGGAATGTGTCTTCAAAATCAGTTTTGAACTCTGGAAGCAAAACAATTTCCAGAAAAAAACCCTATCCAGTTGTTTTTTCTATAGTGTGTGTCCAAGTTTTTCCTTAATTGAGTCTAACAGAGTGGTAAGCAGATCTGCAAAGTGGGAAAGGTGAGCTACCATACGAAGCATTTCTCTCCCTTTGGAGCAGCAGAGATGTCACCAGAGCATATCACCCTGCTCATATCTACCTTCTCTGTCAGCTCAGTGGAGCCTGTCCTGTGGAAACCTGTTTTCAGTAAAAAACAGAACAAAGTCTCTTGTGTATCTCTTTCTACCTGATGTCTAAAAACAAATCTAACATTCATTTGACTCACAGAAGAAGATAAATGAAAGGAGCTAACACTTGCTTTAGAGCCAGCACCCCAAATTAGCAAATGTTCTTCCCAAACAGAAAAGTGAATGAAAATACCAGGTTGTCTTTCTCTTCTAATGAAATCTGAGCACAAAGAGAAAATTCTTGGCTGATACAAAATTCACATATCTTCTGTGGCCCCTTGGCTATGTTGAACAGAAAAAAGATGATGATGATGATGATGATGATGATGATGATGATGATGATGATGATTATTATTATTATTATTATTATTATTATTATTATTATTATTATTGCTGTCTTTCAAGTTTGATCTCACCACAACAGTGGCATCAAAGTATGCCCATATGTTTATCCAGTGAATGTTACTATGCCTCAGACATGCTTAACCCCATGCCTCTTTTCCTTTAAAACCGTTACAGTGTGTCACATGCCCAAGCCAACAAAAACCAAAGTCTTAGGTTTGATTGTGTCTTCATAAAAATATTCCCATTATTTGGTTTTGACCTTAAAAATGATGAATGAACAAAGGCCTTAGTGCATGAACTCTTTCCTGAGACAATTTCACTGTAAGAGACAAGATTTCTGCTGCACTGAGTTTGCAAAAACATCCCACAAAACTTTTCAGATTTTGTTATTGTGTAGAAAGTTTAGTGGAAATTCTTCACATTACATGTATTAATATGTGTATTAATACCAGTGCATTTTAAATGGTGGTTTGATTTCAAACATTGAATTAATTAAGCTGCAAAACCCAGCCCAGTCCAACCTGAGACCAAAAGGCATGCTAAAATCTCCCTCTGCTGCCCGGGGGTTGGAAAGCAGGGGCTGGGCGCTCCTAAAGGGGACACCTGGGTTCCCATCACAGGGTGCTCTGGCAGCGGCAGGCTGTTAGGCTTTGCGGTGCAACCAGCCGTCGGCTCTACCAGTTTCCCAATTCACTCACTGCGGGAGTAAACTCATCAAATTCAAACATTTCACTTCTGCATCTTTCGTATGTGTCTTTTTGGTAGAACTGTGCCTTGCTGAACACCCTGTGTTCATGCTAATGAAGTCTTTGGTGTGTTGGTCCCTCTGCCAAAAAAAAAATTAACTTGCAGGCACATACTAGAAAGTGCATCCTTGCACAGCACGAATCTGAAAGGTGTCTTTCACCAGTATTTCCCTCCTCAGCTGCACACAAAATCAAATCTCCTTTGAAAACTCTCTGAGAAAGTTTTAGAAGTCTGTTTGGCAATTTTAAAATACAGAGATGAGAATAAACTCAACTTCTGCATGCACAAACAGAGGATAATTATCCTTGAAAGTTAGAAACAGGGTATGTCTGTCACTGGCTTTTGAACAAATGTGCAAGTGAGAAGTGCAAAGCCTCTCTGTCACACAGACATTTTCTTGCTAGGACTGTTTGCAGCAGCAGACACTGCACAGGAGAGAGGGTGGCTACAGGGTCATAGCTCCCCCTTCAAGTGAAAGAGAACAACCTGCAGTGAGTGATGCCTCTTTCTCCTACTAAGAGTGCTGTGTCATTGCAGGAGCTCAAGAATGTCTCTAGAAGGGCTATCAGCTATGACATTTATACCTCTTCTGAGTATGGGATAAGGCTCAAGTTAGTTTTCAAAGGGTATGACTCCAATAAAAGAGTCACACCCTTTGTTTCTGTCTCTGCGATTAAGTTTTCCTTCTTTATCTAAACCCATGCAAACCTGTCAACTACATCACCCATCTCTGCTTAGAATTGCTATCCTCTGAGCACCTGAAATAACACATGACAGACCTATCCAGTCTCACTCATTTGAAGAGGCTGTCTCCTCTTACTTTTGGCTTCATTTTCATGCAGCCTTAAAGATTCACGGCATATATCAATGGAAAATGTAATATAACACTCAGAAGTTTTCAAACCTCACTCACTCAAATGAGTGTGACTTGACAAGTCTGGTGTGATAAAAAAATGCAAAGGGGTTTAAAGATTTTACTTAAATGCACAATGAAATGAAACCCTTTTTCTTTCTTTTTTTCTACTTGTTTTTTAAACTTTAGAAATTAATTCTAAAAAGCTGCATCAAACTGATAGAATCTTAGTGTGAAGCTTGTAATTTCCCACGTCAAAGCAAGAGTGCTCTGCAGTCACCCTCGCTTATATTGTCAGAGTTCTACAAGGGGAAGTGGAGCGTAGGGGTTGAGGTAGGCAGTTGTAAATATGTAAAAGACTAGCGAATTGTATAAAAAGGACTTTATCAGAACAAACTTGCAAAGAAAGAATTCTAAATGAACAAATAAATTAGCTGCAGCACACCTTAGCTTGCATGGCTACCATACTGTAAATGAAGGGAAGAGAGAGGAGAGAACAAAAATGAAATAAAACCTGTCAAAAAAGATCATCCATCTGCTTCCAGTTGGGTGGTCCATTTGCTGGATGAGGTTTTCAGCTGTTGAATGATGAGATGCTGCAGTTTCTAATCTAACCATTCTAGTTTCTAACCATTTTAAAATGAGCACCATTTAAAAATGGTTAAATTGATTTGATGGGAAAATATCTACACACATTGAAAAAGCAAAGGATTTACAGATGCTAGCGAGGCCTAGTCACCACAGGTATTGGAGACTTAAAGTCAAAATGTCAAACTTAAGTAGGTAAGCATAGGCTTAGCTATATTTCTCTTTAATACATAAATAGTCATGGATGAATCTTCAGAAGAGTTGGAATCACACAGGTTCTGTTGATGATGGCAGGACCAGAATGTTCACATCTCATTTGAAAGGCCTTCTTATTTATTTAGACATGTGAATCCAGTTTCTTAATTTTATGAACCCTATTTTAAAGACCAGACTCAAATGATTTAATGTAGCAAGATCTAATGATGAGGACTGCACTTCTTATGACTTATAAACCCTTACAGAAGTGCAACTTGATTGGAGAGATATATATGTACACATCCTGTTTACTTTAGTGAGAGCTCCAACTATAGCAGATGGGAGAAAATGCCTCCAAGGTTAACATTTTTGCAGCTTCCTCTAAGCATACATTACTTCCTACTCTCAAAAATAATAAATTGGTCTAAATGGACCACTGTTTTAATCCATTATGTGACAAACCTTGTATTCCTTCTATGCAGAATTAATCTCTGTACTAGAATTGCTCTTCTTCTTGCTGAACTACTGGTTCATTAAGACTATTAGATTCTTGCTTGTTTAAAGCCTCTTTGAGTCTCACACAGTGTCAAAATTCAAACACTCCAAGCAATTTGACACTCCTCAGCATCCTGTACAGCTACTTGCTATTTTGTATCTACAACACTAACTGATTTCTGTGAAACCTTGGATCTCCTTTGGACAACCAAAATTACCAGAAAGACAGACCTACAAAGTGGTGACAGACAAAGCAAAGAAGACGAAGATGAGAAGTCTGGGACTGCTGGACACAGAGCAATCCATTAGACAGTGTAACTAGAACTTTGTTTAATTCCTGCTTCACAAACCAGTAGGGCCAGACCATCCCCATCTTAAGTTTCTGTAGACTCCTACAGTCCTTCCAGCTGGAGATCAACACTGAATTAGGTTGTGTTGCTTAGGACTTTGTCCAGTTGAGTCTTGAAAAAGCCCAGTGTCGGAGGCGGCACAACCTCTCTGGGCAATCTGTTCTACTGGTTAATTATCCTTACAGTGAAATTTTGTTTCCTAATATCCAGTGAGAACCTCCTCTATTTCAGTTTACAACTGTTGTGTCTCACCCTTCACCTGAACAGCTGGGCTGCATCTCCTCTGTGATGCACCTCCCTTTGGTGCCTGGGCTGCTGCTGTTGCTTGTGCAGCTATCCTGCTCCTGGCTGAATCAGTCTCCGGTTCTGCAACCTCCCCTTGCAGGGCAAGGGTTCCAACCCCACCAGCTTGATTGCCACATCTGATCTTACTTGTTCTTTGGATCTTCTTTCTTGCCCTTTTTGAATATGACTGCAACATTTTACTTTCTCCTGTCATTAGGAGATTTTCCCAGAAATTTTCAAGGATCAAGCATCCTTAGATGCTTCCTATTAGGTCCCAGGAAATCACAGGGGTCAAGATTACTCAAGAATCATAGAATCATTTAGTTGAAAAGACCCTTAAGATCATTGACTCTTAACAGTAAACATAACACTGACAAATCCACTATTAAACAATGCCCCTAAGCTATGTCTACTAAGCTATGTCTACCTGTCTTTTAAATGCCTCCAGGGATGGTGACTCAACCACTTCCCTGGGCAGCCTGTTCCTTGATAACCCTTTCAGTGAATAATTTTTTCCTAATATTCAATCTAAACCTCCCTTGGCACAACCTCAGGCCATTTCCTCTTGCCCCTCACTTGTTACTTGGGGAAAGAGATTAACACCCACCTCACTAAAACCTCCTTTCAGATATCTGTAGATAGTGATAAAATCTCCCTGAGCCACCTTTTCTCCAGACTAAACAACCCAAATTTCCTCAGCTGCTCCTCATAAGATTTGTTCTCCAGGCCTACACCCTTCACCAGCTTCGTTGGTCTTCTTTGGACAAACTCCAGCACCTCAATGTCTTTCTAGTAGTGGGGTACCCAAAATTGAATGCAGTATTCAAGGTACAGCCTCACCAGTGCCAAGTACATGGGGATGATCACCTCACTATTTCTAGTAGTGGCCACACTATTTCTGATACAAGGCAGGATGCTGTTGGCCTTCTTGGCCACCTGAGCACACTGCTAGCTTGTGTTCAGCTGGCTGTCAAAGAACACCCCCAGGTCCTTTTCCACTGAGTAGTTTTCCTGCCACTCTTCCCAAAGTTTGTAGTGTTGCATGGGGTTGTTGTGACTCAGGAGTAGGACTCAGCACCGATCCTTGTTAAACCTCATACAACTGGCCTCAGCCAATTAATCCAGCCTGTCCAGATACCTCTGTAGAGCCTTCCTACCCTCAAGTAGTTCAACACTTCCACCCAACTTGGTGTCATCTGCAAACTTACTGACAGTGCACTTGATGACCTCATCCAGAGTATTGATAAAGGTATTAAACAGAGCTGGCCCCAACACTGAGCCCTGGGGAACACCACTTGTGACCGGCTGCCAACTGGATTTAACTCCAGTCACCGCAACTCTTTGGGCTCAGCCATCCTGCCAGTTTTTAACCCAGCAAGGAGTACGATAGTGCAAGCCATAAGCAAACAGTTTCTGAAGGGGAATTCTGTGGGAAACAGTGTCATAGGCTTTACTAAAGTTTAGGTAGACAACATCCACAGTCTTTCCCTCGTCCACTAAGTGTGTCACCTTGTCATAGAAGGAGATCAAGTCAGTCAAGTAGCACCTGCCTTTCATAAAACCCTGGTAACTGGGCCTGATTGCCTGGTTGTCCTATACATGCCATGTGATAGCACTCAAGATGATCTGCTCCGTAACTTTCTTGTAGATGGGTGCCACATTTGCCAACCTCTAGCCATCTGGAAATTTCTTGGTTAGCCAGGTCTGCTGATAAATCATGGAAAGTGGCTTGGTAAGCATTTCTGCCTGCTCTCAGTACTCCTGGGTGGATTCCATCCAGCCTCATAGACTTGTGTATGTCTAACTGGTGTGGCAGGTTGCTAACCATTTCCCCATGGATTATGGGGATTTCACTCTGCTCCCCATCTCTGTCTTCCAGCTCAGGGGTCGGATACCCAGAGGACAATCAGTCTTACTACTAAAAACTGAGGTAAAGAAAGCATTAAGTACTTCAGCCTTTTCCTCATCCTTTGTCACTGTGTTACCCCCCACATCCAAAAAAGGATGGAGATTTTCCTTAGCCCTCCTTTGGTTGTGAATGTATTTACAGAAACATTTTTTTATTGTCTTTTACCATAGTAGCCAAATTATGTTCTGAGTCAATCATTATCCACAGCTAGTAGCTCCTTTCCTCCTTGGACCTTGTCAGAGAAAACCTGGGAGATTGTTTCCATGAAGGATGACACAAAGAATACAGGGTATCTCAGTTTTTTATGCATTTGCTGTCCCTAATTCAACTGCCTCATTTAGCTGCATGACAACATGTTCTTTTTTTATTCTTTTTATCAATCTTTGTAGATAGAAGCTCATCTTGTTGCCTTTGGTGTCATTTGACAATTTCAATCTTACCTGAACTTTGGTTTTCCTGGCTTGCCCAGACAGTATTTTTATGGTCTTCCTTTGCTGCCTGTCCTCATTTCCACCTCCTGTGTAAGATCATTTGCACTGGGGCTCAGCCATGTGTTCCCATTTAGCAAGGCTGGTCTTGTGATAGGTTGACTATGTTCCTGAAAGTCTGGATGACTTGGAGCTTGGAGGAGATTGCCTCGAAAGACTTGTCCCTTTTCTTTACTGCAGTTGCAATAGTTCCCCAATTATTTCACAATTTGGAAAAAGCCTTGCCTTGAATCAGTAGCAGTTGTCACTGCCATCTGGCATTTGTGTTGTTTTTCATATACTGCTATATTATTTACTGCTGTATAATAAATGCATAATACTCATGATATTAAAAATATGTCAGCTTTTCCTTTTTATGTGATTAGTCCGTGAGTTGCTTATCTTTTTTTGCATGTGCTTCAAGATTTAGTTGGGTGTTGCTCTGATATTGTTCTTGTGTAGGGGCCTGGGCTTTGTTCCAATTTTAAAGCTGTGCTCCCTGAGGGAGTAGTGGAGAGAAAATTGTTTTTCCCTTGGTAGTGGTGCGTTTCTAGTAGATATAAAACATACCTGCGTATCTTGAATCTGTGTTGAATATGGGGGTAACTATTAAAATGGAAGATTTTACTGAAAGGAACTCTTGCAGACTCCTGGAAACTTGTGGGCTTGCCACAGTTACAATGGATCAGAGGAGGAGGACTTTCTCATATGTGATAATCATAAACACTGATGGGAAAATAAAAACTCTCAAGAACTAGCTCTGAGCCTATCAGAACACACTTGTGTTAGTAAAGGTGAATCTGTAACTAGAGGAGGTAGTAGAGCCCCATGTGAGTAATTGCTGTACCTTTCAGTCTTTGGAAAATGTTCAAGACATAGCCTCAAGTTTCATGGGAGATGAAATTGTTAATCTAATTCTAAACCAACCTCCATGTGAATGAATAATAGACAACTCACCAGCTATCACGCTCAATCAGCAGCCTACACTGGACGGTCCCAAGAAGCATCCTCACAGTTTGAAGACTAACTTGATATATTCAGTGAAGGGTGAATTTCCACGTGTGTGGATGTGTTTGAATATGTGTTTTGAGGAATTTGTTCCCAGAAGCTACTTTGTGCAATATTAAGCTTCCTTCTTGAAGATGTTAATTTACCTTTAATATCAATTAAAAATAGCAGAAAATAGGTATATCCTGCAGTTTGTATTTCCACATTTTCACTTGTGGATAGGGTATCTTATGTTGTTTGTTAAGTGAGAGGGCACACTTATATGACTGCAAGGTATTTTTCTTGTTTAGTGCAACATAGGCCTTCATGGCATATGATCTCAATTTCCTTTCTTCCTTTAGCACCATTAAGTGACATTTCTTTACCATGAGGAATAAACTGCCTAGCAGCTTATATTCCTCACCTATCTACATCAAGTGGATTTTTATCCCACTCCTCTGTATTGACTGCATTACTGCTGTTTCACATTAAGATGAAATTTCATCAAATTTCTACCAGTTCTTTCCTCAAGGTGATTACTGTAAAGACAAACTATGGCCATGAGCCAGCACTGTGCCCTTGTGGCCAGGAAGGCCAATGGCATCCTGGGGTGCATTAGAAGGGGTGTGGTTAGTAGGTCAAGAGAGGTTCTTCTTCCCCTTTACTCTGCCCTGGTGAGGTCACATCTGGAATATTGTGTCCAGTTCTGGGCCCCACAGTTCAAGAAGGACAGGGAACTGCTTGAGAGAGTCCAGCACAGAGCTACAAAGATGATTAAGAGAGTGGAGCATCTCCCATATGAGGAAAGGCTGAGGGAGTTGGGTCTCTTCAGCTTGGAGAAGAGGAGGCTGAGGGGGGACCTCATTAATGTTTATAAATATTTGAAGGGTGAGTGTGAGGAGGATGGGGCCAGGCTCTTCGCAGTGATGACCAATGATAGGACAAGGGGCAATGGGTGCAAGCTGGAACACAGGAGGTTCCGCTTAAACTTGAGAAAGAACTTCTTTACAGTAAGGGTGACAGAGCACTGGAACAGGCTGCCCAGGGAGGTTGTGGAGTCTCCTTCTCTGGAGACATTCAAGACCTGCCTGGATGCCTTCCTGTGTGAACTCATCTAGGTGTTCCTGCTCTGGCAGGGGGATTGGACTAGATGATCTTTCGAGGTCCCTTCCAATCCCCAATGTTCTGTGATTCTGTGAAACTAATTCATACTAGTTCTCCTTTTTGTTGTCTCTTTTCGAATCTGTCTTTTCTGGAGGCCTACAAGCAGCTCAGAGGGACAAGTTGTTAAGAAATACTGGTCATTTAGCTTAAATCAGTAAGTTTTAAATAGAATTGACTTCTCAGGGTCAATTACTTAGCACTAGCATGAGTAGCTAGGTTTGCTGAAGCCTTAGGCTGCAAGCTGAGGACTTTCACTGAGATATACTTTTGGCAGGAATAGAGTTAATTTTCTTAGTAATTTTCCTACTAGCTGGTACAATGCTGTGGTTTTTTTCTTTAGTATGAGAATAATGTGCATAACACATTGATATTTTAATTGTTGCTAAGTAATGCTTATCTTAAGTCTAGGACTTTTTAGTTTCCCATGTTCTGCCAGTGAGCAGGTGCACAAGAAGCACAAACCAAAAGATAAGGAGGCTACAACCATCAGCAGAAGGTACAACTTGACAAGATAAGAACAGTTAAGGATATGAAGACAGAGAAAGAATCCAATAAGGTATTAGAAGACCCTAGACCAAAAATCATTATTGGACTAAAAAGGTACATGAAGAGTGCATGAGGGGTGGGTGCACATAAGAGTATAATTACTCAGATCCTTTGTTAAGGATCTCTCTCTGAAGGCACCCAGCTTGAGCTGCTTCTTTCCAGTCTGTACCATCTGATTTATTTTATTTTTTTAAAAAATAAGTTTTGATGCCTGAGACTCTGCTATGGGAATTCTAGGGTTGCACCTGAAGAAAGAGGAAGCACCAGAGAGTGATTGTGTGTGCTCGAGGAATCTAAAGGGGCACCTGTCAGCTCACTGGAGTCTCCCTGTGAAGGGACTCTGGTCCCAGCAGTCAAAGCCTTGGGTGATGTGTGCGTGACTCCTTGAATGGTGTGTGTGAATGCTTGGGCAGCGTCCTTTCCTTTTATAAAGTGTGGGGTACCTTTGATATGAAAGCCAATTCCTCCTAAGAACTGCATCTTTTCTGAATTCTGTTTCAGAAGCTTTACTAATCCTGAGCATACCTCTTTCTTCTTTTGTAACTCCTTTCTCCTAGTACTTTAAAAGCTTTTGCATGTTGTGCATGATCTTTCATTTACCAGACCCTGTCTATTCCTGATTTTTAAGTGAATGGAGACTGAAAGTTTGGGGGTGGGGGGGTTATGTTATAGTACAGTTCTTCTAGCACCATCCACTTTAGAGTCTTATAGTATATTCAATTGCAGTGGTTAGAAACAATATGCACTAAGGTTTGCAGTTTGCCTGCAAAGTGAGAAGAACAGATACTATTAAACCAATGAGAGAAGGACAAACTGAATCATGGAGAGATGCTGAAGCTGAATGTAGAATCATAGAATCACAGAATGGTTATGTGTGGAAGGGACCTTAAAGATCATCTATTCCCAACCCCCCTGCCATCAGCAGGGACACCTTCCACTAGATCAGTTTGCTCAAAGCCTCATCCAACCTGGCCTTAAGCACTTCCAGGGAGTGGGCAGCCAAAACTACTCTGGGCAACCTGCTCCAGTGTCTGACCACCCTCACAGTGAAGAATTTCTTCCTAATACCTAATATAAACCTTCCCTCTTCCAGTTTTAAGCCATTTCCCCTTGTTCTATACTAACTACCTTTGTAAAAAGTCCCTCCCCAGCTTTCCTGTAGGCCCCCTTCGGGTACTGGAAGGCCGCTATAAGATCTCCCCTAAACCTTCTCTTCTCTAGGCTGAACAGCCCCAACTCACAGAATCACAGAATCACAGAATATTAGGGATTGGAAGGGACCTCGAAAGATCATCTAGTCCAATCTCCCTGCCGGAGCAGGAACACCTAGATGAGTTCACACAGGAAGGTGTCCAGGTGGGTCTTGAATGTCTCCAGAGAAGGAGACTCCACAACCTCCCTGAGCAGCCTGTTCCAGTGCTCTGTCACCCTTACTGTAAAGAAGTTCTTTCTCAAATTTAAGCGGAACCTCCTGTGTTCCAGCTTGCACCCATTGCCCCTTGTCCTATCATCGGTCGTTACTGTGAAGAGCCTGGCTCCATGCTCCTCACACTCACCCTTCAAATATTTATAAACATTAATGAGGTCCCCCCTCAGCCTCCTCTTCTCCAAGCTGAAGAGGCCCAACTCCCACAGCCTTTCCTCATATGGGAGATGTTCCACTCCCTTAATCATTTTGGTGGCTCTTCGCTGGACTCTCTCAAGCAGCTCCCTGTCCTTCTTGAACTGTGGGGCCCAGAACTGGACACAATATTCCGGATGTGGCCTCACCGGGGCAGAGTAAAGGGGAAGAAGAACCTCTCTTGACCTACTAACCACACCCCTTCTAATGCACCCCAGGATGCCATTGGCCTTCCTGGCCACAAGGACACAGTGCTGGCTCATGGCCATCCTGCTGTCCACCAGGACTCCCAGATCCCTTTCCCCTACACTGCTCTCTAGGAGATCATTTCCTAACCTATACTGGAACCTGGGGTTGTTCCTGCCCAGGTGCAACACCCTACACTTGCCCTTATTAGATTTCATCAAGTTTTTCCCTGCCCAGTTCTCCAGCCTGTCCAGGTCTCTCTGGATGGCAGCACAGCCCTCTGCTGTGTCAGCCACTCCTCCCAGCTTTGTATCATCAGCAAACTTGCTGACAGTGCATTCAATTCCCTCATCCAGGTCATTTATGAATATATTGAATAATACTGGTCCTAGTACCAACCCTTGGGGGACTCCACTGGACACAGGTCTCCAACTAGACTCCACCCCATTGACCACCACTCTCTGGCTTCTTCCCACCAGCCAGTTCACAGTCCATCTCACTACCTGATCATCTAATCCACACTTCCTCAATTTGGCAGTGAGGATGCTGTGGGAGACCGTGTCAAATGCTTTGCTGAAATCAAGATAGACCACATCCACTGCTCTACCATCATCCAGCCACCTAGCTGTGTTTTCATAAAAGTCTAGTAGGTTGGTCAAGCACGACTTCCCCTTGGTGAAGCCATGCTGACTGCCCCTAATGACCCTCTTATCCTTGATATGCCTTGAGTTGTCACCAAGGATAAGTCGTTCCATCACCTTTCCAGGGATGGAGGTGAGGCTGACCGGTCTGTAGTTACCCGGGTCCTCCTTCTTGCCCTTTTTGAAGATTGCAGTGACATTTGCTTTCCTCCAGTCCTCAGGCACCTCTCCCGTTCCCCATGACTTAGCAAAGATGATGGAGAGTGGTCTAGCAATGACTTCAGCCAGCTCCCTCAACACCCGTGGGTGCATCCCATCTGGACCCATAGATTTATGGATGTCCAGATTGCTTAATTGGTCCCTGACCCAATCCTCATCAACTGAGGCAATCTCCTCCATTGTCCTGTCTCCATCTGGGGTCTCCAGGGTACAGAGCTCCTCAAGACAGCTTCTGGCAGAGTAGACAGAGGCAAAAAAGGCATTCAATAGCTCTGCCTTCTCTGTATCCTTTGTCACCAGGGTACCCACCTCATTCATCAGTGGGCCTACATTGCCTCTAACGTTGGCTTTATCTGCCATGTATTTGAAGAAGCTCTTCCTGTTGTCCTTGACCCCTCTGGCAAGATCTAATTCTAAGGAGGCCTTGGCTTTCCTAGTTGCCTCCCTACATCCTCTAACAGCCTTATATTCCTCCCAAGTAGCCAGCCCCTCCTTCCACGATCTGTAAACTCTCCTCTTCCACTTAAGTTTGGCCAGCAGTTCCCTGTTTAACCAAGCAGGTCTCCTGGCTCCCTTCCCTGACTTCCTACATATCGGAATGCTTTGATCTTGAGCCTGGAAGAAGCAGTCCCTGAATGCTAACCAGCTATCTTGGGCCCCTTTACCTTCAAGTACTCTGTCCCATGGAATTTCCCCTAACAATTGCTTGAAAAGGCCAAAGTTGGCCCTCCTGAAGTCCAGGGTTGCAATTTTACTTGTAATTCTGCTTATGCCACATGAGATTCTGAACTTTACCATCTCATGATCACTGCAGCCCAGGCAGTCCTCAACCTTCACAGCCTCAACCAGACCCTCCTTGTTAGTGAGGATCAGATCCAGCGTCACTCCCCTCCTGGTTGGTTCATCCACCATTTGCATCAGGAAGTTGTCATCGATGCACTGGAGGAACCTCCTGGACTGTGGGTGGCTGGCTGAGTAGTCCCTCCAGCAAACATCAGGGCAGTTAAAATCCCCCACAACAACCAGGGCCTGGGATTGTGAGGCTGCTCTCAGCTGCCTGTAGAAGGCCTCATCGACTTCTTCACCCTGATCTGGTGGCCTGTAATAGACACCCACGACAGTATCAACCCTACCAGCCTGCCCCTTGATTTTCACCCACAGGCTCTCAACTCGCTCCTCATCCACCCCTGGATAGATCTGAATACACTGCAGTTGCTCTCTCACGTAAAGAGCAACTCCACCACCTCGCCTTGCTGGCCTGTCTTTCCTGAGAAGGACATAGCCATCCATGACCACATTCCAGTCATGTGAGCTATCCCACCATGTCTCTGTAATTGCCACCAGATCATAATCCCCTGACCGAACACGGGTTTCTAACTCCTCCTGCTTATTCCCCATGCTGTGTGCATTGGTGTACAGGCATTGCAGGGAGCAATCTCTCAGCCTGTCCTCACAGGAGAGGTGCTCCAGCCCTCAGATCATCCTTGTGGCCTCCTCTAGACTCGTTCTATCAAGTTCATGTCTCTTGTGTTGGGGGCTCCAGAACTGGACACAGTACTCCAGGTGGGGCCTTATGAGAGCGGAGTAGAGGAACAGAATCACCTCCCTCAACCTGCTGGCCACGCTTCTCTTGATGCAGCCCAGGATATGGTTGTAGCTGTATAGGGAATAAAATCCATACAATCTGATGTACAGAACAGCAATCTGTTTACATACTTAATTTTGTTTCAGTTGCTGTAAGCACATTTCCACTCACTGAAATCACAGGTGTTCATCTTGAATTAAATGGCTCTGACTGGAGCTCCATTGTTGTTTAAATAAAATCAGAACAACCTGATAGCTACAGGTGGGTAAACAAGACTGACATTGCAATGGCATTAAATCAACTTTGTTCCTGTTCCCCTTAAGCTTTACTTTTTCTGTTCTTCATGCTTGCTCTTCAGTGGTGCAGCTCAAAAGGCAAGCAGTAATATTTTGTAACACTAAGCAACCTGTCAAAACTTTGCAAATTTCTCTCTTCTCTAACCTTTCCTTTTCTCGCCTCTTGACTGTGTCATCGTGTATATTTCATTGTTTGCTCTTTTTATTCTAAATTGAACTTTTATATTTGAATATTATAAACAAACCTTCTATCTGTTGCCTCAGCTTAGTAATATGATATAAACAAAATTAAAGCCCAGTCATGGTCAGGTGAGTGAGTAGTTACATGGTGTGTATTTTGGTTTTAAGCTTTAGGTTTTTAAGCATTCATGCAGATGCAGTAGGTTAAGACATACGGAGTTTGGAAAATTACTATTATGGTCTCATTTTCTGAAAATGTTAGAGATAGAATTTATTGTTTTTTAGTGAACTAGTACTTATAAACATATGAATAAAGAAAAATAAATATTAATAAATAAAGAGACGGAATAAAGAGCCCCTTGGCACTGGAAAGCATGATTCAAGACTTGAATCATGTTTACTTGTGCTAGAATCTCTGTCCTGAACTATGTGCAAGAAAACAGGCCTCAGAAGTTTTAATTCTGATGACAAGTGTGTTCTGCTGGAATTTTCCTTCCTCACTTCAGGATTGATATATAAAACGAATAGGGAAAAAAAATCAGATCCTAGCCCTTGAATTTATCTACTCAGAAGTGGGAGTCTACATCTCTTTCTCAACCCCTTCACCAAGCCTCACATCACGGAAGGGTGTAAGGCTGAGTTATGCAAGAATCATGCTCCCTGCTTCAATTGTGTACACAGGAGTGGGATTTAGACCTGCTCATGGAGGACACCTCTCTGCTTTTGTACTACTGGATTCATAATGCTTCTCCCAGCTACCGTTAGTGGCTCTGCTCAGGTATTCACCTTGGGAGACTTCCCTGTGGACAGCCAGGTGGGCAGAGCACACAGGGAACCTCCCCTGGACTGCATCAGCAATTAGGAGAGCCAGAATTACATCCCTACCTCTGGCAAGGCTCAAAATGTTGGGATTGTTTTGTAGCATCATGTTGTAGTGTTCCTTTCCCTTCTCCCCAGAACATGAGGCACTTGGGAAGCCAGATGTCTGGTGCAGCTCTGCTGGAGCCTGCACTGCAGGGGTGCCTGAGGCTAGGATGTGGCTTTTAATGTGAAAACAAATGAATTAAATGTTGCCATTCTGTTGCTCCACAAAACCACCACCCAGCTCAGGATGGCTGGCAGGCACATTTCTCTATAATTAATGAAGTCAAATTTTGGCTTGGAGGTGCAGTGTGAATAACTGATTCTTCTGCTGTGTCCTGTGGGTGCAGGAAGAAACTGGTATCATTTGTTCCTTCCTCAGGCTCTGGCACTTCAAAAATAACGTACCTGTTAAGAGGCTTTTTTGCTGTTAGTGCTGCAGTTGCTGTTTGAAGAATCTCACCTGCCAGTGCAAATCTTGTAACTTAATTCCTCATGAGCATTCCCCTTCCTCTGTCTCCACACATCCCACTTTCTCCTCAGTCTTTTCCTCCATCATTTTGGTGAGGTCACTGGGCTGGACCAGTCACCCACTCCCTGCTACCCCTACAGAAACCCTGCTCACAGTGAGAATGCTGCAGTAATTTAATCTGGAATGTGCTATTGGATTTCAGCAGCTCAATTGGATCAGCTGCCTGCAAAGCTACATGCACTCCTCCCTGCTTGGCAGAGCGGAGCTTAACCACTTCCCTTCAAGATGAAGTCTGGTACACACAGGGTGTAGTTCTACTGTGATTTGACTCAGAGATGAGAGAAGTGGCAGGAGCCCATGGAAAATATCCTATAGACTTCAGTAAGATTAAATTAAATGAGAACTATTGTCATAATAAGTTTTTTATAGTTTGTTCTGCAGGCTGAAGGTTTCTAACAGCAGAGAAGTGCAAATTGCATTTTGCCCTGGGGCAGTAGGAAAGAGGTCACCTTCAGACTGTCCCCCCAGGTCCCCCCAGGTTTCTCATCACTCTCCTACTTTGGCCTGGAATTACCATTCTCCTCTTTCTACTTGAACATATTAACTATAGTATCTAGGTGAGACCATTTCTATAACTATTGTGTCGCTACCACACAGAATTATTTGGTGAAGGACATAATTATTCATCAGACTGAAAAGGCTGGTTTAGGAGCACCCATCACAACCTTGTACATTAAGTTCGACAAGATTTCTTCCCAAGAGATTAGTCAGTGCTTGCAGGGTGCTCCAATGTTCATGGTGCCTGTTAAACCCAGGCATTCATATCTTAAGCTAAAATAAATTGAAGAAAAAATTAAAAAATATTATGCAGTTCACAGAATGTGGCACTTGCTTCTCACACCACACCAGTTCTTTTGTTTTCCACTTATTAGCTCCTTCAGTGGTTGAACTCATTGATGGCTCTGCCTTTAAATTGTGATAGGCGCAGTCTGTAGATTGTCAGCGGCTCCGGGAGGCAGTGTGCTGCTAAATATTTAATGGAGTTTTTTTCTCTTTAAAAAAAAAAAAATCACTAGGAGATAAATTTCTTACTCTTTCTCTTCTGGCTTCTTTAGTGAGATGGAGTCCTTAGAGTCTGACAATGTGTTGACAACTTCTTAAAGTATTTTATGTGGGGGTGGGAGTGAAAAATTTCTTCAAGTTCATGAAACTCTTGGAATTGATCATATGGGTTCTCCTCACCTACTTCAAAGCTAGATTCAGTTTTAAAATTTGTTAGATAAAGCATTATGTGCAATGCTATGGACAAAATAATTCTTTCAGAACTTATCCTGGCAGAACTGTATACCTCAGGTTCAGCAGATGCTTTATTTAACGTACTCAATTTTCCTTTAGAATTCATGCCACTTCCCCCCCTTTTTATCTCTCAGGTTTGCATGTGTACGTGATCTCTTTGTGGTGTAGATGAACACCTTCAAAGAGTGGATTCTTTCTTTTTCTCCTCATTATCAATAAACTCCTAAATGCTGAATTTTGTGTCCAGCTTTAAAATTGGTGGTGTCAGGCCAAGTTCAAATTGACAATACGTGAAAGCATGTGAGACTTCAAAGCATGATCTGTCAACTCATAGCCATTGAAGCTGGGTTTTGGAGACTTACACTTGAAATCTTGCCCAGGAATACAACTTTATGAGCTTTTATTGTTGTCTGTTCCTAAAGGAGAAATGATAGCTCCACTGATACTACCTCTAACCTCTTCTACCCATCTTTACTCATTGCAGCTACATGTTTTATATTGTGAAAACAGATGAAGCATAGGTGGCATTTGCCTTACAAATACAGACTGGATTAGACCAATAAATTTTGTTTGAAAGAAGGGTTCTCTTGCAAATGCAGAAAATTTGCTACCCATCTTGTAATAGCTTTCGTGCTTCAACAACTATTAGTATTCCCCTCTATGATATGAAATAATCACTCTGAACAGCATGTAGAAAATAGACATATTCTTGACAAACTGCTGGGTAGCAAAAAAGCTCTGCATTAACCATGCTTAGTAAATGCTTTTTGATAAGTTAGAAGAAGCCAAATCCATGGAGACTCATTCTCACCCGGCCTACATTTTGTAAATTTGTGGAATTATATAGAATTCAGGTATTTAAAACTGTGGTGGTTACATTAAAATGAACCAAATCTAAAATCTAATCACTACAACAGGAGACACAAATTCAGAACAGATCTCAGATCTCAAAATAATACCTTTCATGAAAATGTCTGTATTGCAAGGATCCTCTGACAAAATGCCCATATTGCAAGGTGTTCCTGACAAAAGACAACGAGTTGTAGAGTCTGGGCACTTAGGCTTCTGGCAGTCATGCTATGAGGTGGAAGCCTGGGAACTGGAGCTCCTGCATGGCTCAATTGTTGTAAAGCCTGTTCAGGGGCTCCTCAGTGCTTCTGAGAGCTCCTGGACAGCTTATTTCTTTCTCGAGGCAGAAGGATAGAGGGTGCTGAACCAAGGACTTTGCTATGCAGTCTGCCAACTCTATTTCCTTCCAGAACGAAATGTTTGCATTGTTTCAAAATTACTCTTCTGCCTAGATGTTTTCCTTCATGAGACATTTTAAAGTTTCTACTCTGTGCTCCAAAACATAATGCTTTTTCATTCTATTGAAGTTCAATAATGGAAATGAAGATTTCTGAACAGTGACACGTCACTAGTGTCTTTGCAATACTGCTGTCAGGGAAGTCAAGGAGTGAAATTATCTAGGATATGGATTCTAAGTGGCAAAGAAAAAACAAGGAAGATTTCTTCATGATATCTGTGTTGAGCATGTCTGTGAATACATGCTGAGTTTATTCTTTCAGTCTGTGAGATCAACACTTGTCCTTGTATATTTAGTTCAACTCAAATTCATGCCCACCCCTCTTCTTCAGAAATTATACAGGAATTGCACAAAATTTTAAAATTCAGTGTTACTCAGAGAATAAGATAGTTCAAAACCAACCATTTGGGGATGGGTTGTCAGTTCAAATACACAACAAATCACAGTCATGCTCCTTGAGGTTTAGTTTTCAGGCAGGTGTATGGTCACTCTTCCCAGTTGGAATGGCCTAGATTTGAGTTGCCTCCCACTGGAAGCCATATTCCTGACCCCTAACACCAAGCCTCACCCCTCATAGTCTGCCCCACACTCCATTTTACAAAATTGATATTGGCCCTCAGGTTTCCCATCATGTACTGTAGTTTAAGCCTCCTTGCCTGCCTGCATATCTTTCTCATGAGTGGATTCTGCAAAAGAACCTGTCATTCTCCCTTCTGTGAAGACAATTGTTACTTCCTGCTTCTCTTCTTTTTCTAGAAACCTCCATCATCTGCAAAGCAGCCCATTCTGCTGGAACCGGCTGTGTCCTGCAAATGGATGAAGTGAAGATTTATTATCATCAGAACACATGGTAATTAGAAAATGGACTAATGGAAACCATTAATGTCCTCCTCTCAACAATTAGATGAATAGTAGATCAATTCAGTATATTAATAGGTTGGAAATGATCTAAGATGATATAAACATTAAGTCTCAGATATTAGATGGGAAGAAAATAAGCAAGAAAAGAACAGCACTCTATCTATGAAAAATATAAAATGCCATCTTTTAAGACATATATCCTGTCCAGCATTTTGTTATCTTTGAAGAGATAATATTGAAAAACTGCTCTGTATCCTTTCATAATACCACCTAACATTGATATGAAACAGTCTGCCTCTTTACAAAGTAAATCTTATTGCAAGCCTGTAACAATGAATAAATTCTTTAGCATATGTTCTACAGGTAAAATAATAATAATAGTCGTAGTTTGCAGAAAATAATTTTTACTTGTTTAATATCAATGGCTCTTTTGTGTGCATAACATTGTAAAAAGGAATGATTAAATATGGTTGATGTAACAGTTGCACTCCCCACACACATTCTACATAAACCTTAAAGAAAAACCTCAAAGAAGGGAAAAAAAAACTCTAAAGGAAAATAACTGCAAAAGCACTTTATGCTAACCTGGCATCATGCATAAAACCAAAACAATGTCTGTAAGTGAATGATTCTTAAGCTTTAGGGACTAATTAATTTTTTAATGTGGTCACATTCTTTGGAAAATATTAGAAGCCTTATGATGTTAGAAACTTTGCTTCTCAAATAAAACTTTGTGGAGGTCAGTCCATTCACAACTTCAGGATTCTGTTTTAACCAAAATTCCTTAATAAATTCCTGTTGAATTGCTTTGTGTCATTACCTGTGGAAGCATTTATGAATGCAGAAGATGATTCAAACTACCACGAATTCTATAAACGAGAGATCAGGAAAGTTAGATCATGGCAGTTCAGTGAAGAAATGAAAACAAACCATACATTATCTCCACCAGAAGGACATCATGTTCAGCCAGATGTCACAAGTTTTGTTTTTTAATTGATATCAGCCCTCTGACACCCTATTATGGTGCTTGGTTTTAATGGCTTGTAATAGATCACTGTGATCAGAAGGAGAGTTCAGGACTCACACTTACATATTTAACATGCCAAGCCATAGCAGGGTAACTGAGGGGCTATTGCTTTTAATGGATTGAATACATTGAAATACATTGCTGAATAGGTATATTTTTTTAAAGTTGTAACAAGTACAGAAAAATGTGAATGTTGTTAGTTCACTTAATTCAGAATGGGCTGTTGACAAAGAGTGCTCAAAATAATCTTTGCTGGTATTCTTTGAGTATAAAGAAAAATCAAGCTAGTGAATTTTACAAGCTGTTTCATGTTATTTGAGGAGTTCATAGAAAAATACAATTGGGGAGGACCCTGTCTAAAGGATTCGATGTTGCATCATTATGATTGGTATGAATTTATTTCATAGTAAGGGAGAGGCTATAAGTGCTTCCATTGCTGTTAAATTATACTTCAGAATAGCTAAGTGTGCCATTAAAATCATGTATTACTGTTATAGGCAATATTTGCATAATTTAATTTTATGGCACATATTTCAAACAGGAAAAGAAGAAATATCGTATGACCTTCCCCATGGTCAGGAAGTTTATTAGCATTGTCAAACAGACTCAGGATCAAGAATCTGTACCCATTAACACCAAAACCACTGACATTTTGGGAACTTTTATATCAAGAAGGGGTAAACAGAGGACAGAAAAGACATAGAGTCCTTTGTGTCCATGGAAAGGGTGGTGACATCAAGAATAGAGGTGAGAAGTCAAAAGGTTCAGCTGAGATCCTGCACTATTTGAGTTCTGATCTGAGGAAGATTGTAATTCTGGTTGAAGCAGGATGAACAAAAGGTTGAAAGTAGAATGAAAAAAAATGAAGATTTAAAAAATTATGTAGTGACGAGTAGAGACGATAAGACAGGTGTACTGAATGCCTGAACAGGCTAAAATCCTGCCTTTCATCTCCAAGTTCTTGGTTGAAATCCTGCATAAGGCAGTTGTGACAAAAAAAAACCAAAAACATATTGCCATCTGACATCAGTCCAATAGCCTCTACAAAATGAGATGGTGGTCACCATCCAGTTGCTGTCAGATAGATGTCACTGCAGCCTTCATTAACCAGGATGTGCTTGTAGGATGCCTTACAGGGAATAGCAAGACTCAAATGATTTAAGCAAGAAAAAGATTCTTATGGCTGAGAGTGGTTCCTCCAGTGGAGGTTGGGGTATACTGGCTGAACAGGTCTGGGATAACTTGCAGCGCTGTCTGTGCTTGTTGCCTGAACAGAGGACTTCAGCTTCCAGGCCTGTCAAAATGCTTGTTCTGGAAGTGGTTAAAAAAGATAAGGCAAAATGGATCATTGAATATAATCATGGAGGAATGGAGAGCTGACATTATTTTGGAAATCAAACGGGCATGGCGAGACCTAGCTAGGAAATACTGCTGTGTGCAGCTCTAAGAGCAGGGAGAAAATAGTGCCGAACTGTTAATGCATGCTGGAGAACATGTTGAACACTAGGTTACGTGCTATAAGATAGATCTGTAACAATTGCATATGACCGTAAGGCAGCACTGGCTTCTTGCTGTCACACCCAGGTGTCTGAATGTGTTCTATGCATGTTTGTTGGCTTTTTTAAAAATGTAAAAATGGTTAATTTTAAAAAATGAAGCAAGATTATCCAGTCCTGACCTGAATACTGTAGGCAAGAATAAGAGATGAAGGAATATTACTGAAGGAAATGAGATCCAGAAAGAAAAAGTATGGACTACTGCCAGTAACTCTCATATAAGAACCAATTTAAAATCTGGAGGTTAAAAAGGACCAGCCTACCAGCAAATTAGTCAGAATTTGTTACACTTGTGTAAGCTTTGGGCTTAAATTGTCAAGAAAAAACTTGTTGACACAGGTCAAAGGAAGTGAAATAACAGTGTTGATTGCACTTCACATCTTTAGTTAGGCATGTTAGGACAGATGTGTAAAGCTATGCAGGTAGCTGGAGAATCTGATAGGGGCCATAAATGTCTTCAAAACTCACAAGGGCCAGAACCATCCAAATTAATTAGACGCTGACACCCACTTAAGCTCCTTAAATTTTATTGGAGATGAGTGCCTAAATATTTCTGAGGGTCCGAAGCTACATATCTATCCGTATATATGTCTTGCCTAAACATCTTGGAAAACCTAGCCTCCACCAGCTATTTCTGCATGCACGTACCTATTTGCAGCTCCAGATCCTACTCACATCTCTGGAATTAATTTGCTTTTGTGCGAGCAAAGAACTTCTCCACATGATTGTTTTCTCCTTTTGCATGGTACTGGGGCTAAACCGTCTCTCTGAATTATTTCTTTGTCTTCTTCCCCTCCCCTCTCTTTATACCTCTGCCCTATGGGGACACAGGGAGGGAGTAGTGTGCAGCTTTGGTGGTTTGCAGTGCCTTGCCGGTGGGAGAGGACACATCCCAAGCTGCACCATCCTCCCAGGAGCAGCAGGGTGCTGCTGAAGGAAAATGTCTTGGGAAAAGCAGCAGGCAGTGTCCTGGCAGAGCTTGCCTAATACCAGGGCTGGTCCCCAAACCCTTGCTGCTAGAAGGAGACAGAAAAAGGAAGTTTTTCTCTGCCTTTTCAGATGCCACCATGGTAAAGTACAATCTAAATCCTTGTGCTGAATCCTTGAACGCCTTCTCCCTAAAACTGTGAACCAGAGATCACAGAACAAGACACAGCCATGTGAGGCGCTTAATCCAAATAATAGCACAGTGCTCGCTAGTCACAGCTTCAGATGACTTAATAAAAAAAAAAAAAATTATGTTAATAAAGAATTCTTTCAGCCATATTTCTATGATTTACATTGCCAAAAAAAAAAAACCAAAACAAAACCTCCTCTTGCTCCTTTGATGTAAACTGTGTTTCTGAGGTTTACCATTCTCATACCAGAGAACTTAATTAAAAACAAGAAAAAGACATCTGAATTAAGCTCATTATTAACTCAAATTTTTTCTCATATGTGTGTGTCTGTGTGCTTAGGTATGTATAAGTGTGTATGTACACCATGTGTGTATGTCTGTGCATTTTCTATACTAGCAGAAAGAACTGGGATTCTCTAAATGCTACTGTGATGCATAAGTTATTTGCTTTCTAGATATCACCAAATGACTAAAATTCTGCCAGTTTTGGGAAGTCCAATAGCTGTGAACTCAGTCCTGAAAATCAGCCTTTACATTAAGGGCTGCTATAAGCTACTCTCTTACTCCTGCACACTGAACACCTTTGGGGCAAATTGAATGATCCACCTCACTATAAACTCCATCAGACACTGCAAAAGCTGAGTCTACCACATCTTGAAGATTTCATGTACCTTTCCTGAGTCTCTTAGTCTCACCAGTATCTTAGATGGTGTTAAGGCTTCCAGTGCTCCAGGCAAATCATTAAATATCTGTTCTTACCACAGGCACCCAGACAAAAATAGTCACGGATTGCTTTGTTGCTCCTCCTGTTTTGCTGCCCTGGAGATACAACAGCTCCTGTAGATTCAGAAGTGATTCGGTTCTAGGTTGTGTTTAAACACAGTTTTTTTGTTTAAGCAGAATGATGAAAAGAGGAGTTAGAATAAAAATAAAGGTAGTTTGAAATGTAGACCTAGAAAGTGACAAAATGCCTTAGGGAGATGGAGACAGGCACCTTGAGAACCCAGTTCCCCATTCTGTTGTAAGTCAAGGCCACTTCTATTTTAGCTCATCACCCTGAAAGACCTTAGCAAGTTGGTCCCTTGTAACAATTTATCTTGCCTCACTGAGTACAGCTGCAGCTTTTTTTTCCAGTTATCCCCCTGCCACTGGGAAGACTCTGTAAAGTGCTGGCTTTTCACTTACTGAGGCAGGGTATTTCTGCTCTGCCTTATTCAATTACTTCCTAGACCAGAAACATGTGATGCTTGCAGATTGCAGAGTTCAGCACTGGGCAGATAACGTTGTTGGGGAAAAAAAAAAAAAGAAAAAAAAAGTCCTATTTCTTGTCCTACTCCTATAGATCCCACTAGGCATTAAAAACACCCTAAAATCAGGCAGCTCCCTATTGTAACTGAGGCCCTTGAGTACAAAAACTGATGTTTTAGAAACTATTATCTCTATCAGCTGTCATTTGACAAAGGCTCAGAAGGAAATAGGCAGACTGTGATTTACAGTGAAATTGTAGTTTCTTCCAATACCTGAAAGAGATGTTCACTGAGATATCATCTGGCTAATTTCTTAGCTGCCAAAATTTATAAATATATTGCTAAGTACAGCATGAATAAAGACTCTGAGATTTTGTGGTGGGTTGACCCTGGCTAGAAGCCGGATGCCCACCAAAGCCCACTCTATCACTCCCCCTCCTCAACTGGGCAGGGGGAGAAAAATATAACGAAAAGCTCATGGGTGGAGGTAAGGACGGAGAGAGATCACTCACCAGTTACTGGCATGAACAAAACAGACTCGACTTGGGGAAAAAAAAACCAAATTTACTTTATTACCAATCAAAATTAGAGGAGAATGAGAAGCAAAACCAAATCTTAAAACACCTCCCCCATCCCTCCCTTCTTTCCACGCTTAATCACTTTCCCGATTTTTTACCTCCTCCCCCCAGCGGCACAGGGGCACAGGGAATGGGGTTGAGGTCAGTTCATCACACGGTGTTTCTGCCGCTCCTTCCTCCTCAGGGGGAGGTCTCCTTCCCCCGCACCAGCGTGGGGTCCCTCTCACGGGAGAGTCCTCCACCAACTTCTCCAACGTGAGTCCTTCCCATGACCAACAGTTCCTCATGAACTGCTTTGGCATGGGTCCATTCCATGGTGTGCAGTCCTTCAGGAAGGGACTGCTCCAGCGTGGGTCCCCAAAGGGTCACAAGTCCTGCCAGCAAACCTGCTCCGGCATGGGCTCCTCTCTCCATGGGCTACAGGTCCTGACAGGAACCTGCTCCAGCGCGGGCTTCCCGCGGGGTCACAGCCTCCTTCGGGCATCCACCTGCTCCAGCGTGGGGTCCTCCACGGGCTACAGGTGGTCATCTGCCCCACCATGGATCTCCATGGGCTGCAGGGGGACAGCCTGCCTCACCATGGTCTGCACCACAGGCTGCAGGGGAATCTCTGCTCTGGCACCTGGAACACCTCCTCCCCCTCCTTCTTCCCTGACCTTGGTGTCTGTGGAGTTGAATGGGTCCGTTCTTGTAGCCGGGTGGCATTGGTTGTGTCGGGTTGGACATGGGGGAAGCTTCTGGCAGCTTCTCTCACAGAAGCCACCCCATGTCCCCCCCACCACTGCTACCAAAACCTTGCCACATAAACCCAATATAGATTTATTGAGTTGAACAATGGAAACATGCTGTTCTCTCACTATGTGGATCTGCAGACAGTCCTGTTCCTCTAATTGTGAATCTGCTCACCAGGAAGCAGCTGTTGGCATTGTCTTACCTGCAAATCTCAAACAGCATGGGCTTCTTTGGTGCATGGTGGGACAGTACAGCTGGTACACAACAAATAGCATGAGGGAGTCCCTAGTCAGACGATGCCTGTGTGCTCAGTCCAAAAGTCCAGTCTATGTTGTTATGAAACAGGGAGTTGCGAGGCAGAGCTCATGAACAGAGGCCAATAGAAACTAGAGTAGAGCTACTGACTAAGTTTGCCATTTTTGTCATGGCCTAAGGGATGCTGGAGTTTAATGGGCTGTGTTGGCTCATTAGACATTCACTTTCATTTTTGTCATTGCTCATTGTAGTTAAAGATGTCACAAAAACTAAGCACTGAAGGACAGCACAGTGGGCAGTTCTTGGCTATTTTATAATCTCCAGGAGAGACCTCAGGAGGAAGCTGAAGGGAAGGAATGAAATTTGGAACATACCATGCAGAAAAGGTAATTTTCCTTGCTTGCAAAGAAGTGCTTAAATACAGGCATTTCCTGTGCAGAGAACCAAAGACATTCAAAATTTAAAATATACTTAAACACAGAAACCCATGTGACTGTATGCAACCGGGAAGCAGGTGCTAGTTTTAAGCAAACCTCAGGGCTTGTTTAATAGAAGCACATCTGGTCCTTAAAAGTCTGCACAGATGTTTGCATTTTAATTACACAAATCTATCTGGCTGCCCCATGTTATGCCTTGGAAAAGTCAGAAGTCAGCTCTGAGATGGCTGTACTATTAATACAGATGTTGCTAATTGATCACATGTTGGTCATGAAATACTGAGTTTAGAGCTGTGGCATTACCTCTGTTTTCTCTTGTGGTTCTTTGTCATATTTCATTTCAGAAAGATACTCTTGTTAATTAATGTTCTGCAGTTTTATGGGTTCCTTTAACTTTATAAGATAGGCCAGGCTTTTATACTAGCATAGCAATACCTGCTGTGATCATAATTTTATTCCAGGGCTTGGTAATATGATCATCATTGATTTTTAGAAATGTTTTGAAAATTCTTTGCTTATTTTTTGATCACTTTATGGGATAAGCTGCAAAATATGAGAGAAAGAGAAAAATATCTTTAAGCGTAAAATGTTTTCATAGTAAGACAATATGTTGGGAAATCATAGATGAGAGGAGTTATGATTTATGTGCTGAAGATTATTGAATAGTCCTGAATACTAATGAAATGTAGATACACTAAATAAAATTCAGTGATTAGCAGTGAAGCTGATAATGGAACTAAACTGGCTTATTTTAAGATAAAAATATCCACAAAACCTACCTGAATCATTACTAGGTACCTGGGAAGGAAAAGGATTGTTTGGACAAGAACAAAGTCAGTATTGGTAGGAAATATGCGAAGCCAAACATCTGAAGGCTGAAAATGAAAGGAATGTTTGGTAGCTCTTGTAGTCAGAAGAATACCTGTGCTGCCAAAGACTCTACCCTAAGATACTAGAATGTGGTGAAGAAAGAAAGAAAAAAAAAAAAAAAAAAAAAAAGAAAAAATAGGCAGCCTATGTATTAAAATAAACCCACAGCAGTGAGCTATGGATTTTCTGTGGATGTTTTAATAAGGAGACTGGAGCAAGAGTCGTTTTAAACATTGATCTAAAAAGTTAGGATCTCAGTGTTGGTCTGCACTTTACAAGTTAGAAGTGATTATTTTGTTTTCAAGGTTTTGTTTGGTTTGGGGGGTTTGGGTTTTTTTCTTTAACTTTCAGATCCTGAGTTGGAGTTCTGATTGCAGCATATTTCTCAAAGTATCCTGTGCAGGTGGCATACTTGGAATGGAGCCAGTTTAATAACTGAGGGATTTAATTCAGATTTAGTTGAGATAAAAATAAGGTTAAATTAAGCTAGTTATGTTTCCTTCCTGCCTTTATCTATGTGACACTTCACTACAGCTAAAAATACGGAGAAATGAGAAATTTCAGATGAGAATAAAGCAGCAGAGATATAAACATTAGTGAGGAGGGAATTATTTTATTTTAAAAAGCCTTTTCTTTTCAATCCTGTCTTCCCTGCTGAGAAGGAAGGTAAGGTGAAGGAAAAGTTTCCTGTTGAATTCAGAGATGGCAGAATCACCCTGGAATAGCAAAAAAATGCTTCTTACAGGGTGAAAGTCAGCATGAAACTAAGAGGGAGTATGACAAAATCAGGCAATGCCTGGAAATACATTTTATGACTGGGAGAGGACAGGGGGCAGGATGAGGAGCTCTACATCAGAAGTTTCATGCATCTGCAGAATACCTGACAAGCATAGAGCACATAAAAAGGACTGTTTTAGCCATGGGGATCTCATTGTGAGGCTTTGAAAACATGGAGGGTTTTTGGAAAAGAACAGAAGCTCAAGTCAGAACCAAATTTAGGCTATTCAGCACTGTTATCATCCCAGTGACAAATGTGAGAACCTAGCAAGCACAAATACAATGGAAAGTATTTAAATCTAGATGGGTTTGAAAACAAATACTTGATGAGGTTCATAAATGTCAAATGAACAGATGGAGCTGTGAATGAAACCAGCAGGGAGATAAGGCAAAGATTGCTGTGAGCTGGGGTGGAAAACAGGAAACTTCAGTGGTTGTGCTGCGGGGTGAGGATGAGGGACTTGGGCCTGCCAAGATAAGAGCTGCGACAAAGGCGGATACGGATAGTCCTCAGGCTGCAAGGAAGAACAGAGGTCAGCACAATCCATTATGGAAGAAAGACCCCTGCTTGCAAATCCTGGAACAAGAGAGGGGATGAGAGTGGGGCAGGCGAGGGAACCTGCTCAGAGCCAGGGTGCAGCTGAGTTTCCATACAGATCAGTTTGTTGGTGTGCACGCAGGACCACATCCTGGCACCACCATGCTTGGTCATTGGCTTGGTCATCAGTCCATATGTCCATGACAGGATACTCCTGTCTTACACACAACTGTTGTTGTGTGGAGGGTTTATGTGTGGCCATGCTGTGTGGGCTCCTGAAAGGCAAAGGACACCTTTGCTGGGCTGTGCTTGCATTTGGGTCTTGTGCATTGCAACTGTGACATAGGCCCCAAGGCCACGTTGGGCCAGAGGCTGAGGAATAAACAAACCTACACGTTTTTCTTCTCATGAAATGAGGTTATTATAAAAAAAAAAAAAAAAAAAAAAAAGTAGCAACTTTGTTTTCTGCCAGGTTATATGCTCCCCAAAATTATGCCCATTATGAAGGTCTCCTAAGATTCAGCTTTAGCTTTACACTCTCTACCATAAAAAAGTAGACTACTGAGGATATGCACAGGGCAACAAGCTGCTGCTGTAGAGTCCTCCTAAGCAATTACATCTTCACTGCCAGGCTGGACTGTCTCACAATCCTCATGAGTGAACCACCTTGATGGTGCTCTGCAGTAACTGCTGCACAATGGGAGCACACTGCAGGCCCAGATGACTATAGGTGTTGGAAACCTGTAGTTTCCCTTAATTGCAACAGATTTCCATGAGATGATCAGTGACACTCAAAACTAGGCTCCATGCACATTATCAAGTATATGCTGACTTCTCTCACAGCATCAAACATCAGGTTTTTGTCCATGCAGTTATTTACTTTACAAGCAGAAACTTAAAATTTGTGGATTGTATTTATTGGTTGGTTGATTGATTTGACCATAGCACACAAAAAAAAAAAAGACGTGAGACTGCTGTTCCCAAAATTCACCTTTAAAAGAGCCCTGCCAAATTTAAAATACTCCTTCACCTTCCTATTTCTTTTTTTTTTTTTTTTAACCTTATTCTTGTTTCCTGTGTTACCACCACTTTGCTTGAAAATAGTGTGGCTAAAGAATAAATCTGACGGTTTTTTTCTTCAGGTTGCTTCATTGAGTTAGAGTATGCTGAGCACGGTCAGTTTTTGCTATCCTTGGGTACTGTTTAGGAAAGAGTACTAACTTTTCAGACAGTTTGTGAACTGTGCTGTTATGCTTACCGTGTTTTGGAGACCATCAAAATGTGATATGCACGTAGTAAAAATTTTACATGCTTCAAAACTCTGTGGGTAAGAAATTTGATACCACACTGTTTAATGCTGGTCCTTCATATAATTGTAATACTGCGGCACTGCACCCAGAGCAATTTATTTTCCTTTCTTTTTTCTTTTTTTTTTTTTTTAACATGAATTTCTCATTGTGACAAGGTACCTCTCTTTTCCATTCCCTTCACAAAGTAGGGGCAAGCAAGAGAGAAATGTGAAATGTGCTTAGTGACTCCAAACACTTTTGTCTTGACACTGATTACTTATGGCACAGGCACGATTATTTTAAAAAGTAGTGTATTTAGGCTTCTGTGCTGTACTAGAATAATCACTATATGTATAGCAAAGAAAAAATGACTTTAAGAGTAAGTAAAAAGAAAAATTTCTATAAGAATAAACATTTTTTTGCAGCCAGATAAAGGCACTTGCAAATTTCCTTGCATGAAGGCTGTTCCAGAATTTTTATTTCACTATAAATGATTCTAGTCCAATATTCCACCCTCCTTGCACTCATTTAAAACTGAATCAGAATTCAAATAAGGATGAACCACCCACAGAGTCTGGCATGACAATAGAAATACTTGTTAACTTTTTTCCTACATGTTATTAGCAGAGGGAATTTAGGTTAAAGAGTTTTGATATGAAAATATAATTTTTAATTCTTGACTGTCCACCTTTTTTTTCTTTCTTGTCAGTGACTAAAAGTTTCTGCATGCCCTCATGGCCCAGGGTAATCTTTATTCAATAAATATTTTAGATAGTGAATAACAGACATACTTATGAGCAAGTAGAGAAGTCACTCAGCAAAATAAATAAATCATTTTGATTTGCTGAATTGGAGTCTACCAGTGGGGAAAAAAAAAAAAAAAAGAGGAGTAACTTCTTGTCTATCCATCTCTTAACTTTAGTCATTCATTCAAAACAGTTAAAATTGGACAAAAGCAACAAACATTTACAGACATTTGTGATGTCTGCCTTCATATTTAAGAATAGCATTTACCTCAGTTATTTTAAAATATCTGTAGTAAAGGAATAGATAAAATATTAAATTTATCAAACATAGAATGTAATGGGCCAAAATAAGTGTTTTTCATTCCAGTCTAATTTTCAGATGTTAATATGTTAATGGATGGCTCAGTCTTGGATACTCCAACCCATACTAGATACAACTACATAAAGTTACTGTTATTAAGCTTGGGAAGGCATATCTAAATGTGGAATTTAAACAGCTTATTCAGTCTTCATCCCTGGCTAACTGCACATACAACATTAGTGAAGAGATTACAGAGGCAAACACTTATATATGTAAATATCTTCAGTAGAGTTTGGAGCTCCAGTTGCAAATTATTTTGACATTGCCTGAAAATGTTAGAGTGAAAGAGACAGACTGACAAACTGCTTTATTCAAGCTAATGGCAAAACTCCCTTTGGTTTTTAATAAAGCAAGAATTTCACCTTTAAGACAAGTAAAATGCATTTTTCCCCCAAACACCAAGGAAACTGGTTTAAATTGAATGTCTTGGGGTGTGGGGTCCAAAGTAGCAACGCTCAAGTCATTGCAGTAGACTGGGGAATGGGACAGGCCAACTGTCAGAGTGATAAATCTTCCTTAGCTGTCTCCCACGACTGTAGCCAGAGGGTCAGTCACCTCGAGGGTGTGCACAATTACAGGAGGTCCTCTGCACCTCCTTGGGGATACCTAGATGTTCTACTTCCTTCTCCTCTCTTAAGTGTTTGTATACAAATGCACACGGCATGGGGAATAAACGGGAAGAACTAGAGGCCTGTGTGCAGTCACAGCACCACGATCTCATTGCAATCACAGAGACATGGTGAGACAGCTCATATGATTGGAACACTGTCATGGATGGGTATGTCCTCTTTAGGAAGGACAGACTGGGAAGACAGGGTGGTGGGGTTGCCCTTTATGTGAAAGAACAACGAAAATGTATCCAGCTCCACCTAGAGATGGATCGTGAAGGACTGAAGAGCTTTATGAGTAAAAATTAAGGGGTGACATTGTGGGTGTTTACTATAGGCCACCTGATCAGGATGAGGAGGACGATGGGGCCTTCTACAGGCAGCTGAGCGTAGCCTCAAGATTGCAGGCCCTGGTTCTCCTGGGGGACTTCAATCACCCTGATATTTGTTGGAAAAGCAACATGGCCAGGCACACGCAGTCCAAAAGGTTCCTACATTGCATAGAGGATAACTTCCTGATACAGGTGGAGCCTCTTCCTGGCAGGAAGAGCCAACAAGGAGAGGTGTGGTTCTGGACCATTTTCTTACTAACAAGGAAGGGCTGGTTGGGGATGTGAAGGTTGGGGGCAGCCTGGGTTGCAGTGACCATGAGATGGTAGAGTTCAGAATCTCATGTGGGGGTTATAAGCCAATAAGTATGGTTGCAACCCTGGACTTTAGGAGAGCCAACTTCAACCACTTCAAGGACCTACTTGGGGATACCCCATGGACTAGAGTGTTGGAAGGTAAGGGGGCCCAAGAGAGCTGGTTAACACTCAGGTACCACTTCCTCCCAGTTCAAGACCAGTGCATCCCTAAGAGAAAGAAATCAGGCAAGAGTGGCAGAAAACCCACGTGGATGAGCAAGGAACACATGGAAAATCTCAAAGGGAAGAGGAAAGTCTATGAAACGTGGAAAAAGGGTCTAGCCACCTGGGAGGAATGTGGTCAGGGCCTGCAGGGATGCAACTAGGAAGGCTAAGGCCCACTTGCAGCTGAATCTGGCAAAGGAGGTTAAAGACAACAAAAAAGGCTTTTTTAAGTTCATCAATAACAAAAGGAAGATTAGGGAATATGTGGGTCTGCTGTTAAACGAGGCAGGTGCCCTGGTTTCAGGAGACACTGAGAAGGCAGAGATACTGAGTGCCTTCTTTGCTTCAGTCTTTATGACTAAAAGTGCCCCTCTAGAACCCCAGATGCTAGAGGGAAGAGACAGTGTCTGGAGAGAGGAAGACTTCCCCTTGGTTGAGGAAGAACTGGTCAGAGATAGCCTAAACAAAATCAATACACACAAATCCATGGGCCCCAATGAGATGCACCCACGAGTGCTGAAGGAACTGGCAGACTTGATTACTAAACCACTCTCTATCATCTTTGAAAGGTCCTGGACAATGGGAGAGGTGCCTGAAGACTGGAGGATAGCCGATGTCACTCCAGTCTTCAAAAAGGGCAAGAAGGAGGATCCGGGCAACTACAGGCAAGTCAGCTTCACTTGCATCCCTAGGAAGGTGATGGAACAGCTCATTCTTGATACCGTCTCTAAGCAGCTGGAAGAAGGTTAACAGGAGTAGTCAACATGGTTTAACTAATTAATCATGCTTGACCAATTTGGTAGCCTTCTATGATGTCGTCACCAGCTGGGTAGATGAGGAGAGAGCAGTGGATGTTGTCTTCCTTGATTTCAGCAAGGCTTTTGATACCATATCCCACAATATCCTTGCAGCAAAGCCTAGAAGGTATGGGATAGACGAGTGGATGGTGAGGTGGATTGAGAACTGGCTGACTGGCAGAGCTCAGAGGGTTGTGATCAGTGGCACAGAATATGGTTGGAGGCCTGTAACTAGCGGTGTTCCCCAGGGGTTGGTACTGGGTACAGTCTTGTTTAACATCTTCATCAATGAACAGGATGTAGGGATAGGGTCCACCCTCAGCAAGTTTGCTGATGATATGAAGTTGGGAGGAGTGACTGACACACCAGAAGGCTGTGCTATCATTCAACAAGACCTGGACATGCTGGAGAGTTGAGCAGAAAGGAACCTGATGAGGTTCAACAAGAGCAAGTGCAGAGTCCCTCACCTGGGGAGGAATAACCGCATTCAGCAGTACAAGTGAGGGGCTGACCTGCTGGAGAAGAGCTCTGGATGTTCTGGACAGCAGGCTGGCCATGAGCCAGCAGTGTGCCCATGTGGCCAGGAAGGCCAACAGTATCGTATCTCAGGGTGCATTAAAAAGAGCGTGGCCAACAGGCAGAGGGAGGTCCTCCTTCCCCTCTACTCTGCCCTGGTGAGGCCATATGTGGAATACTGTGTCCAGTTCTGGGCTCCTCAGTTCAAGAGGAACAGGGATCTTCTGGAGAGAGCCCAATGAAGGGGCACACAGATGATGAGGGGCCTGGAGCATCTGCCTTACAAGGAAAGGCTGAGAGAACTGGGACTCTTCAGCCTGGAGAAGAGAAGACTGAGAGGGGATCTTATCAATGTCTATAAATATCTGAAGTGTGGGGGCCAAATGAATGGGGGCCAGGCTTTTATTTGGTGGTGCCCAGTGACAGGACAAGAGGCGATGGGCAAAAACTGGAACACCAGAAGTTCCAGATAAACTTAAAGAAAAACTTCTTTACTGTGAGGGTGACAGAGCACTGGAACAGGCTGCCCAGAGAGGCTGTTGGAGTCTCCATCTCTGGAGATGTTCCAAACCCACCTGGATGCTTTCCTGTGTAACCTGATGTAGGGAACCTGCTTTAAAATACTGCAGGTAAGGCTCATTTGTCATGAGTCATCGCACCCACACATGCCTTTGCTTAGGCACAGCCCTGCCATCAAACTACTCTCTCTTATAGGTACCAAAAATCAGTGGAAGAAAGTGATCTGTTAATGATAAAACAGTCCTTAACCAACACCAAGTTGATCTGTTGCTCAGTGACAACATAACTGTGTGTCTGTAAAAGAAGGAGGAAAGCATATTCAAGATCCTTAGGGCAGTGAGGAAGGCTTACTGTAAGCTCATCACCCTGGATTTCAGGAGAGCAGGTTTTGACTTCTTCAGGGATCTGCTTGGTCAGGTACCGTGGGATGAATTCCTGGAGGGAAGAGGGGTGCAGGACAGCTGGCTAATACTCAAAGATCTCCTCCTCCAAGCCCAGAAGCAGTGCATCCCAACAAAGAGGAAGGCAGGCAAAAACAGCAGGAGGCGTGCATGGATGGACAGGAAGATCGTGAGAACACTTAATATCAAAAAAGAAGCCTATAGAGGGTGGAAGGAAGGATTGGTAACCTGGGGGGAATACAGAGAAATTGCCCGTGGCCAGGGATCAGGTTGGGAAAGCCAAGGCCCTGACAGAATTAAATTTAGCCAGAGATGTCGAGGGCAACAAAAAAGCTTCTACAAGTATGTCAGGAAGAAAAGGAAAACTAGGGAAAATGTGGGCCCTCTCCGGAAGGCAACTGGAGATCTGGTCACCTGGGACATTGAGAAGGCTGAGGTGCTCAATGACTTTCTTGCCTCAGTCTTCATTGGCAAGGGCTCGTGCCACACTGCCCAGGTCCTAGAAATCCATGGAAGGGTCTGGGAGAATGAAAAGCCACCCACTCTAGGGGAAGAACAGGTTTGGGAGCACCTAAGGAACATGAAGGTGCACAAGTCCATAGGACCCCATGGGATGCATCCATGGCTCCTGAGGGAGCTGGCAGATGAAGTTACAAAGCCACTATCCACCATATTTGAGAAGTCCTGGCAGTCTGGTGAAGTTCTTGCAGACTGGAAAAAGGGGAACATAACTCCCATTTTTAAAAAGGGTAACAAGGGAGACCCGGGGAACTACAGGCTGGTCAGTCTCACCTCAGTGCCAGGCAAGATCATGGAGCAGATACTCCTAGAAACTATGCTAAGGCACATGGAGAATGAGAAGGTGATTGGTGACAACCAGCATGGCTTCACCAAAGGCAAATCGTGCCTGACCAATCTGGTGGCCTTTTATGATGGGGTAACAACCTTGGTGGATAAGGCCAAAGCAACTGATGTCATCTCCCTGGACTTGTGCAAGGCGTTTGACACTGTCCCTCATGACATCCTTGTCTCTAAATTGGAATCGTGTGGGTTTGATGGATGGACCATGTCGCGACGGAGGGAAGACCCGGATGCTCAATATGATGATCAGCAAGCTTCCGTTTATTGATTACATATGTGCTCCTTATATATAGCGGTTAATTAAGCTCATGCATACTCCCAAAGACCCACACTGATTGGCTCATTAATTTTCCTGGGAACTTTCTCTTTGTTATAACAGGTGGTATTGCCCTGTTTACGTCCCAAGGATGTCAACAGAATACTCCTTACTTTGTGGTTACCAGCTCCCTTCTTTTTCCCAGCTTAGTTAAAGTTGTTTGTCTGAAGTTATTTGAAGTCCCAAGGACAAGTAAGTATCTTGGAGACTTCTGTTAATTTACCGTGACTAATGTCAAGGGCCTAAGCTGGCTTACTGCTGCCTCTGATTGTACAACATCTCTAGTGATCTATAACAGGACCACTCGGTGGGTAAGGAACTGCCTGGATGGTCGCACTCAAAGAGTTGGGGTCAACAGCTCAATGTCCGAGTGGAAACCGGTGATGAGTGGTGTCCCTCAAGGGTCAGTATTGGGGCCAGTGCTGTTCAATATCTTTGTCAGAGATAGGGGCAGTGGCACTGAGTGCACCCTCAGCAAGTGTGCCGACGATACCAAGCTGAGTGGTGTGGTTAACACACTGGAGGGACAGGATGCCATCCAAAGGGACCTTGACAGGCTTGAGAGGTTGGGCTGTGCAAACCTCATGAAGTTCAACAAGGTCAAATGCAAGGTCCTGCACCTGGGTCAGGGCAACCCCAAACATAAATACAGGCTGGGCGATGAGTGGCTTGAGACCAGCTCCAAAGAGAAGGACTTGGGAGTGGTGGTGGTGCATGAGAAGCTCAACAGGAGCTGGCAGTGTGCACTTGCAGCCTAGAAGGCCAACTGTATCCTGGGCTGCATCAAGGAAAGTGTGACCAGCAGGTCAAGGGAGGTGATTCTCCCCCTCTACTCTGCTCTCATTAGGCCCAACCTGGGGTATTGAATCCAGTTCTGGAGCCCCCAACACAAGAAAGACATGGACATATTAGAACAAGTCCAGAGTAGGCCACGAGGGTGATAGAAGGGCTGGAGCACCTCTCCTATGAGGACAGCCTGAGAGGGTTGGGGCTGTTCATCCTGGAGAAGAGAAGGCTCCGGGGAGATCTTATGGCAGCCTTCCAATACCTGAAGGGGCTACAGGAAAACTGGGGAGGGACTTGTCATAAGGGCAGTTAATGGCAGAACAAGGAGAAATGGCTTTAAGCTGAAAGAGGGGAGGTTTAGATGAGATCTGAGGAAGAAATTCTTGACTGTGAGGGTGGTGAGACACTGGAACATGTTGCCCAGAGAAGTTGTGGATGCCCCCTCCCTGAAAGTGTTCAAGGCCAGGTTGAATGAGGCTTTGAGCAACATGGTCTAGTGGAAGGTGTCCCTGCTCATGGCACGGGGGTTGAAGTGAGATGATCTTTAAGGTTCCTTCCAACCCAAACCATTCTATGATTCTATGATATGACCTGTTAGTATTTCTGCAGCTGTATTACCAAGATAACACTTTAATGCCTCATCCTAGCAGATTTATCTGATCATATTACATTTTATAGGAAACTGAGAAAATAGAAACAGAATGGCATAAAATATTCATTGAACACTCAGGTTTTGCCCATTTTTTTTTTTTTCAGTTTTCTGTCTTCCAAGGGAATCTTGCCTTACCATCCCAACAAAAGTGGTTCCCTCTTGTAGTGATTTCCTTCCATTTGGCTATTGCGAAATTATCTCAGAAATAAATCCTACACCTTTCACAGTGAGGGGTGGTAAGTTAAAAATAAAATTTCTGAGGGTAAATAATACTTGTATATCTCTGTCGCCTGAAGGCACTGGCAGAATTATGCCTTATATTACATTTCTACAGTAGCATCTCTTGGCTTCCAAGAGAAATACAGCTTGTATTTTTGCATTAAGAAAGAAGATGTCCTGATGCAGGGCCCCTAGAAGCTCTCCGGACTGCTCGAGGATGTGCCTGTGCACAGGACTACTGCATTGTGAACACACTGTGGACTCAGTTCCTCAAAAATTCCTAACAGTGGTCTTTAAATGCTTTCACTGCCCTCTTCCTCCACACCTCCATCCTCAAATATGAGATGAGTATAGGACTTTTTGGTTTTTGTTTGTTTTTATGTATTGTGGTGTGATGTTAATTACAGGGTTATCCTGGCCACTCCAGGACATGTAGCCAACTGGTGTCACTTCTGTGTGCAAGTAATAAACATCGTGCACATTTCCTGTTTCCTGATCTCACACTGAGTATATATTTATATATACATAGATTGGATGGTTGATTTCAACATTTATCACTGTTTCCCAGATCATTTCCGGCTTTCCTTCTCCCCAAAGCACACTCCTTCCTGAATTGTTTCAAAGTAAAGTACTTTTCTGTGTGGTGAACATTTGTTTCCGGACAGGCAGCACCCAGCAGAAACAGATAACTCCAGAGAGTTGATTTTTCAGCATGCAGATATTTTTGTAGAGCCACTAAATCCCAACACAGGTTCTGCACATGGTAATAAAGCTGGCAAAAACCAACTCTCTGCCAGCTGGTATGGATCAAACTTTTCCTTACTTTTCATTGTACTTTGAGATATGTACCATACAGCAGTTGATGGTGTGACTAAATTTAAAGGAATAACAGACCTGAATCCAAACAGTGAAGTTACATCTAGTCCCTCATCTTTGCCTATGAAACTGTATTTCCAGTGCTTCATTCAGTCTTATTTCATGTCGAGCATATAATGTGATGGCTTTTCCTTGCACACAAGACAATGCCTTTGGCATTAACAGATGCACAGAAGTTTTATTTGCAACTTTAGCGTTATAAGGTGTGCATATTAATTGCTGATTCTTTTGGTTTTTTTCTGTTTGGGATAGGTGTTCATGTAACTCAACTTTTCTGGTCACAAATTACAGAAGTAGTATCACTAAGTTTTAGTAGTGATTATTCGAGGAGTGATGTAGGAGTTTTGCCTCACAATTCTTATTAAATGTCATGAGTCACATTACTAAATTCACTCACAAAATTAATTTAAAGTTTAAAGAACATTCAGTTAGAACCAACAGACATTGATCTAGAGCAAAGAAAATTTACCCTCGCTGAAGGGAGATTGGGCTAGGGTATATTTAAGTTACTGGACATACACAGGTTCCTTGGACCTCACGGTATGCACATATGAGAGCTGAGAGAGCTGGCCCAGGTCACTGTGAAATCACTCTTGGTTATCTATGAAAGGTCACAGTGATGAGGGGAGATCTCTGATGACTGGAAGACAGCAAATGTGACTCTTGTCTTCAAGAAGGGCAAGAAGGAAGATCTGGGGAACTACAGGCTTGTCAGCCTCACCACAATTCCTGGTAAGGTTGTGGAGTGAGTAATCTTGAAAACAATTTCCAAACATATTGAGAATAAGAAGGGGATTGGAAGAAGTCAGTATAGATTTATGAAGGGGAGGTCATGTCTGACCATTCTCATAATGTTCTACAGTGGAAACAACTGGCTCAGTGGATGATGGGCAAGAAGTGGACGCTGTTTAGCTTGACTTTAGCAAGGTTTTTGTCACTGTCTCCTAAAACAACATAATAGAAAAGCTGATAAAGTATACACTAGGTAAGTGTGTGGTGTTGTGGATCAAAAACTGTCAGAATAACTAGGCTCAAAGGGTTGCAGGCACAAAGTCCAGCCAGAGGCCAGTCACTATTGATGTACCCCAGGTGTCAGTACTGGGTCCAACACTTTTTAACACCTTCTTTAATCACCTGAATGATATCGGTGCACCCTCTGAATTGCTGACTATACAAAACCAGGGGAGTGGCTGTTACATCAGCTGGCTTTGTTGACATTTAGAGGGACCTGGACAAGTTGGAGAAATGGAATGACAGGAACTCCATGAAGTTCAACAAAGGGAAATGCAAAGTCTGAATCCGCTGAGTGATAAATCCATTCACCAGCACAGAATGAGGGCCAACCAGCTAGAAAGCAGCTTTGCAGAAGAAGAAGCCCAGAGGGTCCTGGCAGACACCAAGTTGATCATGAGACAACAATGTGCCCTTCCCACAGATAAGTCCAACAGTGTCCAGGACTGCATTAAAGGGAGCATTGCCAGCAGGTTGGGGGACCTCAGCACAGGTAAGGACATATCTGGAGTGCTGGGTACAGTGCTTGTCTCCACTACAAGGGAGATATGGACATACTGGAGTGGGTTCAGTGAAGGGTCACAAAAAAGATGAAAGGGCTGAAGCATCTGGCATACAAGGACAGTCTGAGACTGCTAGGACTGTTTAGCCTGGAGAAGACTTAGGGGTATCTTATCTGTGTATATAATACCTGATGGGTCAACTGAAGAAGATGGAGCTAGATTTTTCTCAGTTCTGCTCTGTGACAGGATGAGAAGCAACAGGTACAAAGTGAAAGGAAAAAAAAAACTGTTTAAACATGAAAAAAACCTTTTTTTATTGCAATGGCAGTCAAGCACAGAACAAAGCCCAGAGACACTGTAGAGTTTCCATCCTTGGAGATAATAAAATGCAACTGGACATGTCCCTGAGCAATCTGCTATAGCTAACCCTGCTCTAAGCAGAGGTGTGACTGAGCAATCTCTACAGGTGCTGGCCAGCCTCAGCCACACTGTGGTTCTGTGATTCTGTGACTGAAACAATTAAAAACAAGGAAAAATAAGTTTTGCTTATGTTTCTATTAAATAAAAGAAAATGGAGCTTCAGAGGTGGAGTAGCTGTGTGAAAAAATATATGTTATGCAAGAGATGGCATTCTTTTTTCCATTTTAGAAGTTGTTCCAGAACAGGTTAATTTCAGTGAGATAGCGGGCAGTAAGTAAATTGTAAGATCAGCTCCAAATGTCGATAGCTCCTTATTGCATTTGTAAAAAATATTTCACTCCATGGAGAGTACTTCTTAAAGTTTTGAATTTCTTCATTTGAGACCAAAAGATAAGATACCACATGCAAAACAGAAGAGATATTGTATGTATGTTTAGTGACTTCCCAAAATGTTCATTGAACATGTTTAAAAACTGGATTACATGATCCTTGCAGATTACACCTGGGTAAATGCCAGCAAGATACATGCTCCAAGAAAGGTGAAAATCTCCCCAAACTACAGTGAAATTAATGCTGCCAAAACTGGGGTTGAATACTTTCTAAAAGTATTTCCAAATGAAACTCCTCCATTACTCAGCTGGGTGCCAATAAACAGGTCAACTTTAAACCTTGGAACTTTAGATGCAGTGAAAGCCAAGGGCTTATTTGCTGCATTGTCATGACAAGTAGGATTTTTTCTTTTTTTTATTTAAGCTATTAAAGGACACTTTCAATATTAAGAAATGAGTTGCTTGTTCTGGCTTTACTCAAGTTATTTAATTTTTGTGACTTTACATAGCACAAAAGAACTGAAAAAAAAAAAAAAAAGTGGAAGACAGAAGCGAAGAGACTGAATTGATTTGCTTTCGAAAACAGAATTGAAATGGGAAAAGGCCTTCACAGAAAACAAAAAAAAAGAACCCAAATGATTCCGTAAAATCTCAAATCGCTTTGGAGAAAAGGCTCTGGAAGACTGAAAACAAAAATGATTCACTACTACTCAGGATGGGAAAAAAATGTAAAATCAGAAAAACAGATATTTGGAACAGAAAAGTAGGATAAAGGAGAATGTCCTTAGTAAAATTAATTTTAAACACAAATTGAATAAAAATTTCAGAGAAATAGCTAACGGAAAGACAAGGAAAAAACAAAAAAAAAAAAAAAAGAAAAAAAAAACAACCCCAAAACCCCACCAACCAAACAAACTCAAAATCAAGGATTAAGCTCGTTATAACAAACATACATACAGTCTGCTATTGATTTACATGACCACAGAGAAAAAGCTCTGTTCTTTGGATTCCACCAGTGCAGTGAACAGAGGGATCTGAGATCTACATCTGATGTATGATCTTAAATACAGCAAGATTTTATAAAATGTTCCTTCTACCTATTACTTTTTTATTAAATGTTGTGGATGAACTAGGATTTTAGACTTATGAGCACAAAGGGGAAAAAATTCCTAAAGTGTTTCTGCTCCTTTTTGCCCCTTACCTCTAGAAAGTACAAGTATAGCTTTTTGAAGGGTTGGGATGATAACTTATAAGGAAGTTTACTGTCTCTCTCTAACTGCGACACAAAATAAAACTCTGTTTTGGAAAAGGAGGGGAAAAAAGGTAAAGAGGTGAATGTGAAGAAATGCACTTCCTGCAGTGCTGTTCTGGACAAGCTTTCAGGGTCTCAGGCAGTGTCAGCAGAGGGTATCCCTCAAGAGCATCAACCCCCTTACGTGAAGCCATCCATGCACTCTGCTGCTGCCCCATCTCCGTACCCATGCCTGGCTTGGCATGTCACTACTCTCCTTTCTGATAGCCAGGGTCTGACCCATAAATCTCTGTCCTGGTAGCAGAAAAGGATCAGTCCTTTCAGCTCCTGGCCTAGCTCCCACCACTTGTCCTCTCCAAAATTCATGTGGAAGCCTGCCTCTTGCAGCCCAGCTAGGCATTATCAAAATGCCGTCAAGTTCCCAGTCTGTGGTAAGAAGTCTGATGCCAGCAACACTATAATGTACTCACAGAGCATCTGGAGGAGGAAGGAGCAAGTGCTTTAGGATGAGATGATGGGAGTGGCATCAGGAGGAGAGTGCTCATGAGGTGGGCAGTGTGTGGAAGACGTGGTCAGCTGTGGGACGAGGGCCAGGAAGAGGAATTTTGTAGGCTTACAGTGTCTTGCTTTAGTAAGTGCAGCATTGTCATTTGGCATAAATATTTTCATATCTGTTCTTTGTGACAGTTTTCTGCTGCTTTTATACGCATGTTTTGATTACAGCTGATAGGACATACACCAGCATGCTAAAGATTCACAGATAAATAAAGTATTCTTTGAAATAAAATGATTGGGCTTTGTTTTTTTGTTGGTTTGGGTTTTTTGTTTGATTGCTTGTTTTTCCCCCCCGACCAATGTCTTAACAGTCTTCTCCAAACAGTTGAGCTTGGTATTTCAAAATATGCCAGTGGACTGATTTTCTTTTCACACAAATATTTTTCTGATTTTCCTTACAAGGATGTAATCCCTGTTGGCTATGTTTAAATGCTTACCTCTGTCAATGCTAATAGTATTCTACATAACTTGTGCCTATGGAAGACTGTGGGATATGGAATCAGCTTCTCAAATCTTCCTTTATCATTCACTCTGCCTTGTGACTTTCTTTTCACAGCCCTAGGCCAAGAGAGGAAAAAATGTGTTAGCTCCCACACTGCTCACGGAAAAAACTGAGGTGAAGAAATTTATCTGAAATGTAATTATTTTTATTATTAGTGCTCTTATGGACAAGCTCTAACTATAGTACAGCTTTAGTGGAAAGATCATTCAGCTACGCTGTGGATTTCCACATGCAGACAAGCCCTGAAAACAGAAAGCCAAGGTATAAAAAGAAGAGCTATGCTTGCAAACCCTTTGTGTTGATCTAGCATCTGTCCTATGCACACCAGCCAGCAGAGACCTCTAGAGGCAGCTTCATCCTCCTGACCACTGGCATCCATCATACAGGAGATCCATCTGAATACTCCACCATCTGTGGGACAGCCATTTGCTCCCATGGTGCATACATGAAAGTCCCACAGCTTTCCCATTTCTGGACCATATGCTGCTCTCATTTATATCCCATGGATTTGCAACTGAGGCATAATGTAAATGGGAAAGCCTAGTTATCGGAGTCTGCTCTTTAATTTATGCAAAGCTGGGGCGCTGTCATTCTGCAAATCATATGGTACACATTTTAGGAATTCATCATTTGCATAAAGATGAGAGTGTCCTGAAAAGTGGTATGTGTATGAAGACACACATCTGAATCACAGAATTCACACCCAGATTTCTATTACTACCTCACCTTTAGGTTACATTGTTGCAGACACAAAGACAAAATTTGCATCTGGGCTAGGTTTCCAAATGCCTTCCTCTGTGGTTTTTAGTCACCCAATCTTTATTTAAAAAAACTTCTTTTTCTCAAAATTCCATGACGACTTTTTCTGTCATTTATAAGTACATTTTTAACCAATTTAATCTGTGAATAATTTGGGCCCCTGTAAATTATATACTTTATTCCTTCTTTCGTGAATTAAAATATTGAGTTGGCTTTACCATGGACATGAACTCTACAATCTGTGTTTCAAGTCAGATGTGGGGCTTTCTTGGTTTTTTTTTTAATTTTTAAAATTTGCCTTGTGTAAGCATCAGCAGTTAACTCATCATATTACTTCCATCCGTGCACACTCATATGCAATTCTCTTACTTTTGTGACACATACTTCTTGTATGTTTGCTTCCATGTATTTAAAAGTGAGACTTTTGTTGATGCCAAGCTGTTGGTGTCATGTCAGCGCAGTCCTGAGTGCACCACCAAATACTGTGAGAGCAAATTGAACTTTGACTAAGCTAACCTTGCCCAGCTTTGTGTGTGCCAATCCTGATTAGCTGGGCACCTGGTAGTGTCTAGAAAAAGGAGTGGGGGAGGCTGCAACAGAGCAGACTCCTTGTTGCATTTGCCACTAATTTGCATGCCCTTGTGCCTTCCCAGACAAAGTGATTTTATTTTTTTTTTTATTTTTATTTTGTTGCCTTGACCAAAGGCCAGGTGCATAATTCTCCAAACAGTTGTGGGCTAGGAGTCAGGTGCCTAAATGCCTTGTGGATTTGAACTTCAGTGCCTTCCTCCTAGCACCTTGAGGCTGTTGCCTTTGCTGTAAGCCACTTTATCATGGAAGCAAACCATTGAAAAACCACTGGTGGCACCAGAGGGCTTGTTTATTTCTGTTGCTATGAAAAGCTTAATTAGGGCAGGCTGTTTTTCATGTCCCATTTGTGGGTCTCTCTCATAACTGTCACTATTGAAAACCCACTTCAGTAAAAGGATCAGTCTAGCAGTCTTCAAAAGAGAGGAAAAAAATGAAGTGAAGAACTGCTGCCTTCTTTATGCTACTCAATTGACCTTTTCTTTGCTCTTCTGCAACACTACCATACAGTACAGGGGGTAGCGAAACAAATGGCTGCCCACTCCAATTTAGCTTTTGAGTAAGCTAGCAATGCTGTGTATCTTATCAAGTTATATTCAGTGCTCATTACAAAGCTACAGAAACTAGAGCATCTTGCTATACCATGGCAGCGCAGAATTAGTATGTTGGGGCACAACTGGTACTTGCTGAATTCCCGGAATTAAGTAAGTAGGATGAAGAAGGGCTTAGCCAAGTTGCATAGGTTGTTAAGTGATGCCACCATCTGGTGAGCTATCTTTTTTCACAGCAAATTGTCATGACACCCTCCAACAGCTGAGCAGTCACTTCAAAGCCCATGGTTTGAGCTCAGCTCACCTGTGTCCAGGCAGATGCCCCTCTAGGGACCAGGGTCATGATGGCTGTCTCAGGGTCAGCCGGGCTGTGTGAAGGAAAGCAGGCAGTTCAGCAGTGAGCAGAGGAGACACAAGACAGTGAGATCCTAGCTGAATATGCTCTGTGTTTCTCTTGGACTTCATGATTTCCCTGCTGGGATGAATTTTGTGAGTTCATGGTGAGGCCAAAGCACCTAAGGGTTATAAAAGCACTGAAAGCTCTTCCACATGCGATAGCATGAAGTTCTTTCTCATATGGTGAAAGCGTGACAAAGAGAATACCACTCAGCCAGGATATATAAGCAAGGTCTGAATGACCAGGCATTCAAGACAGGCAGTCTCTTATCACTTTTAAAAGTTATTTTTAAGTAAAATGCAATAGTGCTTACCTAAATACAACCCATTCTCCCAGAAAGTCTGTACTTGCTATGTAATATTGTATGAAATTTATCTTCTGTCCAGTGGTTATAAACCTTCATCCCTCTTTTCAACTTTAGTTGCTGAGGAGAGTATTTTGCATTTTGTCAAAATATTAATGACTAATTTTAGATGTTTGGCTTCTCAGAGAGCAACAAGTGGAAAGTTTTTTTCTCTTCCACAGAGACAAGCTCCTTTCATGCAGGACCTATTGCTGTGTGATTGATAGAAGTACTAGAGAAATAGGCAAAAAGCTCTGCAGTGTTGCATGTTACTTTCCATTAGCTTTCAGGGGTCTGTTCATTTTAAAAGGCTAGTCCATTCCTTAATACAGAATATCTGTTCTTCTCTGTCTTTGATCCTAACCATATTTTCCAGGCTCTATATTAAGTACAGTCTCCTGAGTGTCTGATTTAATCTCTCTTCTTTCTTGTTCATGTATCTGGTCAGAGAACTTAGTGTCACTGAGACATATTCATCCCAAGCTCTGAAACCATCTTCCTGTACTGCATATTACATACTTTATACATCTTAATGCCAGCTGTCGGGTAATGATCAGCAATGTGGGACTGATTATTGACTTTCAGAAGAAATGTAGAGATTGTAAATAATACAGTCTGTTAAGTTTGACAAGGAGATGTTAAATGTTCTATGATTCATGAAGCCAAGAAGGATATTAGTCAAGAACAGACCTGTTGCTGATTACTGTGGCGTCTTTAGAGAACAATGTGCATTTCTCAAATAATTAATTAAATATTCCACTTAATTGTAGAAAACTGGTATTTGTGCACAGCCAAGACACAGATAACAGGAGTCAGAGGGAGAAGACAGGAGCATGTGCCTTGGTGAAATTCCTCCATTTCAATGCACTCTGATCTGCATTCCACCTTGAGGGTTCTCATATGAGTTTCTAAAGCCCTAAAGAGGTAGAGCAATTTGCCCATAATGACTTTGTTTAATTTGATAGCAGTACCTCTGAGTTTTTTTAAAAAGGGTAATTTAATAGACAATTTTTCTTTTCTCTGGTTCTCCTTCTTTGGTTTCAGGTAAACATCTCAACTAATTTCATTCTAAGTGATGACCGTGGACTTTGGGCTTTGAAGTGAGTTTTGTGTTTCTCTGTTAATGGTTAATGACATGACTAACACCTAAATCATCATGCAGAATCTAATTTTATGTTCTGTTTTAGGTGTCAGGACTATCACCAGCAGGAAAAGAAAAAAAAAAAAAAATCACAGTCTTGGCATATGAAAACTTAAAATAAGGAAGAACAGCATCATCAGCTCTTTCACTTCATAATGTGATTACAGATCTACCAATTAAACACATCTGGTCCCACCAACTTAACTGCCCATATAAGCCACCGTACACATGGATATTTATGAAAAAAGAGAGGTGTGAATAGAAGTATAACAGGAATGTGAAGTATGTGCGTGGGGTTCACACTAAAGCAAATTCTTTCTGCTTAGCTTGGATCTCATTGTTTGCATGAATAAAATTTCTTTGCAAATTGCTCCATGAGATAAAAGAAGGCTTAACCATGCCTCTTGCAACATTTGTTGTTTTTACCTCCAGTTTTTAAAACATTTTTCTATCCTCAGGTAACAAAGTAGCAGCGGGGCAGAAAGGTGTCAGAGCAGTAAAATCTAGAGATAGAAGCCAAGCCTTTGTATTTCCAGTCTTGTGTCCTGGGGATTGGTTTGTTACTAATGCAAGGATAGCTGAAGAGTCAAGAAAAGTGTATCTGCTGCACATGGAAGAACAGAGAAAGAAACCAGTCACTGCTGGTTATGTGCAAGTTAAGTGCAAGTGCTCTTTTTAACAGATGTCCCAAAGCAAACAGTCATGGAAATGATTCAGAAATCCCACAGTAGGGCAGTTAAAAGCATATACATTAAAAATAGCCAAATGGCACAAAAATGAGAAGTTCATTGCAGCATTTGAGCAACACTGCTCAAATAATATTCACCATCAGGGAGGAAGGATGGCACCAGCATGGAAATGAGATACTGCGCTACCTCCTTGGCTGTCTTGTCTTTCTTAGGCTCAGCTCACACAGGGGTTCACACACTTACCCTGCCCCAGGCTGCTGTACTGGGGAGATGCAGGAACTCACCACACTCTCCCCTATTTCCCCACATCTTTCCTCCCGTGTCTCCAGGCCAAGGAAATGTGTATTTGTGTGCTCACAGGAAAGTAACTCCAGTAAGTGACATTTAGATACCTGGAAGTCAGCTTAGCTGTGACTTTCATTTATTTGGGCTTATTTTAGCATCTCTGTGGAGGGTGATGAGGATAAGCATGTTGACTGTAAAAGGAAAATCTAAAAGACATGAAAGTAAGCTGGTGTTTGACATTGTGTGAATTTGTATCTACTGTTTCTGACCAGTGATCACTTTGTCTAGGTGGCATTTGAAACTCTTGAAAAAGGATCATCTGTTTGTGGCAGCTAAAGCAGCTGACGGAGACGGCACAAACAATTTTTGATTATTTATTTTAATGGATGCTACTGGCCTGTTTTGGTCCAAGGTAAGCAAAACCAAGCTGTGTTAAGGATTCAGTGTTCAGTGTATTGACCTTTGATAATGTTTGCATCCAGGATACAGCCTGTTTTAAAGAGTAGGGTCATATATCATTGAATGTGTGTGCATTGCATACGTAGGAAAAGACACTTTTTACGTGTGCTATGCTGTTGTAGCTATTAGACTATCAGAACTGGTAGGGTAAGTTAGTTTCATTGCCCCAAATACAGATTTTTTTTTGTTATTTTGGTGCAACTAACGGTGTTAATTCTGCAGCTCTTCAGGATTCCTGGAGGACAAAGATTAGTCAGGATTTCAATCCAAGGAGGAAGACATTAAAAAAGGAATAAGAGGAGGTAAAACAGTATGATAACATTGTGGTAAAACAAATCTTCACAGACCAGAGCTGGTAAATGGGACTTTGCTATGCCCCTATGTAAAGATCTGATATAGAAACAGTCTAATTCTGCACTTGTTAAGTCTATTATCATGCCATTCCTACCTCCTCTTTAAGGGTTACCCAATTTCAAGATCTCTTCCTATTGACTACTTCAGGCTTTATTTAAACTTCCTCATTGCCTTGAAAGTCAGAGGAATATTTTGTAATATGGGTTTAATGGAACAGAAGTCCCCTCAGCTCTGGACTTGTCCTGTAAAGGTCAGAGAAAACTACAGTTATCTTTGATAAAATGTAGCCATGCCTTTGGAGGGATTTCTAATCTCAGGTTCTGATTGGAAAAAAGCAAGTCCCAATACCTACTTCTGTAAACACTGGGAATTCTTTAATGTACAAACAAATTATTTGGAAAGAAAATGGAAAGTTAAGACTTGCTGTTCAGCAAGTAAAGATGCCTAGAAAATAACTTTGAAATTTTTAGCACTGAAAATCTCTTCAAGCTCTTGATGCTATATATGAATTCATTTTAAAAGTACAGACTCAATCCAGCTAAGTGTTTCATGATATACTAACTTTCATCAGTATACTTTCATTTGCCTGCAGCAGTGAATACAAAGAATGTACTCTGCTATATTGTAGCTGAACTCAATGATTATACTGACATCTACTGGTATAATAATATTTTTAACTATTATGCTTGATATTTGAGGTAAAAAACAAGCTTTTTAGTTGTGGTATACGAACGCATCATTCCCTGCAAGTACTTATTTTACTTTTTCTTCTTTTTTCTTTTTTTTTTTTTTTCATTAAAACAACCACAATGCTATTGTGCTCACATCTTTCTAACAATGGAATGAATTTTCAAGCACTGCTTTTTCATTGTAATGAGACTCACCATTGCCAGTATTGCAATTTGAGTATTTTGGTTGGTATTTTTGTTGGATGGTATATCAACCAATTTTGGTTGTTTTTTTGGAACTCCCTAATCACGTATTGAAAGGGACTGGGGATACTACAGGCTAATCATATGTCATTGAAATGACATAAAAGGGATAGAACATAAATTTAATGGTAAGCACTGGTTTTCTGAGTCAGAGTCTAATTAGCCCTAGTAATACATCAGAACTGCTATATTATGACATGACAAACGCCTTGTAGCACAGCATCTGAATGAAGAAAGAAAGACACCCAACTCTTACCTACAATCACCTCTCACGGCAGTTATTTTAACACTTCTTGGAGGAGTTTTTAATTTACAGCTGGCCAAGCACATCATTAAATGGAATGGAATCCCATTAGAAATGAACATGCTAAAAAGCTGATGGGCAGGAAACAGTACACATGAATTATTGCTCTTCACAAATCTTGTCTTTAAAACACAAAAGGACGAACAAACAAGAACTTCTAAATGCAGTAAAAATTCCAGTGAAATGTGTCCTGAGCCATTTAACACATGAAGGAAGTTATGTCAGTCTTTTTTCAAACGTCAGTCTGTAACCTTACAACTGATAACTTTTGCTGTATTTTAGATGTTTTTTCCTCAAAGCCTAAAGAAGAAAAGGTATGCTGAGGAACCATCTTTTAAATAATCTTTCATTACTAGGTTTCAAGTCACTTTTCACAAAAAGTCCAATGTTGGGAGTGTTGGCTCTAATTTTGGCTGAGTCCCCCTAATTACAGAGCAACATTTTCATCTTGACCAGAGGAAGGAGACACACTGGCACTGTGCCAGTTCAGGAATGGAGGAAAAAAGACTAAGAAATTAGATCATCTGAAATTTAATAATAAATTTGTATGTTTTGCTTTTCCAAGGATGTTTGAAATGGTCTGTGGAATAGCCCATTTAATAATGAAAGTTGCAGGGTATGTATAGTAGCTGTTTCTTATTTCTGTCTGTGCTCATCATTATGTCTACTTCATTAACAAGATGCACAAAGCACTAACATAACACATTATAGGACTGTGGAGCAACCCTTGAAACAGTTGATTTATGTTTTACGTGCAGCCAGACAAAACCTACAATTTACATGCTTATCACAGAATCATAGAATGGTTAGGGTTGGAAGGAGCCTTAAAAATCATCTAGTTCCACCCCCCCTGCCCTGAGCTTCTTAAAAGTAATTATATATTTTATCTCAGGTTTGGACTTTATTAAAACAGCAGGTAAATATGAAATTTAAGATGGAGAAGCAGTCATGTTGAGTGATTAAATGTTTAATTTTGAAGGTGAAAACACTAAGAGATGTCTTGATTACCAGTAGCTTTGGACATGAGGATATTTTGTACATGTGAAGATCTCATTCTTTGTAAATTAAACATCATAATTACTCAGTCATTATAAGGATACATGACTCATTATCGTTTGCTCAGAGAAACTGCTGATCAATAACCATGTTAAATGCTTTTCCTTTACTGATGTGTACTTTTCTAAAATCGCAACAAATCACAAGAAATCTGTCCCAATCTAATCATCCTGACATGATATGGTCTCAGTGTGGCATTAGAGCAAGGCATTAGGAATATAAACTTATGTATAATAAATAGTTATTATTTTAAAAATATTTAAAAGAGTATTTGAAAAGGTCTTTAAAAGATTAATTTATTGTTACTTTAGATAGCAACAACATGAAAAGCAGTTTTTAGTTGGAGCCCTCCATTTAAGTATTGCACAAATATTAGTTAAAAGACATAGTTCTTTTGCAGTGTTGATTTATGAGAATGACATTCTTTTTATATGTTTTCAATACAACATCATCCTTGCATATCATTCAATAATCCCTAAGGCTGTGGTAATGGAGAATCTAAACTGACATTTAGGGCTACAAATAGTGAATTTATTTAAGATGTTATGGAAATGCTGCTGTAACTAGAAAACCTAAATATTTGAAAACGAGAATTTAGTACTCCTAAACAGGCTTCGAGCTTACCTTTTATTTTCCAACTGTGATAATACTGTGATAAAAATTACTCTCTGTAAAAGGAGACAAAGGTGAGGATACTAGTAACTAGTTGCACATGCTTTTAGAACCTTTTCATATGACTAAATATCACACTTAAATGCCTATATGACTAAATTTTCCATCATATGCCTTATATATTGTAAAATTTTGCCACCTATGGTCAAATTCACCATGTACTTTATGACAGTAGTCTTGACACCCATCTTTGAAGGACTGTCACTAAACAAAACAAGGGTTCCAGCATCAACTTGTCAATTCACTGATGCTGTGACCATCGGCAAGCCAGCCTGACTTCCTCTGTGGTCTGGGGCATCAGATTATAGATCTATTGGAGCAGGTCCAGAGGAAGGCCAGAAGATGGAACACCTCTCCTGTGAAGAAAGGCTGAGAGGGTTGGGGCTTTTCAGCCTAGGAAAGGGAAGGCTCATATTGCAGCCTTCCAGTATTTAAAGTGGGGTTTATAAGAAAGATGGAAAGAGACTGTGATGACAGGACAAGGGGCAGCAGTTTCAAACAGAAAGAGGCTAAGTTTAGATTGGACATAAGGAAGAAATAATTTGCAGTGAGGATGGTGAGACACTGGAACAAGTTGCCAAGAGAAGATGTGGATTGGAACTGTTAAAGGTCAGGGTGGAGAAGGCTTTCAGCAACCTGATCTAGTGAAAGATGTACCTCCCCATGTCAGAGAGTTGGACTAGATGATCTTCAAAGGTCCCTTCCAAACCAAACCAAACCAAACCAAACCAAACCAAACCAAACCAAACCAAACCAAACCAAACCAAACCATTCCACGATTCTATAATTTTACATAGTGTCTTCTTTTGCAAAAACTATCGGTATCTATTTTAATACAATATACTATCTAGTGAGCTACTGCACTTCTTCCAGTAAGGCATCCAGACACTCGGTAAGGCAAACAAGCACTATTTGACTATTTCTAATGAAGAGTATAAGAAAATTATGATCGTAAGTGTAATGAATATTCTCTGTCTTACTGTTTTTCATGTCTTCATATTTAAGTGCCAAATAGGTTTTCTTCTATAATTTTTTTTGTAAACTTGTACTGATCCATGTAAACTTCTGTCCTGTGGCAAAGAGCAGTGTCCCTCAATCAATGCTGGTTTCCTGTAAGCGAAGACTGCAGCAGCTATTACAGGATCTGTTGTGAAAAATGTCTGATGCTGCACCAGGCAACTAATTTGTACATCTTCAACTTCAATCATTTTCACTAAAAACATTGCCTGTATTTTATTGTATTGTAAAACAGTGATGGTATGCTAATCATGTGTTAGTATTGTGGATTGTTCATTCCCTGTAGTGTATATTTGATAATTATGTGTGTCTACATGATGCAACTACATAGGTATCAGGAGCAGGGTGGTTACACTGGCACAGTGTCCACCTAGGCTAAAATTCTCTGTTGCCCAGAATTAATTAGCCAAGTCAAGGTACTGCACTATTGTGGATCTAGTGTCTTTGGTACCCATGCTATCTCTGAACACTTGAAGCTAGGCTGCCTATCTCTGCACAGCAGTGTGTCATACCATGTAGTCATATCTGAAGTGGTAGGTAGCAACAAGAAGTCAGGGCTGGCCCCAGCAGTAGCTTGAACCACCCTGGGAAGCAATTCTGCAGAGAAACTTTGGGGGAACTGATGCCTTTCCTGCTTTATGAGCTTGTAACAGGTTCCACAAGTTGTAGTGATGGATACTCCATTACACTACATGCTTAACTCATCTTACACTTGGTAAATGTAGTCCTTAAATTTCTCTTAGTTTCTCTTGGGTGTTCAACTGATTTATTTACAATTTTGAAGAGAAATTTAGAAACATTTTTTTGAGCCATCTGCCAAATTAATTTGAAGTATAAATCTCTTTTGTTGGTTCTCTCCAAGCTTCTGGGCTGAAAGACTATCAGATTTATTTTTTCACTCATTGGAGAAATGTTTATTGAGTTTTAACAGATGGTCAAAATCTTTAATTTCCAGAGTTTGAAATTCCTCTCTGGTCTTATCAAGTGTCTTCAGTACCTCTGGGTTACAAGTCAATTATTTTCCCACAGAAAATTTGATTTCTCAGGTCTCCCATCCAGGTTGAAAAATCACCTACCCGGTCCCACACTTATATGGAAAATACTCTTGTAAGCAATGCATAACTGTCACTGCTATACTTGGTACACACTGTCCTATCACACTGTTGATGCTTATGGCTTAATGAAAGTTTAAGGCAGCTGTGGTGGTTTCATTCACAAATAAGACCATGAGGTCCTGCATTCACTCCCTCCCCAGCTGCTGAGATGAGGAGAAAAACACAACAAAGTTGTCATGCATTGCAATGAGGACAGGGACAACTCACTCACCAATTACAGTCATGGCCAAAACAGATTTGACTTGGGGAAGAAAAAAAACCAATTTAATTCATTAGCAATCAGTCAGAGTAGGATAGTGACACATAACAACCACAACTTAAAATACCTTCCCCACACATCCCCTTTTTCACAGGCTCAAAATCACTTTTCTCCTGAATTCTCTAACTTCTCCCTGCAAGTGGCACAAGAGGGGAGGGAGTGGCTGTTGCAGTCAGTTCATCTCTGCTGTGCTTTCCAGCATGAGGTCCCTTCTGCAGGCTACAGGAGTCCAGGAACAAAGTTTTCCCACATGAGCTTTCCATGGAGTCATGGACCTCTTCGGGCACAGCTCCCAGCTCTGGCATGGGGATGTCCATGGGCTTCAGATGGGTCTCCAGTCCAGCGCATCTCTTCCCCCCACCTCTGGGGGTCTCCTTGGTCATCATGAGCTCTCAAAGTCACAACTGCCCTCGGGCACAGCTTTCTGCTCCAGCATGAGTCTTCCCTGGTCTAGACATGGGTATCTGCTCTGCTGTTGAACTTCCATGGGCTGCAGGGGACATCATTTATCTCTTCCTACTCTTCTCTGGTGTCTGAGGTTTTCTGTCTCTCCTCCTTCTCCTTCCTCATGGCAACAATACTCTTTCTGTTTAGGCTGATGGTCTTCTTTTGTTCAGGTCAATGAACCCCTCAAGGTTCTCTCCTCCTTCTTCTTTTCAAAACAGTTCTTTCCCTCATAAATATTGATTCGAGGAGGCGATTTCCTGTTACTAACTGGCTCAGCCTGGGCTGGAGGTGGGTACACCTTGGAGTCTGTGGAGCTTTGCGAAGCTTCTCACAGGGGCCATCAATGTAGTCCCTTCCCCCACTACCAAAAATGGCACCCACACACAAACCCAACACAGGCATCTGGAAGTTCAAAACTGTTTATAAATGGGTATAAACATACTGTTCCTGAATAGAACCATAGAAGCAAAGTAAGTCTTACTACACTATTCAGAATATAAATTTGCTCGTTCAAAGTATTTCAAGCATTTCCTGTACAATTCATACAAAAAGATTCAAATAAAGATGCTTGCAAAGTTGAGAGCATTATATGACGTAAGAGACCTGTTTGGATGTTTCCCTGAGACAAAAAGTAGAAGGTAATAAAACTGGACCTGGATCCAAAGAAAATGTGATTAGTCCAGCTTGGTATAGGCTGGTAAATACATTAGATATCTACTCCTTGCTATGGCTTTCAGGGGCTTGATGGAAGTACTGAGATAAGGGAAGAGAACATTTGTTGTCTTACAAAACTATGCTGGGCCAAAAGCTGTCTTAGGAAAGAAGAGCATAGACAAGGGTATTCATATCTTTCTCCCTCCTGGGACCGAGACACTTCCCATCATGTAAGACCTACAGATCATGAAGTCCTCTGGCTAGTTGATATCTGAAACAAAAGCTTGCTCTTTTTCACGTGGAGTAGAGATGTTCACATTTACACAGAATAGTTGGGTGGGTAGACTCTCAACCTGGAGTGTAGCAGACCCTGATTCAATTTTCATTCCTCCCTCTGATTGGACTGAGGGCTTTCTTGATCAAGGACCATACTGAGACATTCCTGGAGTGAACTAGGTTAAAGACTTCTGGTTTTAAATGTCAGTAATGGCATATATGAGGACTGTGAAATGGAACAGTTTGAGTGACAAATGCAGGGACTGTGCCCAACTCAGCATACCATTAGCTAGGATAGTCTAGGTTATTTTTGCAAGAAATGTGAGTTCAAATCCCTTCCAAGAGGGATCTCACTTCATTTGTCTCAGTGCCAAATTCTTCCTTAAAAATGGGGAAGAAGCAGAATGCCCTTTGGTCATTGTGGTACTTGGGCAGGAAGGTATCTTCTAAGAGGGAAGTCTGGGTACAGTGATCAAGATCAGGTAGAAAAATGTCTGCTCTATGAATTCTAGCAGGGCTTACCTGAGGGTGGACTAAAAGTATACCAGGAAACAAAGATGGAGTCATCTACATAAACTCAATGTCACAAACATAATGCTGATGGATCTCAAGGTGTGAAGGCCCAGGCAGCAGACGTGTATGGGGCTGTGTTGGATGTAACAATACTGGTAGCCTTCTCTAGGTGCTCACACAGATCTGGAGAAAGGCTTTTTGATCTCTCCACCTTGAGTAAATTCTCTAAGAACTGTTTATCTCCAACTCTTCTGAGGGTAGTTTCAATACTCAGGTCCAACACTGATTTCAGTACAGAGGAGTGGACAGTGCTGTTATTAGAAAAAGCACCTGCAGAAGCTGTCTGCACTGAGGGTGACCTTGCAGGCACAAATGTCTGAAGGCACCAGAAATGTTCCTGCAGTGAAGTTCATGTGAGTTGTCATGCATGTCTCCAGAAAAGGAGAACAGACACCATAACCTGGAAGAGGGAAGGAGAAAGGCTGCTAGTAGCCACATGGCTGAGATGATGGGCTCTGTGCTGTGGGGTGGGGGGTCATATGCAAACTAGTGGTCTAAGTTTGCATACAGATAGTCTCAGCTAGTTTATGCAAAGAGCAGCCCTAAAAACTAAAGAGGTTGTTCTCCTGCTGCCGACTTTCCTCCTGTCTCTCTTGTCAAGTCTTTCCTACTGAAAAACACTCGAGGGGGAGGTGTAGAAACATCTCTCTTGCGTGCAGCAGCTCTTTTCTACTGTTGCAAGTAGCATTTTATAAACCAGATGTGCATTTTGGACCTCCTTCATGTTCAGGAACATCTGTCTATATTAAAGTGATAGAGGATTATGAGATCTAATAGGTTCAATATTTTTGTGCCATCTACCTTCCCCTCTTTCTTGTAAGTTGCCAGGGCATTTAGAGTTCTGTTTTTCAAAGCTCAAGTTCTCAAATGATATGGACATGAGAGAGAAGAGCATGGGAGGGAAAGGGTGATTTCTGTTTAGTTGGGTTTTGTTTATTTTCTGAAATGACATTATTATTCTTCATTCTTCCTACATACAAATTAGATTCAGAGTTCAAATATTATTAACAGCAGCTTTAAAATTCATCACTTTGCAGTTGTCAAATCCATTTCCTCTTGGTTTGTCCCCTTGGCAACAAAAATCAAAAGGCAACTATACGATGAAAAAAATGCAGCTCATCTGAGCCTGTCTTTGCATAATATATTTTGAGATTCTGACTGGCTGTAGACTTGATGTTGGCTCAAGACAGAAAAACTGGAGGAAGTTTATGAGTGCCTTGAGATCTTGTCCTGTGCTCCACACGCTATATGAATCCTTAAAGGTTCAAGATAAAAATGGACACTTAGCCAAAGAGATTGGCAACACCATCTATCTAGAAAATGTACTGTTTTCTGCATACAAGTCACGAGTACAGATGGGAAACCATTTTACTGCTGAAAGTGAGGGGTTCCGCTTACTATAATTGTGTGTTTTTATATGGAATATTCATTCCTATTTTATATAAGATGGAAGTTTCTGGCACTCACTCAACAGATAAGGGCAAATTTTCACTTTTCATATGAAAGCAATACCACTGTGAGAAGGAATCCTTATCTATAAGAGAAGCAGCAGACCTAAACCAAAGTGCATTTGAACAGAAAAAAGGGATTTACTGAATAAACTTCTTGCCCTAATACAGCTTTTTCTATGTTGGTGAGAGCACAGTTGAACTAAATTTATATTCATTTCATTTGCTAAAGTGATTTTCACTCAGTACTAAATTCCTATTTAAGAATTAAGTAGAATGGACCATTCAATTGTCAGATATATGTATAAATGGGCTTATTCCAGAAACACTAACATTTTAAAGTCTTTTAGTCAGTTCAAACCTCTTTCCTCACTGTGTTTTTTCCATTTTTTAATTCTTTTTTGGAGGCATGTAGGAATGGTGAAGTCCTTTGCAGTGGCCAAGCATGTACAGAGGAAGGCAAGTCTGGCACCAATCAAAGCAAATTGTAAGGATTTTTACATCAGTGAACCTGCCTGAGACCTTAAAAACTTGTCCAGTTACAGACAGGGTCGTTCGCATCTGGGCCAATGGTCTGTAGCACAAAACGCCAGAAGGTTTCTCCTTTCATTCAGCTCACTGAATAGGAGATATTCTCAATATGGTAAAGGTTCCCTCCAATCTTCCTGTTTTTACAGGTGCTGATCTTGCTAGACAAAATAGCATTGGTATAGGATGACAGGAATAATGGCTAATAAAGCCTTTTTTTCTGGGTAGCCTCTTCAAGGGATTAGAGCTATTTCTTTCAGAGATGTCATTTGCCATCCGCAAATGATTGGGCTGATGTGAATGAGCAATATGTAGTTCTCAAGATCCTAGGTAGAGAGATATGTATTTGGTATGTTTGGATTTTAGACTCAAAATCTCCATAACAACACCAATGCCGTGTTGGTAATCCCCAGTCTGTAATAATTACATATTCAACTCAGCTACATACTAATGGTATTAGCTGCAGTTAATAATACTAGTAATACTAACAGTTTTAGTGCTAAACCAAAGTGCATCTACATCATAAATAAGGTGAAAGAAGGACATAGATTACATTTTGATCTCTTCTCTACACATAACTTAAAATCGAGAGGGATCATGCAGAGCCAGGAGGAAATAGCGCCTTTGGAACAGCATCTGTGGAAGGTCATGGAGGAGGTTTGTTTGCAAGGTCTCTCTGTACACACAATAACTTGGCAAAGCGATCTGTAAATCTTTATTGCCCTCTCAAACAGATGACAGCTCTGATGCTGGTCCTTGTCTGTGACTGGCAGATACCATTTTGATGGTTCAATAGGTAGGGAACTGTTTCTCCAAAATGGGAAATACCATGAATGTTTCTGTGAACAAAAGTCTAGAGACTGCAAATGCAGACCTGTATTTCTCTGAAGATTTTAACTCTGAAAACCACTGAAACAGAAATATTTCTCCAATTTCAGAGTTTGAATCAGAACTAAAGAGTTAATGACGATGTGTACTCTTAAAGCTAGTCTGTGTCATACACTCTATAAGGCAGGATCTCAGAAACACTGATTAGCTAAATAGCACATACAGAGGAAAATGCAAGCTATTTGGACAGTGATAAACCACAGAGCCACATGACAAATTGATCTATACATACTGCTCTGCTTTACTTTAGTTTCACCAATTCATCTTCAAGAGGATTTATTCTGAAAATCAATCGGCCTGCCAGAGAAACATTTTCTTTTCTTCCTATAAAGATTGCTCCCACCCATCTAATGTATTTTAGTTTACCTGGCAGCAAAACTGGTTATTTACATGGCATTCTTTCAGATAAATTTGTATCACTGTTCTAATATCCCAACACTTAGGGAAGAGGTGCTATTATTTTCAATACATAATATTAACATAATCAGCGGCATACAAACTCCTGAACTAGTCTGGCTAGTTCCTCTCATTCTGTTTCTTAAAACTCAAGGAAATCTCAGGGAGGACCTACCAATTTTTCTAGCACAAAATTTATTAATGACATACTGTCTTGTTTTTTCAAATACTGGAACAACTGTTGCACTGACAGCTACCCCAGATCACATGGTGCTCTGGACTGTCTCCCTTGAGGCACTTCTGAAAAAAGCCTTTTAAATTAGATTTTCTGAGTGTGGGGTCTGTCAAATATGAGCCCATCTTTGGCAAAATACAATATTAAAAAAAAAAAAAGTGCCTCAATCTGACAAAACCAGGCTCTTCTTGTAGGTATTATGTGTCTGAAAAATCTACGATAAGGTTAACATGCTTTGTCACTTATTTGGCTTCACTTCCCTGCCATGGGCAGGGCCTGTGTTTTTAAACAATCCTGTTTTAAACAATTCAATCTGTGTAAATAAATGCCCTTTTAATTTGCCATAATTTCAAATATTTTAGTTTGTAGTTATAAATAATTAACATATCTTTTATGATTTTTTTAGTCTGTTTTACCTTACGGGGCATACTTTCTCTTCTACGCACATGTGTAACCTCCAATAGCAATAATAACAGTTAGGAAGTATGTCCCCAGGGGATATAATTTCCCTAAAAACCTTTAAAATGTAAATCTATGCACCATTCTTGCCAACATGTATGTTCCAGTAAGTGAAACTAATACTCTGTACTTGCCAGTATAATAATCCAAAAATTGAATAAATTCCAAACACCAAAGTTAAGAGAAAGTTCCAAATTTTAACTCTGCATAACAACATGCATGTTGTTAACTCCAACTGCATAGTTACTTCTTGCCATCTGACTTATGAAGTGTAACTATTATGTTGAGGTGATGGAAAAGAGTGTTACGTTTAATTTGACTGTATGCTTCTACTAGTATAACTTCTGGAAAATGTAGTACAAAAACACTGTATTCTCAAGAGCTCCATGAAAAGGAAAAAGAAAGATGGTGATACAGACTTATTTGGATAGATAAGGATAAAATGCATAACCAAACACTTAATACATTTAGATTACTAGCTGTAGCAGTAAAGATCAGAGTTACCTTTGATCTCAGACTGTTTTGTTTGCAGTTTAATTCCACTGAATGCAATGGATTATTCTTGGTTTACACATCTGGGAATAAAATTTGATCTATAATAATTATTACCATTTTCTAACGAGGAGGATTGTTATTAGTTGTGTTTAACCTAAAATTTGAGTAAATGGTCTGCTGGAAAGTGTAATAGTGTGTCTCTGTATGCACAAATACACATGAATATACATTAACAAAATGATGCTGTAATATTGAAGATTAAGGTTGTAAAACCAGAAATGCATTCAATCTTTAATTAAGGCAGTGCTGATGAAAAGGGTTTATTTATCTATTTTTATGTTTTATTCTAAGTTCAGAGATGGAATTTTTCAAGCACAAATATATAAAATATATTTATATATATAATATAAAATCCCTAAAATACATATTCTACCCATTCTGTGGTAGAGCGTGTAATATCAACGCTCATGCCAAAATATACTACTACAGAGAGAGGAAACTAAACAATTATTGTTGTGAATGTATCTTTTTTGTTAGGAAATAAATTTACTTGTGCCATAAATGTTGTTAAATGTGCTTCAGAGTCAAAACCCTTTCCACAGTGAAGTCAATGTTTGTGACTCAGAGCAGGATCAGACTCTCACTCTCATTTCATTTGCTAGATTCTGTTCCCATTACTATTTTAAAAGACTGCATTCCCAACAGTGATCTGATGAGTGATTTAATGGACACATAGACTTGGTTTTGGTGCCTCTGTTATTTTTCAAAACACTTTTTCTGAGTTTACTTCTCCTTCATGTTTTCTAATAAAACTAAGCAGTATATCTTTAATATTAATCACTGCTATTTTAACAGTAGTAAGTAAATTAGGAAGGCAGACATCTCATGATATATTGATACTTCTACCATGAGTATATTTAAATTTATTTAAATTGGTCTGAGAAATTAAACATTACTGGAGATTAATCCTGGAGAACAGAAAATGTTGGTTTTGTTTTTTTTTTTTTTAGCTGCCCTTCATCTTCTCCTTTCTGACAGAATATTACAGTTTGTGGTCATAATGGTCTTCTGAAGAAAGCTTATGTTTTAAAAAGCTGCTTGCAGTTTTTATTTAAAATCACATGGATAAACGTATTTAGGTATAACAATTTTTTTTTTTTTTTTTTAGTTTGCAAACCCCTTAGGCTTGAAATACAAAGTAGATTCTCTTTCCTTATATTTTAAGGACATTTTAAGGACAGCATCTCTCAAAATTACACAGTAGTAATGGCCACACTACTTACACTAGCAAAGCCGTGACATTATTGAAACACTGTGTGTCACTGTACATCACCTAACCCACCCTGGGGAATCATTAATACTGTGCCACCCTCCTTTTCTGGCAAGGGGCTGGAGAGGTAACATGGCTTCCTCATTGTGGAATCAGTGAAATGACTATCTTTTTGTCCTACTTTATAACACTTTCTGTCAAAAGGAAGGAATGAATGAATACTAATTGCTGTGGTCTTTCTAGTTATCTCTCTAAACCTGAGAGCAGGTATATCCACAAGATCACTATTGTACTCCTACCCCTAATAGTTTGCTTTGCTATTTGCTAGAATCACATCTGCGTGACCCTGCATCAGAGTCATCAGCTACTGTACGTGAGAGCTCATTATGTTACTGTGATGCAAATTCCCATTACAGATGTTTTGTATGTTTACCAGGAGGGCTAGGTTTGTGGGTACAGATATGTTAGCATAATTGTACTCATGTAAATATTTTTAACACAGGCAAGGCTTGAGGTTTTGAACTGATGTTTTGAACTTAAGTAGGTATAATTTACTTAATAAATACTTCATGGGACTTGACAAAATCTGAATATAATTGAAAATGCAAATCTGTTTGAAAATTGCAGTTTGTGTGTTAAGAAATTATCTGAAAGGTATATCCCATATAAACACAAATTGCACTCCGAAGAACTAATACACAGCTGATGTTGTTATACATCAGGAATACCATACCATTGTACCCAATTTTGACTTGTTTTTAGCTCCAAATAAACTTACTAGAGTCACCATATTTTATTTCAGTGGGATGCTGTGGTTAAAGCACGAGCAACAGGAAAAAATAACAATAGCTGTCTGATTTTGCGTCTATCTAATCTTCTGTGGCTTATTTATTGAACAATGATACATGCAAACAAATTGTACCTTATTTAAAAAAAAAATAATTCTGGATTCAATAAAGGCTCATGTTAACACAGAAAACCAGTGGGACAGTTTATAGAGCATTTAATGCCCTAGCTATAGCAAACAAAGCCTCTATATGTGATTTTAAAAAGAAATACTCTCACCAGGATGCTGGATCGAACAATGTAACATGCGAGTAAAATACTTAAAATTATTTTTTTCTGAGTTAAGAAGTGGAAAAAGGATTGTTAAACAGGTGCAATTACATGTCTTTTTTAATACATGGTAGAGGAAATGGTAACTACTCATCTGGCATTCTTCAATCTGTCAACCATAACAAGCAAGAGAAATATTGTTTGGAGGCTCAAATTTTTTCAGAAATTAATCTTCTTCTTCTTCTTCTTCTTCTTCTTCTTCTTCTTCTTCTTCTTCTTCTTCTTCATAATAATAATAATAATAATAATAATAATAATAATAATAATAATAATCCATGCAACGTACAAAGAGATGTGTTTCCTAAAGCTTACATAATAAATGTTCTGCCTGTGAAAGTGTACCGGGATTGCATTTATTTATCCTCTCACACAGACAGCACTGTATTCCATTCTATCTCCAAAACAGTAACTTTCTTTAACTTGTTTGTGGGACAAAAAAACAACCCCAAACAACCACCACTTGCATATGATGGCGCTTACAGTCAAAACCCGCTTGAGGAAAGAACCAAACCAAGCCGGAGGGCGAGCAGAGGAAGCGCGCTCCCAGCTCCCGCAGCGCCAGGGCCGCGGCCGCCGGGGCTCCTCTCCCCGTATGGGCTCGAACTTCAAGGCAGCCGCATCGGCAGCAGAAAATTATTTTCTGGCAGGAAAAGAGGAGAACGTCATCCCGACAACGACTGAAGAGTGAAGCAAAGTGAACAAACAGCAACATAGTTCCACTTTTTGCAGAACTTTTTTTTTTCGGTCATTGCAAACACTCCTGCATTGTGTGCTTTATTCTTCCGATGTTTTTACCCTTGTGAAACGTACACATCATCTCTTTACATTTAGTTAAGGCACTAACCAGCTGGATTTTAGTGGGAAAGTCATCCTTTCATGAGCTCTATGACCTGAGTCTTCACTTACTCTAACTTAATCACATTTGGGTTTGGTGTGGGGTTTTTTGGTTGGTTGGTTGGTTTCGGTTTTTTAACGTTCCTAAACACTTCCCCGCTTCCTCCGTTCCAGCCCCGGCTCGTCTTGCTGACCCAGGCGCGGGGCAGCCCCGGCAGCAGGAAGGGGCAGCCCCTGGGCGCACCGGCGGGGTAGGCCCGGCACCAACTGGAAGAGGCGGGGGCGAGCGCGCTGCCGCCTCCATTTCACACCGCCAGCCCGCGAAGCCGGGCAGGGAAAACGGGGACGGCCCAGCTCCGCGAAGCTACTCCCGGCCGAAGCGTGCGCTTGGCCCCGTCTGCCGCCTCTCCTGCAGCCGGGGGAAAAGAAACTTGTCTGGAAGGGCTGCACCGCGACACGCCAGGCAGGGAGCCGGCCGGGAAGCCCTCCAGCGTGCTCCCCCAGCCCCCTTGGTACCCCCGTTGTCAGGATGCGCCCGCAGTTCCGCTCCGCGCGGCGGGCGGCCATCCGAGCCGGGTCCTGGGAGAGTCACGCCTGTAGACCCGTCGGCGGGGCAGCAGCGCCGTGCCGTACCGAGGCCGCGGGGGGATTGGGGGGGGCGGCGGGGCAGGATTGGGTTTCAGGCCGCCGGGGCGTGCCTGAGTGCGCTTCCCCCGCGGTGCAGCTCGGCGCCGTTACTTGGGGGCGGGCAGGGCGAAGGCGGAGAGTGGGGCTGGGCTGCCAGGCCCGCCGAGGCACTGGGGGTAAGCGGGGCGCGGGATCAGGCGGCTGGCTGTGGGGCGAGCCCGCCTGTGCCATCCGCTGGGGATTGGGGGCAGGGCGGGGAGGGCCCGCGGCGTCGCTGGTTTTGAGCGGCCTTTTAAAGCGTATTTATCTCGCCATGTTTTATTTGTTACGGTTCTGCTGATCCGCCAGGCTCTGCGGGGGCCGGGAGAGCGGCTGGAGGAGGAGAGAGGCCGTGGAGCCGCGGGCGGGTGCTGCCGAGCCTCTCGCTCCCGCCTCGCCCCGGCCCGAGCTGTCCGTGGGACAGCGGGGAGCTGCGCCGAGAACTGGGCCACGGTTCCGGCCTGCGGCAGGCGGACAGTCAGCGGGTTTGGGCCTGGCGGGGGGTCGTCCGAGCGCAGACAAAAGCCGAGCGCCCCCCTGCTTCGCCGGGAGCTCTGCTCGCCCTCTCCTCTCCGCGCTCCTTTTTCTTATTGTAGCCCCGGTGGGAGTGGTTGGTGCTTGCCGCGGTGTCCTCACCTGCTGCCGCCGCAGACCTGCGGGCGGCCGCGGCGGGGCTGGGGGGAGCTCCGGGGCGCAGCGGCCCTCCCCCAGCGCTTGCGGTCGGCGGCGTTGAGACTGGCTGGGAGCCAAACCCGGCCCAAAGGCCCAAGCCTGAGCGGCGGTTTCCTCCTAGGCGGCCGTGAGGGCTCCTGACGGTGCGGCGGCCCGCGCCGGTGGCTGTTGCCGTGCTGGTGTTGGCGCTTCTCGCAGGTCCGAACACCGCTGCAGCGCTCTAGCATCCCCCGGGCCCGCGTGAGAGCGTGACCGTTTCGGCAGAACGGCAGTGGAGCGGCGAGACGCACCCCTCAGCTGTGCCCTTTGATGGGTCCGGTTGTGCAAGGGAAAGGGTCTGCTTTGTGGCGTGGTTTGTTTCTCATTGTTACGTTACGGGAAAGATTAATAGGAAGAAAGAAAGAAAAAGAAAAAAAACCTCACAAAGCTGACCATTTGAACTCTGTGTACCGCGTTTAACAGATTTCCTTTGCCATTGGGCTGAATATTGTTATATTATTTTTCTCCATTTTATTTTCTTTGGCTTTTATAAATGCTGCCTCATCCCTTTATATTTTTACTTCTTAACACATGCTGAAGATTTTGTTAGTATAAGCTATTGAACAGAAAACGTCATTACTAGCTATGGTGCCGAAAAGCATAGCAGGAGTCTTACCGAACCAGAGCAGTGATTTACCATCATCAAGCTGAAGGGTCTGAATTCTGCTGTTGCTGAAAAGTCTATTGTGTAATGCCTTGTGGTTTCCATATCAGCACTGCTTTTTCCAAGATAACAGCAACTCGCTGGGAGGGAAGAATCTAAACTGGAAAATGGGAAAGTGATGAAATATTTTTGGGAAATGCTATCTGATACTCCTGTGGAAATGGAAAGTAATGTAACATTAGAAGAAGAGAATGCAGAATGGAAATATCTAAGGATATAGCCACTTTAACTAGCAACATTTTTTATGACACCTTACTTTCTTTTCAAAATTGTTACCCTTTTTTAGTGTACATGTTTTTTGTATCTCTATATCTTGATAACAGTAACATGCATATAACATTTGCTGATTAGCACGTGTGTTTCTGGTGGCTTCCTTTGTTCATTCAAGAAGCTTTTTCATAAGGAGCTGGATACATTCTCCTTTCTCTTCACACGAAGGTGCAGTAGGAAAGTTAGATCAGTATCAGCACCAGGGAAAACAGAACTGCCCTACTACTACTAGATGATCTTTATAGTCCATCTGGCTCTGTGACTGTGAATTCTTCAGAGAGGCATACCATACAACTTCTCAGTTGTGCAAATTGCTGTAAATGTTTTTTTTTTTAATAGATAACAATTTAATTTGTGTATTGAAAACCATGATAAAGACCTTTTAAATCATCTGCTCCATGTTTCACATAAGAAAATTTAAAATTCTGTGGAATGTGTCAAGTGAATTTTCTATTTGGCTTTGTATTTGAGTGCTCTGCTGAAGCCGTTTAAGCCAATACAATGCCTTGCTGGTGGTGTAGTGTATCATCATTGGTAAGGGCAGTTTTGTTTCACTGTTGGCATTCTCAACAAGACAATATATAAATACGCCATTCTGCTTTCAGTGCCTTCTTTTCCACATCAAAATTGCTTTGGTTGAGTGTTGGTTACTGCTTATTGAATAATTGGCCTAGACAGTACTGCAGTATTCATTTTGTAGGCTTTTCAGACCCCATCCTTGCATCTGAGACACCTTGCTTAGTAGTCTTGTTACATGCTGTAATGATTTTCTGCCTTACTTGCTTGCTATTGTTACAGTATACAATGATATGTTTGTGTTTTCAGTTTGTAAAGAAAATGGCGACTGTTCCTTGAAGCTTACTGGCAGCTGTTCATTGGGGCTTCTTACTTGCTCATTTATGTATGCTGTTGTCACCTCTGTGAAGATCCCGTATACGTTAAGAGGTGCAACTGTTGTAGGAACTGCCTTTCATCAAGTTTAGCTGAGTTTAATGAATATGGTAATCAATTGCTTGTGCTGCAGACATACAGAGGCAATATTGAGCATGCCTGGGTTTCATTTATTAATTCAGTATGTCTAGTGTTGCAGGTATTCTGCATATACTAAAAAGTTGCTTTTCAGTTTCTGAAGCTCATCATATTTCAAAAGTTAGAAGATGGTGATTTCAATTAATCTTAATTTAAAATATTTACTGAAAGATTTTTTTTTTTTGGAAACAGATGATCTGTTGGTTTCCTTAACCAAAAACCCCCGTAAAAACCCTATCAGAAAAAGTTCCCCTGCTGTGTTGTTGTTTTTGCAATACTCTTTGCAAATTACTGTTGAATACCCTGTATTACATGCTTTTATCAGTAGGTGAAAGTATTAAGTATAGTTTTGGTCCATTTCCAACTTGCAGTTAGAACTTGCACATCAGCTAATGTGGATATGTTGCTCATGTTGGACTCCTTAGTATTGTTACATTATTTATGAAACACAAGCGAACACACTGCTTGTTCATCCAAAAGCATTTTAAGTTTCCCTAATACATTAGTGTCACGTGTACCTAGGCTTAAAAATAGCTGAATATTAAAAATTCCATTTTTATAATTGCTTCAAAATACATACTGCTATTCAGCTCTATCTCAGTACTTTTATCTAACATACACTACTATCCTTTTTTTACATATTTTTGATGCATTCAGTGTTGTGCTAGATTTCAAGAGGCTGGTAATGTTGCTTTTCATACAGAACTGCTTATAGTCTTAATATAGGCTGTGCGTTAGTTTCTGAACTACCTTTTTATTTCTTTGAATATTTCAGAACAAATTTTAATTAGCATAGCTTTTAAATGTAAATTTCAGGCTTCACATGCTTGCCTGTTAAATTCCAGGTAGTCAGTGGAAATCAGCTTTGTTCTTTGTCGTACAGTGCACGTTAGTTTTGGTTGTGCTAGATCCTTAATTTAAAACAGTTCTCTCTTCTGTCATCCAGAAGCATGCAGTCCAGGGTCTCTTGACTGATGAAACTAAGTGGTTGATGTTAGTTTGGCACGCTGATGTCCTGTCAGTAAATTGGTAGGCTACCCTTTTTTCTCCTTCTTTCTTCCTTTACACTTTTGGATTTTTTTATCTTTTCCTTTTGGTCGCTGTTCTCCTCCATTTACTTTTGCTGAGTGTTCAATTATGTGTATCACTTTCATTACAAGTAGTGAAAGCTGTATCAGTCAGGCTACCGTTAGCATGTTCTTGTAATATTGCTAATAATCCTAGAAAGCGCTGTATGCAACAGCAAAATTGCCTTTGTGACGGTGGAAGAACGTACAGAAAAGCGTGAGATCTTTCAGTTTACTGTGAATGGTTTCAGCTGCCTTCATACTGACAAGACTTTCCCCAAGGAGTCTGGGGATGACCTTGCTTTTTCCTGGTGGGGGTGGAATCCAGCATGTGGGAGGTAACTGGGTGAAATGGAAGAGCTCCTGGAAACTGCAGACAAAGCAGAAGGTTTAGCAATAATTAATATCTTCTGCTTCCTATGTGGTTTAGTTTCCATTCCCATTCCAGGCAGTGCTAACACAACATACCTGTTTGAGTGATAGCCAGAAAGTAGGGGAGGGAAATGACATGTGGTGAAAATCAAGTATGAAAGGGTATCTCTAGCCCAGCCAAATCCAGGCCCAGGTGTTGAAATTGGAAGGTTTGAAATATTATTTTTATCAGTTGTAAAATAGGTGTTGTGATCACCATGTTGCTTAACTGAAACAGATTTAATCAAAGCTGTTCCTAGCCAAAGCCTAGACGTAGAGACCACTCTTAAGATAGGTGTTTCCTCTGTATCCTCAGAGCACATCAAGTAATGCAGGAGCTACAGGGCAAAGCCTATTACTATGTTTTCTATCTTTGGCATTGCATGTTTGCTGATCCAGTGCTATAAGCATTAGTTTCCAGGGTATTATTTTAAATGGTTTTCTGAAATAGTAGATGGAGTATCTGTCAGTGAAACAGAGTACGTTTCCATGTAGGAACTACAGGATCAGGTGTGAAAGAGTAATCATGAGAAGTGGGTCATCCTTTTTTCTTTTGGCTGTCAAGCTAAGTGGCTTGATGGTTGCAGTGGAAAGGAGGTGATCAACATAAATTTAATATCTGTTTTTTTAAAAATTCTGACACATGTAGATTTTAGTATTTTATGAGAGAGCACAAAGATACTGGAGCTGCAGCATGTCAGCTGTTTTCTGGCAATTGAACGTATAGAGGAAAGGCAGCATAAAGAGTGCAGAAATAGTATATTTTGGTTTGTTAGCATGGGAAGAATCAAATTTCAGAAGTGCAAGTTGAAAGGTATCATCTTTAACTTCTGTGCATGCTTAGTAGAAGATGGCATGTTTCTCACCATACACCTGTCTAAAATTACTTGTATTTTCTAAATTCCTGTTACAAAACAGGAGGAAAAAGAGAAGGTACCCTTTTTTTAAAAAAAAAAAAAGCCACATCTTTCAGGTACCCATGCCTTTAAAAACTTGAAAGTGAATTTAAGTTGCTATTTGTTTAATAGTATTTCTTCAAGTTGCCAGTAAAAAAGTCTCAGTCAAACAGTCTGTGTTCTTATTACTGTGAAGAGATTAATGAACTTTAGCACTGAAATACAAAAATAGTTAAATCTACTTTGAGCTAAGCTAGTAAGCTCTTTGAGACGTGAACAGTATTTGTGTCATGTATAGAAGGGCTGATTTTGGCTTAAGACTCTGGTGGTACAGACTGCTAGAAAAAAGCAAAATGAGAGAATCAGAACTAAAGTTCGCATTTGTGCATGTAGAAGTCTGTGATGCAATTATAAAAATATTCACCATAGCAAATGGTAGACTTATGCCTTTCAGCAAATAATCACACGTACTCCATACTTCTCACCAGTACATTATTGTTAAAATACCCAGAAGCAAGCTGGATTAAAGGCCAGGAGTTGGAGCTGTAGTGGCTGGTAGTGGTTATGGGTATGTCTCTGTTCTTCATTTTGGACAGGTGTACTTGCTTCCCTTGTGCTTCAGCTGTGTTAACATGCCACTAAGCTGCTGCTGACAGATTGTACTTGTTAGCATGGATGTGGCACAGCAGGAGCACAGTCACGTGGCTTTTCGCCGTTTCAAAGTGGGGAGAGAGCGAACAGAGGTCATCTTGGACTGCCACACATAGAAGTGTTGGTGTGCCTCAGTGCATTGCTTCTGCATCAGAGAAAGTGTCCTGAAGAAAAACGTCCTGACAGCAGTTTCGATCTTGCTCCCTCTTAGTGCCACACTTGACAAAAGCATTAAGCTGGTCAGCTGCGGAGGGATTCCTTGCTAATATAAACACAAAATAAGGAGAATTAAACTGAGAGTTAAAAATGTATTGCTGACACTAAGATAGCTCTGGAGCAGTATTCCTACCTCAAAAGCATGAAGTAAATGGAAACTATATCATGAGTGTCTTAGCGGAGCTAAGGAGTTACTTTCATTGCAAATTGCATAGGATCCTCTCCATCTATAGAGTATGTTTAGAACTTTTAGAAAGCTTCCGTTATAAGTCATCACAGTTTGTACCTCTGTGATTGTGTGAAAAGGGTGGTGACCTTGTCCATTGTGTCACTTGTGAATCATGCCTTTCACAGCACACCAAGGATGAGAATTCAGACAAGTTGAATCATAATATAATGCAATATCCAACTACTCTAAAACATATGGACTTTTTACAGCTGCATCTCTTCTTGAAGTTCTTGGGGAGCTAAATCAGAAGAACAGTTACCCTGTATTTTTCCTGACAAGATTCCTCAGAAGATGGGAGTTGAACATAAGATGCTATGTGCTAGTGCATATAGTACTGTGAGAAACTGGATCATGGCACTAAAATAGCTGAAAAATACTCCACATCTTCCCCCCATCCCTGTTCTCTGGTTGTGTCTACAACACAGCCCCAAGAGTGGCTGTAGAGGAAGAACTGGAATGAAACGGGAAAGAACTGCTTTGTTTGGTGTTGCCATTGAGTAAACACCTGTGAACATCACATAAATGTCTCTATTTGTCAATAGGTGCTCTGAACAGAGGAAGTGATAGTAATTTGTTAATCTTGAAGGAAAAGCTGTGAGTGGTTAAGGTTTGGGGAAGTCAGCTTCCTTCATAGTGTTTAAATAACCTCATCCAGCCTTTTCTATGTAAACCAGACATTTTTTGGTCTTGTTTTTGTAGGGTGACAAGGTGAAAACACAAGATATTTAGTTTGGTTTTCAGATCTGGTAATCATGTGCTGGAATTTGCCTTGCCAAGTGAGAAAATAAATTTCTAAAGGCTTGTTTTTATTTATTACTGATATGCTTAATTTGGATCACGGAATAAGGTTACTTTGGCAAAGTCAGATCCAAAGGATTTGAATGTCTGTCCTAAAAAGGATGAGCAGCAGTTCTGTACCAATGTATTGGCAAATTCAAATGCAATAAAATAAACTGATAGGAAGCCTCAGGCATACTGAAATTAGGGAAGTCTTGGCGATGGAACCTGAAACCATTTTAAACCCACTTGATCTGTTTTTTTTTGCATAAACAGCAAATGATACAGGCTTGTCAAAATTCTCCTGGCTTATGTTCCTTCTAAGTGAATCTATGTGAACAACTTGTTTTCTTGCCTTTGTTGTGAAAATTAATTCATGCTTGTCCCACTCATGTTCCATAATTAATGGTCATGTTGAATTTTAGATAGGCTGTCCTACCCAGAGATCCATCCCTTTCCTTATTTTTCTCCAAAGTTTCAAGAAAATCTATTTTTTCCTGAGTGCTTAGAGATCACATCTCTCTTGCATGTTGCTAAACTCACCAGGTTCGATTTGGGATGCTGCAGTGAAGTGCTTTCCTATTATCAAGAAAACAAAAGCATCATTGTGAAAGATGAGATGATAAAATGCACAGCTCTGTTCGTACACCTGTGATGATATTTGCACTTTGTGCTTCCCCTCAGCTGTCTGTCCCCGTCAAACATATTCTGTCACTACAAATTTCTGAACAATTTCAGAGACATTGTTGGGGGGGAAAACCCCAAGCCTCAAAGAGCAACAAAAAAGAATAAAAAAAAGCAGTTTCAGAGTTTCTACCTCCCAGTGTGGAATGTCATTCCTGGAAACCCGTATGGGCAAAACCCCAGATCCACATCTGAGTATTAGTTCCAGTAGGGGTTAATGGTGGAGGCTGTAGTGTGAGAGTCTTGCAAACCTGTGTAGCATGAAGACTTTGTGACTTACATGACTTTTCTTTTTAAAAGGTGACTTTAAAAAATGTGCTATGGCTCATGCACCTGAAATAGTCAACATAGAGCTGGAAAACTGATCCTTCAGGGAATGTTTTTTATGAATCACTGAAAAGGAAAGCAGTGAAACTGTGTAAACTATCAGTGACAGTTATGATTCATAACTTCTGATTAAAGCAATGGAGGACATGTTCTGCAGCAGTATGCAGACTGCAGCTTTGATATGGAAATGCAAAAATATTAAAAAGCATATTCCTAAAAGCAATTTTCAGGCAGGTTTTAAACTCCGAAGTGAATCAGAATATGGTTACCTCTGAGGTTATTTTAATTATCCAAGGAGATAAGGTTTTGTGGATTGTTATTTTGTGGGGCTCTTTCTTGTTTTCAGAAGTTAAGCTTTTTTCCTTTCCTTCAGAGCTCAGTGGTTCTATAAATGTGAACCTTTTCCCTTTCTGTTATTTTTCAGGGAAGCACTATATCTGCTGCCTCTTACCATTATTGGAGTAGAAGCTGAGAAGCAGAAAACATGTTGGAAACAATTGGTAATATTTTTTTTTTTATTTGTATCACTATATCAAGTGTGCATGGTAGATTTAGGACATTGATATATACTGCTGAGAGAGGTTTTGTAGAAAATAACAACTGTGCTTAGAAATGTCTGATGTATTTGGGGTTTTGTATTTTTTATTTGAAAACAAAAGGTGTACCATCATTTTTTTAGTGTATTTAATTTTTAGCCTGTTGTCTTGATTTCGTTGTTTTAATCTTTACTAGAATTTTTAAAAAGTTTATGTGAAAAACACAAATGTTTTCTATTATGGCTACTTTTGTCACTACTTATTTACAGTGATCTGTAGCCACAGTTCCTGTAAATGAATTTTAATAAAGGCCGTTTCACTTTTGTAACCCAGTTCTTGATGGACAGAAATGTAACTTTTTGCTGTCCTCTGTTTTGGGCTCTGCCTCTGACTTCATGATTTGTTAGACATGTTTGGGCTAGGGTTTTTTTTCAGAACTGAACCATTAGAGTCCTCTGTAGCAGGACTCTAGTCCTGCTAGCCCAAAGTACCCCTTTGAGCAGTAGAGAGGGATGTATTTAAGCTTGTTACCTGCTTGTGTGTGGCTGTTTCTAAACTGCTGCTGACTAGAAATGGTTATCACTACAGATACACATCGGGCCCTCCAGGCCATGGAGCGCTTACAGGCAAAGCTTCGGGATCGAGGTGACATTGCAAATGAGGAGAAACTGAGCTTATTAAAATCAGTGCTGCAGAGTCCTCTCTTTAATCAAATTCTCAACCTTCAGACTTCTGTTCAACAGCTGAGAGATCAGGTAGGAAAAGGAGCCTCCTGGGCACAAGAGAAAGTTTGCTAAGAATGCAAAAATGCTCATGTCTTTGCATATTGAATAGTGAAATCAAATAGTCTAAGTTAAATGTCTGATCCAAAGCTTTGGTGATCTGAGGAGGACATACCCATTGACTTTCTGGGCTTTGTTGAGGCCCATAGTTTGTATGTTTTTTATGTTTATGCTTGTTACTTATGATGTTCATGGTAGAGTGATACTCAGTGGAGAGTTAACATGAGGTTTTCTGTCTCTGTCTTTCAAAAGGAACGTGTTCCATATGAGGTCTTAAGATTTTTTTTCCTAAGAGCCTTTTATTTCTCCCTTGTCTCGCCCTACTAAAATGAGAATAGATAAGGAAAGCTGTGGAATGTAGACTTTGTTAGGAAATGAAAATCTTTTTTTTTTTTTCTTTAGTAGAAATAAAAGATCAAAGAGAAGGAAAAGCTCCTACCTCCTTTTTCCTTGCTCAGAGTTTTAAGTAAAAGTATTACTTTTCTGCATGTCTTCGGGTGAGGATGAGAAGAGGGGCAGCAACTCAGCTATATTGACTTGGTTATTTGTTACTATAACAATTTCCTTGTGAGCGGAATAAGAACTTGAAGAATATAAAAAGTAGATCAATAACTGAATTAGGAAAACTATGTATCTGGCTTTGCAAATAGTGTTCTGTTGAATCTTGCAAGATGAAACGCTGTGTGGCTGGTATGCAGAAATGCTGAAGTGGAAGGATGCAGCCCTTGCTCACTGGCTTATCATCAGTGTGGAGCTGCATTTGGTTTCTGACCAGACTGTGGCTGGTGAGGAGTCTTCATGTTCTTGATGCTGCTGCAGCTGTGTGGCAGAAGAGCACAATCTGGTACTATTTGTTGCTTCTTGTAGATTATCTGGATACTATTGTGCACAGACAAGAAGTAAGTTAGATGTTTACAGTGCTATACCTGACCATGTTTTTCAAATTTTGCATATTTGGTATGTAGAGACTTGATGACAGAGTGATTTAAAAAAAAAAGTAGGGAAAAAAGCTGTTCTAAGTGTTTGTTTGCTCTGCTATTTGAAAAGGAAAATTTAACAATGACACCCAGAAATTATGTGGTGATGACTCTGGGAACATGTGGTGAAGCATTAATAGGAATTTGGTGAAAAGGAAAATTAAATTTTCACTTCCAGATATTAGCTGTGAAGTTAGAGGATGCTTCTCTTTTTAAATATAGTCACCTAAATTGGTAAAATAAAACAACTGATACGACACATGGGTTATTTCAGATGTGTACTTTTTAAAAAGTAAGTAATAATTTCACCTTCCGCCCTAACCCTGTAGGTTTATCTGTACAGTAACTTTAGTTGCTTTTGCGTGTTGCATGGTACATATCCGGTCTAGTTGACAAGGGAGCTACTCGAATGTGAATTGCCTTCTTGATATGTGCTTATATTATCACTTCCACATGCAAATGTATACTTCTAGGTATTAGATTTGAGTCAGCTCTTCAGAAAGTATCCTTTATAGCATCCTATCTTCCCAACAATACAACATGAGAGTGTCTGTCTCTTCTTTGTTTTATTTAAACTTCTATAAATCATATTGAAACAGGACAAATAATAAAATCATGAAATAGGCAGTCATGTTTAAAAAAAAAAAATATTGGCATTTTCAAAGGCTCAGTTTTGTTCAGGGTTACCCCTTAGTTTTCTTTTTATGGCTGGGAAGGCACTGTGCTTTTGAAACTCTTAAACTACAAGTTGGTGAAAACTGCAAGGAAGGTGAATAGTGACCAGGCTTTTTGGCCAAGCTATGTCAGACTGAAGAAGGAGACAAGTTCTTTCCTAAGCACTTGCAGTCAGAGCTGTTTGAGACAGGATGACAAGTGGTACTGAGCTGTTCAGTGGCTAGTTGTTGCCGGCTCTGTCCCCTTGAGACTAAGATGGCTAATTTTTTTTGATGTTTCACTGTGATCTGCACTGAAAGTTGAACGGGAGTCTGTTTCTTCTCAAGGTGAAGTATAAGTGACAGCCTGTTAAACTGCTCACATGTTTTTAATTAGTTTATGATTTTTTAAAGAGCTACAAGACTACTGCAAAATTCTCAGGAGGAGGCCATCTTTTAGGAAAGTACAGTTTGAAAGATAGGATGGAGTGGAGAAGCAACAATGGCAATTTACTTTCTAAGTCAAACTGATTCCTTGCAAGCACTTCAGCAGAAGTAGGTCGCCAAGTGAAACCTATTTGTGGGCCTATAGTGGCCTCAATAAAACTCAGGGTAGGATGTATTCCTGTCCTGAGGCACTATGTCTGGAAGGCATGGATGGTAATGAGAGCCTGTTTGGAAAATGAGCTGGCAAATCTTATAAACATCTGTTGTATTTTCCTAGTGAAAAAAAAATGGGGGCAAATTTACAGTTTTAGCAGATAAATACTGCTTGCATTCCAGTAAGAGTTACTACCATTTTTCATGGTCTAGTAGACTTCCTTTTTTTCCCGCCCCCTGCTACAGATAAATGACCTTTTAAGCACTAAAAGAAGATCTGAAAAAGTGTGTGTTCATGCATGGAGATGTCTATTACAGATGTGTCCCTTTTTTATACCACTTGTGTGTTAATTGGAAATTGATCCCCTTCATTGTTCGTGTGGGCTTAACAAGAGCCTCTTGAGTTTGCATTTGTGTTACTTGCAGGGGTGTGGACTGAGCAGTATGTTGCTTCATCTGGATGTTGGTGAGGCTTGCTGATGTTTTGGTGCTTATTTGTAGGTGCTTTAAAGTTGTTTGTTTTTTTTTTCTTACAGGAGCAAGCAGGACTTGCACTGCAAGTCTGTCGTTTCAGAGTTAAGAACTGAAGTAAGAAAAGTAGGGACAGCAATGGGATTTTTTTCTTGAGAATTACTATCCTGACTTCACTTTGAGTTGAGGAGGTCTGAAGGAGACAGGTTTCTTTTTGCCTTTTCATATTATTCTTCAGTGAATACTTGTTTTCTCATACTCAAGGGCAGTCTTGTTGTTTGAAGATAAGGTAGTGACAGAAAGGAAGAATAGAGATTGTGATGTTTTGAACTTTTCGGTAATATTTTCTTTCTTTCTAAAATATTTTAAAGAAAATAGGCTGTGCTGGCAGTCCTCTCCCACTTCTCTTCCTTTTTATGTCTCCCCTTTCTATGTCCTCCTCCCCTCCTCCTCCTGCCGCCTCCATTCCTCTGGGGGATCTTTGAGAACACAATACGCTTCCCTTGCCTGGGCTGCATTCCTTAGATTTTTTTGTTGTTGTTTGTGAATTTGACTATAGTTTTTTGTTCACAGTGCAGCAGTGCTAAAGACTCCCCCGTGGAGCACAACAGGTACTGGGTTGCACAGGATGGCTGGGTGTCAGTGCTAGAGTTGATTTAGGGAAGAAGTGAAGAAACTGTGTCTTTTCATATTTGCTGTGAAGTCACTTAACTGTGGTTTGTACAACTAGAGGAGCCTTTTAGTTACTATCCTGAACCCCTTTCTGCAGCAGTGCCCTTTGCTCCGTGTTTTGAAACGAAATGCTTACAAGAAATGCTAATTTGGGATCCGCTTCCCCTGCTCGGAGGACAGAGATGTAAGGAGCAGCCAGCAGGACGGTGCTGGAGCCAGTGACAGTGACTGCTCCTGGGGGGCCCGGGGGGCTTTCGCTGCGGCGTGGGCAGCGTGTCTGCGGGGAGTGCCGGCCGGCCCGGGCAGGGCAGGGTGCCTGGCAGCGCGCTCTTCTTGCTGCTGCCTCCCAGCAGGGCTTGCAGGGTGGCTGGCTTGCTCTTTGTCGTTGACAGCGTGGTTGCTGTTGCAGACGACGTTTTGCGGCTCAAGACGCTTGCAGTTAGTTGAAGTACTGTCCCGTGCCGCTTGGGGTCTCCAAGGGCCGAACCTCAATGGCTGGAGTGCAGAAGCATGGAGAATTTGTTCTCCAATTTGAGACCTAGCAATGCCGGTTACATTGTGTTAAATGTTGATAAGCTGCAGAGGTGGCTTGGGTACCTCTTTTTTTGTTAAAAAAAGTACTTTGAACACCTGCATGCAAACACGATTTGATTACATTTAGTGTCTATCTATGCAAGTATAATGGAAGTTTTATCATACTTGCTGGATTTGTGAATTTTTCTTTTTGTCCATATTGCAGTAAGGAGAAAGCCAATCAAGGAAAATTAGCATAAGGCAAATTATAAAACAAAGCAGTTTTCTTTCATATGGTACTTATACAGTCACAGTGCTGTAAAGTTACTTCTTGATGGAATTATGGTGTTTTTATTACTACAAAGTAGTGCATTTTAGATGTTACAAAAAATATTTCATGGAACCACAAGAGCATCATCTTCCTAAGATTTCCCCTTCTGGGTTATTGCTCCCTCCGGAAGGACCCATACTTCTGTTTTTAGGAAGAATGTACACCCATTCTCCTCAGCTTCTATGTGCTACAAGCCTATATTTCAGGGAGAACAGGGAAGAGAGTGGTCATCGCATTAATTCTTGTAATTTGTTGGAGGAATCTGAACTTCTAGCTTTAGGATCATTATAAATGTCATTATAAACCAGAAGTATTTTTAAATTGTGTATGTCCATGTTTCAGGAGAGCAAAACATTCTGAACACACGTACATATCAGACTTTCTTAATAGTTTGACGTTTTTCTTGGAGTTGCATTTTTTTCTTTGAGTTTCACAAGTCAGAAGGCACTTTATGTGAAGTAGGCTTTCCTCGTTCTCCTGGTTTTTAATAAGCACATCCTCCATTGAATATGTAGCTATGTTTGTCTAAAAAAGGGGTGATGAAAATGAGGTATTGCTATCAATTGCTACTGAAGAGGTGGTGTTTGATACTGTGTTGTAGCTGTGCTATAATCACAGTCATACTGAAGATCTGAGGTGAAGCTTTTAAAAGTTGTAGTTGAACTGGTGTGGATTGGAGGGTTATTTTTGCCTTTTCCTGTTATTTATAGTGTGCAGAACTTCTTTTCAGTGGTGTTTCAACCATCATGCAAATAAAAACCATCAAGAGTCTTCATAATAATGGAGCTAATAATTAGTTATGGAAAATGTCTTCAAAAAGCATGGACATCTTCCATCTTCTGGTTTGTAAGGCAGAAGGAATGTGAGAGGTCAGTCAATTCCTCTATGTTTGCAGTGATGTCCCAGCTCATACAAGTAAGCAGAAGGGATAGAATGTCAGACTGAGGAGGTGGGCACTGTATTGCCAGTTTGAACAGGATTTGATGTATGAAAATATACAATGTAAAACTAAAATATGAATCGGCCTGTTTCTACTTCTATTTTAGCATGAGAAAGTGTGAGTTTTCTACTAGAGAGGAAAACAAATTCCTAAGGAGACTGTCATATCTTAATTGAAGAACTCCTTCAAACTTACCTGGAGAAGAAAATGGTGATACTGGGCACATATTCAGGTGGAAGTTAATGTGCCTGTCATGGCTAGCCTGCTGTTTGAACATCAGAAGCACTGAAATGAGCTGCCTAAAGCAATCCTCTGCTAAGCTGTACTGGCATAGTATATATATAACAGAGCAGGATGGGCACAGAGCTCCTCTGCATATTGAAGGTTGTGCTGTATAGGATATTGAGTGGTACAAGAAGGATTTTAGATTCGGAGAAGTCATATAATACAATTCATGGCGAGGGCAGTTTGACCAAGCAAGCTCTGAGGATGCTAACCTTCATCAGGAAGGACAGTTCAGTGTTATTTTCTACAATAAGCACTGAAATTTGGAAAATTAATATATATCCATGACTTAATGAACATTTGTGGCATGAAACACATGTACTACGGCCTTTGAGTGCACATGAGAAATAGTTTGGGTTTGCATGTCATGAATTCTTATGTAAGAGTGGACACACTGTGGAAATGTAAAATTGTTTATAAATAGAAGCAGTGAAAGACTGGCTAATTACAGTAGTGCTAAATACTTTTACAAATAATAATTCAACCCCATGACAACTTTTGCTAGAAGGAGCATGACAGTGGCATGCGTAAGAAGATTTGAAGGTGGAGGAGAACAGTAAATGAAGCACATAAATTGAACAAGTTGAGTGATATATTTATATACATTAAAATGAATGACATTGGAAAGGTGGAAGTGAATTAATCTGTTGTATGGACTTATGCAGATAAGAAACACAGTATGGCATAGACTTTCTTAGTTTCAAATCCATGCATATAACATAAGGGGAAGTCTTGCCTTCCCAGAAGGGCAGAATTTGATTATATGTCTGCGTATTGTTACATGTTATGAACTGTGAAACAAGGCTTACCTTCCTGTGCCTTACAGGCTTGCTGAAATGACTATGTGTGATTAAAGAGAGTGCATGTGTGCACATTTTAAGGATTATAATTTGTTTGAAACATCACCTAAGTGATGCTTCACAAATATGGACAACAGAATGTAATCAGTGTGTGACAGAAATCACTGAGTTCCAAGCATCCTGGTTTTCCTCTTTCCAGTTTTTTTGTGGCAGAATAGGCAAAATGCTCTAGAGGACCTTTAGTTCCAGTGCTGTCTTGTGGTATTTTTTTTCTAACTTGAGGTTCTTCCAAGGCACATAGGGTGTTAAATAAATGACATTTTTTCTATTGTATTTTCTTACTGTATTTCCCTCCCTCACATGAGAGGGAATTGTGTGATGGGAGAACAATACTGACCCTTTCATGACTGGACTGTTGGGAGAATGATATGATAAACCTAATGGAAGTAGTGTGCTTAAACAGTCGGGACTGGTGCAGTAGATGTTTTAGAATATATTTACATGTTTGAATTTTTTTGTTGATACTTGAAGTTTAAAAGTAAGCTTTCAACAAAGGAGAATCCCAGCCTGGGGATTGTGGTGCAGAATGCTACAAAATTTGCATTGCAAAACTATAAAAAGTATTTGAGACTGCAATATTTTGGTCCTACATTGTGGTTAGTTAGTATGCCAGGCAAGTATGAATCAGATTGATGTGGAATAAAACAATGCCTGTTGCCAGTCAACAGGCAAGTGGGACAACAGCTAGATGAGGGCTCCTGCTTCACCTGAGCTTTATACATTTGTATGAAGTGGTGTCTCTATTCTCCCACAACTAGGCATTCACTAGATTGTTTGGCAGAGATCTGCTTCAAAGTAGGTATCTTACTATGGCTAGGCAAAGTGGAGAATTTTCTTATTTTCTGCTCTAAGAGAAATGTATTTTCAAGGCTGTCTGTACAAATGTTTTCAGATCAGCCTAGTGATTTTTAGACTTGTTCAGTAATTTTGTATTTAATTCTAGCTCATGTAGAGAGTATCATTGGCAGCCATAGCGCATAGTGATGCAGAAACCCTGCCAGTGAAATTTGTTCCTTGTGTAGACGGTGATGTTTCTTTCTTTTTTCATCAAAATACACATACTTTTTTAATTTACTTTTGAAAAAAATAATTGATAAATGTGTTTTTGGAAATAATGGTACTGTAGAAAAAAGTTTGTTCATACTTGGTTACCTCTGCCATTATGTTGGAGTACTTAAAGGTGCTGTGCTCTTATGAAAAAAAGAATTTTAGACAGAGTATTATTTTCATAACTTTCTTTCATATTTTATGGTAATTTTAAATAGTAAAGATTAATTTTATTTTTAAAATGTCTCTTTAGAATTGCAAATTGGAATTTCAGATATTTTTAACAAACAATTGGCCTGTCATAGTGCTTTTTGATAAGGTGGAAGTTTCTGCTGTGTCTATAAATCTATGTTGTCATCAAACTTTTACAGGTAAATATTACATCTTCCATACATTCCACTAGTGAATTTCCCCAGCTTCTGCATCATGTTGTGAACATGGGGTCCTTGCCACATAATGAGTCATATTTGTTGGCTCAGCAGAATGGCAACCCAGCTAATGTGCTGGAAGCATCGATGAGATCCATTACTCCTCAGATTAATGGGAAGTTCTCTAGTGATGACTTTGAGCAGCTGATAAGAAATATGTCCCAGGTAAGCATGTCATCTGCTAACTACAAAATGTGGATCACTGATTATCTGGAAGATTAAAATACATGTATGTTTATGTAAAAGCAGTTATGTTATTAAGCAAACCCGGGCTTACTTGCTATAGAAAACACACAAAAAACCTTTTTAATTTGAGGAACAACTGTTAAATGAGAAAACAATTGGAAAAGTAGCCTTGACATTGTCACTACTGAGTTGCTGTCCTTAGCTGGGAAGTGTGCTTCTCCCATATCAGCATGCCATTATCTTTCTGTGCTCATTGTAGGACTGCTGCTCTGTGCATGAAGAGAGGCTTTGTCAGAGCATGCTCTTGTATGCATAAATAATAAAAGCTAGTTCTATGACTTGGTTGAAAATAAGACAGAAATTTCCATTTTGGCCTTGCTATGCACTGTTCTATAATCTTCTTGCTTTCCTGTAGTACGCAGAAATAGTGTATGAGTCCCTTTGGTGGCTGAAGCTGAGAATGTCCAGGCATATATTCTAATGTTTTTCTAATTAATACATCCACATAGAGGAAGTCTTCTACTGTTCTCATGGAGAGACTTACAGTCCTGCTTTTTCCCTCTTTCTGAAATCCATCTTCTTTTTGTAGTTCTGCTTAAGAATTGGCCTGTACTCTCTAAAACTTTATCGACACACATATCCTAATTTAGTCAACACTAACCTCTGTATATTTAGCTGTTGTTTACTGAATTCCCCTTCTTGGCCATAAAAATCTTCATTTTTCACATCTTTTGTGGTTGTCACTTTTCTGGGTAATAGTGATAAATTGGAACTGAACAACTGTGTTTTAGTTATTAGATAGTGTAACCTTGTCCAGTTGTAGCTGTCAAATTAGAAACTAGTTTCCAGTTTGTTTACCACATTCCTTGATGCTGCTTTTCAGCATTATTAACATTTGTATCCTTGTTTTTTTCTACTGGACAGGGTCGTCTGGTTGAGACCATTGAACTTATTAAACCTTTAAGTGGTGGTCTGGGTTTCAGTGTTGTGGGACTCAAGAGTGAAAACAGGGGAGAAATAGGAATATTTGTGCAAGAAATTCAGGAGGGAAGTGTGGCACACAGGTAAGATTACTACTGGAATATTTTACTGTACCCAGTATCACTGCAATTAAGTTGTGTTACTGCTGGGTTTTTTTGTGGTACAGGGGCACATTTCTCTCATATTCTAAGGTATACACCGTAGAAGATTGAAAATTATGCGTCACTGCAATTTATGTAACATTGGAACAGGGCATCATATAATCTGTTCTGAATTTCTAGAAACTACAGATGTAGTTTCTCTATTTGTTGTATTTCCTTTCCATTGGGGAAAATTGGGAGGTTATCATTCTGTGTCATGGCTTTCAAAGCTGAAATACAGATTTTGACATGCTTGAATGCACTGAAAACCAATTTAGTGCCAAAAAAATCCGTTGAAAATAGCTGCGTTGGTTGTTACGTAGGGTCCCACTGAACAGGTGGAAAACCCAGCTTTTAAATCTATAAAGTTTGATGTAAAGTTATTGGACTCTTAAAAAGAGATATTCAGCTGATATTATAAGAAACTCAGCAATAATAATAGCTTACTGGAAGTGTGCTTTACACTTTAATTCTGATTCCACAAGCACTGTTGAGAGAAATGGGTTTCTGCTATAAGAACAGTGTCACGTCACAAATAAACTCAGTAGTCAATGGCAGCTGCGTTGGTTCACTGCAGAGTGATGTGGTGTATCACTGTGAGTGGATTTGCTGATCAGGTTCCTGGCCAGAGCTGCTTTGTGGTCTACTCTGCATGTTGTGTGAGACAGCCGAGTCATCTTGGGGCTATTTCTCAGCGTGCTGTAGGGAGAAATTTTCTTATTATTTGTAGTCTGAATGCTATCCTTTTAACAGAGGGCAGAGTGTGGCCTTCAGGGTTAATTTATTTACAAAAAGTGACATGCTCTATGTCATTACAGTATTTTTTTGGTCTGCCTAAATTCCACTTCCTTTTTTTTTCCCTTCCCCTTCAAGAGATCTTTGCTTTTACTTCTCTCACTCCACAGAGCTGAGACCGACCTTTGCTGAATCAGACCCTGCCCAATTCACTGTTGAGAATATAAACATTCAACAACTGTTTATGGGCTCATAAATCAGAAAGGCCCTGGCTAGAAAACAGTTCAAGCAGAATTTTATGGATTGAAGCTAAATAGTGTTTTTCCTGGATGCTGTTGATTATCTTGGCTTCTACACTGTAGGTGCTCATGAAAGCTGGTATAATAGGGATTCTTGTTTTTGTTAGTACCCTTTGTTTTCAAACCATTGCCACTTTGGGATGTTGAAGTTAAGACTTCAGAGTTCTTACTGGTTTGTTGCAGAAGCAATAGAAGCAGTGGAGGAGGCAGAGGATAATTCATCTGTGTAGGCTCCATGTGCTTCCTTTGAAGTAGGTCTGAGGAAGGGCTTGGTATGTAATTTTACAGTAGCGCTTCCTTTGTCAGAAAGCAAAGAGTTATTTTTTAGTTTCTTCAGGGCTTTTTTCCTCTTCATTTGAAGGAGGTCTGCTTTATAATTTTATTTCTGTTTCTCTCTCTGTTCCCCCCCCCTTTTTTTTTTTTCCCCCTTGGTTTTGTGCAAAACAAAATTTGTTTCTGTAACATCTTGATGAAAGTGTGTTCCACTCCACGGTTATATGAATATTCAACATGGACACACTGAACGAAGTGAAGCACTTGGTCTGTTAAGCAAGAGGCTCAAAGTCAGGAACGAACATAAGTTCCCAGGCTATAGGTGGGAGTGTCTGAGACCTAATATGCTTAGTCTCGGATGGGAGTGCAGGGAAAAGGAAGCTAGCTAGGGGGTAGTAGCCAGGGGAGAGTGGCAGTGGGATTAGCTTCAAAGGAAGCGATCACCAGTGTGCCGCATCAGCTCCTTTCAGCAAAACTGCAGGGAGAGATTAAAAAGTGGAGGGAATAGAGAACAGGTTATTAAAAATACTGGCAAATTGTCAAAATATTGTAATTTCTGTGGCAATGCTTCTTTGGTTTTGCTTGTTGTTGCTTATTTTGTTGTCTCTCTTCCCTGTTTACACATATGTCACAGAGATGGAAAGCTGAAGGAAGCAGATCAAATCCTTGCCATTAATGGACAACCCCTTGATCAGACAATTACACATCAACAGGCCATCAGCATTCTACAGAAAGCAAAAGATAATGTCCAGCTAGTTGTGGCCAGGGGCACTTTCCCTCAGCTCATAAGTCCTGTAGTTTCCCGGTCTCCATCTGCTGCTAGCACAGTTTCAGCCCATTCCAACCCGGTGAGTATACCCCAAACATTTATGTATTCGGTTCTGGGCATGTATGTGCTTACTGCATCTAGTATTTTGAGACTTTTTTTTGTAACTTGCACGTACATTTCCTTTATGGTTCTTGAGATTTTTCTTCTATTTCTCTTTGTTGTAGCTTTTTCCATGCGAAAAGTAGAAGAAGACCAGGCTTGCTGGGGGGATCTTGATTTTGGCCATATTCCTTCCTCCCATATGCCAAACTCTCTGTATCCATGAATGCAAATACAGCATGTTCACCTTACTTTTTGAAGCTTTATTTTGAGGTAGAAGTAAACGGGATCTTTTTTCTCTTTCGCTTCTGCTTGGGCCAGCAGAAATGGTTGAGGCATGGCAATCTGATCTGCTCTACCAGCTGGATGGGTGCTTCTCTGTTTCTCTGTTGTCTGTTAGCAGTGAGACTCGAGTAAAGCAACAAGAGCCATCAAAATGCCACATGTAGGGACATGCTTTAGGACTCCTTGAAAACAGTTCTGCTACATTTCCTGTCTTTTGAAACGCTTTTACACATCTAGGTGTAGAGATCATAGCTCAGAAACATGCTGATATTAACCATGGTTAATATGGTGCACTTTGTAGTGGCTTGTCTTGGGATGAAATGGCCTGTCTTCAGTTTCTGTAGCAGTTCAGTCATCTATAACTCTTCTTTAAGGGGGCTGATAATCAGAAGTATACAGAGCAATCAGTCTGGAAAAAGTAGCTGGTTTAGTGTTTATTTTAATAATTAGCATAAAAATTTTAATGAAGAAATTTCAGAATTATTCTTTTATTCACTGTGCAGTAATAAAGCTGATTGGCTTAAGTTTTCCTGTCAGCACATAGGAGAGGCCTGCTCTCTTCCAGTATTTCTGTGACACACTTCATACTATTGCCTCCATATTCTCCAGACAGCTCCCCTTGCTTGAAAACATGTTCCTTTCAAACCTGTCACAGCTCCTTCTGTGTTTTTATGCATGCCTTTTCCAGTCCTTATGTTCCTTTCACTTTCAAATGCTGGGAAAAAGCAGCTTATCTGGAGCCATTCTTTTCCTTCAGGCTTTGCTTGATCTTTGTTGGTTTCTGTTAAGACTGCAGATACCCAAAAAGGTACTACAGGACTTTGAATTTACAGTACCTTGTTTATTCCAAAATAATTATGCCTTTTCAAGATCCTACGTGGTGGAGCACCAGCTGTGGTTTTAAATGTCACATGAGTTTATGGTGTAATTGGTTCTTCAGGAGAAACAATACCAGCAGCTTCCAGTTGTCCCTTCTGTACCGCCCCACAAGAGTGGATTAGTGTTTGTCTTTCTTTCAGAGCAGTTTTGCTTCTGTTAGAACATGAAGCCTGCTGTCAGAACTACTTTATTCCGGTGCTATTGACATCAGACAACCCATAAATTCTTGTTCATTACACAGGGGCTAATTCTGCTAATGTGTACTTCAGAGTACCTGGTGCTGCTTTCAGCCTTAAACTGTGAATTTGGTTTATGCTTTCTCCTGTGCTTTGTTTTAATGTCTGGTGTCAACATGCGCTTATCTGAAGATTTTAATTTCTAGTCTTACGAGATTTCCTAGCAGAAGTATTTTTCTCACTGACTGAAATGGGTCATGGCAGGGGGCAGTCCTAGATGGCTCCTTAAATCCAGCAAGTTCTTGAAAGGCCTGACCCACTACCCAGCTCTGGTTTGTACCTGAGAGATTCTGACTGTTAGAGAACGAGCAATTTATTGCTTAAGTATTATGTAAACTTATACCTAATTGCTAGAAAGGTCCTATATTTCCACCTTCCTCTAACCTCAATTTATTCAAAAACATACCCAAGAAATAAGAGAAAATATTTTGCAATTTTTAATTATTTTAATCCTTTGTGAGCTGATATTTATTCCTTTTAGGTTCACTGGCAGCATGTGGAGACCATTGAATTGGTGAACGATGGCTCAGGTTTGGGATTTGGGATAGTGGGAGGCAAGTCAACTGGAGTGATCGTTAAAACCATCCTCCCAGGAGGGGTGGCTGATCAGGTAAATTCAACCTACACCTCAGTTTACCATTCAGTAAGGTGTGAAGATACTTTACTTTTATAATCATGCTAAGTAATGGCAGCTTTTTTCCTCGTAAGTGTAAAAAAGAGCAAGTGGTGAAATTTATCCTCAGTAAAGGTGTGTTTAGTGCAGGAGATCTATGCATTTGAATGTAAAAGCTGGATTAGTCTCTAAATCACATTTTCCAACCTGTTACATTGTACATGTTTGGTACCAATGCATTTAGACTCCTAATTCTTTGATGAATATACTAGTTATATATACTGCTGTTGGAGCAAACACTTGCTCTGCCCAGACAGTTAAGACAACCATCTGCTTCTTTTCATTGGGCTTAGTGAGGCTTGGAGCAAGCATGTGGTGTCGTGTGTGTGCTTCAGGAGGTGGGCTTTGCTTCTGCCTGAATGGCTCATGATAATTGAATTTTGTGATCACAGCCCATTTCAAGCTTGTCTGTTGGACAAGAGTCTAGGGTTACATTGACAATGGTCAAGAATTGAATAGGCACATAGAGAGTGGTCAGTCTTTCAACCACATAAGTGATGGCCTCACAACAGGGCCTGGAGATGCATGGACAGGATTTACTGCTGCATTCTTTTCCTGAGCAGGTGGATGCTTTCCTTTTACAGACCTGTGTCTTTAGTGCTTTTCATATGGGCTTCACATGTGAAGCTTTTTATTGATTAAATATAAATTGTTAGGAGAGTAAAGCAGTGTAACGCAGTATAAATAACTGGATCACAGTAAGGGAGAATTTTATTTTGTTTTGAAGTTATGGTTAATCCTGAGGACCAGTTTTTAAACAGAATTGCAAAGCTGAATATATGTTTGTATGCTGTCTTTTGGAAGTGTGTTTTGAAATGATACGTGAAATTCTCTAATCTGCATGCAGTTGTTAAATACCAGTAGGTAGTACCCGTAACTATATGCTTTTTTTGTTTCTGTGCTCAGGTGACTGACTGCTTGAAAAAGGATGTCCTGAATATTTCTGGAGAAATTTCTAGTAAATTTAGTGTGCCACTAAGCAACTTACTTTTTCTTCTCCATGTTCTCAGGATATTGACTTGACAACCAAAAAAGTCACCTGGTTCATATGTCTTCAAAGTGACAAAAGCTGTGTGGTCTTTTTGTAATTGTGTGGTATGTGAGAGAAATAACAGGATGTTAACATTAACAGATTTTATTTTTTTTTAATCATTATTCTTCCTCCAGCATGGGAGATTGTGTAGTGGAGACCACATCTTGAAAATTGGTGATACGGACCTTGCTGGAATGAGCAGTGAGCAGGTGGCACAAGTTCTGAGGCAATGTGGAAATCGAGTGAAACTGGTGATTGCAAGAGGTCCTATTGAGGAGCCACCTCCACCAGCAGTCCCTCCAGGTACACCAGTACCCATCTCCACACCAGAGAAACAGGTAAGCAACAGTGCATATACTTTGATGGCAAACTTTTACTTCGAACTTACTTTTCTTTTAACTACTATTTGAATGTTTGAGTGTCTTTCATGCTCAAAAAGCCAGGATTTTCTTTCTCATTAGCACTGTCTTCAGCTGACAGTCTGGGAGCATCTAAATGTCATCCGTCCACAATACAAGAAAATATATGCTTGCAGCCTTTTGGGATTAAGGCTTAGGACTTACATAAGTGTATTGGGTTTGTGTGGCAAGGTTTTGGTAGCAGTGGGGGAGGGGACATGGGGTGGCTTCTGTGAGAGAAGCTGCCAGAAGCTTCCCCCATGTCCGACCGGACACAGCCAATGCCAGCCGGCTACAAGAACGGACCCGCCGCTGGCCAAGGCCGAGCCAATCAGTAACGCCTCTGTGATAACATAATTAAGAAAAAAAAAGGAAGAGAGGGAAGAAAAAAAACTGCACACTTTGCAGCTGGAGAGAGGAGTGAGAAGATGTAAGAGAAAACAACTCCGCAGACACCAAGGTCAGTAAAGAAGGAGGGGGAGGGAATGGGCTCCAGGCGCCAGAGCAGAGATTCCCCGCAGCCTGTGGTGCAGACCAGGGTGAAGCAGGCTGTCCCCCTGCAGCCCATGGAGGTCCATGGTGGAGCAGATGACCACCTCTAGCCTGTGGAGGACCCCACGCCGGAGCAGGTGGATGCCTGAAGGAGGCTGTGACCCCGCGGGAAGCCCGCGCTGGAGCAGGTTCCTGTCAGGACCTGTAGCCCATGGAGAGAGGAGCCCAGGCTGGAGCAGGTTTGCTGGCAGGACTTGTGACCCCGTGGGGGACCCATGCTGGAGCAGTCCCTTCCTGAAGGACTGCACCCCATGGAATGGACCCATGCCAAAGCAGTTCGTGAGGAACTGTCGGTCATGGGAAGGACTCACGTTGGAGAAGTTGGTGGAGGACTGTCTCCTGTGAGAGGGACCCCACGCTGGTGCGGGGGAAGGAGTCCTCCCCCTGAGGAGGAAGGAGCGGCAGAAACACCGTGTGATGAACTGACCCCAACCCCATTCCCTGTTCCCCTGTGCCGCTGGGGGGAGGAGGTGGAAATCGGGAAAGAGATTAAGCCCGGGAAGAAGGGAGGGATGGGGGAGGTGTTTTAAGATTTGGTTTTACTTCTCACTATCCTCTAATTTTGATTGGTAATAAAGTAAATTTGTTTTTTTCCCCCAATTCGAGTCGGTTTTGCCTGTGCCAGTAATTGGTGAGTGATCTCTCTCTGTCCTTATCTCCACCCACAAGCTTTTCGTTATAATTTTCTCCCCCTGCCCATTTGAGGAGGGGGAGTGATAGAGTGGGCTTTGGTGGGCATCCGGCCTCTAGCCAGGGTCAACCCACCACAATAAGTATGGTCTGAAAAACTTCTGGTTCTGGGTTGCCTGTGATTGTGCAGTAGTACATTGGGAACAACTGGAACCATGCAGTTTTTTCTTCAGAGAGAGCAAGCTGGCTTTGTAGCATTTCTCTGTCCGCCTGTCCTCTTCCTCTCCAGGAACATTTTTTATTTCCATATTGCAGCCATCCATTAGACAGTTCCTCCCTGTGCCAGCCAGTACACAGGTGCTCCTTCTTTCTGATATCACCTGGCATTACTTATTTGCTAGACATCTTCCAGAAAAAGTCAACCAGCTGCTGCCCTTGCTCCCCTGCCACTGACTGTACTCTCTGTGCTGTTACTCCTCTGCAACCATCAGCCACTTAAAAGATGATGTAAATATTATCATGTCCTGTCAGCTCAAAACCTCTACAAAATAGGTTGTTTGCATGTTTGCATCAAAGCCTGGTTTCATGAGAGCCAGAACAGTAGTGTTCTGTCACATGCCGTTGTGACCAGATACATTTAAATGTGAATATGTGGAGTAAGTGAATGAGGGAAGAAAAAAGTGATTGTTTTTGAGCCCACAATTAGATAGAATTTATGCCTTACAAATATTTTTTTGGTTTATTTTTTCCTGGTGTTTTTCTAGGCATTTTCTTCCCAGTTACAAATTATGTTTAATGTTTCTTCACTTTGGAAGAAAAATTGCTGTAACAATTTTTGCATGAGTACCATTATTTTGCCTCTGTCCAGTGTAGTGGTATCTGTGGAAAACAAACATATATTCATCCCCTCTGTTGTGGCTATAGGGCAAAGAAAGTTAACATTAACATGGAGTCTTCTGAGCATTTAAGGAGGTACTTTTGTGTCTCTGCAGCACTCAGACGCATGAAAAGCATTCATTATTTTAGATAAAGGAATCAATATTTAGCCCAGATTTTATTTATCTGAAAAGCAGTAGTCTTAAAACAGAAACTGCATTTGTTTGTTTCATTTGTGTGTATTTCTTCAGTATTAGCCTTTCAGAGGTTATGTGATGCAATGTTGAAAATCATAGCTGCAGCTGCAGGATATTTAGGATTTCTAGTATGGAGGAAATAGCTCAAAGCCACCAAGTAGCAAAATTTGACTTTTTTGCCACCTTCTTCTCCATTTCTATCAATTTCAGTATGTTGTTCCTGGTGCATATCTCCTGTCAGGAGGCAGACTATTTTTAAACTGCTTCTGCCAGCACAGTCTTGTTCTTTCAGGGAATACCCAGTTAATGGTGCTGCAAGCCATATTAATTCAGGTCTAGAGCAAAGGTGATGTTGGAAACAGCTTGGTTTGTCTAGTTCTTCCTGACAAATACAGGATGGGTGAAGACTTCGTGATGCTCTGAAAGCTATTAGTGAAAGCAGAACAGGTTTCCAAAATGGGCACTTCTCATCATGTCCCCTGTAGAGGTCTGTCCTGTAAAAATTCCTGAGGTTATGGAAATTGGAGCAGTTTTTTTAGTGTCATTACCTGTGTCCAAAATAATCCTGTATTTTCAAGCAGAGAATTAGTTAAGGCATTAGAAATTTATTTTTGTTGTGTTTGATTGTGGTTTTGGGTGGAGTTCTTTAGGTAAGGAACTGAAGTCGGATTCTCTTTTGGCAAGTAGTGTCATAGCTCTCTTGAAGTCTTTTTTTTTTTTTTTTTTGCCACATGCATATTCATCTAGTCAAACTGGGATTAGTTAGTATCTGCCTGGTGGCTGCTTTGGCACTTCAAAAATATTAGCTACTATTTATCATGCAGAAGAGACAGAAGAAAATATAAGCATAGCAGGATCTTGATAAATTGTGCTATATTTATGAATTCCCATTTTAAATACATGCATAAATATTGATGTCTGTATAAAGAAATTGAAGCCTGTTATATGTAATCGTCTACTGATACGTATCTCAGGTATGGAAGTGGCTAGTAAGTGTCTGTTTTAGACAGCTGAAAAACAAAAAAAAAATTAAAACTTTTTAAAAGGTTAAATTCAATTTTATAAGTTGATTTTTTTAAATACAAAAGCAATATTGTTGACATGGGAATTTAATGTGTATTATACTTTAATTGACAAAAAATAAATGGATTCATTACCCCCAAAATTCTTTGTTGTTGAAATTCAGAGGGTTGTAGCAGGTGTTAGCAGAGGCTGTCATTATTTAACTAACTGGAAGTATAATTACTACTTTCTAAAACAGAATTTTTAAGTCTTTGAAAAACACAAAACATAATTGCCTCAGCAGAAATAGGTTTTATTATGTTTTAAACTTGGCATGCATAGGAGAAAAACAGTTATATTTGTTGAACAGGAATTTAAACAAATAGAATACAAAATATGATTTTGATCTTCTTTTAAATAACACTGCAGTCTAAAGCAGCTTCTAAGGAAGTCCCAGACAGGCAGCAATCTACATATTCTAATGTTTAAGCATGGCTTGCATAATTTACTGTACAAGAGGTTGATTGTTCAATTTGTACAGGTTTCATGAGTCATTGTAGTGATCACATAGTGTTTTTATAGGTTAGAGGGCAATATCCCAGGGGCAGCAGGGCAGAGAGAGCATGACCTGCATTGCTTTACAGTGGGGAGTGTTACCTGTATGCAGTTTCTCTGATGAATGACAAATAAAAGCAGAAGCAAAGTTGATAGTTTCTTTTTTACAATGGTGTTAATTTTACATGTTAATTACATCAAAGAAAGTGGTGGATCTTTAAATCAAAAAAACCTTCCTTTCTAATCACGCTTTTCTTATTAGGCAGATGCTTCTGTTGATGGCTGTGAAGATGGGGAGAAATTTAATGTTGAACTCACTAAAAACATCCAGGGATTAGGAATAACTATTGCTGGTTACATAGGAGACAAAACATCAGGTACTGTTTGATTCCTGCAGTTTACTGTACAATCTGTTGAGTGCTATGGTGTATGAACATCAAAGACTTAATTTTAGTTTTTGTGTAGTATCTCTTAAAAAAACCCCTTGAGCATCTGAAATCTTTTAAAAATTTGTAAAGAAAAAGGAATTGTTTTCCTTTTGTTAGAAGAACATTCAGATTAGAAGCAACCAGTTTTGTTATAATATCTCACCTCGCCATTTTAAAATCAGTTTTTATACTCACTCTTGGCTAAAGCTTGTGCTTGTATGTTTTTGCAAAACAGTTCTAAAATAGATTGAGCCATTTTTGTGGGCTTTTAAAATTTCATTTTCAATTTTAAAAGGCTCTTACAAACTGATTCACTAGTTTACTGAGTAGTTTTAGGAGATGTTATATTTTAACAATGTATATAGTACTGCTGGGAGATGAAGAATTCATCTGTTGTCTTCTAGATACAATAAATGTTTATTGACCTCAGGGCTGTTGCAGCCAATAGATAAGTTAATTTAACTAAATAAATGCAACAGTGTTCATGTACAGTTGTGTATTTTATGTGTAATTTCCACTATGTCTTTCAGAACTCAGCTAAGTCTCCCTAGGAGGAATTTGGAAAATGCAATACTGTTAGGAAGGGACAGTTGTCAGATGTGTTGTAAAACTTCTCAAAGAGCTGTTGGTTTGACTTTTACCTATGTATATGTTAGAAAAATCTATGGACAGATATACGCCATGTTATTGTCAGTTTGTTGACATAATCTGTTGTCTTTGAGAAGCTAGACCAAATTTTAGCAATCTGTTCCGCAGGACAGGGTGATCACTGTGTAAGTCCACTCTTTAGCAGCTTCCAGTTGAACCTTTAAAAAGCGAATTAAATTGTAGAACATGTGATAGATCTGATAGCATATTTTAACTTGATTTAGTGTTGAGAGTATCACTGATCTTTGATTTTAAATTATTGTGCTGCATTAGAAAATATTGTTGCCTTAGAAACTAATTGGGCATCTAACTTAATTTTGTGACTTAACACTTAGTTAAAGAACAACTTTGCTGACAGAGACACATCAGTAAAACTAATGGACAACAAGATCTGTGGCTGAATCTTTAATGAATGACAAAGAGCAACCATACAGCTGTTACAGGATATAAAAATACTTGGAAATTAGTGGAACCATCCATTCGATTATTCACAAAACCTAGGAAAACAACAAATTAAGAAAAAAGAGAAAATAATTGTCTATATCATGACTTAAATATGTAGTCTTATTCTGTAATGACTGTGGTCATTAGAGCAAACCATTGATTCACTCCTCCTTCCTGGTAGCTTTTGTCATATTGAGGATCAATGAAAGATGGGTTTCAAGTCTGCAAAGGTACTGGAGCGTCTTGACGGCTGTTAAAACCTATTTTGTAGTGTATTATGTTCACTTTACTGGTCCATTGAAGTTGTTTCCAATGCCAGTGTGTTTCTCCTGAAATGGATTTCTTTTTGTAAAATGTCCCTTCTGTAGGTGTTTTATATATATGACTTTTCCTTCTGGTTCAAAATCAGTAACTGTCTAAAGTGGTTCTGTTTGGGTGTTTGGATCACTTGTGCCGTTTTTTTTTTTTTTTTTTTTTTTTTTTTTTTGGTTTGGTCAAATACTGATTTACAGCTGTAGTTAAAAGCTGGTTCAAACCTAAGTTATAGTCTTGCTTGCTTATAATTTTCTGCATATGGTTATCCAAGCATGCATTTTCTTAAGCAGTTATTAAGTACATGGAAAATACTGAATTTACCAGGTTAGTGTACTCAAACTGAATTTTATGTCCCGCAGTTTTAAATCTGACCAAGAGTCAGAGAGATGTCTTTTGTCAATGTTAGTTTCAACATTTAGATTAAAATAAGTTAGAATATTTCTTCTTTTGCAGCAAGAATTGCTTATTTGGCATTGTAAGATTTTTTTTTTTAAATAAAATCTTGTCCCATGCAAGCTGGCATTAATCAGACTCATCCTTTTGGAAAATAATGATCTATATACTTTGCTTAAAGCCTATACTTTCTTTATAAGTCTTTCCTTATCTTACTGTGAGACTATATTTACTTTCATTTTCTCTCCTTGGCTGGTGGCGTTAGTTGGAGACAGTTGCATTATTTAAAGTGTTTCTTATTAAATTAGTTAATTTAATTTTCTCTGTTTTGTCATCCCAGAACCTTCTGGTATTTTTGTGAAAAGCATTACAAAAGGCAGTGCTGTTGAACAGGATGGCAGAATCCATGTGGGAGATCAAATTATAGTTGTAAGTAAACACAGAAAGAAGTTAGATCACTTGGCTGCAAAACTCTACTTCCTTAAGTAAGGAAACACTCATATAGTACTTGTTTAAAACATTCAGGATTGATGTTGAAATAGTGAGTTGTTTTTCTTTGAATGAGTGTTCTATCACATTATCTTCCTGATTTCTTCCTGTGTGTAACTTGTTTCTTAAGAAAATCTGTGTTGTATATGTGTATCTTATCAGTAGGAGCTTTGAGACTGCTTAGTAAAGGCAAAGCTTCAAAGTTTGATTCAAATTGAGCAGCTGTTTTCAATTTTTAGTTTTAGAAGTATGTCGTTAAAGTTTTAGGTGCTCAGAGAAAGAAGATATTTTCATGCCTAAAATGCTAGTTGTGTGTTGAAAATCAGGTCATAAATGCCGGAACTGCATTTTTGTGTCTGTCATAAATCTGGCCTTGCATTTGTATGAAGACAGCATTAAGAACAAGTTACGGTGTCTCTCCAAGTACAGATATACCTGCATGTTTGTAGGTAGAAGGATATATCCTTTTTATAATAATTTAAATGCTGAGTACAAATGGCTGAAATTGATTATTCTGAAGTTTAATTTCTTCTTCTACTGCAGATGCAGAAAGAGAAAAAGATTTGATTGACCTCAGCAAAAGTATAATAAATATTTAAAAAATACATTTTACTTCAGTGTGGAGGAAAAATTAAATAATCCCAGCTCATTTTTAATTACCTTATATTTAGAAGAGGACCAGAGTTGGAAGAAGTTCAGAGAAAGGCAACAAAATAAGAGTCCGGGGGCAGTCATTCTTCATGCAGGAGGAATTAAAGTAATGGAATATGTATGTTGTTCATATAGCCTGAAATAACTACAGAAGTCAAGGAATACAGTATTGTTATAAGCATTTCAGAAATTAAAGGCACTGAAGGGTGAGACGGAGAAAGAATAGAATAATAGGGAGCTTGTGGGGAGAAGGAGAGTAAACAGTGGTGTGTACTAGGGGACAAATGGGGTGAAATTGAGCCATGACAAAGTCTTGAGTTTCAGAGAAAAAAGCCTGAGTTAGTGAAATAATGGAGTAGCTTCAAATAGAAGAGGCCAAAATCTTGTTACTTAAAATATTAAAATGATGGACCAGAGATAACATATGGCTGTCTGGGACAGTATTTGATTGGGAAATTGGACTTCACAATGTTTAGTAGTAGTAGACTTCACTGTGTCTGATGTTACTCGGCCTCAGAACAACTGCACTCTATAGTTCTTCCTGCCACAGTGGATGGATGTGTTTCTCCTCATTCTACTCTCCCCAGCTCTCCCAGCCATGGCTATGTTGGTTTATTCACCCAGTATTTTCTCCTCAGAGATGAGGATGGCTGGAGAGGTCAGGCAGGAAGCCTGACAGTGTGCCTTGCACAGTACATGCTGTGTCTTTTCCCACCTCCCAGAGCAGATATGCCTGGCCTCACTGTGGTGGGCACCCAAAGTACTTCTTCCCACTTTGCTGTGGTACTGGTTGTTACCTAGGTGTGGAGTACTCCAGTGAAAGTGTTTAGTGTATCCAATGCTGCTTAAGTCGTCCATGTTTTTATTCTTGTCCTTCTGCTTGCTTTGTGCTCAGGCTAACAGATGCTGAGAGCTCACCATATTATTTTGCCCTGCACATTTTTTTTTTTCTTTCCCCCCCCCGGGTGATGTTTTGTGGGCTGAAAAACTGCTTAATCCTGCAGGTGAATGGAACAAATCTTCAGAATTTTACTAACCAGCAGGCAGTTGACGTTTTGCGGCATACGGGACAAACGGTTCAGCTCACTTTGATCAGAAGAGGGCTTAAGCAGGAAAATCATATTCAGCCCCAGGAGGACTTCAGTGCTGCTGTTGAAAAGGACTTACTGTTCCAAACAATGGATAGTAGCACAGCCAAAGGTAATTAAAACTGTCTTTGCTTTCAAGTTGGATTGAAACATTCTTCTTCTCAGTTGCAAACTGGAAATAAAATGGGCCAGATTCATTCTGGGTAGCTATTACTGATGGCAGAGCTGCTGTACACAAGGGAAGAATTTCGTCTACTATGGTTTGATTAATCTTTTAGACACAGTGGTATTATTTTCTCTGGTTTCAAAGTGAGTATCGAAAGCTCTGCACTGCATTGCACTTCTGGCTGAATTGCTTCAAGACTTTGATCCTGCAAATCTTCATATGGTAAGAAGACAGTGAATATTTTATTTGTGCTCAAGGGTGAGAGCTGTATTCGAGAGCAAGCAAAGAGATACCTTCCACAATGAGCAAAAGCAAGTCTCAGTTCCTTTCACTCTTGTGTGTCATTGTCACAAGGTTGAGGTATGAGTTATATGGCCTATATCTGGAGACTGTTAATTATCTGATAGGGCATTAACTGTATACTTATGCAAAGTTCAGAAGCCAGTGACCAGTATTAATTTTGCTGCTGATTAGATGGGATTAGTGAAGCTTAATCTTATACTGTGCACGTCTTGAAGTATATATGCCAGATCTTGAAAGTCAGTCTATTTGAACAGAATATCTGCACAGAGGCTGCATGTGCAAACAGATTTTTTTCAGCTACTTGTGTTACAGGTTGATGTCAGAAGTATATCATAACTCATAGACTGGGGCATAATCCCTACCTCGCACAGAATTTTGAAGGACCCAGTATTATGCTACCTGTATGGCGTCCTCTCATTCCCACCTTTAGCAAAAGTTACAGAGGAAATATTTAGAAAGTACTGTTTCTTCAGTGTAGAGGTGCTCAATACAGCTGGCAGCCAGCAACATACCTAACAGAACTCCTTTGTAGGAGCAGTTTTCTACAAAGGAAAAATCTGTCAGTTATGCAGGTCTCCACGTCTGTAACATTTTTGTTTTTCGTTGTCAGCTTCCTGAGTCAGAAAAAGGAAAGGGTAAGAAAAAAAAAAAAGGTAGTACAAGAGTGCTAGAGAATGTTGTATGTTTTCCAGTAAGTTTTCTTTCAGTCATAGAGATGCAGCTATTGATAGTTGTGCATTTTTTCTTGTTTCATTGAAAAATTCACTGGAGAAGGCAAAGCATTGACAGAAAACAAAATGCCTTTAGAATATGGCATTTCTTCTGGGCCCTTTGTGCTAGATTCCATTTGCCAAATACGGACCTTGTGAAATCCAGTGGAAGAGAGAGTCAGTGCCCTGAGACATGCCTGTGAGCTTTATGAATATTACAATGCATAAAAGAGCTGAAAAGGATGCTGCTTCTTTTTACAGATAACAGTGAAATGGAACAAGGATCTCCATCACTGTCATGCAGTGCCAGTGTGGTGAATACTGGAGAGGACGTAAACCAACAAGAAACAGGTTCACAATGTTTAATATTTTATTCTGTGAAAATGCACTCGAGTGTGCTTACACAAAGATCAGATGTTCTGTGTGCCTTTCCATCTCCTGTGTACTATGTAGCTCAGGTACAGTGAGAAGGTGAATGTAGTTGTGCATGTAAGCATGTATTCTTGAGTCCTGTAAGATCATTGACTACTGTATGTGTCTGAAAATAATTTGTGTCAAAGATTTCACATGAAGCAGTCTGCTTTTGCTACATGCTCAGCTCTCTTTTTAGTCTAGTTTTTTGTTTTCACTCTTTTTAGTCTAGTTGTATATTAAACTTTTTACCTCCTCATTCCTTAACGTGCCTATCTTTCTAGCTGCCTGCTAGAACTGCCCAGCTGCAGTTCCAGGACTTTTACCTATTCGGAAAACTTCCTTGTCACAAATTCCTGAGCTTGTATTAATTTGAGTCTGTATTCTCAGATAATGTTTGAAATTCAGTCAGTTCTGGTGCACTGATACACTCTTGATGTTTCCCATACTCTGTGGAAATTCTTAGTTTCTACTAGGTATCTTCCTTTCCTTCTTGAGCTATTAGGGCGCTGTGCTGTATTTCAGATATCCTATGCGATTATATGTTTTCCTGACTGAGACAGCACTTGTGTTTTCTAACATTTTCCTGGTTCCATACCAGGAAAGTTCTGTAATGTGTATCTCCCCATAAATCATGCTTTCCATTATCCTGGATAGCTGAATAATTTATTTTTAATTCCTTTCCTTCGTATACTGCTAGGTCTCTGCTTTGGGGAACGTATTGTCATATTTTAATACCACACAACACCTGGCTTTAAGTAATGTTTCTGAGCAATGACTAGATTTAAAACACTGTCTGTTAGTCACTTTTAATTCTTAGTAAAAGTCAGTGGGAGTTGGGAACTTAATCTTGGAATTAAGATTCTAGTTTTTGCCTGTAATGAGCATTCATATCTGAAGAGTTTATTTTTATACTTACTCTAGGCACAGCGCAGACCGTGGACCTTGAATATGTAGGGTCCTTTTAAATCTGCTGGTTTTGATGACTGTTGTATCTAAATACTGCTTTTTACTGTTTCCTGCCCTAGAATCTAAACAGTGTGAAGGAAGGGAAAATGAACAGGAGGAAAGCATTTCTCTGTTTTTTCAGCCTGCAGTAAACTTCCAATTAAGTTAAGGGTTGCTGTGTTTTGCTGCCTAGCCTGTCATTGTCTTTTTCACAGCATCACTACTTTTCTCCCCTCCTTCCCTTCCAATTTCATTTCTGCTCTTTAGCTATTAGAATTATTTCTCATTGTATGTATGCACATATATGAATCTAACAAAAAAAAAAAAAAAAAAGAAAAAAAAGAGATAGGGCTTGAATTCTCTCACTGCCCTCTAAGGCCTGCAGTTTCAAAAATCTTTTACAGTTGTGGTCATAGTTTTGAAAGTAAAAAACCTCCAAAAAACTTTCCTTGGAAGCTCTCTATATAATACAGGGTCTGTCCAAAAGGATCAGTATGCAGTGTCATATATGTAAGTATTTTGGCCATCCCTCTGAATTAATCTGATCAGCCCACATAGTCTGATTCAACAAATGCCCAAGGCATGTACATAACTTTTTAATTTGCTTTGTGCCCATTATCCTGTGAAGTGCATTAAATTCACTCAACGTTGAGGCTAGTTTAAATATGTGTCCTCTCTTCCCAGCCATTCACACTGAACTTCTTGACTGAACTTCATGTATTCTAAAATACAGAGTTAGTTTTGTGAGAGTGGGATCTAATACTGTTTTGCAAGTTTTTCCTCTGATAGACCCAAGTCTGGTGAGACAAAATATGTCAAGTGTTTAGTTGTATTTAGGATAGTTCTGGCTTCACAGGAATGATTGTGTAGTCTTGCATGGTCCATATACTTTATCAATTACAGGAATAGATAGGATGTTCTACTTTTTGTCACAATAATCTCAGACATAATTTTCAGATTTCCAGATAACTACTACAGAAGAAGCAGCTATGAAGGCAAAGTGGCAGAGGATTATGGGTTCAAATTATGAAATAGTGGTAGGTAAACTTTGATTAATAAATGCCCTTTGATCCGTCTCTGCAAAAGTGCGTATTATTAGATATATTATTGTCATACACAGCTTCCACTTGTTTATTCTGAAGTGATATGCGATCAAAGTTTCAGTTTTGACCTACCTGACTCCTGTTCCAAGCATTTGTCACATTTTTACACAAATGCAATGCAGATACTCTTCCCCATCTGGCATAGATTATATTGGATTGGGCTGTGTTTCAGTATTTGTGCCTAAGTGGCTTTTCTTGTTGTTCTTGCATAGGAGTCTGAAGCACCACTTAAAGGCAGGTAAAAGAGTAGGTCTGTGATGCTGACGTTCTGTCTATGAGACAACATAGTCATGTTACTCCAGACAGGGTATTTTGTTCTGTTGTGTTTCCTGGGTAACACTGTGAATCCCTAACAGCAGTTTCCTTTCCACAATAATCTAGCATTTTGTGATTGTCTTAACTTTAACTAAATGTGACCTGCAGATTTTAGTTTTTATCTGTTTTTTTTTCCTCTTGATGCTTTTCCACCTATTGGGAAGTTAAACTTGTCTTCTTTCTTCTAAGCTGTAGTTGTTATTTCCCTCATTATTGTTGAAAAACCTAAGTTAGTAACTTTGGTTGCTTTTGCAGTCTAAAAGTCTGCATTCCACATGACAATATTTCTGATTTCTTACTTCTAGAATATTTACCTCATTGTATGTAAATTGAAGAGGAAAGTAACAGGTACAGCTGTAAACGTGTCACAAGTAACCATTTCTTAATCTTATTTTAGGTGGCTGTAGTTAACAAATTTAGTGAAAGCAGTGGGTTAGGCATAAGCCTTGAAGCTACAGTGGGTCATCATTTCATCAGATCTATCTTACCGGAGGGGCCAGTTGGACGAAGCGGCAAGCTGTTCAGTGGTGATGAGCTGCTGGAAGTAAGAAAGAGTACTCTTTTATCTTAGTCTGCATTCAATTAGATTTTTGAGCAGTGGTTTGCTTCTCGGAGGTTCTGACTTTGGGAATGTAGCATATCTAGCTGTGTACTAGCCATAACCAGACTGCTTGAGCAGTCACTTCACACATATTTGTGTGAATGCATATGTGTACATGCATTTCTCAGCTGGTAGCTGATTTTTTAGATTCAGTTCAAGGTTACCAAAAAGAATACCTAGAAAAAGCATTAAGATTTAATGGGTGTAACCCTACACATTGAAGGAACTAAACACCTGTTTACTTCTCTAAATATTTTTTTAGGATTAAAATGTGAATTTGATTCATATGAATACAAGAAATGTGAAGTGACAGCGTATGTGGTGTTCAGAGGATGGTGTCACATAATTTATGAGACTGTACACTCAGTTCAGGACTTACATTGGTGCTGATTCTGAGCACCAAATTGAGAAGAACTTAAAGGCCGACAATGCCCATTAGTTTTTTTGGTTGTTGTTTGGTTGTTGTTTTTTTTTTCTTGATATCAGGTGATTAGTGGGTTATGCGGGTTATTTTTTACACCCATTTTTGTTTATTGTGCTTCTAAACACTGTGTATTCTTTATTTATTGAGGTGAATGAGATCTCTTTGCTTGGAGAAAACCACAAGGATGTGGTCAATATCTTGAAAGAGCTGCCTATTAAGGTGACAATGGTGTGCTGTCGTTCGGTAGCTCCTTCCATCACTCACACGGAAGTACTGGAGAGCCTAAGTCTATCTGAGGTTCAGCTCACAGAAAAGGTATTTTGTCTTAAAAAAATAACTGAGAAAATGACTGTTTCCTTGACAAAAAGCATATCAAGTTCTTGTACAAGATTACAAATAAGTTTTAATATTTCAGGACTTGAACCAGATAAATAGAAAAAGACAAATTATGTTCATCAACCTTACTTTAGGCCAACGAGAAGATGTCAATCCTGATAGGCCACAGGCAGAAATATTCTGGGAAATATTCTATTCTGCAGGTGGGCCATGGGGCTATGGCAAACTGAACAGTGTGTTCTTTAGAATCTGAATATATTTAATCAGATTTTGAACTTTGCTTTCTGGGTTTGTGTTGTGCAGAACTGTGTGTACATTCACTGGCAGACACACTTCTGTCACTCATAAATGCAAAGGTCCGGGCAACCTGATCTACTAAACATGTAGGAACGGTCCGCCGTGTAGTACGCACAGCAAAAGCGTTTGTATGAAAAGAGACATAGTTAATTCTGAGTTTTGGGCAAGGCAGTAAATTCTGGTTGTTGCTAAGCTTGTCTGTTAAACCAAGAGGAGAGAAAACCATACGTGTCTAGGTATGTGTTTTCTCTTTTTAAACGTTCTGACTTCTGCCAGTGCTACTGTGTTTAGATCACAGCATGTTTTTAGACATACCGTTTAATAACAGGTACTGCCTGTATATTTGAATACATGAACTAATGAAGTTTTATGAAGCTTTTCGTTTAACGGAAATTCCCTTTTGTAAGTATTTTTTCCAGTGCGTACTTTCGTATACTTGCAGCATAGCTATTTTTGTATAAAGATATGTGATTTCTGTGCTTATTTCTTACCTCTGCTGAGTGCTTGCACTTTCCCTGTGTTTAGAAAAGCATCACTTTGTTCACAAAGATAAAAACTGAGTTTTGTCTCTGTGGATTCACAAGTACTCACATTTTATTGGTGAACATTCACTGTTTTTCTCAGACTCATGTAGATCTTGGATTCATTGGCTCCTCGGACACAGAGGGAACAGCTTTGGAAATAGCTGATGAGGGTCAGAGTATGGAAGAGGTGCACAGTCCATCTTTGGCGATGTGGGAAACAGAAGTACAGCACATTGAGCTGGAGAAAGGGAGTATGGGACTTGGATTTAGCATATTGGACTACCAGGTAACTTCTTTATTAGACTACAGATTCTAGTGATAATCATAGTACTGGTCCAGAGAAATAGATAATCCGTAATATACTAGGGTCCTCAGAAAGCTCGTCTGCCACTGCCCCAGGGGTAATGTAGTTAGAATTTTCAGGCATTTAGCTGTGTATTTTGCACCTACAGTGAGGTGCTTAGGACAAGATCCAAGAAAGGACTTAGGTACTTAAAGCAGTATTTACTGAAATCCAGAGCTGCAATTCTGAAATCACTTGCTTAGCTACTGGCTGTCTGGGATGTGCGTAAACCTCCCACTTGTGTTTAACTTCAAAATTCTTGAGTATCTCAAGCTGTGATTTTTGGTGTGTTGTGATGAACTGCTCAGTGCCTGTCTCCTGCCTGCACTTGGGTCAGGATACCAAAACAAATGTTCCTGTTTCCAGTTGTCACAGTGGATAGTTTTTAATACGTTCAAAGTCAAGTAATTTCTCCTTGCAGTCAGTGTAGGCTTTTGACCAGCTGTTTGGTGGTGCTGAAGGACCCTGTCTCCTCCCAGGTGTTTGCTGGATCTTGTCCCTAGGAGCATATGCATTTACATCTGGAGGTCACTTCCAGGTGGAAATTATGCCCACAAAGCACTGCTTAGAATTAATCTATAACTTGACAGTATTTTGTATTTGTACACTGATAAAGTTGAAGAGCAGTGTAGTTTAGTAATCTGAAGGACAAAGGTGTAGTCAAGTATCTGTTCTATGAAAGAGTGATTACTCTTTAATTTGTTAATCATGATGCTCTGTGGTGAGACACCATAGCTCAGCCCGAGTATTTGAAGTCCACATCTGCACAAACCAAAGAACGTTTTTGCTTCTTTTGCTTCTTCTGAAGTGTTCACACAAATGGTGGTTGCCTGTGTGGTTAGTTACTGAATTTTGTTTGTGGATGGTAATACTGAAGGGTTGTAGGAAGTATGTTAAGTTTTTTTATATACTTTGTAAATGTGAGTTTGATTATATCCTACAGTTGTTGTTGGCTTTCTGAAACTTACAATTTTTTGATGTTATAATACCTATGTTCTCTCTTTTGAGACATGGTTAAAACATGTCATTTTGTCACTGAAGTTTCTACTTTCATTGAAGACTGTAAGTTTACAGTGAGATTTGTCTTTGTATTTTGTGGTTTTTATCAAATTTTTAATTAATTTTCAATGAACAGTGATTAAAGTTAAGGACAGTTACATTCACATTAATACATTCCTCATGTTTTATGTAATAGTAGACCTGAAAGAAAGTCTACATAATTTCTTACCTCGAGGAAGGCTATCTTGTACACTAGAGAGGTGATTTTTTTTTCAAAAAAAGATGTCACACGTTGTCATCTAAATTGACAGTGTAAACACTTGTTAAAATAGTGAGGAAGATGCAAGTGTTCAGGCTTAAGCACTCTCTCCAGCAAAGCTGTTGTATTTCTACTTGTGAAGTGTTTTGTTGGTCCATGGCATTCTTCTAACTCCATTAACTGCCATGAAGTGTTAAGGGTCTTCTGGGTATTGGTCCCTCCCTCAACTCCTCTCTCTCACACTAGCTTTCATCATTCTCCAAGTCCTGTGGTTTTGGGTGCTACCTTGTATGTGTGCATCCTTTCAGATGTACATCTTGGTATAGAAATTTGTTACAGTTGCATTCCAATTTGTAGATGTTTGCTTTTCCTTTTCATATGAGTAAAGCTGGTGCAATTATTACTTTTCTCTTTTTTTCTATGCACGCGCTCAAGTGAATTGCCATGTGTTGGAAGTATTAACATGTAATAATGTTTCTTGTGAGTGTAATTCTGTAAGAATTATGCAAATATGTGCATCTATGATAATTGTTATAACAGAATCGTATGTTCATGCTCTGAGTATTTGATGCTAGTGTTTTTATAAAAATCAGTGTGTCGAAGGATGAGGACTTCAAAACAGTTTTCTTTTTTAAAAGCAAACACCACTTTGTTGTCAATTAGACTGCTGTATTGGTATGTTCCTGTCTCCTGTAAAGTGTTTAATTAGGCATGCACAAGGACTTGCCTTTTAGAAAGTGCTTTCTCAGCTGAGCAAGATTTGATGTCATGAAGTATAAGGTATTTAATGAAAATAAGCCCTTTGTTCTGCCAGAGTGCACATGTTAACTTTGCCCCAGGCTGCACTACCCAGCTGAATTCCCAAACCACTGAGTGTAAGGGAGGATGAAGTCTGCAACGCTGTCACTGCAGTAGGAAGTGAAATGGAATTCCTGGTGTGTAATTAGTCATTACAGTATGAGCAGCACTTTGCAATTTAGCAGTATTTTATTCTGGAAATAGATGATGGGATATCACCTAGAAATGAGTAATAATTTTCACATAAGAATTAAAAATTGGTAGAAGTCTATAAGCATATGGACAGTATGGACAGGAGGGTATATTTCTGCAGAGGGTTCATCTGAAGCAGAGCTCCAACTTTTTAATAACCCAGTTCTGTGTGAAAATTGGCCTCTCAAGACATAAAAGAGTAAATAAAATGCAATATTTTTCTTCCTTTTATTTAATTAGGATCCTGTTGATCCGGCAAACATTGTAATTGTGATTCGCTCATTAGTTCCTGGAGGTGTGGCTGAGCAAGATGGCAGACTTCTTCCTGGAGATCGACTTATGTTTGTCAACAATATCAACTTGGAAAATGGAAGCCTGGAGGAAGCAGTTCAAGCACTGAAAGGAGCCCCAACAGGAACAGTTAAAATAGGAGTTGCCAAACCATTGCCTGTAAGGATTTGGAATTTCAATGGATACTTTCCATGCAATTTTAGCTGGTCCATGATGATCCTGACTTCTGCATACACTTTTTGTGCTTTGGGATATAGCTAGGTGGCTCAAAACATCCAGAATCTATCTTTAACAGATTCCTGTATCTTCTTGTGTGTAGGAGTTGTCTGTGTAGTTTATAACTGGTGTAGTGACTGTAGGACCTAGCACACCTGTCTTGCAGCTGAGAAAACAGTGAAACGTCTTGCAACCAGCACTGTTTTCAGGGCTGCAAGTTGCCAGGCATAATTTTGTACACTTTACAAGATTCTCTGAATCGGTGACGTAAAGTCAGTTTTTTGTGGTTTACCTGAAATTTGCCTATGCTTTTGCTTTGCAATGTATAGTATGTATGCAGTCTTTGTATTTAGAGAGCACACTTTGCTTAAAGAATGGTCAATAGGCTTCATTTAACATATCTCAAACTGGTTATTTTAGTGTAGCCATAAATGGTTGCAGGCTTGATTTTAGGAGGTGGTCTGTAACAAGTAGAAAAATGAATTTGAAAGAGACTGAGATAGTTGGTTATTAAGGATGTGTTAAATGCAGATCAGTAGAGTGGCATCAGTTTATACATACAAAGATGACACCTTTCACTATATTTCTAAGTCCAAGTGTGGCCTTTAAGGTTCATTTTTGCTTTTCAAGAAACGATAATCTTGTAATCCTTGTGGATGCAGATAACAGTTTTTCACTCTTAGTAGATATTTGTGGAGAGGGTGGGAGGCGATTGCTGAGTTACTAGAAACTTTCCTTTTTGTAGTAAAAGGGTGCTTTTTTAACTTACTTGGTTAAATTTGTTTTTTTTATAGTGGAGACTGTTGTGCACTGAAATGTCTTGAAAATCAACATTTTCATACTTAAGAAGATGTCACTCTAAAAGAGAAAATTAATGGTGGTTTTGTTTCTGTTCTCAGCATTTTGTAAACTTTCATCATTTGCACTTTAATATTTCACATACTATGCTCGCCAGTTAATTAAATGTTTTGAATAATCACTGGCTTCTTTGCAGTACTGGACAAATGCACCTAACATCAAATTATATTGAAAAAAGCTATTGGTTTGTAGTCAGAATTATGTTTGATCCTCTTGAGGCTGCTTTGCCCAACAGATACAGATGCAATCTTAAAACACAGAGAGTGGATGCAGTCTTTCTGCCTGCTAACAGGATGACTCTGTGCCTAGCAAGGTTGTAGAGGCCTCTGCTGTTAGGCTTTTTCCCTGGTGGCAGCTCTGATGTCAGTTTTACTATGTGTTTTTAATAAGAGTAGAAATTGAAAATGGGTTTAGACTAAGCTGTGGCATCTCTGGTATAGCTGGATAGGCCTTTTTCATTACTTGGGCTTGTAAAATAAGATGTGAAGCTGAATCAATTCAGGTAAATTTGGGGGGAGAAAAAAAAAAAGTCTATTTACCTGCCCAACACTGACTGTGATTAAAATGAACTCTACGGTACGTTTGGAATTCATTTGCCTCTCTAAACCCACACACATAACTCACTCTGCATGCCCTGTGTCCTGGCCACTCATCCAACTCAGAGCTTCCTTCTTTCTGCAGCTTTCACCAGAGGAGGGCTATGTCTCTGCTAAGGAAGATTGCTTTTCCTACACTGCCCAGTCAATTGAGGAGGAGGGGCCAGCTGATGCAGCCCTCTTCCGTGCTGAGCTGGCTCTGGTTAGTGGCCCAACTTATCAAAGATTTCTTAAGGCTTTACATTTTGTAATGAAAGAAGTTGCTTTGTTCATGCTTATTTTTTAGTGTTTACTGTCACCACATTACTGATCCACCGTATTTGGGATGTATCCCCACATGGTAGAAACTGGCATCTGGAGATTTTGGCTGTTTGCATGAGCTGTGAATCTGGCCTATGATATTTTAGTTGCTGAAAAAAAGAGAAAGTATTTAGTGTTTTGCGGAGAGTTTAAAAAATGCATGGCTACCCACTTCTCCTTGCATGCACCAAGTATCCTTTTGAAAATCTCAGCTTGTGTAGAGAATTGTTCATGTGCTTATTTTGTAAATAAATCTCTTTGCCTATATGTCATAATAGATCACTTCCTTAACTTGAAAAGTTGTTGGAACTCTATTTTTGTGTGTAAGCCAGCCTTAAAAGCAATGCTATCTGTCTTCAAAAGCTGACAAAGCTTCCTCCTAATAGCATTCTTTAGACTTCAGCATCAATCAGTGATTATGAGATTTGCAAGGTCAAATACTGTTCACTTGTACAAACCATGTGGCTTACCTGAGCATTCAGTGCCTTATATAGCCCAGATGTTACCAGTAAGAACTCAGATAAAAAATACAGAGGAAATAGGACTCTACAAAAAAAACCCAGAAGCAAACCCCTCCCCCCAAAAAAAACCAACCCAACCTAAAACAAAACATCAAAACAAAACCAAAAAAACCAAACAACTAAGAAACAGAGTATAAATATATTCTGAGTGTGTCTTCTCATGGTTATTTTTACTGATCTGGGCCTGATATTGGAGTTATTTGGCCCTCATTTTCTGGGAACATGAGACGGGAAGCAGTTTCTACTTAACACCAGAACTGAATTCATTAGGAAGAAAAACCAAAATGAAATAACAACCTGAAATGGCAAGAATCTTCCTATCTTTCTAAACCTGAAAAGGCAAAAACCTTCCAAGGCAAGAATCTCTGAATTATTGATTCCAGGATGTTTGCTATTTCTTCACGTTTGCAAATGACAAGCTGGGTTTAATAACTTGCTTTTAAGCAAGACTGCCTGTTATTTCTTCTGCACTTAATTACTTTGGTACAGTAGATGGATTATAGGATTTGCCTTATTCTGTTCACTGAGAAGTATAAAGAAGCCAGGTTATATATTGTAAATATTCTTCAATTAAAGATGTGTTGAAAAGATCAGATGAAAACTTAAGTATTTAAAAATTTGACTTCTATCTGTGATTTATACAAAAAAATTAAAGTTATGAAAGAGCAATGAAAATGTATGGCAGGTAATAATATGGTTAAATTGTCAACTCTGTCAGCTGTCTAATTAAATGTGCAAAATATGAAATTTAATGTGCAGTTACCCAGTTGAAGATGTTTTTGGAGAGTACACTGATGAGATCCTACTTTTCATACAGAAACTTACACTCAGATTCTACAGATCTGTCTCCATTTTTCACAGTCCTTTTTTTTAGGGCATAGCTTTGGTAACGCTCATTTGCATTTTCCAGAAGATAGACTGAGAGTAAGTTACACAAAAGGAGCGATTTGAATTAGCTGTTAAATCTTTAAGTTTGAGACAATAAAAAATGGATCTTTTGTACTGCAAAAAGGAATCAGTATGTCAAATCACTGCAGATTGTTGCTATTGCTGTTGTGAATCTGACATAATGAATTCATAGCATGATTAACTGCAGATGGATGTGCTTGACTGCTTCATGCAAGTTTACAGTGTGGTCATGGCTCTGAACTCAGTGATCTTTTTTTTAGCATATACTACTTCCTTGATCTCTGCCATGGGAGATGAAATTATAATCAAAATTTATGTGAAGCACCATAAATTTAGGCTTTTAGGACTTAATTTTATTCTAGTATTTTAAAGTGTAAGAGTCTTGAAAAAAATTTATTTCATTTAAAAAAAAAGAAAAGCAAAAAATACTGCCTATGTACATGTCTGGAACTCTTTAAAAAAAAAAAATTACCTCTCATGAAAGATAGGAGATAGGAGTCCATATTAATCTTGTTATCAAATGTAAAATATTTTTGAAATAATAAAAAATCATGTCATAAATGTTTCTTATACATGTATTGGAAAACTTAGAAGTTTCCAGAAGATTATTTTTTTATACCCTTATAAAGACAACCAAACCTATTAATTTGGGTGGAGGAAGTATTCCTGACAGGTGGCACTAAGTGAAGCTTATTATTTTATAAGTGCTAATTCTAGTAAAAGAAAATTAAAAAAAAAGAAAAAGCCCTAAAAAATAAAACAAAAAACAAAACCCTAAACCAACAAACAAAAAAAAAGCCAAACAAAAAACTTTGATGCCAGGGAGTACAACAGAGTTCTCCCAACACCTCATTCTTCTATTGATAGGCATCAGCCTGCCTCAGCCCTGCAACCCATTCCAGTTAAGACTCTCAGCTTACTTCAGATATTCCTTGCAACTTCTGAAGATGTAGTGACGTGAATTGTAACTGGAAGCTGGAATTTTTCCTACTGTGTTATGCAAATGTAACTTCAATGTAAAACACAGAACGAAAAAAAAAAAAAAAAAAGGAACGTGTCAGCATGTAGTGGCTGAGGTGCATGTGTTCGGGCTTATGTTGTGTGAAGGTGACAGATAGCCTGGCTGATTGAATTGCTTTTGTTGTTAGGTGGACTCCAACGAGGCAGATCTAGCGGATGAGTCCACATTTGAATCGCAGTACTCTCTAGAGAGTGACATCTTCCAGGCTTCAATGATAGCTCTGCATGGCAGTGCCTGCAGCAATGAGCTGAACTACACCTTCTCTCTTCCATTGTCAACTCCCAAGGTAAAAAGGAGGATGGTTTTATTGATGACAAAGTTTAATAAGACTGTATTATTAGATAGAAATGTTTTATGTCATTCTGGTTCAAACTACGCTATTTGCTACTGGATTAAAGTGCAGTTTTGTTTAGACTAGTGCTGTTGTCTTTCACACATCTGTGTCGAAGAGAGAGGCAGCTAAAAGGTTGGAATCTTGGATTTGTGTTTTGTATAGCCAGATGAAGTATGGTGAGATGTTTGTAGTGTGAAAGCTGTGGTGAGCAGTCTGCTACACAAAACTTGTTATTACTTCAGAGCATATTAAAGAGTGATAACAGAAAATGACTGCATTATTCTGCAGTATTTTAGGTAGGAAAAGCAAGAATAAGTTTTCATCCTAAGCTTTGTTTTTATGCTTCATAGTTAGTATGTTTGCTAATTAAGTTACTGTGTTCTTTAATGAAATGTTAATAATGATACTGTAATTAAAAGTAAATCTGTATGTATCAAATCTCTGATTACAAATAATTTCTATTAAAGCTAGTAGCTGAAGTTAAGTTCTTTAAGAATTATTACAGAGATCAGTGTCTTTTTTCTTGCTGGTCACAAACAAACAATTAAGTCCTTATGAGTATCGGAGTTGGTGTTTTGTTTCTCCATGGTTTTTCATGCTCCTTTTTCTTGGATAGCTATAGATTTATTTTGCTAATCTAGAGTCTTCCAAATAATTTCTCCTAGTAGGCATCTTTGAAAGCAACGTTGTGGGGATTTCTTCCAGGGTTTACAGTCTGTGGTCTTTAAGACAGTAGCTGCTGCTTTGTTCTCCACACCTGAGCTACAGTAACTCCCTTTTATCCCTTCTGGAATATGTTCAGCCCTTACGAGGCACTAGTTGTAAAGCTAAATTCATTTTCTAAGGGTTTCTGCTAATCCACAGAAGAGCATGTGTCTGCTCTGCCAGTGGGACAGATTGCATTGTTTAACAGCGTAATCGTTACTTAAATGGATTATGCATTTTGCATGCTGAGAAGCATTTTATGAGATAAAGGCTGGGTTTACCTTATATACAATTTTGAGGCTCTAGAAAGTCTTAAGTTATTTTCAGCAAAGACTTAAAGATGGCTTTGGTTTACTTGGTTTTTTAAAGGTTATGATCCTGATTTTTCAGTGATCCTGTCTGAGCACTGGTGTGAAGTGATAATATTAAGTTACCATCAAGTAACATTTTATACTCTGCAGTTACAAGACTACCCAAAGTAGCAAGAAAATCTGTTCAGTAAAGGAAGACTTTTGAAGCAAGTGAAATGCAATAAAAATGAAAAAAAAAATGCTATTAAATGCTATGAGGAATGCAGAGCCATTTCAGCTATTTTTGACTGCAAGGCAGTTGACAGGTCCTGAATGCCTTTGATATCACTTTTAAAACAGATGATAAAAGAAATACTTGAAGTAATGTAAATGCTCTAATGAGGCCTCATATTGCTGTAGTTAAAAATTCTTGAAATTGTGGTTGTCTTCAGAAATTGACTTTTCTTTAAGTGAAACAAAACAAAAAATGGGCATATGCTGCATGTCTTAATATGTATATATGGCATATGGAATAAATGTTGAGTATGATCTGGGTCTTGTTTTCGCTGATTTGGAAATGGATACAAAACAGACTTAAGAGGAGATACCCCAGTTTTCTTGAAACCTAGTGAAATAATTTAAATAGATTATAGTCCTGGTATTCTGTTCTTCAAAAGGTAGGAAATTATTTCACTGGCACATCATACAGATGAGTTGTATTTAAGCTTTGCTCAGTTATCTTTTCAGAAGTTACTTAAACCAATTTTTTACAGGTGAACCTTTTTGTTGATTATCTGGGGACAGAGCAGGTGTGTGTGCACTTAATGAAAGATTAGAGAAACTAATTCTAAGGCCCTTGATACAAAATGTTAGAAAATATCCTGAAATCCTGGGAAACACATTTTCCCCACTGTTTGGAAAATGAACAGAAGAATTAGTAGGAGTACTGAATAACAACTAAGACAAAGAGAAGATATTCTTCTGACTACATTTACTACATGTCAGGAAAATCCTTTATGTTGATATAGAACCTCTGAGTCCAACCTCTTAAGTCCTTTGTATATCGTCTTAGTATCTGTTCACACACACGTTTTTAAAATTACTTATATTTGAAAGCTCAGCTAAAGAATATTTGAAGATTTTTTTTCAGAAGGTTGCGATTATTGAAATCCCTTAAAATATTTGAAATGCAGGACCTTGGAATCTTGAAAGTCTGAACAAATTTTGTGTAGAGAACTTAATCCTAGTACTGCAGCCATAATAGGTACACTTGCAGTAAGTACTAACTGCTAAGCTTTTCTAACTGCATTATTGTATTCCATTGTTGTCACAGTTCAAAATCTCCATGTTTATTTTGTGCTAAGATTTGATTTTGCTATTTACTTGCTAAGTGTTTTGAAAGTAAAGACCTTGGTCCTGCAAAGTTCTTCTACCTTAGAAAGACAATTGGATGCTGTAATTTTAATAATTTGCCAAAGTTATGTCTAGTTTGAGAATGTATGAGTGGATGTTACTTTGCTAAAGTTAGTGGAGATCTATTGTTGAGTACCAAATTAGAATTTGGCCTTCAGCAGTAACTTTATTTTCATTAATTTCTGGTACTTCAAAAGAGAAGACATTGTCTGAGGAATCAAGTAAATTTTATAGTAAAATGCCTATAGGGTTCTACTGAAGACACTGATGTTACAACAAATGCGCTTAAATTCTGTGAGATTAGTTTCTGTTTAAGATTTTAGCATGAAATGTACTTTTCAATTATACCACAGAAGAATATTGATTGTTCATTGTCTCCTGTGTTCAGCAGTCTGTTGGAGAGGAATGTTCAAATGCTGCAACTGATTTCCATGTATCTGACAAGAATCTTTACAACATGGATCTGGGTCAGAAAGTGAGAGAGCAAAAGTTTGTAGTGGGCGGTAGCCTGGAAACTGCAACTGGTTTTACTCAAAAGGATCTTCTACCTCTGGATGTTTCGGATATCAACCAAAATGAAAGTGAAGACACAGCAACATGGACTGGATCTCAGACAACAACAGAAATTGCACAAAGCACAAGCCTCGCTACTACCATGCAGCTTGATCCCACTGGAAAAGTAAAGGTTTTTTTTTTTTTAGTAATAATTTAAAAAACCTATGGAAAGGCTATATTAAACTGTAGAATCTGCTACAGAAATTGTCAAGGGAGAGCAATGTGAGAGATTTGCGTCCTGGTGTTTGCGCAAGCCTGTGCCGTTCAGCTCTCAAACTGGCCTATGATGCCACAGTGTGCAAACATAATAATTCTTTTATATGATGGTCACAGTGACATCTGTATATTTTTTCCTTCCATGCAGTGATTTTTTTAAGAAATTCTTAAGAGCTGTAATTTCTTACAAGATTTGTTACTTTAGCACTGGCAGATTCAGACATCTGTGGTGAACAAGTTTGAGAGCCCTTGAGTTCATCCCACTAATTTTAGGAGTGCAACTGTGTCCTTAAATGAAAAGCATTCTTTGTGGTAGATTTGTTATATTAGCTGAATGAAAACTGAAACTTCACTTATGTCAGTTTGATCTTTGATGGACTGACTTTTCCAGTGTCTGTATAAGGATTCTGTATAATTAGATGCCTAGCTTTTGTATAAGGTAAGATGAGTTAAGGTCAGTATATCCAGTCATATTTTTATCTCTGTTTTCTGAATTGATGTTATTTTCCTCTGTGTTAGAATCAAGTGCTTTTAATGGAAAAGAGATGTCCACTATCTTTGGAGGGAAGTTCTACAACCCCAGATTCAGTCAAAAACATGTATGAGAAGACTATCACTATTGCAAAAGGCAATTCAAGTCTAGGTAAGGTAGCTGACATTTTTTGTAACCTATTCAGGAACATGGCTTTCTCTGTTTCTGATATGTTTCGTGTTTTATTAGTTAAGACTAAACATTTTCCTTTTAGTGGGAAAAGCATAACAGGATATTCATTCTTGCTTCTCATGCCTTGTTTGACTATGATGGCAATGGATCCATTAACTGTCACTGTGAACACAAAAATAAAGTGTCCAGTCTCACTGATTTTTTTTTTTTTTCCCCCCCATAAAGGAATTCAATCATTCCTGAATTACGGAATTACAGACTCATAGAACGGTCTAGGTTGGAAGGGATGTTAAAGATCATGTAGTTCCAACCCCCCTGCCATGAGCAGGGACACATTCTACTAGACCAGGTTGCTCAAAGCCTCATCCAACCTGGCCTTGAACACTTCCATGGAGGGGAAAGCCACGACTTTTCCAGGCATTCTGTTCCAATGTCTTACCGCTGTTGCAGTAAAGAATTTCTTCTTAATATCTAATCTAAATTTCACCTTTTCCAGTTTATAGCCATTGCCCCTTGTTTTGTCATTACCTCACGTTATAACAAGTCCCTCCCCAGCCTTCCTATAGTTCCCATCAGGTACTGGAAGGCCGCTATAATGCCTCCCTGGAGCCTTCTCTTTTCCCAGCTGAACAGCCCCAGCTCTCTCCGCCTGTCCTCATAGGAGAGGTGCTCCAGTCCTCAGATCATCCTTTTGGCCTCCTCTGGACTCACTTTAGTAGGTCCATGTCCTATTATTCTGAGGGCCCCAGAACTAGAGGCAATACTCCAGGTGAGATCTCATGAGAGTGAAGTAGAGGGGGAGAATCACCTCCCTCTACCTGCTGACCACGTTTCTCTTGATGTTGCCCAGGATACAGTTGGCCATCTGCAAGCAAATTGCCAACTCATGTTGAGCTTCTCGTCTACCACCACCCCCAAGTCCTTCTCCTCAGGTCTGCTCTTGAGCCATTCCCCACCCAAATGTTAACAGAACTATTTAATATGTTGGTTTTTAATGTCTGTACATTTATATAATATAGTGGAAAAAAACAAGATATAGCCAAGGAATGCTGAAGAACGCTTTGGTTAAAGAGCTGCAGACTAAACTTTCCAATGTACATAAACACAAAATGATCCTGCTTTCTGAGGGTGGTCAAAAGGGTCTAAACAAGCTGTTCAGTTCCTTCCTAAGTATTTGAACTTGTATTTTAAATGCCTTGGTATTTCTGAAAATCAGGTCATGGATACATTTAATATGTAGTATTTTTAGCTCAATGGTACTACAGTTTTGTAGAGAAATTCAGAGTTCTAAATATCTGCAATCTGTAATTTCCTGAGCATACTGAGGCACATCTTGGAGCGAACAGGCACAGCAGATGGAAATGTTTTTTGGTGTCCCTCTGGTCTCTAGTGTGGCCCTGGGCAATGTGAGGGGGAGCATGACAATGGTGCTGTGATGCTGTAATTTATTGTGTGCTTCCACTTGCAATAAACTGCTGTCTGATGGCTGGATGCTCAGTCTACCCCATATCACCTTCTCCTTCATGATGCAGCCAGCTTCCAAACTGTATTGGGAACTGATATGGTTTGAAATCAGCCTCCCCAAAGTATGAAGCTGCAGGCAAGGCTGATGTGGGTGTAAGTTTTGACATAAATTGGTATGAGGTACTTCAGTAACTGCTGCCTTTACTGGTCTCATTACCAGGCTGTGTAAAGTGCAGGTCACAGTGCACTTCCTGGCATTTAAATTTTGTTAAAAATATTTTGTTTGCAATAACCTCTTAATTTAATGAAGCAGTGCTTCTTCTGTATGCCTGTGAGCATTTTAAGTGCAGTGAACATACAAAGCAAATTTAATGTCCAGCATAATACAACATAAAAATACAAACTTGGAGCAGGGTGCACAATGGCAGGCATTACATGCATGAAAAGTAAGACAGGCCTCTCGTGTACATAGTGTAAATGTGAATAATGCTTTCTCCTAGCTTTTGACTGTGGTCTTTTTCTTCCAGCCTGTGTGTGTGCTCTGGCCTGTGAAGCTGCCTGGGCACAGTGACCAATTTATACACATGACTGCACTGCTTTTAACTTTGATTTTTATAAAAGGAGGTACATCAAGAGCTGTGAATGATGTTGAAAGCTGCAGCTGCATCAATTATTTCAGTTGAGAACTGGCACTTCTTTTTTTCTTTTAAATAGTGTCACCCATAGCTTGGAACAGCTCTTCAAATCCAGCCACAGCTGGAGCTCTAACCTTTTGATTGTGGTTTTTAAAAGGTGAGGGGGTGGAGCACCCACATGCAAGAGGAGCTGAAATGCCATTGCCCTGTGTGATTCATTTGGCAATCCAACAGTGGCATTTGCATTTTTAACCTGAAACTGTAGCTGCCTGAAGTGTGGCATTAGCCTTGCAGATCTGTTGTAATGAGGATGTCATTGTCAAAACCAAAGGTGATGTTTTTCTGGAGTGCTATTGTGCTAGCCTCAGTAATACTTTTGTTTGTTGGTGGCTTAACCAAGCAACAAAGTTAAGTTCAGAATTTCAAACCACATTTCAGCTGTTTCCTTGGCAGTTTGCTGTTCTGTGCCTGCTGCCTGTATTCTGGTGGAGACCAGTCTGTTGCAGAGTTGTGTTTACATTCAGATCTGACTGAGTAACCTGTGTGAGCAGATCTGTCATGAGGTGGTTGTTGGAAAGAATATGTGAGTAGGGGAACCACCCCAGGACAGCACCCATAAATGCCATCTGTGATGTGCTCAACACTGTAACATTATTAATCTGAGGGGTAGGTGACAGGCAGGTTACATCTACTTTGTCTAATAGCAAGGCAGTAAATCAGTGGCATTGTATGGGTGTAGCCCCAGACTGATACACCCGTATTTAAATTATGACTAACCACAATTGACATCATTACCTGGCAAATCATAAATATAAATCTCCAGTCAATGGTAACACCATATTCTTTCATCAGTTTAATTTAAAGTGCCATCATGATGATGGGTTTTGCAGTGTTTCAGAAAGATAAACCTTGACTTCCACATGCCAAAATAGAGGGGTACATATATTCCTGTGTTTAAGAGGTTTATTGGGCCTTGATAGTCAGGGCCATCTTCTCATGCTTTAGACAGCTACATTGGTTGCAACTACAAGTGAGTGTGAGGAGCCAACACTATTAAGAAATTTTTATTTTCTGGAAGGAGTCCTAAAAAGCAGAAATGAATAGCCAGATTAGTGTTGTTCTTTAAATGGTTACAGTATTTTATTTTTCTCTGAGTCATATATATAGGCAGACTTTTGTATGATTGACAGAGTCTGGGTAGCCTGGGGCTTACATCTGTCTCCTAAACTCTGGTCAGCCAATCTGTCTCCCAGGGTGTAAGGTCACAGAGTAAAGCTTCAGTCTCTGTCTTCTGTAGCCGCGTTTGTATATAAATGGTTAGAATTTTTTTGTAGTCAGTGTTCCTGGAGGTTTTGCTCTGGGTAGCTATCACCTTCCTTCCACTCACAGTCTGGACAATAAAATCAGGGCTTGCAGGCACACAGCTGCATTCCCAGTGCTTGCCAGCCTGATGTTTACATGCAAAACCAGGAGAACACATAGTGGGATAGTCACAACATCCGTTCTCCAATAGATATTCCTTTATAAGGTGCTCTTACTTCAGTGGCTTAATCTCATTGATAATGGAAAGCTTTCATGTTAGTGTATAAAAAAGAATAAAAACAAGTTTGACAGTGTTAAGATAGTGGAAGTCCACTGGATGGACTTCCAAGGTGCTGACCCATCAACTACCTTTCCTTTGCATTGATGAAGAGCAGGTTTTCCTGAAATTGTTGTCAAGGTTGATTTGATGAGCATCAACTACCCTGAAAATAACAGTAGCAACTCATGTCTGTAAGAACAGTCACAAAAGCATGTGACACCCAGCACTACAGTGGGGGGTGGAGGGGAAAGAGCATCTGTGTTGTGTTTGTGTGTGGGGGAGGCTGTTTTTGGTAGTGAGGGAAGGGGCTACATTGGCCCCTTTGAGAAGCTTTGCAAAGCTCCGCAGACTCGAAGGTGTACCCACCTCCAGCCAAGGCTGAGCCAATTAGCAACAGAGAAATGCCTCAAATCAATATTTATGAGAGAAGAACTGGTTTGGAAAAGAAGAAGGTGGTGAGAACCTGGAGGAGAGGCCATTGACCTGAACAAAGGACAACCATCAGCCTAAACAAAGAAGAGAGCATTGTTGACATGAGGAAGGACAAGGAGGGGGAGGACAGAGAACTTCAGACACCAGTTCAACACTCATGGACTAGGAGAAGGTAAAGGAGTTCACCTGCAGCCCATGGAAGTTCAGCGGTGGAACAGATACCCACATGTAGACCATGGAGGACTCCATGCTGGAGGAGAAAGCTGAGCCAGAGGGCACGTATGACTGAATGTAGAGACCCCAGAGATGCTCAATACCAGAGCTGGGGGGAAGAGGTGTGCTGGACCAGAGACCTGTCTGCAGCCTGTGGACATCTCCAGTCCCCATGACAGAGCCAGGAGCTGTGCCTGAATTGGTCTGTGACTCCGTGGGAAGCCCATATTGAAACACTTTTTTCTTGGGCTCTGACAGCCCATGGCGGGTATCTGATGCTGAAAAAAGCAGCAGAAGTGAACTGACTGCAACCCCTATTCCCTGTCCCCTGTGCCACTGGGGCCAGAAGGTAGAGAAATCCAGATCAAAGTAATTTAGAGCCCTCGAAGAAGGGAGGGATGGGGAGTAGATGTCTTAAGATGTGGTTGTTATGTCTCACTGTCCTACTCTGGTGGTTGGTAATGAATTAAAATGATTTTTCTTCCCCAAGTTGGGTCTGTTTTGCCCATGCCTATAACTGGTGAGTGAGCCATCCCTGTCCTCATTTTGACCCACGACAGCTTTGTTGTGATTCTGTTTCCATCTCACTGGATATGGAGGAGTGAGTGCAAGACTGCATGGTCTTATCTGTGAGTGAAACCACCACCACATTCTGTCTCATTTCCCATTAATGAGAAGGAAGTGGAATTAAATGGTATGTATAAACATTGAGTAGTAGTGTCCTGCTATGCCACAGGTGAGATCATGGTGTGACTGTATCCACCAGTAATGTGCAGACTCTCACAGAAGTCAGAATGCTCTTCTGGGCCTAAGCAATGGCCCACGTAGGTGAGTGGGAAGGCAGCCACTCTCAGTGGAATATGATTCCAGCTTTCTGTTGAAAATAAGTATGTGTTTGTATTGGCCCTGTTCTGCTAATTAACTGTTTAATCATTTCACTTCTCTTCCAAAGAGAACCATCATAAACTAAACTGAAATGTGCTGTATAAACTCAGTGAACCATCCTTTTTCACTGTCTTAGTTTTTTTATATTGAGCCTGGTACATGAAATGACACAAGGTAAAGTAAAGGTACTGTGATTGTGATTTGTAACTGCTGTCCTGTTGGAAAGAGGGAAGTGCAAGGGCAAATAAGAGCAGCCTTTATAGGCTTACTAACATTGGCAGGTTGGCTGGCTGGCTTTTACCTTCCCTGCCTCAGGTTACATTTCTTTTTCTTGATGCTCAGAGCTGGGGCTCAAAGACTTTATTAACTCTTTTATGTGTTTTTCACTATAGGGATGACAGTAAGTTCCGATAAAGATGGCTCAGGAATGATAGTCCGTAGTGTCATCCATGGAGGCTCAATAAGTCGCGATGGACGGATTGGTGTGGGGGACTGCATCCTGTCCATTAATGAAGAGTCAACCACTAACTTAACCAATGCACAGGCCCGGGCTATGCTAAGGAGGCATTCGCTTATTGGACCAGATATAAAGTAGGTAAAACTAAGTGGCGAATAATAAAAATTTGGTTATGCAGATATTCTAAATGAGAGTTATGTTTGTTTTTACAATATGAATTTACCTTTAAGTTACAGCTTCAGATGGCTAATTCACCTTTGCATTCCAGCTTCATGGGTTTGAAAGATAAAAACACTTGTGTGAGAGGCTTTGGATGTTCTTAGAAAAGCTATTGCCATAATTGGTAATCATCATCATTACTGGTCTGCCTGGTTTTATTGAAGGAATGAGTTTAGTCACAGTTTTGTATTCATGCTGTGACCCTTCTAAAGAAAGTAAAGATTTCCTCAAGGTGTTTGTGTTTCTCAAAGGTGGACTGTCCTGTCTACAAGTGATTTCATTTGACGGAGATCTTTGTAATGGATTTTGGTTTTGGTTGTGAGATGGAAAATATGACACGTGATATTAAGGCAGAAAAGTAATGCTTAAAACTTTTTCAGCATATCTGTGACCAACAGCATAAACAGTCTGTTTTGTGAGGTCACTTCCAAGTTTTTATTAGTATATATGAAGGAGCTGTTGCTCTAGTGCATGCTTTTGGGAGTACTACTTTAAACTTGCAGTAATTAAAACAAGTTATGAAAAATCCACTTGCTTGATGAGAAAGTTTCTTCGTATCAAATGTACTCGATTTATAGAATTTTAACTTTCCCTTAAAGTACAACTCCTTCTAGCTGTCAAGATTGTGGAGTTAACTTCGCTCACATGCACCCTCTAGAAATTACTTTGTTACTGAGCTTGTGGACAGTGCTCTAGTCACACCAACACTTGGGTTTACAGCTCCAAAAATCTAGTAGCTGTTTTTCTCAAACCCATGTTAACACAAATTGGGTAAGATTTGCAAATAGGACTAATGGAGCTGCTGGTAATAGAAACCTCTACTTATTTAAGAAGATGGCTTTGAAAGGCATCAGTTCAGTCCTAGTGCGGTTTCAGGTAACTGTGTGGTTTCTGTCAATTCGAAGTGGACTGCAGGACATTCCGTTCTTCCCCATAAATATTACAGCTTTGAAGAGACCTGGTGTTTTGGGAACAGGTAGGTTAAGTAAATTCACTGTAGGTGGTAGGTTTAACTGTTTACCCCATAGCTGTCATGCATTTAGGATTTTGGTTTAATGCAAGCTTGTTTAAATAATGGGATATGCTCATATAATGAATTACACTATTGTCAATGCTGTCATGAATATAAGCGAGTCAGTGTTGATAAAATATGGCACTGATTATTATTGTAGGCTTTCAAGCTGTATTATAATTCTGGCTGCCACGACTGAAATCAGTTGGTATGTGTGCATGCATGTGTGTGTACGTCTGCTTAAATACACAAATGCTACAGCACCCTTCTGTGAGGAGTCTTATTAGTGCTGTAGTTATGTGATCAAACACAGATGTGTTCATTATTTGTGCTTATCCTTTTATAGTTGTTGCATTTTACACTGCGACTTTTAAGTTTTGTTTTGTACTTTAGGTCTTTTGCAGATATATCAGAAATACCAAAATCTTGTTTTAGGCATAAATATTTAGATTTTCCAGAGAAAAGTACATCCCCTTTCTGAAAGATCTCACAGAAAAGGGACAGTTGCTATTCATATTCTTACTTAAGTTTTTTGTCTTTCATTTTATATTTATGTTCTTTGGTGCATTCCCATGATAAGAGTTTAAAGTGAAGCCAGCTTCTGCACTTCAAAGAACAGAAAGTCCAGATTCTTTGGTAGCATCTAAAAGTCTTGCAAGAATAAGTACAATATTTTTGGGTCTACATAGTTTTGATACAAAACTGTCTAGCTAATTAAACTTTCCTGTAATTTGTACTTTCATGTGCAGTACAGGATCCCAGAAAAATATTAGCATAGAAAGACATGGATAATGTCCCAGATCAGAAGTTTGGAGGTATGGAGCATTATCTCATGATAGTTCTTTCTGTTTGCTGAGGGGGATACTCAGCTATATGGATGTCATTTCAGAGCTGATGTGGTGTACCACCATGCAGGGTTTGTGATTTAAGGACCAGCATTTCAAATAAGCAAGTTGAATCTCTTTAGTGTCTTCCTCAGGGAACAAGGTTGTGCAAGCAGTCAGGTGTGGCCATCTTGATATCATCATTCCTCTTTATCCATACAAGGCTGCAAAGTTGTCACCTTAACTTTTAGACTGAGCTTTTTTGGGCTCACAAGATGACCCCAAAAAGTGATTAAGCAGAAGTACTTTAATTTTAAAGCTGCATTTCAGTAGCAAACATTATTTGTTGAGAAAACATAAAACTGTTCTTACTTGCCACAGAATGGCTTTGTTGTATTTCGTTAAAGGGAATTAGATTTTGAGTAGTTCAAGAACCAGCAATCTGAGTGTCACACTTAAGTATTTAATTTTTTTTCCCCTTTGTGTGGAAAACCAGATGTGTGGCCTTACCAGAATTCTGTTTCACTTCTCACTCCATCTTGCTGGGAGCTCTTATATTTATATAATAATAGCAAGGGTTTTGTGCTCAGCAGCAGTTGCGTGTAACATCTGTCAGATAATTATAGACCTGAATCAGAATTCACCTGCCTAAAGTGTGGGGATGAATTCCTGATCAAGAAATAAAAGATAGATTGCAATTCCATTTTCCATGCTTGTTAATAATCACTACTATAGACAATAAGGAGCAGATGCTTTCTAGGGGGTGTATAAGTGAAGCAGAGATGGAGTGGGGAAAAGAAAAAAAAGAAAAAGGGAGAAAGATTAAAAAAAAGCACCTCTATACTTTTAACTACATAAGTTTGCCTCTCACGTTCAGCATAAGACATTGACATTTGTTAACACCTTTGTAAAAGGATGCTGCATCGTATGCTTCACATTCTAGATCTTCTCCAGCACCTGCTGATGATCAGGCCCTCTGTTATGTGTGAGTATTGGCGATTCAGAAACTCATTATGGCTCTGTGTTGCAACTTGTCTGTAAAATCATTCCATGCTTTTATGACATCCATAGTAATGTCAGGGATATATCCAGATATAGGTGCATATTCTCTCTCTCTTTGTGTGTGTGCATGCACATGTGAATAAGTATATATTTTTTAAAAAAAGGTACAAGTGTGTATGTCTCTCTCTGTAGATATGTGTGTGTGTGTCTTTAAACTTGAAGATTGGAGTATACTTCCTAAGACTGGAATGAGAACACCTGTATTCTAAAATAATAGTGCCAATACTTTAAAATTTTACCTATGACAGCCACCCCAGACAGTCTCAGAGCATGTGGGTGTGTGTTTGTGTACAGGGTTTATTGCTAGAATTGCCATGAGTATGATGTACTGATATCTGGATTAATCTCAGTGTCATATTTTCTGTGGCACTTACATTTTACTTCATGTACAGAAAGGTCCGAGTTAGACCTTAAGTGTTAATGACAGTAATTTGTCCTGAATGTTTTCCATACCAAGTTATTTGGCTTGTTGTTGTTGTTTCAAGGTTTTGTGTGGCTGTTTAGTCAAGTATGTGATAAATGTTCCTCCGTACTGCATGCAGTGTTGTGTTTACAAGATATTTTCATATGTACACCCTTTGGTGTTCCCATTGTCAGTGCTTTCATTACTAGTGCGTATCTCTGGTGGGTGGAGGGTAGTTGTAGCTCGCAAGAAAGGAAACCAGAACAGTTTATTCTTCAAGCTGTACAGCTACGAAAGAAATTATAAAACCTTTTTTATCCTTTCCCTTGAAATTGTTGACCTTCAACGTCTCTTGCAGATAACACAATAGTAGAGCAGTCATTTACTTGTTTCCTGTTTTCTGTGTCTTCATCTCTATTTCCTGGCACTTGTTTCTCTTACTGTCTTCCTTATGACCATATTAAGGGAATTATCAATCCCTTTTACAGATGAACCATTCAGGTGAGTGTGTGGATTTTTATTTTCACTTTAGAACACAAGGGTCAACAGAGTTGACCAGAGGAGCCCAACACCTTTTTTCTTCTGGGCCTTTCCTCATCCCAGTTACATGCTGTCCAGGATGATGCTGGATGTCATCAGACCTCATTGTGACCTCCAAGAAGTGAGCTACAGTAGCAGTCCAGCAAGTGATGGATTTGATAACTAGGGGGTGTCTGCCTGTGAAGTACTAAATGGGGAAAAAAAATTATAGGCAGGTATAAATCCAAGGTCTTTATTAAATTGGGCCTTGCTGTGTGTCACAGAAGGCAGGAGCAGAACAGCCAGCCGCTTAGCAAAGATGTCTTTCTGGTATACGTATTTCCTAAACCTCTAAATTTTCAGCAGAGCTAGTTTTTTTTTTTTGTGTAACTTTTCATTTTGATAATAGCATGCAAAGGAGAGAGGGGAGGAGGACAGTCACATCAGTAATACAGCTTAACTAATAAGGTCACCTAGGAAAACCTTGCAGTTAACTGAACTTTGGAAATCATGAGCAAGAAACAAAAGTGAACTCCTACACAGAATATACCTTTTCATATAACTTAGTTTTGTCTTCTGTGCTATTCTTTGCAAAATGCAAGTAAGCATTCTGGCTTATATTTCTGAAGTAGCTGAAAAATTATTGAAGTTTAGTTCTAGATAAGAATGAACAGTTAAAAACATACTGAATTTTCCTTTGAGCATGGCAGTTAGAACTGTAGTTATACACTAGAATAGAAATAATATAATTTTCAAAAGAGCTAAACTGGAACAGCTCCCTGTGATACTGTCTAAATTTGACTCCATCTATGGAAATCAATTAGTTAATTCAGTTGCAATTTTAGATGCATTTTTTTAAATGGTGGAGTGAACCTCTTCTCAATTCCTGTGCTGTATATAGAAAGAGAAGCTTACCTATGTAAGAGAGCTTTTGAGAGATATTTGTAAGCAACACGTAAGGCAGTTTGAGAGCATCCTTTGTGCCATACCTTTTGAATGTCCCAGCACAATGTCAGTTATTCATTCTTACAATGGAAAGCGACAATATCTCAGAAGTTGGAGTGCCTATTGTTTTCCTTCCCCTTAGCTGATCTGTAATGCTGATGTTGCACTGAAGTACCAGGTAAGGACTACTACTACCCTTGGACCTTGGGCCCCTGCATAATTGCTTTCCATGTGCTTCTTGCACTAAAGGACTGGAGAAGAGTTGAAAGATACGGGACACTGCTATCCGTGATCACACTCTGCTGTCTGTATACAGGCTGAATCTGGGCATATCAGTTTCATTCTTAGGAGCCTACCATTCTCCTTTCCATACTTTGAACAATAGTTTCCAGCTGCAGTTTAGCATAAAGGAGATTGTCCAAGCCTTCTAGCCAGCAGAAATATTGCTTACAATTCTGGTCCCTTTACTGCAGCTGTCTTTCAAGGGAAAATACATTATTTCCTACTTATTTTTATGGGGTGAAAATTGGTGAATTTGATTGGGATGAAACTCATGAATGTAACTGGATGAATGATACATTTTCTTTCATTGAAATGCAGCTTGCACATCTTATAGCTTTTGCAGAGGCAAGGTATTCTTATGGACTTACTGGGTGGTACTTGTATAGCAGCATTTGCCCCATGGGGGTTTTGTGATCATAACATTAACACTTTGCTAGTCTTACTAAACCCTGCATATACTTTCCCTTGAGATTGTTGAACTTCAGCTTCTCTTGCACATAAAGAAAGAAACACAATAGTAGAGTAGTCATTTACTTGTTTCCTGTTTTCTATGTCTTCATCCCTGTTTCCTGGCACTTGTTTCTCTTACTGTCTTCATTGTGAGTCTGCATGTCATTTGGGTAGTGAAACATGGCTGTCTGTCTCAAGCTGGCTGGAACTGCATGAAAGGATGGAGGAAAGAGTTGAGCAGCAGATTGCTCTCTGCGGCATAGGTGGTGTGCTGTAACACATTTGAATGTCCAACCCCATGCAGTATTTTTCACCAAAAACATATAAGTCTAAAATAAATACAAAACTGCCCAGGAAAGCACAAAACTTCCTTCAAGCCAACTTCCAGAAGCATTTTCAGCCAGCATTTAGAATGGTAATAGTACTTCACACCTCACAGATCTTTCAGTGTTTGTCTTTGCATGAAGAATCTCGGTTTTGACTGAAGCTGGATTGTCTCTATTACAACCTTGTCACCGTTCAAGCACCATTTACTTAAAATGAAGTCTCCAGCCCTCAGAAGACTATGTGCTGTTAAGCTATCTAATTTGACCATAAATGTATATTTGTTGCAAAGTCACAACGGATTCATATAACTCCTTATTCCCAACATACCAGCATTATGGCTTTAAAGTCAGTGACTATATGAAGTAGTCTTGAGTGGCTTCCTCCTACCCATTCCTCACACCCACCAAAGGTAAGGCCAGCAGTCCTCATGCTACTTTAATCATGTCCCATTTTATTGCAGTATTACGTATGTGCCAGCAGAAAATTTAGACGAGTACAGGGCCAGTTTGGGACAACAGACAGAGGGAGCTGTGCCACTTGAACTTTTTCCTTCACATACTGTCAGGTGAGTCAAAAGACTGTTTTCTCCCATAGGGCTGTCAGATGTAACTCTTTTCATATACTTTGCACAGTTCAGGAAGATAACTATTACTTTAGAGGGGCTGAAAGATGGGTGATTTTCTTTTCCATCAGACTAGAAGCCATTACAATAAAAAGCTATTCAGAATGCAATTTTTGCTTTGGCTAGCAAATTTTTCTGACATTTTAATGAAGCTGTTTTATAGGTGATCTACCCAAAAAAGGAGATTGAATACTGCCTCATCCTAAACTTCTCTTAAATGCCATGCACTATGTATCAACGCAATTGCTCATTGCTTCCAACATGTAAATTTGTCATTGATGGTCTTTCCAGAATGTATACTGGAGAGAATGAATGATACTGTCATTTTTCTTGAGTTTCAAAAATTCATTACAGTTATAGGGCAAAATATTCCAAGTGCCTAATAGTTTTTGTTTTCTTGAAATTAGTCTCCAAAAGCAGTAATTGTTTTTGAATGCTGTTGTATTTTTTTCCATTTTGATAGTTACCTTCAGCTTTGATTTGGTTCTAGTTCCGAAATGCAGAGTCTTTTATTCTGTAGTTATCAGTTGATAGGAACTTAATTGCAGAGACAAGTGGACAGGAATCTCCAAACACAGTATGTATTCTAACAGAAAACTGATTCCTTACACCAACACTGTGTACAAATTCTGATGCTGGCAAGGTGATCCAATACATGCAACCTTGCAGTGAAATCTAGTGATTATGTGGATTCTTTAAAAATGAGTTGCATGTTTCTGTTCATTAGCAGAGAACTCCCAGAGCTTCCAGAACGTGAAGAGGGGGAGGGAGAAGAAAGTGAGCTTCAAAATGCAGCTTTCAGTAACTGGAACCAGCCCAGAAAGTAAGTTCAGACCTAGTTGCATAGTACACAATCTCACCTGAAATTCAAAAATTTTGCAACCTGTAATATATTTTAAAGGGAATAAGGAAACAACAGAATTTCTGCACTTATATGCATTGTACATTACAGGAGTAATTTCCTGTTGATTTTTACTGTCATTGGGTTAAATTCCCGCAGTCTAGCAGTTTTTTGATTGCTTTAGTAGTTTGTCTTTGTAGGTTGACTCTCTGGGAGCCAATAAAAGTAGATGAAGAGTAGGATTCAAAGTTTAGATTAGAATCTAAAATAAAGTGAACAACGTTATACGCAATTACAGACTGAAAGACGAAATTTTGCCGGGGGAGTTATTTCTGAATGTTTTAAACCAGTGTGCAAATCCAAGTGTCTTCAGTATGCAGCATTGTCATAGTCACAGCAGATTTTCATTTATTTTGGTCCTTGTTTTGTCAACAACAGGGTTGAACTCTGGAGAGAGCCTAGCAAATCACTGGGGATCAGCATTGTTGGAGGACGAGGGATGGGGAGCCGCCTGAGTAACGGAGAAATGATGAGAGGGATCTTTATCAAACACATCCTGGAAGACAGCCCAGCTGGCAAAAATGGAACACTGAAAACTGGAGATCGGATTGTGGAGGTACCAGCTAAGTGCCTTTTGCTTGCAATACCCCCTGCATCTCAGGAGCTACCAAGATGGGTGTGTGCTCCTGGGTCGATAGCTGTGTAATTGCTCCTGTTGGCACCACTTGAGCCATACAGAGTGTAGTACCATCTGCTGATGTTTGTGTACAGACAGTTTTAAGTTGAATATACAACCTAAAGCATAGATGACTGACTGTGAGCAGGTGTCTACAAAGCCAGCAGTTCTACCTGCCTGTTTTAAAGCCAGCATGTATAGGAAAAAGCTTAAGTCTGGTGAAGCGAAAAGGTTGTACCTTTGCATATTGACTAGCAACAGAAATGGCCAGTGAATAGCAAATAATGCAAATAAATGCCAAGCTTATTTCCCTCTTAAATCTTAATCAGGTCACATCATTTTTGTGTATTTTGTGCAGGAATTAAGGGAGACATAATTTTTTTTCCTACTGACATGAAGAATCATGGAATGGTTTGGGTTGGAAGGGACTTTAAAGATCATCTATCTCCAACCCCCCTGCCACGAGCAGGGACACCTTCCACTAGGTCAGGTTGCGCAAAGCCTCATCCAGCCTGGCCTTCAACACTTCCAGGGAGGGGGCATCCACAACTTCTCTGGGCAACCTATTTCAGTGTCTGACCACCCTCACACTGGAATAGATTTCCCAAGAAAGCTGGATTTGGTACAGAGGGAGTTAAGATCATGGTGCTCATGCCTGGAGATAGAGTAACCAGTGGTGTGGCAGGGAGGAATTTAGCTAGGTTTCTCTTCTGCTTAGACAATCCTGTGCTCATGCATCCACTTCTGCTTTCTTGCTTAAAGATACTGAAGAATGAACATACTGAAAGGATTGTATCTTTCCTGGGATGATTATCAATAAGTTGGACAGTATCCTGTCTCCAGTGTCAGGCCTTTAGGAGCTGTACTCCTCTTTACCCTGCTGGATTTCCTTAGCTGACTGTCCATTAGTAAGAACCTAACAAGCAGGACGATAGAGATGGTGATTTTTCACCTGGATCAGACTGAGCTTGCTTTACATGGTGATGCTTAAACTGCAGTTTACTGTCTGATACAAGATCCATGTAAAGGATCTTGAAATAATACCTTAATGTAGGTATCACTTTCTACAGCAGGATGGAAGAGTTTCCAGTGTATAACAAATTGGGAAGTGGAATTTTGCTTCATGGCCACAAAATTAAAAAACATTCATTATATCTGAATACCTGGATTTTTACGAAAGCACTAATTTTCTCTGACAGTGATGCTCACACGAGTTAAAGTGGATGAGTGAAATTAAGTAACTAATGCTGTGTTAATGTGACTGTTTCTGAATGAATTATTTCAGTTTCTCAAGTTGTGGCCTATCTAGGCTTTTCATAATATCATAGAACAGTTTCATTGGAAAAGAGCATTACGATCATCTAGTCCAGCCATAAACCTAGCATTGCCACGGTCACCACTAAGCATGTCCCTAAGCACCACATCTACACATTCTTTAAATACCTCCAAAGATGGTGCCTCAACCACTTCCCTGGGCAGCCTGTTCCAATACTTGACAACCCTTTCAGTGAAGAATTTTTTCCTAATATCCAAACTAAACCTCCTCTGTCACAACTTAAGGCCATTCCCTCATGTCCTATCACTTGTTATTTGGGAGAGGAGACCAACACCAACCCCACTACAACCTCCTTTCAGGTAGTTGCAGAGAGCAATAAGGTCTCCCCTCAGCCTCCTTCTGACTAAGCAATCCCAGTTCCCTCAGCGGCTCCTCATAAGGCTTGTTCTTCAGGCCCTTCACCAGCTTAGTAGCACTTCTTTGGACATACTCCAGCATCTGAATGTCCTTCTTGTAGTGAGGAGCCCAAAACTGAACATAGTACTTGAGGTGTGCCCTCACCAGTGCCCAGTACAGGGGCACAATCACTTCCCTACTCCTGCTGGCCACACTATTTCTGATACAGGCCAGGATGCTGTTGGCCTTCTTGGCAGCCTGAGCACACTGCTGGCTCATGTTCAGCTGACTGTCAACCAGTACCCACAGGTCCTTTTCCACTGGGCAGCTTTCCAGCCACTCTTCCCCAGGCCTGTACTGTTGCATGGGGTTGTTGTGACCAAAGTGCAGGGCCTGGTACTTGGCCTTATTGAACTTCATATCATTGGCCTCAGCCCACTGATCCAGCCTGTCCAGATCCCTTTGCAGAGCCTTCCTACCCTCAAGCAGATCAACACTCCTGCCGAGTTTGGTGTCATCTGCAAACTTACTGAGGGTGCACTCAATGCCCTCATCCAGAGCATTGATAAAGGTACTAAACAGAGTTGGCCCCAGCACTGAGCCCTGGGGAACACCACTTGTGACTGGACACCAAGTAGCTTTAGCTCCATTCACCACAACTCTCTGGCCTCAGCCATGTAGCCAGTTTTTTACCCAGTGAAGAGTGCACCCGTCTGAGCCTTGAGCCATCAGCTTCTCTACGAGGACTCTGTAGGAGGCAAAGCCCTTGCTAAAGTCCAGGCAGACGACGCCCACAGCCTTACCCTCATCTACTAGGCAGGTCACCTGATCACAGAAGGAGATCAGGTTGGTCAAGCAGGACCTGCACCTCATGAACCCATGCTGGCTGGGCCTGATTGCCTGGTTGTCCTGCACATGCTGCGTGAGCGCACTCAAGATGACCACTCCATGATCTTCCCTGGTACCGAGGTCAGGCTGACAGGTGTGTAGTTCCCTAGATCCTCCTTCGGGCCCTTCTTGTAGGTGGATATCACATTGGCAAGCCTCCAGTCTTTTGGGATGTCCCCTGTTAGCCTGGTCTGTTGATAAATGATGGAGAGTGACTTGGAAAGTTCCTCTGCCAGCTCCCTCAGTACCTTTCGGTGGATTCCGTCTGGCCCCATAGACTTGTGAGTGTCCAGGTGATGTAGCAGGTCATAAATAGCTTCCTCCCAAATTATGGGGGGTTTATTTTGTTCTCCATCCCCGTCTTCCAGCTCAGGCAGCTGGATACCCTGAGGATAACTGGTCTGGCTATTAAAGACTGAGGTAAAGAAGGCATTTATTACTTCAGCCTTTTCCTCATGCTTGGTGGTAATATTGCCCTCTGAATGCAATAAAGGATGGAGATTCTTCTTGCCTCCCTTTTGTTGTTAATTGATTTGTAAAAACACTTTTTGTTATCTCTAACAACAGTTGCCAGACTGAGTTCTAGCTGGGCTTTTGCCTTTCCAATTTTCTTTCTGCATAAGCTAATGAGATCCTTGTACTCTTCTTGAGTTGCCTGCTCCTTCTTCCAGGGATGGTAACCTCTCCTTTTTTTCCTGAGACCCAGCTCCTTGTTTAGCTCTCTCTACTAGTACTTACAGACATGGGACGTCAGAGAGCCTTAGTGTTATTGCTCAGTTCCTCATTGGTGTAGAATTTTGTCTCTCAGATTGTTTTTGTTCTTTCTTTATTTACATTGGGTAGTTAAGTTAAGGTAGAGTTAGACAATTAAAAAGGTAGGGGTAATCCTCATTATATAACTGTGTACAAGAATTGCCACTAACAAATAACCTTTCTGTATTAGCTTCTAGCTTTTATTATGGTCATTGTGAGAATGCTTTACTGATGCTAACCTCACCATAACGTGGGTTTTACCTGGCTCACAAGATACTGTTTTACATATTGGTACATACAAAGGCATTAAGAAAAGCAACCAGAAAAAATTTGTCCTTAGCCATCCTTTGTAAATGCTTTCTTCTAGAAGACAGAAAGCTTTTCAGCTCTGACCTAAACATGTAACTTCTGGGGAAAGTGTCTAGTAGCTAAATTGGTCTCTTTTTTTTTTTTAAAAAAAAAAAAAAAGGATGAAAAGAAAGGAAAAAAAAATTGCACTATACTGACATAATGCCCCATAATGAAAGACCCTGTAGCATCTTACAAGCTGCAGTTTGTAAATGTCATAAAGTCCTGGGAGATAGGTTATTCTGAGTATTTACAGGAAGCAGTATTTGGCAAGTGCTTGCACTCTCTTCAGATTGCTTTATCTCTTATTATCATATCTCTTCTGTTGCCTGTGGGAAAACATATGGAACCTGAACCAAGAATGTTGAAAAACCTGTTTTCAGAACCATGGAGAATATTTATTTGATGTTCTTTCTGTGCTTTTGGAAATTTCAAACCTATGTGTGAAGGGACCTCAGGCCAAGTCAGTAGAAACCTTTCCGCCAGTAATGGAAGTTTGGGCTTAGGTTTTAGTCAAAGTTCCCTAATCAAGACCCAGAGCTGACTCATGATTCTTGTAGCTTCTTGCGATGTTAAGATGGGGCCTTCCAATTACAGGTGGATGGAATTGACCTCAGAGATGCCAGCCATGAACAAGCTGTGGAAGCCATACGGAAGGCAGGCAATCCTGTAGTCTTTATGGTACAGAGCATTATAAGCAGACCAAGGGTAAGCATAAAGAAAATGAAAAGAGATATAATACATAGTGATAGATGAACCAAATGTTTAAGGTGGTGGTGTTTGGGAGTGGGATATTTAATCCTCAAAGTTCCATCTCAGCTATTTTAGGAACAAAGATTTGATTTAAGTATTATTTCCATTTAGAATGAAATCGATTTGGATTTGGAATTACCCTCCAGTACGCCGTCCTCAAAACTATTTTGAAAAGCCTCAAGAAAGATAATTTGTTGGGGGGCAGAGTAGGAGTCTTAACTAAAACCATCTCTTAGAGATTGACAGCATGTCCGAGAAGCGTATGCAGAAATACAGCACCTGTTAAAAAATTCATTGGACATTAATGAAAGGACCTAGAAGTACACGGAAGTTTTCCGTCACTAAGCTGCATGGACATTGCAGACAAAAGCTACTGAGCTTTAATAAAAGTTGCTTACATCACTAGAAACTAAACTTCCTCATTGTAGAGTCTGTGTAAGCTTCATGTTTATTTACTAGTTGTCTCATAACTCTTGTTCCCCAGCCAGAGTCTCTTTATAGCCCTTCTTCAGCTTCTGCTCCCTGTGAGCAGAAAACTACTAACCCATTTTATCATCAGTCATCTAAGGTAAAGTTGCATGAAAAAGCTCTATTGAATTATTGATACATCAGCTACTAAAGTATGGCTTTTGCATTTGCTGTGATGTGAACAAATTGCCACTGCTGTGAATGTTTAGGCCAGTTTGAGATGGGATTGATGCCATTACTTTTTCACAACTTACTTTTATTTAGGAAATGTTCCTTTGCTATTTTTAATTTTAGTTCTGTGTTCTCTTTATTTTCCAACTGCTGAGCTTGTGGTTATTTCTTGGCTGTTTATTAACAAACCCTTATTTCTCTGTAAGCAGAAACATTGCAAATGCTCTTACTGTATACATGTGTTGTGATGTTTGTAAATGGCATTATATTTATTGTCTTCCTCTTTTGAAACTTGCATCTGTTCTTTATAATGAGATCTGATAAGGGAATTTTCTGTCTTCATTCCTTTTCAGTCACCTAGACAGCTAGCTGCCTGCCCACTAGCTATATTTGATAGGGTACAGGTATGTATTTAGCCAGGCAGTCAGTTCAAGATGACGTATTGCTAATGAGTCAGTTTCTTCCCCTTTGTTTTTTTTGGGGTTTTTTTTGTTTTTTTTTAAATTCAGACTGCTGTAGTAGTTAAAAGAAATTCTAAGTGTACTCCAGAATAGCCACAAATAATGCAAATGGGCTGTGAAAATCTAATTTTGCTAACAAGCAGTTATCCATAAAATCTGTCTTGCATACTGATGCTGCTCTTGGTATTTCTGAGTAAAAATTAATCTATCACCATGATTTTGGTCCCAGATAATTTTTTACAGCATTGATTGTGCTATATGAATTGCTAGGTAGTTTTTGATACCTTAGCATCCTGGACATATTAATAAAATGCTGAATGCAAATTAGTTGAAAAAAGAAAGTTATTTTAGGTTTTGTTTTGGGGAAAATACCCAACAAATAGTAAAAGGAAAAACACCCTTTATTTTAGCATTTGCTTTTCTTGTCCTAGACTGCAAGAAAAAAGGCTAAACCTGATTAAGCAATCTCAAATCCTCCATGTTTTCTCATGGTAGTCAGTCCATATTAAGACAATGCTGTTGCATGGATTAGAAGTTGAGCTAGCAGTAGTATTTTAGGTGATACACCATAATGAAACAATACAAAAGGCAAGATTTTTAATTACTGTGGCTGTTCTTTTGCTTTCTCTTTTACTAGGATTTCACTGTATACGAAATATTTGTGATGCTTATTTCAGTTGCTTAAAATTTCATCAAGGTATAATTTAAAATTTTATGCAGATGACAAATATAATGTTTGAAGTATAATAGTATTATTACACTGACAAATTACTTTTCCCAAACTCCCTTTATAAAATACAAAATCAAGTGTGAATCACATGTATAAACAGAAGATCTTGTACTGTAGGAGAACTGCCTGTTGACTTTGAGTGACTTGCCAGTGAAGAAACCTTGTTCATGCACAGCTCTTTCTCATTGCTGAAGATCCTGTAGAACCAAGGCATATGTTGTGTTACCAAATTACCTTACTTTTTATTTTGCAAAATGATGTTTGAGAATAAATGTTTAGGGATGCATTTTCTGTTTTCAGGAGCATTTAAAAAAAAAAAAAACTTTAAGAAAATTTTTAAACCGCAACATGTACCTGGATTAAAATACCATTGATATAAATGTATCAGTTGATGCTGCAAGCCTTTCACATTCCTTTCCACTTACTATGCTTCTTATTTTCCAGCACTGTTAAGCTTATAGCCCCAAGACATTTAAGCAATTACTAGATGGATACACCTAGTATAGAAATTACTTTTAAGTATGCGTTGAACAGTGTTTCCAACATACTATACAAAATCAGAGCTATTCCCTCTTTATTAAACAGGTTCTGATCTTGAAATAGAGTACAAAAACTGCATAAGGAGTATAAATGATCCTTTAATTTTGTCTAAATATGAAAACTCTTTTGGCATTAAATAATAAGAAAGTACCTTGTCTTGTTTAAGTAGACCAGAGAACTTAGTTTCATTAAACTATGAATTCAGAAAATTATAGATGCACACAGACATGTGCCAAGTGATCTGTAAAAGTTATTATTAGATCTGAAGTCTTTTTAGAGATGCCTAATATTACTAAACCTTCTCTTTTGTGAAATACACAGTGAATGTGTTACTACAAGAGGTGAGTCAAAGTATGAGAATTAATCTGTTGTTTTCAAAATAAAACTAAACCTACTGCATTATTACAAAGAATCGTGTTTCATAATTCACTAATGTGTAATAGTATCCCATATGCTGCAAAGCTTGGATAAAATTTTACAAATATCACAGCAAGTAAATTTTCTGTTCTTGCTGCTGAATTCTTCACTTTTTGCACTTTGTGGGCTAGAACAGGTATGAGGATTGATGCTTTTCCTCTATGCTCTGCTAAATATATCTGATACAAACACAGGGCAAATACAGGTTTGCTTACCATCACACACTTGTAGTAAAATTCAAGTGGACCTTGTATGGTTAACAGAAATTGATAAATGAAAATGTTTTTGCTTTGTTTCTATTATATTTTCCTTTTATACCCTCCCATATCTTTCCCACAGAACGGTATTTTCTGTAGGCCAGGTGTCTTCAGCAGCACTAACCCATTTGCTGATTTTTCTCAGTTCAACTCTGACAAGGTTGGATGATGACACTATCTGTTTTTGACTTAACAAATATTATATGTGTGCTCCTTTGCCATTAGTGTCTCTATACATTTAAGTTCTTTTATACCAGTTTGAGGTAAAATACTGTGCTGATGAGAGTAGAAATTGTGTAGTGAGTTAAAAAGACAGAGGCACACATGCACATAGAAAAGTTTTGAAGAAGTTAAAAAATGGCAGCACCATTAATCATAACCACTAAATCTGATCTAATCTGAGCTACCAAAGGAGTAGGTTCTCAATTACAAAATCAGTCCCTGTGGTATATGTTTAAATATCCACCTGAGTGTATCTCTCTCGTCAGCATGAGGTGTTTTGCTACTATGTACTTAATTTTCTTTTTGTGTGGTTAGGACTGTCCAGCTTTGGTATCTCTTTTTTCTTTTTGCATGAAAAAAAATAAAATTGGCAGCTTTAATTTTATGTTACTGAAATTATTTTCCTTCTGCTTCTTGAAAATTCTTTTAATGCATCACAGACAGGATGCTGACATCTTTGGAAATAGGAAAAAAGCTAGATTTTTTTTTTTGTGGTTAGTGCTTATTGCATGTTATTTATATTGGGAACAGAGTTAACTCTAACACTGAATAAGGCTTAATTCTTATGTGCATGCATTTCTGATTTAATAAAATAATTTCTATGTATTCTACACTTTGGGCTGGAGTGACTGTTCCCTTTGTCTATTTTCTCATGTTGTCAAAAATATCAACTGTACAATGAACATTTCTGGTATGATATGTGGTGTATAATTACATGTGTGTTTTTGAAATCTGTCTTTGTGTTTGTTGCAGTTCTGAGGAAAGGAAGTAGAAGTGTAACATAAATTATGGCTTATGTTTTCTATAGTTTCAAAAGTACTTCTGAAACAAATTGCACATATCTTTAGAGAAAACCTAATTTTTTGCAGTTTCTGCACAGTACCTTTTTTAACATTGTGATAAGAATGACCTTGTGTCATCCCTACTTATGCTGAACTGAGGTTCATGTACAGTAAGAAACTTTGCTGAATCGGAGTCCTTAATAACCCTGTAAATACTTTTGTCCATTTATAAATGGAGTTAATAAAGTTGCTGCAGTAGGTAAAATAAATCTATAATTGAAAATGAGTTACTCATTAATAATGCTTTGCAATGCCAAAGGTGCTGTAACATGTGGATTGCTGTTTTCTGTTACTGTAGGAAGTATCGAATCCAGTTAGGGTTACCTTCCGTTGTTCCCCAACTAACCCTTTTGCTCCCACACCATTCAAGGTTTGTCTTTATTCCAGTGAGCGGGTGCTACCTTATGCGTGTTGTATGTTTGTACATGGCCTGTGATACCTTCTGAAGTACTGCTTCCTCTGCCTGTGACTCCTTTGTTGAAAAGTGATACTGCTCCAAACTTGTTGCCAGTTTTTGATATTTGCTTGGCTGTGATCAGAGTGACTGTGGTAGCCAAAAGGGTTAATGCACTGTTTGATGCTTTGCATTTTAAATGAAATACTGTACCATGACACACTGAAAGTATTTCATGAGTTAAGCATTTTAGATTTTTTTTTGTGTGGCCCGATTCAGGGAACAAAAGTCTTATGTGTGTGCAAACTATGGGGGCCAGCTTCTGCTGCTGGCACTGCACGCGTGGCAGGCTGAGTTCTGGAGGCAAGATGTGGTACCTTCTGCCTAAATGGCGTTGTAACACCCTTTTTACCCTTCTCACAAAGAAGCCTTGCTTTTACTTTTGTTTTGGCATTTCCTTAAACATCAGACATGCAGATATATGTATATGTGCACAGAGGTACTGAAAGAAGCATTTTTCTGTCCATCAGGCTATGGTGGCTGCAGTTCATAAGTGCTAGCCATACACCCGCCTTATTGATCTTCCAGACATCTTTGACAGCAATTTTTTATGTTTTCTTTTTGAACATGTTTTCTTTAATTTTGCAAAGTTCTTGGACATTGTCATTTATTTACCAAGAGTACTACTAAAGTGATATGTTAATTTTGGTTTTAAAACAAAGAGTCTACTATAACGTCTGCTGATGTGGTCTGCTTTCACACTGTATTTCCTCATTTTTTCAGTATGTTTATGTAACTTTCTAGTTAAAACTCTAGGAAGCACTCTGAAAAATTATTTCTAGAACTACTCTTCCCTTCACATCTCCTTGAAGTTGAGGTCTGTCACCAGCTTTTCTCCATGGTGGATGCATGAATTTTTTATTATGAAAAATCACTTTGAATGTTACTAAATAGTGTTTCCACCCTACTCTGATTCTGATGAGTAACAATGATTTTGCTAGAATTTTGCAGCTTCAGTTGAGGTTTATGTCTGCCCTGTAACTGTTAGTGTTTTATTTGCATAATATGTAAATAGTTCCTATATGAAGTTTAGTGATGCAAGGTATCATCTCAGCAGAATGTAATTGTCTTTGATATGAAGCACAGATCAATGTGACTGATATAATGATGCAGAAAATCATATAGCATTTATATGCATTTTTAATAAAAATGATTGGCTTGGACGCCATACTAAAATTTCCCACATTTTTGACATTTAATGATTTCTTAGTTAAGCTTCAAGGACAAATTCCTGAACAAAATGAAAAACTTTTTCAAGCAGAATGAGAGAACTGAAATGAGGCACTTGCATTTTCTTTAAATCTTTGGAGTATACAGAGAATGAAGGTAACTCATTTTCCCCTAGTGTTGGGACCTTCCTTAAATCTCAGTATGACTAAATCATTAACTCTCTAGTTTTTTCAACACCTTCGATTTAAAGCGGATTGAATTGTCCTTTCTGTTAATATGCGAGTTACTTTATTTTTTTTCTGGAGGCATTTTTGAAGGCACCAAGTTCTTTGTTACTTTCCCTTTCCCTCTATTTGGCTTCCAAAGTATATGATAGGAAGAAATTATATTTGGTGGTTTTTAAAAATAAAATGAAGTAAAAGTCTTTTACAGATATAGCATTAAAAAAAATCATTTGAGTCTTTGTGAGAGACTTTCTGAAATGTAAGTGGCACATAAAACTTTACTGAATTGGGCTTTTATTGTGAATTCTGTTTGCTTCTGGGTACATTTTGGAGTGGTGTTATCTCTTACCTTGCCTGATGTTTGTTTCTGTCTTTGATCTGTTGCAGCCTTTCTGTGCTGTGTTATTAATTTAGAATTCCAGCTGCTTGATATTTAAACTTCAAAGCCATAGTCATTGCCATTTTGACATTTTTGTATACTAGTTTGCCCTACACAGAATCTGTATTTGCTTAGCCACTGCATGTTTCTTACTCTCCACAGGCATTTGGTCAGTCTGATTTAGAGCCAGAAAAGACTTCGCTTTGTAACTTGCATCTGCCTCCTCCTTCAGCGTTTTCAGGAATGAGCTGTGATGTTGCACAGTCATCTTCTAGGGTCCCAGAGGATGTGGAGAAGGAGGATGAGTTTGGTTACAGCTGGAGTAAGTTTATCCTTTCTGATAATGTTTGATATATTCAATGTTGAAATAGCACTGTCGTAGAAGGTCTGGGGGGTTCAGTTTGAACTACTTCATTCTCATGTGCTTCATTGTTTAGGTGTTAAGTGTTGCTGTCAGCTTTCAGTTGTGCTTGGTCAGATGCACATGGGGAAGTATAAAATTATTTTGTTGTTCTTCATTGCACTCCAATCTCTGTTTTCCTCTGTGGCACAAATTCACTGTTTCACAGGCAGGGCTACTTGAAGAATTTCAGTGTACTCTAGGTAACTGATGGCAGTGATTAATGTGACAGCTTCTGTTAGCTGAAGGTTTTACTGGAGGGAAGATTATTGCTTTTATGTGTGAAAAGTCTTTTTTTAAGAGAAGTTTTAATGTTTTATGAAGTTACAAGGAAAGCAAGAAACTAGAAATATTGTTATGAATCACCTAAGGCTTAGTTTAAAAGAAAGTATGGTGTAGACTTAAAATTTACATATTCAGGTTGGGATACTGTCCACTGGACACTGATCTTGACTCCCTAGATGATTTGTGAAACTTTCTAATGTAAATCCAACCTCTGCTGTCCACACGTTTACATTTAGAAAAGATCATGCAGCGCTATGGAAATCTACCAGGGGAGCTACACATGATTGAGCTGGAAAAAGGAAGGACAGGTCTGGGACTTAGTCTTGCTGGTAACAAAGACCGATCCAGGATGAGTGTCTTTATAGTGGGAATTGACCCAAATGGAGCAGCTGGCAAAGATGGCAGGTTACAGATTGCAGATGAGTTACTAGAGGTGAGTTTTTGCAATTTATACTGAAACCCAAACATAGTGACTTAAAATGAACTAAAATATTAGATTCTTGCTGCAATATAAATGTTCTTCAGTGGACTTTGAAATCTCCAAGTTATCCAAGGTGACATCACTGTGCTACCAGATCATCATTCTGGTTCATGCCAAATAGTGAATGCAGCTGGGATTTTTTTTTCCTAGTTATGGTAATACTAAGTAAAAGTGTATGTATTTAAAATGGATAAAAATGGGGGATAACGGCTGTTTCTGGGTTATGGAGATGTATGGAAGGGCAATGCATTGCAGACTATGGAAAATATTAAAGTCCTTTAGTCAATCCTTCTGTGGAATGCTCCAGACTTTCTGATTACTTCTCTATCTACTGGAAGTGTGATAATATCAAAATACCTTTATGTTGTGTAACATATAAAATGGAAATTAAATTGGTGAAGCAGAAACAGATCAATTTATATTATGGACTTTTATCTCACAACACATCTGTTGTCTTCGCAGAGGGACCCAGGTGCTGAATACACAGCTAACATTCCCCATATGTATATGAGCATAAGGTATATTTTTATGTTATCACAGTTCAGTTGATGATACTTGCAGATGAATTCTCTGCTGTAGCCATTCCTGTTCTTTCTGATAGCAGTAGGTAACATTGCCCTCAGAGAAATGCTGTGTATAAATGCAAAACTGTGTATGGAGGGGTTTGAGGATGCACTGGAGAAGTGATACAGGGAGGGGAATGGTGAGACTGAACAAAGCTTGGGGGTTTCGTGGCACTGTGGACGTAGTCTCAGGGCGGGACCTGTTATTTGCAGAGTCCAGTGTTATCTGCTAGCTGGTTCTCTTGAATCAGCTAAAACATCTGTTTATAAAACCTTGATGCTGCAGATGCTGAGTATTCTCAGAAGATGTTGAAACACATCTGTCTGAGTCTGCTCTCATGTCATTTCTTGCTTACTCTCCATGCTGTAAACCTGCAAACTGATGCTAAGAGCTTATCTCAACATCTTCTGAGAGGAGACAGCTGTGACGGGCCATGCCCCATCCTCCGGCTAGCAGCCTGACTGTGGTTCTTTGCAAGCCAGTAGCAAACACTGGAAGCAATGTTGCATACAGATTGTTACTTCCCGCATAAATGACAGGGCTCATTATCCCTGTGACCATGTCTGATGGACACAGCCTGTTTGGGAGCTGAGGGGTTGCTGTTATGCCTAACCCTCAGGTCACTGTCTTGCATCTGTTGCTCACTGTGTGCTCCTTCTCTGCTTCTATTAGCATTTCCTCTGCGTGTTGCATTATTTTCCCCTTGTGTAGGTCCAAGCTGTGCTTTTCCAGTCATTTTCCCTTTGTTAAAGTAGACTTTTTCACTCTAGTTTTCTATTTTGAAGAGTAAATGCAACTAATAAAATGTGAGTGAATAATGGCCTTGTTCTACAAGTTCACACTGATACCTCAAACCATAACTGAATCAGAGGAGCTTCAAGGGGTTTTAGTTAGTCTACTCTGCTGAGTGAAGACAGTGATTGTTAGGTCAAATTTTGAGATGCACTAGTGTTCAGACTCCCGTGTATAAAGTGCCTGGCTCAGAGCTGAGATTCGATAAATACTAGCAGTCTTGTTGCTGGATATAAAAGATTAATTTGTTTGTTGTGGTTAGAATTTCCCTTGGCCCTGTTTTATCACCACATCTGTCATGATGTGATCCACTCTAGAAATAGATGATGTGCCAAGACAACCCAGTATAACTCAGAGAACAACATTTTTAGCACTGTGACAGTGTTAGTCGGACATCAAGGTGTAAGGAATTTTTTGCTGGAAGAAGGGAGTGAAACCAGGACACAACATACTCTGTTATTTTCATAAAATTGCTGCTTTAGCCAATGACGTGGGATAATGGATTTTTTTAAGGCTTAAAAATTAGCTAAAGTATAAAGGTACTAAAATATTTTGAGAAATAATTGCTACCTTCCTTTGTATAGATAAACGGGCAAATACTCTATGGAAGGACTCATCAGAATGCTTCCTCAGTAATCAAATGTGCACCATCTAAAGTAAAAATAATATTTATCAGGTAAGTTCTAGTTAAAGATTTGTCTAAAAATATTTATTTTTAATATGCTCAAGTTTTGCGCAGAGTGTTTCTCTTTTATTTTTAATTTTGGTAAGGTAGACATGCTTTAAAACCCAGTTCTTACTAGTTACTAAACATGTCTTGAGTTTTCTATTTTGATATTTGTATTATGGGTGCCAGAAATAAAGTAGAAGAAAGTGCTAGACTTAAACTTGTTCTAAGAAATATGGTACTGTATTACTACATTCTTACTACTTTCTTTAACTGAATCTGTTGTAGAAATAAAGACGCTGTAAATCAGATGGCTGTTTGCCCTGCAAAGCCAGTAGAGGCTTCACAGTGTACTTCAGGTACACTTCAACATCAAGAGGTAAATTTTTGGGTTTTTTATTTGATTGAGATGCCAACTTTGTTCTGGATAGAGAAATACCCTGTCTGCTTAGCAAATACGACAAAAGAAAAATAAATCCAAGGGAAAAACAAATGAGATTTTAGTAAAGTTGCTAAATTTAGTACAGCTGTGCTCATTTCTGGTTTATTTTATGTTCATCTAAACTCTCAAGTAAATCTAACATTCCCATGAATAGGGTTATAGCAGTTTAAAAGAATTCAGAAAATTATCAGATCCACTCTAAATGTTTGTGTGCTACTTTATTTTGATGTAAAATGTTGAACGTAGTTGCTCACAGGTATGTTTTCATTTTCTATTAGATTGATCCCAGTGCTGCAAACTCCAGTGGTTGTTCTGACTTCAGTTCATGTAAAAACATTCAGTATGTGGAACTCCCTAAGGTATGTGCTGAAAATTAAATTTGCATCAACCACATTTGGATTCACTAGCTTGCTTTTTCGTAATGGCGTCCTTTTTATGGCAAGCAAATCTTGTCTCTTACTTGCTGGGAGTCAGAATAGAGTTTTCTAGAAGTCTTCTCTTCCTATTTATGAATGCACCTCAAAGTTTTCCTGACACAGTGACTATCTTTGGCAACCTCATGAGTCTCTGTAACTTCATGTAAATTTGCCAATTGCTCTGTGTGTCTGGAAGAAGTCACGTCTTGTCCTATTCGCAGAACTTCTGGTATCCAGCTGCTGGTGTATACCTCAGGTAGAATCCTTGCCTTAGTTGTTCAAAGCAAATGAATTAGCAGATTATAAGCACCAAACAACATAGATATTTAGTGGAAATTGTGCAGCTGGGGGAAAATGTCCAGGTGGTCTGAAACTATGAAGTTGCCAAATGAGGTTGGAAAAATTGCTGGTCCTGCTTACTGAAATGGAGAAGACAGTTGCATTCAGTGGACATAAGGATAGAGACTTGTGGACTGTTAGTATGTTTTTCTCCTTTAGAAGGCATCTAGCCTTCCATTTTTAACCAGGAGTATATCTTACAGATGATGGTATCTGGGTTATTTAATTCTAGGTGAAAGCATTAGGGAAATTTCAGTCTTCCACAGACATTTACTGATTTAATGGGAAGAACATACATTTTTGTCCTCTGTATTTTCCGCTCCTGTGTGTATTTTTTCTGTGGTTTCAAATAATAAGTTTAAGCCATGTAATGAAGTTTTATTTACCTCAGTTTGTAGTTTCTTACTCCTATTTATTAATTTAACAACTGAATCACGGTTGTCCTTGTAAGTTTCAAAGGAGTGAGTTTGAATTTAGAGGTGTTTCAGATTTATCGTGGTAGACAATATACTGTTTGTACGTTGGCAAAAATCTATTTCGGAAACAGATTAGTTTAAAATAAATTTATTGATGCAATGTGAAAACCCAAACTTTTGTTATATCTGCAGGCTTCACTAGTTTTTAGAGAATGTATTCTAACATTCTGGTAAACACAGTACCTAACTATTTGCATTTTTCTGTTTGCCTCAGGATCAAGGAGGCTTTGGAATTGCCATTAGTGAAGAAGATACAATTAATGGAGTAGTTATTAAGAGCTTAACAGATCATGGTGCAGCAGCAAAGGTGTGAGAACATTTAAAATACAAGTAGGGAATTAGAAATGTTTTCTGGAGTAGGATCCAAATCTCATGGTTTTTATTCTATGTTTTTTCCAGGATGGACGAATCAAAGTTGGTGATCAGATTCTGGCAGTGGATGATGAAATTGTTGTGGGATATCCAGTAGAAAAGGTGCTTCTAAAGTGTCAGGAATGTTGCAAAAATCACACCTCTTAACGTAGAAAATTACTGTCTTAAACAAAGCAGTGAGGTTTTCATTGTCAAAGCTGGCTGAAGACCCAAAGATCTGCAGACACTGGATAAGGAAACTACTGTAAAATAAACTAAACCGTGAATTTTAAGCTCAGCTGCTATATTTTACATTGATGCACTACATGAAGTCTGCCTCTGTGCTACAAATGCGATTTCTTTTTTTTCCCCTGTGGTTCATATGTGATGACTGAGAGGCACTTAGTTGTGGGATAAAAGCCACGGACTATTGCTTAATAATAACTCTTCATAGCTACTCAATTTTAAAAGCATTAGAGCCAATAGAATTAATACGTGTAAATTTACATGGATGAGTTGCATCAGTTGTAAATCAGGTTATGAACTGTTGCTTATACATGGAGATTGCCTGTAATAATGGCCTTATTATATTTCAAACCTGATATTTCAACCATTTGAAGAAAACTGTCTTCATTCCTAGGTAACAAGATTTATTTCTAACTTCCAGCTCTGCAAACTCAATTTGGGTACTGTAATGAATCAAGGAGAGAGGGCTTTTTTCTAGCACCTGCCTTGCTACCAAGAAAAGTGTTTCTTTAGGCATGAGAAGATTATTTTCTGTTTGCTAAAGGACAGTTAGAAGCACATCCATCTTACTCTTTGATGTGCTGCTATATCTGAAGCAGTAAATGAGTAAGAGATAGCGAAGTTCTTTGCAGGGAAGTAGGTAGGCTTTGGAAGAAGGGACAGACCGAGTAAGTAATTTCTGAAAATGCTTCTAATTCTACTGAAATGTAAATTCTCAGGAGCATTTAGTGTCTTCTGTGAGATGACAATAAATTTTAAAGGTTTTTCAGTATCCCTTTAAACTAAATTTTGCGTTACATGCTATTGTCTTTCTCTCCCTCCTGTAGTTCAGATAATATTTTCAGATTTTCCTTCTAGCTGTGCATCTGATTAAAGAGCTAGGATGGCAGTAGCACATTTGTTTAAATCAATAGATGTTTTGGCATTGACTTCTGTGGGATCAGAATTCGTCTCCACCTAAGCATTAAAGGACAATACTAGTTTTCTGATTTTTCTATAAATTGTTATAAATACAGTATTTCATCTAGGGAAGCCATCAAAAGACTGCCACATTCTCGTCTGGTATAGTTGGTTAAGATTCATGTAAGCTTCTTGATTAACATCAGACAGGTCTGGCCCACAGTTAACACCTATTGCTTTCTCTTATGAAAAAACATCAATATTTGTCTTTTTTCATTGCCAAGAAAACCTGCAGGATTGTGACTTGTAGCTCCAGTTTGCAGAACATTTCTTCTGCTTTATTTTTGTTTTACAACTAAACAGTTTGGTTGCATTCTTCACCAGCTTTTCTCTCTGTCATTCAGTTTATTAGTCTTCTGAAGACATCCAAAACTATGGTGAGGCTTACAATCAGCTCAGCAGAGACGGATAGCCTGACTGCAGCACCAGTCCCTTCCAGCACTGCCCCAGAAGAGAGGAGGAATATGCAGCCACCAGCAACTGTTCCCTCTTCCAGTTCACCAGAACCAGAGGCAGTCAAAAGTAAGATTCTCCTTGTGTGTCTGTCTCCAGTGGGGTTGTGACATAAAAATGAAGACACAGCTTGTAAACAAGTTTTCTCTTTTTGTATGCACTCAGCTATCTTCTGAGTTTTATTTTCTAGTACTTTCAGATTACAGATCCTTCTAAATAAAGCTGTGATGTCCACACCAAAGACTTGCCTCTTGCTTTCCTACTGGCCTGCTGTAGAGGCAGGAGGATGGAGGCATTTCCTCTTCCTTCCCAAAGGTTGTGCAGCAGGTGCCTCTGTCATGGTTGTGTAGAACTAAGTGGGAGGCATTCCTTTAAATGAAGGAGAAAAGTCATGTCACCTAGGACAAAAGTCCTAGAACAGTGGAATGGTTAACTGTCTTCCTATTTATGACTAGCCAAGTTTGACTCTTCCCTTTTGAAGTGGAGAGTCAAGATGCACCTGATTGATGATAGTTATTAATTAAGCAACGTGCTACTCAGAAGCTAGTGATAACTTAATGGAGTAATGCACATCACAGTTAATTGATATGTACATCACTGCAAATATTAGAGTCATGTTTCTATTGCTTATTACTAGTAGTAGTATTGATACGTAATTATACTACTATAAAGAAATCTTAAGAAACACATGAGAGACCTACTAGGTAATAATTATGTTGTCTTCCCCTTGGTGTTTCCAGCAGTGCTAGGCAGGCAGTTTTTGGTCCAATACTGATGCAGCTATCTAGATGAGGTCAACCTTGCATACCAAGTCTCCCATCCAATTCTTCAGTTCATGTATTTCATGTACATGTTATGTTTTCTAGAAAGAATCATTGTACTTAAGTGTTGACTCCCCTACTGTTGTGGTTTAGCTGCAGCTGGCAGCTAAGACCACTCGTCCAGTCACTCCCTCCTACCACCTCTGGTGGCATTGGGAAGAGAAAATACAACAAAGGGTCTTGTGCATCAGGATAAGGACAGGGAGGGATCACTCACCAATTATGGTCATGGACAAAAGAGACTCAACTTGGGGAAGGAAAAAAAAACTAAACAATTTAATTTGTTACCAGTCAGAGTAGGATAATGAGACATAAAAATACATCCTAAAAGACCTTACCCCCACCCCTCCCTTCTTCCTAGGCTGAAATCACTTTGCTCCCGATTCCTCTACCTCCTCTTCACCCGGTAGCACGGGGGGATGGAGAATGGGGGGTTGCAATCAGTTTGTCACACTTTGTTTCTGCTGCTTTTTCCTCCTCAGAGGAGGACTCCTCACACTTTTCTGTGCTCCAGTGTGAAGTCCCTCCCACAGGCTTCAGTTCCTCACCAACTGCCCCAATTTGGGTCCATCCCTCAGGCTGCAGTAGTTCAGAAACAGTCTGCTCTGGCACATGCTCCCCGTGGACTCACTGACTTCTTCAGCTGCAGCCTCCTGCTACAGTGTGAAGTCCTCCACAAGCTGGAGTCAGACCTCTGCTCCAGCATGCCTCCTCCTCCTAGGTTCCTTGCTCCAGCACAAGTTCCTCCTGTGTCCCTTGCTCTAGTATGAGCTCCTGGAGTCACAACCACCTTTGGTAACAGCGTCCTGCTGTGATGTAGGGTCCTCCACAGGCTGTAGGTGGGCATCTGGTCCACTGTTGAACCTCCATGGGCTACAGAGGGACAACCTACCATTTCACCATGGCTGCAGGGGAATCTCTGCTCTGGCACACCTCCTCACCCTGCTCCTTCACTGACTTGGGTGTCTGCATAGTTATCTCTCTCACATCTCCCTCCCCCCTCCTCTGCAGATTGTTGTCTTTTTTGTTCTGGTTGCACAACCACTCTTTCCCTTTATTAAATATGGATTCACAGAGGTGCTTCACCATCACTGATTGGCTCAGGCTGGACTGACTCACTCCACCTTGGAGTCAGGGGAACTTCTAGCAGCTTTCCACAGAAGCCCCCACTGTAGCCTCTCTCCTGCTACCAAAACCCCACTATACCAACCCAATACACCTACTTAGCTCAAACTAGGTATAAACAGTTGCTCATCATACACACAATGAACTTGGATAACAGAGCAGTAGATTAACCTGTTGTATACTCATGCAGAAGCTTTACCCTTAAAAAGTTTTAATTGCCCTTCTGGTTCCCTTCAGAGGCCAAGACTCTTAGCTTTGAGGCTTTCTGTTACTGCAGGACCTGTTGCTCACACTATACCTAAGTATTTGTCTAACATAAATCCATATTTCTGAATGGTCAAGTCCTCTTAGTTTCAGTGGAACTTCTTTTAATCATTGCCCTTTCAATGTGCCTCAAAATGGACTTTCAAAATGCTGTTTTATAGTAACTTTTCTATAAAAACCCTCTTACTGTAACCAGGATGTTTCATTGTTTTTTTAGACACAAGCAGATCTTCAACTCCAGCCATGTTAGCCTCTGACCCAGCTACTTGTCCCATCATTCCTGGGTGTGAAACAACCATTGATATCTCCAAAGGGCGAACTGGTCTTGGTCTGAGTATTGTTGGAGGAGCAGACACTTTGCTGGTTGGTTGGAAAAATATGTTTGTCGCTCAAGTGAAATAACAATAATGAAATTAAAATTATCGAAGAGATTTTTTTCTTCATTGGATTTTGTAACATTTATAGAAAGATGTCTAAGAGACCAGTTCAGGGGTGGGGTGGGAAAAAGAGGAAGAAAAAAAGCACTTGTAAAATTGAAAGTATAGATTAACTTCTTAAATGTTTTGGTGATTTGTTCATTGTAAATCTGACTGTCCTGTTTATCACTGATAAATTACAGTAGGTATTTTCAGTTGTTCTTGGTTCAAAGTAGGGTCATGTTCTTCCAACATGCAATTTACTTTGTTTTATTTATCCACAGGGAGCAATCATTATCCATGAAGTATATGAAGAAGGAGCAGCATCTAAAGATGGGAGACTGTGGGCTGGGGATCAGATACTAGAGGTGTGGTAGTTTATTTGGTCACTTCTATTGTCATTTGCTAGTTAGGCATTTTCTCTTTGTCTGCTGGGAGGTCCTGCACACTATATCATTGCATGCTTTCATTGCAGGTGAATGGGATTGACCTCAGGAATGCCACACATGATGAAGCAATAAATGTCCTCCGACAGACCCCCCAAAAAGTTCGTCTGACAGTGTACAGAGATGAGGCCCAGTACAAGGAGGAGGACATGTATGATGTACTCCATATAGAGCTCCAAAAGAAGCCTGGCAAAGGCCTTGGGCTGAGTATTGTTGGGAAGAGGTATGAATGTAACTGGAAAGTCAGTGTCTGAGACTTGCTGGGCATGCTCATGTTTCTGTTGGGATACGGTGCTCAAATCCTGTGGGCTTGAAGGCCATACATGTTATTTTTGTGCCTAAGCTGATTGGCCAGAGGAACTAGCCGAGTGTTTCTCAACAGAAAAAATGAGACAGTGGTTATTGTGTTCCAAATAGCAAGCCATTAAAATATCCTTCAAACCATACCGTAACGCAAAATCCATGTGTGTATTTGCAGGAATGATACAGGGGTGTTTGTGTCAGACATCGTCAAAGGAGGAATAGCAGATACAGATGGGAGATTGATGCAAGGTGACCAGATATTGACAGTAAACGGAGAAGATGTTCGAAATGCTAACCAAGAGGCTGTTGCAGCTTTGCTAAAGGTATTGGGAAAAGAGAAGGTGGATAAAAGTGAAGAATTGAGATCCAGATTTTTTCAAAGCTTTAGTTCTATTCAGATTGAGTTCAGACTGTTACTTAAATATCAGTGAGAATGAGGTGTGGATCCAAATTTAAGCTTCCTGAAGTCTAGATCATTTGGATGTTGATACTTTTCCTGATGAAAATGGGAGTAGTGGTGGTGCGGAGTGCTGTGTGTTTATAGGGCAACAGAAGATCATTACCTAGAACAGCCTAAAACTTAACACTGTGTTTTCTCTAACAAACTGATAACTGGTTGAGTATCTCACATTTTTTAGAAAGATACACAGATCTGACTTGGAATAACGGAGAATTCATCATAGTAGTTATACCAAAAATTTTTTTTTTCATAGTTGATAATGTTATTTTTTTTTTCCCCTATATATGTCTGATATCACCTTAAATCCATTCAGTACTGTAATGCATTTTCCAGAGACCAAGGTACCTAGTATAAGAAATAACTTTCTCACAGAGATAACTGAAGTAAACTCCTGTCTGCAGCTCTTGGAACCAGAATTTCTGTTCTCAATAAATTCCGTGCTTCTGATGTCCTCCCCTATTTCCAAATCAGAATGAAGTCATATATACAACATTTCCTGTGGTCTGGTAGGAAGTGCAGTAGGTCAGCCAGCTTGTCTGTTTTCCATCCAAAGTTTTGAGACATTTCTGCTGTATGGTAAGGATTCCAACAACTCAAGATTTTACAATGGAAAAGCACTACTTGGAGCTGACTCTTGGTTACATAGATAAACAATCATGCTTCTCAGTGCTCACATTCAAAGGTATGTTTTTCCAGGTCTTGAACAGTTCCTTGAGTTTTTTGGGTGGTTTTTTGTTTGGTTGGTTTTGGGGTTTTGTTTGGGGGGTGAGGCAATGCTTAGAAGGGGGAGGTAAGAGCACTTTTCTGTATTTTCAGCATGTGCCCATAAGTGAGAATGCTGGAACTGGGTCTGCATTCTAACAATGAATTCATTAATGTACTTTTCTGGGATAATAGTACTTTTCCATTCTTACCTGAAACTTTAATTATTTAAGGATAGTGTGTTTCTTCTTCACATGCTGCACTTTTACGCCTCCTCCAAAATAAAATGACATTTTATGTGGAAATTTTCTTTCATTTTGGCAAGCATTTCAGAGTAGCTAGTTGAAGATTCACTTGTTATTCATATATTCATGTTTTAAATACCTCATCCCACTCACTAGTACTTGTAATTAATTGCTGTGGCCTTGAGAAATGAGGCTTTCAAAATACCTCAGATATGTTGTTGTTAATGTTTTGTTCATGCAGTATAAATCATAGAATGGTTTGGGTTGGAAGGGACCTTTAAAGGTCATCTAGTCCAACACCCTGCAGTGAGCAGGGACATCTTCAACTAGGTCAGGTTGGTCAGAGACCTATCCAACCTGACTTGAATGTTTCTACGTAGCCTTCCTATTCAGAGTACACAATCGTATTTATTTCAGTAATTTCAGTGTGCTTTTCCAAATAGGCAAGGACACAAACACATTCTTGACATGGGATCTCTTCTAGTCCGTGAGCTGTACCATATCACTGACCTGTGTATTTGCACAAGAGAGAAAAAAAAAAACCAAACAACCCTTTGTTTCCTAATAGGATCATAGTTGGGAGAAAGATTTTTTTAATTTTTTTTTTTTTTCTTCTCATGCAGCTTAACCTCTGTGTAGTTTGTTCCCATCAAGCTCACCCATATTTCACACAATTTTTCTGGCAGTATTTGAAGTGCCTTTTAAATTATGTATGCTATTGGCTAGTGTGCCAGACCTGTAGTCTAAAAGACTAGACTTCCCTACAAAGAAGTCATGATTTGACATCGTTTATTTTGCTGTGTAATCACATAAGGGTGATGATATAAAGATGACATGAAACAACCATATGTAAATAATACATTGCCATTCCTTTACCAGTTGTTTAAAGAAATCAACAAGTAAAATATACTTTTATATATAGGTATATTAGGTGTATACCTATATATATAGGTATAGTTCCTCTGTCACAGCAGCCAGACATGAACAAATATTTCTTAAAATTCAGACCAGTCCTCAGTATTTCATCAATGTGGAAGGCAAAGATGGTTCTTCCCATGTATTTGCAGTATACTTACCAGCCAGGGGATGACTGATGGGTGCTTGCAGGGAGTAGAAGTAAAGAGTGACAATGCTGGATAACATGGTCAGTAGTGATCAGAAAGCACCACAACTTACCAAAAAAAGAAATAACAGAGACAGAAGGACAGGCAGAAAGAGACAGAAAAGGGGGGGAAAAAAAAAAAAAAAAAAAAAAAAGATTTCAAGAAAAAGGTAGGGGAGCAATGTCTGAAGTTGTTAACATGTTAAGGAGGGCAGAGCTGGCCTCACCTGACTACAAGGTACTGGAGACAGGCTTAAGGAAATTTTTGAGGGAGGAGAGGAGGGAAAACACTGGAGAATGATGTGTGTAGGGACAGGGTATAGCTGTAGTGGCAACTAGGATCAGGTATACAAATTATGAAGTACATAATATTAGTGTATATATAGTATTAAAGATCTTGGTATGTTTGCTATGTAAATTTTGTCCATATCAAGGGTCAATACAATCTAAAACATTACCAGCAAGAAGCAGTAAAATGGCATACTTTATAAAGCACAATCATTCACCTGTAGGTAGTCACCATTTTTATCTGTTTTCATTCACAAGAGTAAGATCTGGGAGCAAATTGTCTTGAGCTGCCTGAAATTTATTTTCCTAAAAAATATTTATAATGTTTGGAAAATCCCAACATATTTTAAGGAGCATGAGACCACTAGAATGTGTCATCAGGCTGAAAATTCTGACTGTTCTTGTAGTGTTTCTTTTCAAGTATGCCTAAAACATATAAAAACATCATTTTTTCCCCTCATTTGACTTATGGATTTATCAAATGGGAAAAAACTGTAATAAAAACTAAATGAGATTGATTTATTCACAAGTTCAGTTGGAAAGTATTACCTCCCACTTTCACACATTAAAACTTTTGAATCTCATTTATGGGTTTGTGTTTTATGTGAATATGTGGTAATTTTAGGTACAAGGATTACTTCTTTAGTTTTCCATTTTGGATAAGAATTGTCCATATGGTTTAATATGAGTCAATTCATACTAGTGGGAAATAATGGCTTTGCCTGAGCTTTGATCAAGTCTTTCCCAGGACATAGAGAAGTCAACATTATTGAAAAAATTAAAAGCAATTTAGTAATAAATCTCTTTTAGTGTCACCCTGTTTGAATGGATATATTGTTTTGTTGGTTTTGATATATTAGTCTATTTCTTACTGTGATTTTTGTGACAAATACATGAACTTTTCTTAAGGTAATACAACTAAAGCATGATAAATAAAGGGAAACTTACATAATATTAAGTTATCTGGATACAGGAGTTCCTATTAACAACTTTCCCATGGAATAAATAAGGAAAAGCAAAATAACGAGAAAACTTTGAAACTTCTGTATTTCAGTATATTGCAGATAGGTGACCTTCTTTTGACACTGCTTCTACTATTTGAGAAGACCTGGTTTCTAAATGCTGTTTGTTATTACAACTTAACCTATCTGTTTCTAAAATCAGCCTAATGTCTTAAATCCTCAATGTTCGATTGCAGGGTGAATGTTCTTCTGAGACATGCATTTAATGCAGACATGCAAATTCTTAATAGTATAATTGAGAGTGTAAAGAGTAGTGGAAGTTTGCCAGTGTGTATGTCACCCAGCTTACTGTTGAAGGTCAGATGCAGAAAGGTCACTGAAACTAGAGATAGATGTTTGGCAAATCTCCTGCTTAGAATTTTTTTAGTTATGTTGGTATGGATCCAGAGTAACAGATAATTTCAAGCGGGAGAGAGATGACTTAACTGCCAGTTTAAATATTATGTTCCCAGTCATATCAACAGAAGTAATGGTTAATACTTTGAGGTGTTACACTATTTTTAGTGCTTATTTTGAAAATAGTCAATTTCACTATTTGTTGAAAATTGCCATCTTGAAAATATATATTGACACTACAGTTGAGAAACCAAAACTACTACCTGTTAAATGAAAGGTAACAGAATTAGTCTTCTTGTGTAATTTTCGCATCTGTATTGTAATACTGGTTAATCCAAAAAGTGCCCTGCTCAGTATTGAATATCATGGTGTACTTAGTTTGCATGACTGTGATTCTGCCATGATCTCTGTCTGCTCGGTGCTCATCACAGAATTGTTAGCCCGTTATTTTCACCTCTGTCCATATATTTTTTTTCTTCTTGCACCATCTAATAACTTAAATATTGTCGTAAGCTTTAGTGTTGTTGACAGAAGAGATGCATTACAAGTGACTGGTTCTTTAGTGTTCATTAGGTACAGTAAGACTAGAGGTCGGAAGAATAAAAGCTGGTCCATTCCACTCTGAGAGGAGAACATCCCAGAGCAGCCAGGTATGTAACTGTAAAACTGCTTAGTTTGGAAGAAATAATGGTTAAATAATGAAAGCAAATAAAAATAATTGGTTTTATTATTAGGAGGGGTTGGCCACTTAGGAAGCATATGAGGCTGTTTTCAGAGTATGTAGGGAGGCAACTAGGAAAGCCAAGGCCTCCTTAGAATTAAACCTTGCCAGAGGGGTCAAGGACAGCAGAAAGAGCTTCTTCAAATACCTTGCAGATAAAGCCAATACTAGAGGCAATGTAGGCCCACTGATGAATGAGGTGGGTGCCCTGGTGACAGAGGATACAGAGAAGGCAGAGTTACTGAATGCCTTCTTTGTCTCTGTCTACTCTGCCGGAAGCTGTCCTGAGGAGCTCTGTACCCTGGAGACTCCAGAGGGAATCAGGACAATGGAGGAGTTTGCCTTAGTTGATGAGGACTGGGTCAGGGACCAGTTAAGCAACCTGGACATCCATAAATCTATGGGTCCAGATGGGATGCACCCACGGGTGTTGAGGGAGTTGGCTGAAGTCACTGCTAGGTCACTCTCCATCTTCTTTGCTAAGTCGTGGGGAACAGGAGAGGTGCCTGAGGATTGGAGGAAGGCAAATGTCACTCCAGTCTTCAAAAAGGGCAAGAAGGAGAGCCCAGGTAACTACAGACTGGTCAGCCTCACCTCCATCCCTGGGAAGGTGATGGAATGACTTATCCTTGGTGCCATCTCAAGGCATATCAAGGATAAGAGGGTCATTAGGAGCAGTCAGCACGGCTTCACCAAGGGGAAATTGTGCTTGACCAAACTTCTAGACTTTTATGAAAACACAACGAGGTGGCTAGATGATGGCAGAGCGGTGGATGTGGTCTGTCTTGATTTCAGTAAAGCATTTGACATGGTCTCCCACAGCATCCTTGCTGCCAAATTGAGGAAGTGTGGATTAGATGATCAGGTAGTGAGATGGATTATTAACTGGCTGGTGGGAAGAAGCCAGAGAGTTGTGGTCAATGGGGCGGAGTCTAGTTGGAGACCTGTGTCTAGTGGAGTCCCTCAGGGGTCAGTACTAGGACTGGTACTATTCAATATATTCATCAGCAACCTGGATAAGGGAATAGAATGCACTGTCAGCAAGTTTGCTGACGATACAAAGCTGGGAGGAGTGGCTGACACACCAGAAGGCTGTGCTGCCATCCAGAGAGACCTGGACAGGCTGGAGAGCTGGGCAGGGAAAAACTTAATGAAATCTAATAAGGGCAAGTGTAGGGTGTTGCACCTGGGCAGGAACAACCCCAGGTTCCAGTATAGGTTGGGAGATGATTTATTAGAGAGCAGTGTAGGGGAAAGGGATCTGGGAGTCCTGGTGGACAGCAGGATGACCATGAGCCAGCACTGTGCCCTTGTGGTCAGGAAGGCCAATGGCATCCTGGGGTGCATTAGAAGGGGTGTGGTTAGTAGGTCAAGAGAGGTTCTCCTCCCACTCTACTCTTCCCTGGTGAGGCTGCATCTGGAATATTGTGTCCAGTTCTAGGCCTCACAGTTCAAGAAGGACAGGGAACTGCTTGAGAGAGTCCAGCACAGAGCCCCCAAGATGATTAAGGGAGTGGAACATCTCCCTTATGAGGAAAGGCTGAGGGAGCTGGGCCTCTTTAGCTTGGAGAAGAGGAGGCTGAGGAGGGACCTTATTAATGTTTATAAATATATGAAGGGTGAGTGTCAGGAGGATGGGGCCAGGCTCTTCTCAGTGATGTCCAATGATAGGACAAGGGACAATGGGTGTTAGCTGGAACACAGGAGGTTCCGCTTAAACTTGAGAAGAAACTTCTTAACTGTGAGGGTAACAGAGCATTGGAACAGGCTGTCCAAGGAGGTTGTGGAGTCTCCTTCTCTGGAGACATTCAAGACGCACCTGGATGCCTTCCTGTGTGATCTCATCTAGGTGTTCCTACTCTGGCAGGGGGATTGGACTAGATGATCTTTCGAGGTCCCTTCCAATCCCTGACATTCTGTGATTCTGTGATTATGATTTCAATGATTTTCCACATGCCTGATTCAAGATGAAGAAGAGTGGTTTTTATCTTCTTTGCAGATCTTTGGTAACCATTTTGTTTGTTCACTTTAGTATATTGTACCTGCTAAAGACATGATTCAGCCAAAAATGTATTCCAGAAATGGCTTCACTGTGTTGCTTAGTATCGTTTTTGTGGCTTCAGCCTGGGAAGCAGAGAGCACTCTGATTCTCATCGATACTAGAGGAAGAGTGGACTTCAAACCTTATTGTTATTTTAGGAGTGATTGGCGTGCTATGGAGTGTTTTTTCAGTAGACTTGGTGAATTTCTCCACTCCTTGCATATTCTTATTTTAATCTTGGTCATCAAAAGCAGGTAGCCTGCACCCTTTCCACCAGGCTTCTCTCAAGTTTGTTTATTTTATTGTTGGTCTAATTGTGGAGTGTTACAAACTCACATCACTTTCTGCATTTGAGTGCATCCTTCATGTAATAGCAGCTCACATCTTAATTCTCCCCAGGAGGAGCTGTATTTTTGTGAGCTCACAAGTTACCTTAGGAATTTTTCTGGTTATAAACTGAGCATGCAGATCATCACATACTGAAGAGAAATAGTTTAAAAATAAATCATAATTAAGCACTTTCAAGTAAGCAGGTTAACACTGGCTATCACTGGAATGTTAAGCTCTCTTCAAAACAGGTAATGCCAAACAAAATGAAAACATGCAGGCTCTGGGCGATCTTAATCTAAGTTGTTAAGCTTCTAAGTAAGAAGCTCACAATGTTGAATGTTTTGAAGAGTTTGTAACAGTCAGTGAACTATTCTCACTGGGAGCCATGTTGTTCCTTTTTATTGACCTGTGGGTATAGTGAAAATCCTTCTGGAAATTGTGCAGGTGAAGCTGAGTGGAGGGCCTAATCTTAGTTTTAGCTGATGCAGTGGGTGAACATGAGAGTACACATGAGGATGTGTAAAGATCTGTCTTTTGTATTCTGTGTTGACCTTGATAATTGTGCCAAAGTTTTGTATCAGAAGATCTCTATGAGGTAATAGAAGGTGCAAATATTCAGACAGAGTCTGGCCCTCGGAAGCAACGCTTCAGAACGTTGCATGTGATTGTGGGCATGCAATCTCTGTTGGTCTAATGCTGTTTCAACAAGGAGCCCTCTAGAGTGACCAAGTAGTATGTGGAGGTTCATTGTGTCACCTTTATCTGGGCACGGAAAAAGTAAAATACAGCACAATCCGATGAATATAGTTGGTTACAGTTTTATCAGTTGGGTGTCTGAAGCCGCTCTCTAATCCTAGTCTAACGCTTATATTTAGGTCAGTGAAGGAAGTGGCAGTCTCTCATCATTCAGTTTCCCGGTTTCTGGGTCCAGTGCACCTGAGGTCTTTGAAAGTGGTCTGAAGAAGAATACCAGTAAGGTTTTCTTCGGTGCTTGCAGTATTTTGTACATATGAACTAGTAGCCGGGATCTTTCACTTTCTCTAAAATGTTGTCATTATATGCTGTAGGCCTGATTCCTTAGTCATTAAAATGCTATAGGGGTGGTTATTGTACAGTACATCATATATATCTTTGAATAGCTTTTTGTAAAAGAAACTAGCAGCTTGTTATACCAGCAGTTTAGATACTGAGAATCTTAAGTTGAGACAGAATTTTCTTTTTAATCTAAATACATCCTCACTCAAGCTGTCTTATTCATAGAAATACAGATACTCGATAGGTTAATTAGAATAAATATGGAATAGCTGTCTTGTGCTAAAATTTAGAACAAGGTTTCTTCTAACTAAAGTATTGCTAGAAAATAATAGGGTTTTTTATTCTATTTAAGCATGCGTAGCAGTCTTATTCCAAAAGGTTTTTAAATGGAGAGAATGGATGACCTTTTCACCCATTCTAGAAGTATTTCAATCCTATTAATTTAATGACAGCCACTTTCAAAATCTGCTTAAAATGTAGGTCTATAATAAACCAGCAGAAAGTTAAAACCATCATAGTGGTTTGGCTAACTTTAATGGAAAAGTTTCCTAAAAATGTTAGTTTAACTTTGGTTGTTTGTTTTTTGTTGTTTTTTTTTTTAATTCATTTGACAGCAGCTTCTGAAATACAGGGACTAAGAACAGTTGAAATAAAAAAGGTAAGTTACAGTATGAAGTGGTATATATCAGGAACAGGTTTTGTAGATGTTGTCAGTAAGTGTGTTTACAGAAGGGAAGAAGTCTGGCTCTGTTAACCATTTTGAGAGAGGGATTGATTTGGCAATACCTTATTAATGTGCCTGTCTTTTCAGATCAAGACTATATGATCTCCACTGCCTATATTTTTATGTAAGATCATTGCAATTTATGGTACCACGTCTTATGACCTGTTTTGAAAGCAAAAGGAGGAAGCATTAATAAGAGATAATGAGACCTTGCTTTACTGTCACCAGACCGAGTTAAATCCAGACTCTCTTTCAGTGAAGTCAGAGGAACTGTACCAAAGTTACAAGCCCATTGTTTGATATTTTGTATTTTTCTTCATACATATTTTAAATGGGCAGGCACTTAACAGCTGCCACGTTGTCAACTGTAAAATTCAGTTGACTGACTTAATTACAGGAGCATGAGATCTCAGTCACAGACTGCTTCTTAGTGTCCAGAAAATTTATATTTATCTAACTTATCTAGTTCACTTGATTACATGGATCGTATTTAGCTTTTGCTCTCCCCCCCGCCCGCCCCCCAGTAGAATCTGCAAATACCAGTTTAGAACAGCAGTTTTTGCAGTTAGGTAGTTGGACGTTGTACAGTAGCGAACAGCTGGCTTTGTTTTTCAACAATAGGACACTAGGGGGAGCATAAAGATTAGGTGTAGTCTGCAGGAAGTTAGTAATAGATTGGTATAGACAGTATTAAGGACAGGCAATCCCATCTGCCCAGTTTTCCTTGCCCAGACTTTCTGTACTGCTATTAAGGGTCTGATGCTGAATTCTGTAATTAGTTTGTTTGGTTAAGATAAAACATACAACTAAGTTAGCAAATTGTCACCTACCACTGGTAGGAAGAAATGTATCTTGTGCTCTCTGCACTTTCACAAAATGATACTAAATGCATCAGCTTAAAAAATTGCTTGAGATATAGGAATCCTAATTTTAGTAATGTTTTGAGATAAGCATACAATTTTCTGTATGTGTTTTTCTTTTCAGAAAAATCTAATCCTTTTTTGTTACAATAACAGGGCCTGACAGATTCACTAGGAGTGAGCATTGCTGGAGGTGTAGGAAGTCCTCTTGGAGATGTTCCTATATTTATTGCCATGATGCATCCAAATGGTGTTGCCGCTCAGACTCAGAAACTCAGGGTAAGTTAGTTAACTGTTAAGAAGGTAAAGATTGCATGGGTAATGCACAGTAATTACTCCAGGTAGACAATAAATTAGCATTTTAAATGCTTCTGGCTATGACAAGAATTTTTGCTGTTTGGATTGAGAAATAGTAACTCAGATTGGTAGCATGGTGAAAGGTATTTGCTGAAAAATACTAACATTGTGAAGGAAGCTGTAAAGCAATCTTGCATCATAGAGGTGGTCAGCTTGAGAAAATTAAAAAGTAGAGAGAGTGGTTCAGAATGATTGATACTGTTAGTGAGCTCTATTGAGGAGCTCATTCCTACAATTTATGTATGCCATCTGTTTTATCTCTCATGGTTTTTGTGCTTATCTGTCTTAGGATAGAGATAGTACTTTCTGGGTGCTGAGTTGAAGTGGGAGGTCTTACCTGATACAGTACTTATGTGCGTACTGTACTGTATATGGTCAGAGTGTGTATGTACCAGAGGTGGTTGAATTTGACTCATGCTTCTTGGAAAATGGACAGTGTTATTTCAGGGTGAATTCAAACATGCAATCTTTGATGATAATTTACTACTTCACTTTGTTGATCTTCAGGTGACATGCAAAATGGATCTCTCTTTTTACATGCTGTGTATTTCTAGAGTATTAGGATCAATTCTGTAAATAATAAATAATTTTTTACACTGAATACACTAAACCAGTAAAATTTGCTAATTGTAATATTGGGTCATGTAGCTGAAAGGTGATGTGCCTTTGAGAGAAAATGTACCGTGAGCAGTTGCTAATTTCTTTCTTCCTGCCCTATATCACTGATAAAATCTGGCTTAATACAAATACACAGATCTGCTATTGTTGAAAGAAAGTGGTGAAAGCTGTTTAATTAAACTTACTGTTAGTTGGATTTTCTGTGTTTTCTTCTGCAGGTTGGGGACAGGATTGTTAGCATCTGTGGAACATCTACTGAGAGCATGACTCACTCTCAAGCTGTTAGTCTCTTAAAAAATGCTTCAGGCACTATTGAGATACAGGTAAAAAATCTTCAGTGGCATTTGAAATATTTTCTGAATACTATTTTGCCAGCTGATACAATCAATTATTTTAGTGTCAGCATTCTCATTTTACTAGTTTATGAACTCTGTTCCTAGGTTGTAGCTGGAGGAGAAGTGAGTGTCGTAACTGGTCAGCAGCAGGATCCACCCGCATCCAGTCTTTCATTCACGGGACTAACTTCAACCAGCATTTTTCAGGATGATTTAGGGTCAGTAACTATAGAATATACCACCTCTGTAGCTTGCTATTTTAGGTGCAGCTCAACCTAAAAAACTTAGAAATTCTAGGATATAATGCATTAATTAATTGACTTAATCATAACTTCCACATTCGGTATATATGTAACCTGTAGGCCCTAGGTCCTTTTCTACGTTTTTCATTATTTGATTGCTGTGCTGCTTTATTTTGCTTTTCTGTAGAGTTACGATGTCGTTTGGTTTCTTCTCTGTAAATATAGCCTCCCTTGTTTCACTGAACCGTGGTAGTTGGAGTTACGTGATACACCCAAAATGTTTTTTCTCAGACTTAAATAGCAAGGCCCTTTCCACAGTGGTACCTGTGCTTCCATAATGTGCATTTTAGCACTAGGCTATCAGGAGCATTGAACTTTTCTGCTTCTGGTGTATTGCAAGATACAGCTCTGTAAACAAGTTTTGCCTCAAACTGTCATAAATCTGGCATTTTTCTTCTCAGAACAGGGAAAAACAGAATGGGGTTATTTAGCCACACAGATCTACTTTGAAAGACACAACTTCAAAATTTCTTGTAGTCAAAGTGTATGTGGCTTAATATACCTATTGGTCTGTATAAATCTGTATCTACAAATACACAGTCATACGTTAGAGGAGGAGAGAAGCAATTAAACCTTACGGCATAAACTATTAGGACTAATTTTAGATGTTTTTAGGAGATGTAATGGGTTACAGGATTTTTAAAGTAGATTTTTATTATGGAGATTTGAGCTACTGGTATTGCATTTCTACTTTGCTAGCAAGCACTGTTAGTGGGAAACTGCAGCTGGGTGGAGGAAGTGTTTGAAATAGCTACCTTTATGTAATAAGGCGTTAGACAGTTACAATGTTTTACATGAAATAAAATAATCAGTTCATTGTAATAAAAACATTTGTAATTATAGTGGAAAGGGAAATGTCTTGCTTAGCTTGAAAGGAAAAATACTTTTTGATGAATATTCTACATGTTAAATCATAAGTTCAGACAACATCACAATACTCTTTTTCCTTTTCTTAGACCACCTCAGTACAAGACCATTACTCTGGATAGAGGACCAGATGGCCTAGGCTTTAGTATTGTGGGCGGTTATGGCAGTCCCCACGGAGACTTACCCATATATGTGAAGACAGTGTTTGCAAAGGTAAGTGTAAATTTGTTCAGCCCATCCATTTATGAGTTAGTTCACAGCAGCTACTATCTTAAATCACAGCCTGAGTCTGAAGCCAAGGGATTGTTAAGAGTTTCTCACAGCTTTTCTTAGTGGAAGTGCTGGTCAAAATGTGCTTGCAACATTTGAAGGCTGTAGTCTTAGGAAGATTCAGAATTTAGAAATGCATATGGCAAAGTCGTTTTTCAACTCTCAAAACTGGAATTGTGCACATACTTAGAAAAACAGTCCCTTTGCCTTATGTTTAGAATGTATTTTCTTCAGGTAGTGGAAGAAACTGTTTATTTTGACTGAGAGTTTGAAAGGTAGACCAAGGTAAAGTAATTAAATTTAGTCACGGCCTTTGGAGAAATTCAGGTACTGACCTGGATTTGATAGTTTGGGTTGCCTTAGGAAAAAGCCCTGAGTCAGGGAAAACTGGAATCAAGAATCCCAAACTTTTATGGCAAATCAAAATACAGAGCTGGGTTTTGATTACTGAATTTCTTATACCAGTTGCTGAAAACTTCTTCGAGTCTTGAAAAATCTTACTTCTATGATAATAGAGTTTAAATGTTATACTAGCTGGACATACAGGATTAAGGGAATATAAAACCCCCATAGATCCGATTTCTAGATGTGAAACAGACAAGGTAGGGCATATTACAGCACTAGCAGTCTATATACTACAATTGACTGTATTTGAATCATTGACAATCAAAAAAGTTTTAAGAGGTTTTATGCACTGAATCCATCTTATTCAGACCATAAAGACAATGTGGCAGGGAGAAGAAATGTATGAATCTGCATTTACATGTTGTATCATTTCAGGGTGCAGCGGCAGAAGATGGACGCCTGAAGAGGGGGGATCAAATAATTGCTGTGAATGGGCAGAGTTTAGAAGGGGTGACACATGAGGATGCGGTTGCTATTCTGAAAAGGACAAAAGGAACAGTCACTTTAACTGTTTTGTCATGAACTGGCTGTGCAAAGTGTTAGGGTCAATAACACTATATTATTTACATTCCACATAGCAAAGAGAATGGAAAAGTTTATATAGCCTTCTTGCTCTCCCAGCTTCACAGAACTGTGTTACAACACTGAAGAAAAATAACTTCTAACCGTATTTTTGTATACAATAGAAATATTTATCTTACTGTCAAACCACTGGGATGGAGTTATGTCAGCTATGGAGAGGCATGGATATTTTTCTTATTAGTTTTGTAATGAATGCTTGTAAGCCACCAAAAAAAAAAAAGAAAAAAAGGAATGTTTGCATTAATAACCACACAACAAAATTGGAATGTTTTTGCTAAGAGTCTTTAGATATTTGAAATAAGTTGGAGAAATGATAAAGTCACCAAGTGAACAGTGGAGTGATGTGTAATCTGGGGGCAGATGATAAATGAACTTAGATGGTTGTTTGTATAATTCTACAATGCCTGTATAGAAGGAGCTGGGTGGTTGACTTGGGTGGGGTTTTTTTGCTTGTCTGTTTGTGTGTTTAAATTTTCTAAGTCATAGTGTATCCAGAAAAAAAGAAAACTGTGTTTTAGTTTGGCTCCGGTTTGAAAGTTTGGGATTGGTTTTTTTTGAGGCAGGGGTGTTTGTGTGTGTTTGTTTTGAAAGGAGAGGACTTGCGTTCAGGGCTGAAAAATCCGTCTGTTAGTGGAAACTACTGGTGAATAAGAGTACCTGGCAACTGCAGTATTGGAAGACCTAGACTTTTATAATGGTAGTATTTTCTAGCTTATATGGTTGTGAAAGCAACCTTCCCAGTATGAAATGCGTGTAAGTGAAGGTTGTCCTCTTGCAACATGCAAGATTAACTACAGGTTCAGTGCAGACATTTCTGTGAGCTGCTTGAATCAGAACCATGAACAAACCACTCGGGGCAGGTTCACTTAGCTGCAGAGACTTGTGGGTATTGGTTAATCCAAGGTGGAAGAAGTTGACATAACAGTGTTGGTGCCATTATCAGTAGCAACAGAGTCCTCCTTTGACTGAGGGGGCTAAGACTAGGAGTTGAGGGTGAGTAAAAGGCTGAAAATCCCTTCCAGTGGATTTGAGTAGACAGTAGTGAGTGTCTTTCTTCATCAGCCTTAAGAAGAAGGGGAGATTTGAGGGCCACAAATATTGTTTTGGGGTTATTAATTTTAGATGCACAAATACAAGACAGTGTCTAGTAAGTACAATGCAACCATGGAGCTGTTCTGTGGGCAGCAGTGTGGTCAATAAATTTATCAACTTCCTCAGTTTCCCAGGTTGAGATACTCACTAAAACTTTATCCAAAACTGCACTCACTGAAACCCATAGCTGATTGTAGCCTGTCCTTTGCCTCTACTCCTTCAAACTGTCTCTTAGGAATCTGGCAGGTAAAGTACACTTTGCCCATGATTTACCTTCCTGCAGAAAAATTTTGCTAAGTCTTTTGAGGGAGCAAGATACCTAGCTAATCAGCATACTAAGTAGCAGCAAGACCCTTTCTGTTAATTAGCAAAAACAAACAAACAAACAAACAGTTGGTAGCAGGGTGACCACCATGACAGTTGTCATTTATGGGAAATCTGAACTGAAAATGTAGGCAATGGTCAGGCCATTATTAGAGGAAGATACAAAAGACTAGCATTTATTTTAGTGGGACACAAAAACGGTATTAGGGATGTCTGTGAAATAGTATTAGCAGATCTATAGCTATGTCTAAGTGAATTAACTAAAAAAACACCCTTTGTCTAACTATTCTAGAAGTTATACTGTGGTAGACTAAGATGAAAGAAAACAGATGGTACCATTACTGGATGCTGTTGTTATTGAATTGCTCTTCTATACTTATGCCTTAGTTGGAGTGAGAAACACCTACATTAGAGTATGTAAAGTCACTTTAAATACTGTTTATATTTGTAAGAGAAGTAGGGTACAGCTGTTTTGTTACTGCTGTTGTGTCTAAATGGAGGATTTAAGTGAATAAATTGCAAACTGCTATGATGAAGAAATAAAGTTGCAGGTGTGTTTCTGGTTACTTTACAATGACATGCTTGCCTTGTTCATTCTGTTGTGAAAGATAAATTAAAAACAATTTAAATTCATTTAAAAAGGCATTACTCTCTATTTTAACCTTAAAGCATCTTCTAAAAATTGCTTTATTTGGATTTTACAATTTTGTCTTCGCTTGCAAACTTTTAGCAAATCCATGAGACCAGATACCAAAACTAGCTAGAAATTAGTATGAAGCTGCCTTGCTTTTTTGAAATAGCCCGTATTAATCATTGTTGAGTCTGTTTAAAAAACATCCCTTCAGGTATGGGGCTTGCCAGGAGGGATCAAAACAAGTGAGCTATGGATCCTGGGACTCTGCTTTTAGCTATGACCCAGGCTGCTGCTTCAGATCACAGGATGTCACCCGAGCCCCATGCTGGGAAAGCTGTTGCACAACCACTGCTTAGTGGCTGCCATGCACTGGACCATGAGGTGTAATAATCTCTGCAGTCTTAGGATGCTTGGTTTTCTTTATCATTTGGTATTCAATGCAACTTCCATGTCACAGCGGTTAGTCCTGTAAGGTGCTAGGTACTGTGGCCCCAGTTCTACCAAATCTTCTGGTTTTGGTAACTCTTTTCCCATGTGACTGTGTTAACTGTGGGATTTGCCAGGGTTGGAGCTGAAGGGCCTGGCATCTTAAAGGGCCCAACCCAATGTCTGTTTAGGTACCTAGACCTTTCTTTTAACTCTACTTACCTCTCACGTATTCAATGCTAGTCTTAGAGTGGTATTATTGAAAGAAACCGTCACTTTTTGTAAGCATAGGTCTGGACAAAGGATGGCTGACTCATGGAAAGGCACATATTTCATTTCTTGGCAGTGAGCAGGTATCATTGGCATGGATCCTTTCCTGTTAATTCCTCTACTGGATTTTATTTGTGGAGTCTTTAAGATCAAACTACTTTCTCATCAGTCTATGTATTTTGCTTTACAGATAGTTTAGTAGTTTAGGTAGTTTGAAATATATAACTTTTATTACATAAAAGGGTGTTTGAATCACGTACAATAAATCTTATCTCTGTCCTTACCTGAGAGTGCTACATTGGAAATGTTAAGTGCTTGCAGTTAGATGTCCAGTTTACCTACAGATAAACAAATGAAAGATTTTTGCCTTAAGATGGAAGGCTTTGAATTTGTCACCACTTGTTAATGTTTTCTGGCATTTCAAGCTTTTGCAGCTTATTAGTTAAGATTACACTTTGTTAAATGTAGTTCAGTTTAGTTAAGAGTATACTTTGACTGAGCAAAGTAGGCATTATAGCCAAAAGGGAATGAATGTTCTTCATGAATTTTTCTGTGGTGTGTAGGATACCTTTTTGAGATTCTCAGCACCGGTCAACAACAGTGCCACAGTTTGGTGTATTTTCTTAGTGGTATTTTTATGCCCCTCAGTGTTTGTAGACACAGAAGAGTGCACCATACCAGGACTGGGAGGACTGAGACCACTGGTTACATTTTCAGTGTGCTCTGTCAGGTTTCCACTACTGCAAACCAAACAAAGATAAGGGCCACCTCACATGAGTGCTTAGGCTGGGTCACATTAAAGGTCTTTGCAAGCTGTAACTTTCAAGTATCTTCTCATCACAGGGATGCCATGGCCATTGCATCGAACACTTCAGAGTTTCACATTACTGGGGATTTTACAAAAAGCAATGGGAGCACCATCCTGGGTAGGTAATAGGAAATGAGTTATTCTCTGTTTTGGGAAAATCTTTGTCTGAAACTGCCGAAGATATACAAATTTATTTTGGCTTGAAAAAAATTATCAATAGCTCAGTGTTAAATGTGAATATGTCCACTGGGAGCAGAAAGGTCAGTGCTGCAGATGAGTTATATAAATATCAATATTGTTCTAACAGTTAAAGCAGCAAATGTTCACTGGAATTCTTGTTTGTGACAGAAACTGCTGAGGTCAGATAGCAATAAAGATTGTCATATGGGGAAAGCATTAACCTTTGTTACTCTCACCTGAGACCAGAAGATGGAGATGGCCTCAGCTGCAGTGATCACACCCTGGTGAAGTTCACAGCGTCCTGAGGGATATGAGTCAGGCAAAGAATAAAGTCAGGACCCTGAATTTTAGGAAAGCATACCTCCGGCTCTTCAAGGAGTTAGTCAATAGAATCCCCTGGGAAACTACCCTCAGGGGCAAGGGAACAGAACAGAGCTGGCAGATCTCTAAGGACACTTTCCATAAAGTGCAAGAGCTCCTGATCCCCATGTGTAAGAATCGGGCAAGCATGGCAAGAGACTAGCATGGCTGAGTTGATACTTGCTGGTGAAACTAAAGTGCAAGAAGTAAATGCACAGGCAGTTGAATCAGGGACAGGTATCCTGAGAAGAGTATAGGGATGCTGCACATTCATGTAGGGATGGGGTCAGGAAGACCAAGGTGCAGCTGGAGCACAACTTGGCAAGGGATGCAGAGAGTGAGAAGGACTGCTACAGGTATGTCAGCCAGAAAAGGAAAGTCAAAGAAAGCACACCCCTGTGGTAAGCAAGACTAGCAAACTGGTAACAGTGGATGAGGAGAAGGCTTAGGTACTCAGTGACATTTTTGCCTCAGTCTTCTCTGGCAAACTCTCTTCCCACATCTCTTGAGTGGGTGGACCTCATGACAGTGACTAGAGGAGCAAAGTCCCACCCGCTGTAAAAGAAAATCAGGTTCATGATCACCTGAGCAGCCTGAATATACTTAAGTCCATGGGACCTGACGAGATGCATCCCAGAGTTATGAGGGATTTGGTTGATGTGGTTGCCAAGCCACTCTCCATGATATTTGAAAAGTCATGGCAGTCAGGTGAAGTCCCTGGTGACTGGAAAAAGGGAAACATTGCAGTCAGAGACTCTTCACATCTGTTTATTTTGCCAGCAGCCAAACCATTCCTGTCTGCGCTTCCTCTGCTCTTATTTCTTTTTATTTGTGTGTGTGTTGGGTTGGGGAGTATCATGTGTAATTGGAGGATGTCAAAGGCTTTGTGTATGTCTGTGTGGGTTTCCATGTCCAGGTATGTACGTGTATAAATGTGTAGTTTGGGGAATAGCACTGTATTAGCCTTCAGATATTCCCTTACAGGCTTGATTTTTATATTTATTTATTTATTTTTTAATGGAAGGGATTAAAATAGGCATTCTAGCCCTTTTTTATCCATAGATTTAAAAAGATTTTTAAAGTCAGGAAAAACTGCAGCAGAGGGATTATCTGTTTCTTCCCATGAGATTGTGATTATCATGATTCTCAGTGAGGCTTTTTCTAATATGAGTGTACATGTTTTCTATTAGTCTGGTATGTTTAAGAATGGAGTGCATTCTATTTTGTGCTTTCAGGGCAATGAAATCCTATTTGAAGTTGGGAAATGTTTGGCTCTGGGATACTGATGGCAGTGTTTGTAGGGCTAAGAACATTTAATGAAGTATGAACACACTTCAGACTTCCTCACTGCTTAAGCCCATGTCAAAGATCTGGTGTTCATAGGACTATTTTCTATATAGGAACTGTACTCAGTTTTACTAATTTTATAGTTTGAACTTGTATACCTGTATTTATTATTGACACTCAGACTTGAGCTTGAACCATGAATCTGTTGACCAAGCTACCAGTTATCTTTGACCAAGCCCAAAAGTGGCAAACCTGATTTAGACTGGTTTCCTTCTCAATGTCAAGGAGAAGATGAATCAAGAAAAAAATCTCAGGCAATAAGCAGTAAGGAGACAAAGGTATTTTCTCATATTTGGCAGCATGTTTGCTTTTCTCTGTAGCGAAAAGTGTCTGGAACTGCCTTAGTCTGAACTTCCAGTTCAAAAGTGAAAGGGAACAGAAGAAGGGAAGTGCTCACCCATTTAGGTACAAATAAGCCTGAAAGTTGCCACCAGCAATCAAGGTAACACTGTCTGCATGAGTATTTCTTTGGTATTTCAGTACAAAAAAAACCCAAAAAAACAAACACAACAACAACACATTTATGCAGTCAGTTGCTGGTTTAAGCTTGGGCACTTAGCCCAGGAGCTTTGGGGTGCTGAAGCTTTGTGGGAAAGGCTTTTTGTCTGTAGTACATAGGCCCACACATACACCTTGAAGTCAGACTGGCCATGGAAGAGGAACCTAGATTTGTCCATAGGTGCCGACTTTTGTGTAGCTGCATTTCTACGCATTAGTAATTTTCAGTACTAGCCGCTAGATAGCACTAGAGAATCAAGGTAAGTCTCAAACAGCATGGGTTGCAAAGATAGTCACGAACTCAAGTGCTAACAACCACTGGAGTCTGTGGTTAGTGTTTGGCTCTGATTGCCAGCCTAATGGAAATTTTTCAATCAAGAGAAAGTTGTTTTAACTTCTGGTGTATTGAAAATGTCTACGCTGATGTATTCCCAAGCAAAAAAAAAAACAAACCGCATAGAAGTAGCACGAACAGTGACCATACTCCAGCCCTCTTTTTAGTACTTTTGATCCTTATCGAAGGCCACAAGCTTCAAAAAAATCTTTATTAAATCCAAAATGTTTCATACAGGCCATCAAAAAATGAACACTTTAAAAATGAAGTAAAAATATGCCTCTAAAAATATCCATAGGGATATATGCTTTCCAAAATTATGCCTCTGAAAACATGTCCTCAACAGAACTCATTTGCAGAGAGGGTAAAAAATCATCGGTGCCTGTCACTTTCTTGAAGTTTATGCTATCCCTTGCAAAATTATTTGGCATTTTTATCTTTCCAAGAATGGTTTAAGGTAATGAAGAAAATATTATTGACCATCTCTGTGAGAAGCCAAGAAGTGATGTTTTTAATCTCTGCTATGAAAAGCAATAAGGGTACAACTTCTACTTGCTTACTGAGAGCCTTTCAAGAAGCCCCATAATTAAGTTTTTTTCTAAGGGATCAGGAAACACAAAAAGGTCTCGGAAGAAAAGTACGGGTTACTGCCTGCTTTTCATCTGCATTTTCACAGATTTTGCGCTCTTCTTGCAAACCATATACTTACTACACATTAAGTGCTTTTGATCTGCACATTCATAAACAGTTTTTCTGGCCCTCCTGAGGAATATACACAGGTATGCATCATGCCCTGTAAGATAAGAAACGGTAATCTCCTCTGAAAACGGCATTCTTGACTTTGGTTTCAAAATACTGTGTAGGTGATCACAAATTCTTCTATTATTTATTAACGGAGCTTGTTTATCCAGGTGCCACATCCTACTTTGATAACATGCCTCCACAGTTTTTGGCAAGAACCTAAAATTTGAAGTTTAAAGGTCTTGAACTCCTAAGTGATGCCTCCCAAATGCTTGTGATGAAGGACAGATTCATAGTCAGCTCAAGGGTCTGGCTCAGGTGGCTTGCTTCTAAAGTACATTACACTGATAGCAAAATATGCAACTGTACTGTGGTTTTGTTTTCTATAGACATGCTTCATCTTGGGTACAGGGACTTCAAGGTCTGCAGTCTTAACTGTCATTGACAGAAGCTTGCAGGAGCTCCCAGCAGACTGGGCTGTTGCATGTGGGGACTCTTTCAGCCAGTAACCTGTTTCTTGCAGAAAAGACAGCCTGTTAACAAGAGATGCATGCACGGTCTTTGAGGCTTGCTTACTCTTAGAGTACATCCAGAATATTATTACCTACCAGCTTTCTATAGAAATTCACCTTATCCTGTCAGTATGTGAGAGGCATGTGTTTAAACAAGAAATTTAAGAGAACTGAAGGTTGATGATCTCTTTTTCCACAATTTAAATGAAGATTTTTCATCCTTCCTTTTCCCTCCCATGCCAGTCCCTCAGCTGTAGCTTCGAGGTCTGAACTTTCTTGATGATAAGAGTAAATTATGTGAACACAGAGCTGAGTAATGTTTGTCAATCACACTTCCCGACTGCTTCAGACATCCTTTATTAGTTGACAGCTTTTTGCAGTTAGCAGGCTGCAAAGATGCTACCTACAAGACTGGAAGGTGAACTACCATTATAGTGCAGCTAAAGCAAGATTAGCAACTGGCATTGTACCACAAATCTTTCCAGCCCCTTTTTGGCCTTATTTATTTATTACACGTATAAAACTACTAAGCATGTCCAGACTACTACTATACTTAATTCTTAAATGCAGCAGATTTTATAGTTTGTTCTTTGATTGGTTTTACTCCAAGTGCCAGTGGCAGGGAAGCTGTTTTTATAAGTGCCTTGAAAACAAGTTCCAGCAAAACTGATCTTTATCAGATCCTGGTGAAAAGGCTGCACATACTGAATAGTGAAACAGACCAGTTAAATTTTAATCTGGATTACATAAAATATTGTTCTTAAAGTGGCACATGTTGACATTGTTCTCACACCAGTTAACTTACAACTGGAAAGTGAAAAGGTGAAAAGACATGTAAAACCTCTGTGTGTCTGTCTGTCTGTGCATGTATGTATAAACAACTTTCAGGTAGTAATGGTAGAATCACAGAAACCCTTCTGCAGCACCTTGGCTGTTGGAGTGTTTGTTTTCTTTTCTTTGTGGGGTGGGGTAGGGGAATGATACCTTGTGGGCTAAGAGTTATACAATTCAATAGCTCTTTTTGGGGAAGAGTCCTTGTTTTGGGGATTTGCTGCCAATGCACTGAGGATCTTTTTCATATAAGTTTAGAGGAACAATTAGATTGTACCCAGATGCCCACATGTGCCCTGAGCTGGGAAGATTCCTAAGTAAAGGCAAAGGGATACAACACATATCCTTGGGCAATAGATAGCATGCATTTAGCTTATTACAAGTGGTGAAATTTAGGTGAGTTGTCCATGTACAATTCTAGACAGTTATTTTTGGGAGTATCTGCTGTTGAATGTTGTTCCTTGTAAAGGACCTACAGTTACTGCAAGAGGAGAAACAAGTAAAGACACAGTTGCCTAGATAAAACAAACTGCAATTTCTGAGAGCTATAGGATTGCACCAGTGCAGCCTAGGAAAAATGAAAAGACAGTCTGGTATTTTAGTTTTTGTTTTGGTTTGGGTTTTTTATTTCTAATAGGATTTCTTATCTGTAATGAAACTTGAATTAAGAATTTTTCCAAGTAAATAATCTCTGATCTTTAATATTGATTTTAAAGTATTTACAAGGGTTCTCTTCTAATTATTTTAAAAGGACATTGTGTTTTTGTAGAGAATTATGCACAGGTTTTTTTCTGTGTTGCAAAATTATACTTTAGGATATTTTCAGCTCTAAGAATAATTTGTATAGTTTACTAAACTCAGATCATTTACATGCCTGTGATGCCTATTAATATACTTCAGAGACCTTTCATATTTACACCTGTGTAACTCAGATGATAAAATGGCCCAAGGCATTTGGTTCCTCTTTTGGTTTCAAATGCTGTTCCATTAGCATTGGATATGACTTCACTTACATGCGGGACTGCTTCTCAAATCACCATGAGGAAATTTTTCCTGATTCAGTTTTTGCCATGGGAATTAACTATTAATCAAAATCTCAGGAACACTGCTGTACCTAAAAGTTTAGTCAAGTGGGTTGCAATGACCAGCTGCTAGGTGAGCTGATAAGGCCGGGTGAGAAAGACACATACACAAGCATCAGAAGCAACAGAATGCAAAAGAGCCTCGAGAGCTGGAGGGCCAAACTTATTTTCCTTAACCTAATTGCTACTGAGTCTTTGCAAAGTTGCATATGCTCCTTGTTAATGGTATTTAGTCCCCAAAGACAGCTAAGGCTGTCCTGGAGGCTCTCTCTTCAGTTAAGTTTATTATGGGTTATTCAGCCTTCATCTGTGAGGAAGGATCAGAGCAAAAAAGAAGGGTCAGAAATAGGGAGATGGCCCTCCATTTTGTCACAAGAGCCATGCCTTTTATTAAAGCTTGAGCTAGGCTCAAGCCCTGGCCCAGAAAAGCCAACCACACTAAAAAAAATCATGTGGTTTGTTGACCAAAACCAATTGTCAAACCCACAATTCACACGTTTTAGTAGCAATGATTAAACCAACTTCCTCTGCACTGTGGATGTGGTCTTAAACTTGTTTACACCAAAATTGTGTGGGTAATTGTTTGCTTGTGTACATTATCCAGCATTATTTAATTAGGAAACTATGCTTAACAGGAGGGAGATGGAAGCCGCATAAGACAAAATCCTTGTTAACAACCCAAGTGATTCTCACAAAAGCAGGGTGAAAGTGTGTGAAAGACAGATGGTAAAAAGTGGTGCCATGTGTGGTTGCTGACAGCTCAGGAAGTGAGGATGAGCAAAGGTATGTGACTGAAAACTTCAGGAGGGATGTACTATGCTATCCTATTTCAGGAGAGGTGCAGGAAGGCTTGGCGTTGCATTTCTGATGTGCTGTAATCACTGTTCTAGTACCTACAGTCCACCTGAGTAAGGCATGGCTCAGAGAGGTCTAGAAATTTCCTGCCTACGTATTTCTGCTGTCAACAGTAGTCTGAGAAAATTGTGCTCTATCACTTAAGAATCATTGGAGAGATCTGCTAGGCAATCTCCTTTCTGTTTTCATTAAACAACAAACTTTGTCTTCCAGATGTCTTAGAGACACACCAGCAATTCAGATTTGTGCATTTTGATCCCTAAAGCCCAGTTAAGATTAAACAGGAAGACCGCCAAAATAATACAAAAGGAGATGTCTTTTGAAAAGCTCATTTACCCCAAGAAATTGTCTTCAGGTTATGCTGTGACATTCAGACGAGAGATAGGGCAAACTGAAAGCAAGCAGCAAACAGTCTGAAAGATGGCTAATGTTAAAGGCCAAGCTCAGTTCTAGAGAGAAGCAGTATATGTATTATATGTTTTATTGGTATGTTCCTCAGCTAGGTGATGTAGGAAAAGAAATCTGAATTTCAGCTGGAAAGACTTCCATCTCCATCTGTATAATTATTGTTTCCCTCCTTGTTTTTCCTGAAGACCTGTAATTACTACTTTAGCAGATAAAACCTGTAACTGGAGTTAAGGCAACTGTAGTAAGCAGCTGTCTTTGCATTAGTAATTAAATAAAGCAAGGCAGATCTAAATCAGATCTGTAAAGCATAAATTTACCTTATAGCCAAACCAACTAAAAGTAACACACCCCTTACCATCTGCTCAGTGAAAGTTTCCAGCAGTCACATTGAAAACATCCCCTAGAGCTATTGCTGTGGAAAAATAATTGACGAAAAGTCCAAATGCTTTAGGGAATGATCAGTTCAGTGCATAGCATTAGGGCTCCCTGGCCTTCAAGGGGCCAGAGCAAGTGCCCATTTTGCCTCCAAATGTATATTTTTAATCCTAAGTGTAGTTGTGATGCAAATCCAGCTACATGATTCCACCCATTAAAGGTATAAATTAGTGAAATTTATGAAGAAACCCCAATGGAACACAAAGAAAATCCATACCAAATGCTTTTATATATCTGGGATAAATAGGAGGTAAATTGTCAGAAAAGTCTTACCACGTGTTAAGGAAGGTCTGCTGTTCCAGACAGTGTGATGAAATTCAGGAGTTCATATAGTTTTGATAGAGGTTCCAGGTATCATCCTGAGGAAGTCACACAATTAAGTATAGGTACAGCTACCAGTTCAGATTATTCCAACGGCTTCACTTTGCTAAGACCTACATGCCACAATGCTGTTCAGTAATGATGATTATTCTAGGAGATTTGGAGAATCACTCCAACAGGAGATGCAGGTAAACCGGTGTGGTGGTTTAACCACAGGTAGACCATGTGGTCCTGCACGCACCCCTCACACTCAGTGGGATGGGATGGGAGACACAACGAAGGGGACACAGATTAGGAATGAAGGACAGGGACGGCTCACTCACCAGTTATGGTCACGGGCAAAACAGACTCAACTTGGGGAAGAAAAATCAATTTAATTCATTGCCATTCATCTGAGCAGCACAATGAGACATAACAATCACATCTTACAACACCTTCCCCCACCTCTGCATTCTTCCCTGGCTCAAATCACTTTGCTCCCAATTTTTCTACCTTCTCCCCCAACAGCTGCACAGGGTGCAGGGAATGGGGGTTCAGTCAGTTCACCTCTGCCACTCTTCCCGGCATGGAAGTCCAGGAACAAGATGTTCCAGCGCAAGCTTCCCATGGAGTCATGGACCTCTTCGGGCACAGCTGCCGGCTCCAGCATGGGGATATCCACGGGCTGCCGACTCACACCCCAGCTCTGGGGGTCCACACCCGCTCTGATGTTGAGCATCTCCTGGGGTCTCAATTAAGTCACACTTGCCCTCAGTCCTCCATGGTCTACATGTGGGTCTTTGCTTCATCATTGGACCTCCATGGGCTGCAGGGGCCTCCTTTGCCGTCTCCTACTCCCTGTGGTTGAACTGGGTGTCTGAGGTTCTCTGTCCTTTTCCATCCTCCCCCCTCTTCCTCCTGGCAGTGAAGCTCTCCCTTTGTTTAGGCCGATGGTCACCTTTTGTTCAGATCAGTGGCCTCTTCCCTCCACCTTTTTTTTTTCAGGACAGTCCTTCCCCTCACAAATATGGATTTGCAGAGGCATTTCTCTAGTGCTCATTGGCTCAGCCTGGGCCAAGGTTATACAACTTGGAGCCAGGGAAGCTTTCACTCTCACAAGGTGTCCCCTTCCCCCACTACCAACCCTCCCCCCACACCCAACACAACTGGAGACTGCATTTACAAGGTACATGTTTCCAAAGATACCAATTTGTAGGGTGGAACTGTTGCTTCTGAATATATCCATCTTATTTATTTTTCAGTGTAGTTACTCTCAACAAATTCTCATGTGGCTCATTCAGCTGACTGCTCTTGTGACACAGCTTCAGCTTTAGTCTCCTCCAAACGATGTTTGATTTGGGTGATCCACTATGTGAGGTCAATTAGTATGGTAAAAAATATACTTTCGGAGTAAACTCCTGATCCAGATGGAAGTGAAAATGCAGGGAAACCCAGACAAAAATACCTATACTTGCAATAAATTTTTGACAATATGAAGTAGTTAGCAATCAAAATTGTTGATAATTTTTAGAAACTGTTTTAACCAACATATTTGTTATTATGATACCTGTGCCTTGATAAAGAGAGGTAACATTCACTTGAGGTACAAGTGTAATCTGTTTCAGGTGAAGGATGTAATTAGTGTGTTTGCATGTAAGAGGCTGTGTGCAAACAGGGAGGAACTGGGCTGTGGCTTAGGCAAAGCTTGAGTGTTTATACACAACAGCATCTGAGTGATGGGATTTAAGTGTGTGCTTTAGTCCTGTCCTCAACATAGATGCTTCCATGTTTTACAGCCATAAAAAAAATAAATTCTTTTTCTTTGCACATGTTTTAGGAAGGAAATATTAGACAGCATTCAGGAAATGCCATTGAAATATCCATCTGTACAACAACTTGGCCACTGCAATTTCACGAATTTGTCCTCAGCTTGAAATATGAAGCCGCCATGGTGATTCATAAACAGCATCAATGAAGTGGCATTCCTGACTCTTTGCCAAAGATTAATCACCTTCTCTTTGAATTGGACTAAGACCTATACTTTTTATCAGTTACGCTGAGTCCATCAACAATTCTAGTTTATTTAAGGACTACACAGGGAATGAGGTTCACATGCAAGATTATAATGTAGAATTTCTTCTGAGAAGGTGCCCTTGCCTGAATTTTGTATCTTGGAAAGCTGCAATGCTAAAGGGAGGAGTAATTGGAAAATCAGCAAAGCCCAAATTTTATTGAGAGCATTGTGAGTTGAAATCAGTATTGTCTGTTCTAGAATGAGCAAAAAGGTTCAGGCAGATAAAGTGAGCAGCAGTGTTTTGCCCACAATAGGTAGAAGTACTGCAGATGTCAATGCTGCTGAAGTCTGAAACTCTGTGTGTCTCCCCAGGAGGGAATAGTGCCATACTGCTCTTGGGCAAGAGGACTTTCCAGGTGCTGTGCTCCAGCTTGGCCCCACCACACACTGGGTTTTGTGTCCTGCTCAAACAGTGGGGTTTGCACTCTGATGCAGGACAGCTTTTCATGGATTATAGTTGCAGATACACAGGACAAGGGCCATCTGCTAGGTTAATGCAAATTTTGGCTTTCTTACCCTTCCCTTCTTTTCTGTGCTTTTGAGCATGGCAGCGATAATCTTTTCAAGGGTTGTTAACTCCGTGTGTCACTTTGCCCTGATTAGCTGTGAGGATGTCACTGAGACTTCCTTCTTCTTTAGGGAAGATCTATGGAAGTGCAACAATCTTCACTAGATTGCTGCCTTACTGATCAGGAGCTTCTGATGTAGTGTCTTATGCTTCGTTTATTTAATAGAGACATTGTAGGAAGCAGATAGATTTTCTTTTTTCTCTCTGCTATTTCTCTGTAAGTGCCCACAAAACTACAGGTTACTCTTTGTGGTTTTGCTTCAGTATTTCTAAGCTAATAAGATATGAATATTGAATTAGGTTTTTGAGTAAGAGGTATGAGAGATATGTAAATATACATAGTATAATTATACACTATGTACTATTATACAGTATATACTGTATATTCAGTGTACATATAGTATAGATATATATAGTATATAGTACATAGTACATAGTATATAGTGTATATTTAGTGTACTTGTAGTATACATATGTACTATATATACAGTATATTATACTATACTGTAGTGTGCATATATTGTATATGTGTAATATGTAATAGTATATATATATATATAAAACATATATAGTGTATCTATAGTATTTTATATAAGTATATATAAACACTGTTTTTACTGTATTTACCCTCTGGCTGCTGTTGGATGCAATATTTAGAAACATGGAGCGATATAAAGCATATTGCAATGTCTCATTATGTAGTCACTTGAGTACAAAATGGTTGAGTTAGTTCTCACAATGCTTTAAAGTCAAATGGTCCTCGCACACTTACTGATTACAAGCTTCCAAATAATTTCTCCCAACTCCAAGTACCTTCAAAAAGTTTGCTTTCAGGAGGTATCTTAATAGTTCCATTTTTACTGCTGTGGGTACATATTTGCACATTATTAAAGCTATTCTTCTCTCTTATTACACTCTTATTTACTGCATTGCATTTTAACACAGTGACAACTCAAAAATTATAATGATAATTTAAAACCTGGAATCCATATATTATGTATACTTTTTGCTTTAGGTGAATGAAACGGTCCATGTAATAATCTCCACTTGCCAGGTAAAATGTGTGGGCCACTTACTTCTGTTCAAAAAGTATTACAGCTCAGACTGGAGAAACAGGACTGGTCTAGCCCATAAGTCGGTGCCAATTTGCCATCAGCAGTACTGTTTTTTGGTGTCAACAGGGATCCCATCCCACAGTGCTCTGCATTGTGTGGCATGGAAGAGGAAGGGCTGGTCAAACGCGTGGGCTGCTGGGCTCTGCAGGGCTGGATCAGGCACACCAGGAGAGATCAGAAGCAGGAAGCACTGTGCAGTCACAGGACAGCTCATTCAGAGAGCCATTGAGAGCAGAGAAAGGAAACGGTGCCTCTGATGTTGCAGACAGTCTGCACGTACATGTTATGGTTTTGGTGTGTAGGATTTGAATCTTCCAAGTTAATAGTAAAGCAGCACAGAGATCACTAGCCAAAAAACAGCAGTTCCCACTGGGGATCATACTGAATGGTGGGCTCGTTTTCTACGTGATAGCAGTTTTAGATTGTTGTCTGTGCCGAGCCTACTTTCCTTATATAGGTTTAGGGGTGCAGGAATATTTAGAGTCTGATTTCTTATTAATTTCAAGGGTAATAATAAAGAAAAAAACTCCTGAGGCCCTGAAAATTTGTCTGCAATTCATGGAAGCACTTTAGCCTCACTAAACTCTCTCACACATTTAGGTTTACACCAGTATGCCTTGTTGGGTTCTCTGCTCTTAATTCTTAACTTAGCAGGTGATTGATTTTCTTCTCTCCTCTTGGCTTATTTAAATTTCTTGTGAGTCTTGTTATGGACTAGAAAACAAAATGTATGAAAAGGGACAGTGAAGGCATTAAAAATAAAATCGGGAAGTCGACAGGGTCAAATGAGTCAGTGGAAAGAAATTAGAGCCACTCCTATGTCTAATAATTTTGAATGTGTATTGTTCCTACAGATTTGAACTATTTAAAATAGAGCTAATTTGAATTTTTATTACATTCTTAGTTGCCAGGTAAAGTAAATAGTAACATTATATTATGCAAAAACTTTTGTCTTTTTTCTGGGGTGTTCCATTTTGCAGTTCCTAAAACCCTAATTCAAGCAGTGGGATCATCCTCCTGTGTCAGTAAGAACATTGTGCGATCCAGCCTGGTTTCTGTCACTTCATATTCTCTTACCAAGGGCTTCTCCTGTTTATCCAAAGTCTTTGACTTCTCCTGAGCTAATGAAGAAAATTGTGGATAGGATTTCTGGAAGTACATTCTCTTGCACTCATAAGAAAAGTTTGCTGTGTTATGGGGATAGATACCTGCTGTAGACAAGGAGCACTGTCTCACAGTGACCCTTGCTGCTGAGGTGGGATCCCTAGAAGGCGAAGATCCAGCTGTGTTCGCACCCAGCTGCGCAACCCTCTCTCAGAGAAGTGAGAGCACAAAGCATGTGTGAGGACAAGCAGAAAGTCTGCAGAGAGACAAGGACGATAAGATTACAGACAGAGGGAGGGTGATTGGAACACGATCATGAGGTGTGTGAGGATCCAAAAGGGAAAACACCTACACAAGAACTGTAAAGTCTAAAGAAAGAAAGCAGAGAGGTTAATCTAAGAACAGTGTAGTGTCCCTAAGTCACCAGTGTAAGTCCTGTGGGTGGAGCTGGTGGCAGAGGGTAGCTCTGCAGCACTGAGGATCTGGCCTGGGGAGCTCCAGGAGCTGGCTCTTCTCCACAGCTCACTGATGCTTGCCTCACCAGCAAAGGATGTCTGAGTGCCTTATCAGTGTGGCAAGTAGACATGAATCCTACCTCTCTTGTGTGTGTGTCAACTGAGAAATAGGTGTTTCATATTTCTTAGTTGCGTTTGTCTTGCCTTCAAGGTCTTTTCATGTGGTTAAGGGGGCCCAAACAGACTCACAGAATAAGGTTGTTGAAAAAGTAAATATCAAATTGAAAGATTTTTTTTTTTTAAGAATCATAACATTTTTGCAAAATTTTGCTGGACTTGATTGCAGTGAATGTCTGAACTGAGTGACTGCTGAAAACACATTGCTTGAAGCAAGCTAGTAATAAATGACTCCAGGGCAGAAACAACAGCAGATGTATTGCATCAGCAAAAATATGTTAGGAGTTGTTATCCCTGACTATGTTAATAGGCAGACTTCTGTAAGGAGTCAAATGGCAATAACTGCCATTTTCACTTTAAAAGTGTTCTATGGAAATAGGATCCCCCATATTTTTTCTTTTTCTTTTTTTTTTTTTCCTCTCTTCTCATGATTTAATTCTTCAGATTTATCTCCTTCCTGTTAGTACTTCATCAATTATTAACCAAGCCTTCCCCAGCTTCATGTATTTAAAACAGCTGGTCTGACTTCAGCAGTCCCTCATGATATTTTTGAAACCTGGTGATTTACAGCTATAAATAATTTTTATTTTATTTTCATTCTGCTTGATTTTTTCCCATCACTTCATTTGTAACAATTGTCTATTGACACATTTGTGTTAACTTTGACAAATCTATTACATTCATATAGACTCAGGAGTTCAGACTGTTGCACCAAGAAAAGTTTCATGCTTGGATTTAACAGGTAGGAAGTCACAAATTAATTCTGGTACAGTGCTTTTCAGAATTCAATGTGACCTATTCATAATGCTGTATGTCTAACCTTTTCTCTTTCATTCTTACAGGCTGATGAAGAAGAAATCAAGAGATATTAGTCATGGGTTTAGATTCAGGAATTTAAAGAGCAATTTAGTGAGATAGTTTTTAATTTGGACCCATAGTCCATTTGTGTAAATATTCAGCTCCAGACCTTTCAATCTAACTTGAATGGTGTGGCCATTTTGAGAAGCTATTTCCCACCACTGAGAGAAACACAATGTCAATTGACATGATGTATCACTAAACGCAGTTCCAGTGACAGAAGTGACTCAGATCATAGTGAGCTCAGTGGAATGCTTACACTCTCAAAACATGATGTCTGTAACTAATAGGTGACAGATGGGAGTACTTCTCGGAAAGGTTCACCCCAGACCCTTGCATATACATAGCTTTTCTTTCCCAGGGAACAGGAAGCTATTTAACATTAAAGCACTGCTGAAATTCTTGAAAGTGATTTCTAGTATGTAACCATTTCAATGACATTGTTTTTCTTCAAGACTTGTGCCATTGTCCTGCAAGGTGTGTTATGCCATGCTTGTTCATACTGTTGCGGCAGGTTAATTGCTGTGGTGATTGTTCATTTTAGTGTAGATTTCATACATTTTTCAAGCAATCAACCTGGTTTGCCTTTTGTATTTGTATTATTGGGCTCTCTACATAGTCTGTTTCAAAATTCTGTTACATTAACTCACTTTTTCTTTCCTGTCAACCACACAGATCATTTGTAGAATCAGTAGTACACTCCAACCTTCAATGCAATGTCAAACTGCAGCTCACTTCTATGAAACATTTCTAAGTAATGAAAAGTATGTAAAATGTTGATTTATGCCTGTTTCATGTGCATAAATACATACAAATGTCTATATACACCTATCTATTTGCCTCTCTGTGAAATTGTTCATGTTGTGGTTCATTCTTAAAGAAACAAATGACATCTGAGAGATATGACATGGATCTTTTTATTTTCTTTAAGGTTGGAGGTTTTTTCAGGAAAAAAAGGGTTCTTGTTTGGCTTTATATTTTCTGATAACTTGCATCTAATAATAATTTGCATCTTCCTTTTTTGACTTAGTCACATTTCATAGGCCAGAGCAAGAAAAGGTTTTCCTCTTCTCCTAGTGAAATGGGCCAAGAAAAATATTGCTGGGATCTGCCAGTTTGTAGGTATGCAGAACTTGATGAAAGTACTTTTTCTGTGCTTTAATGTCGAACTATTTGATCACCTGTGTAGCATGGTGACACCAGCATGTGAAATTGCACATGCAGTACAAGGACAGTACTATTCTTTCTCTAGGAACTGATTTATTTTTTTTTTTTTTCCCTGCAGGTACTGCATTTGATGGATTTTGAAAGGAACATTTGTAAAGTAAATGCCAAACTCAACAAGAAGAAAAGTCATCTCACATTAAACAGGTGCTTTTTAAACAATCAAGCATGTTACTGATGGCTGTTGTACTACATAAATAATATAATATTTGACAAATTAATGTGGAAGGTTATGCACACCCATTTGTATCAATGTTATGAAATATTCATTTCAATGTAGCTTCTGCTTAACTGAACATATTATCCCCTTCTCAAAGTTATTTTAGGGTCTTCCTTGTGTCTAGGCATACAAATAATGCTCTATTATCTTAGTTTACAACTAAATGAGGAAAATATATTATGTTATATTATCCTTCCCATTTAAACAATGCCAATTATCCCCACTGGGAGCATCAGTTAAACTTTTAGAAAATTCAGGGGACATTGATTTGTTATTCTACATCAATTACCTTACATGCTGATGTTACAGACAGAACACCAGTTTGTTTTTATTTAAAATGAAGTTTTGACACACAATGCATTCCTATTCACTTGATTTTTTAATCTGTCAGAAATATTTTCAGCTGAGCCCCATGCATTGAACAGTCAGTTTTTTTGAAATTTGCTGAAATATAAAAACGACAGTGACATAGTGACCAAGTTTGAATTGAAATACAATACCTGTGATAAAAAAGCTGGTAGAGTTTATTACAGCATAGGCATAAACAAATAAATAATCCTAAATGTAAAGTACTATAGCTATATTGATTAGACAATCTGCCCCAGCATGTCTGAGGAATACTTTGGGGTTTTTTTAATATATCTATACTCCTACTAAGAATGTTAAATTTTTGGAGTTGTAAATATACTAGTAAACTAGAAACAACAACGATTTATTGTAAATTCATAGTAGAAAACTGTCACTGCAGATTACAGCCACGATGGATTTGAGCTGTGCCTCTCTCAGCCTTTTCTTTTGCTGGACATTTCTCTTAGACTCCCAGTTGCTTAGCAGGTGCAGCAAAATGTGTGCATATTGAAGTAGGTCTTCCCTCACCCTGCCCTGTGCACCCCACCCCACAAATCAAAAAGATACTGCAATGAAAATATTTGGGTGAACAAAGTCTGGAGTTTGTGATTTAACACGTTACCTTCACATGTGTTCTAGGCTGTGCTGTTGAGAAGATGACACTCAAACTTCTGGATTTAGAGTGATGTTTCTCTTTATTAGGTCAAACATAGCAGTGACTCAGTCCAGAATATGCAGTGTTTCTGTGAGGCTTTGCACTGTGGCAGAAAAATATGCCACAGGTGCTCAGAATATCTCTTAACACATTGCATTTTACAGCACAGTTTTGGATCTCTGTGTGTTGCCCACAGCATTTGAGAGACAGACTCAAAGCTCAAGGCACAAGAGAAATTTAGTTCAAACAGCTTTTTCTGCTGGCCTTGGCCATATCCAGTTAATGTGTGTTATTACTGCATGGCCATTGGGTGATTTGAACCGCAGCTGATGAAAGCTTATTTGTTATCCTGCTTTCCCTGTCACACACATGATTTGAGTAAATGTGATACCAGAATTCAGAAGTCAGATGAGATCTTCTCAGGAGAAGAAGTGAGTTCAGTTTCTTCCCAGTGCTGTTGCAGAACATACTGCTTATTTGCCCTTCACTGCTGTTTGGCTTGCTACTAACCTTGTGGTTAAAGGAGGTATTTATATTCCCCTAACTAGGCATGGCTTGAGAGATGAGTTTTCTGGCCTTTCTTGTTCCTTGGGAACAAATATGTCCAAATATGACACACTGCAGTGTTGTCTTCCTGATCCTGCAGCTGGTCTGAAAACTCAATAGCAGAAAACAGTGCACATGCTTAACTTTTAATTTTACTGATAACAACCGAGTGATGTTAACTCTGGCAAGCTACAAATGTTTGCCTTTCCTAGTGTAAGAATCATTCCCTATGGAAACTGAGAAAAACTTGAACCTGCTTGTCTTGAGCTGGAATTATATTTAACCAAAAGTATTTTAAACCATTTTTCTCCTCAGTTTCTAAGTCATGACCTGGCTCATAAGTACCGAATAAAATTGCACAAGTACCAGAATGCACCATGGTAGAAATCATGGCATGGCTGATCATTTCACATAGTAGTCCAAACAAATACTGTTTTCCAGCATTGGATGTAGTGGTAAGATGACATTGTAATCAGTGATAACACTCTGCAATTTATCACTACCCAGTCTTGACATTGTAATCAGTGGTGACACTCTGCAATTTATCACTACCCACTGTTGACAGTGAATGGATGCTGGCTGGAGAACTCCTACAAGCATCTCCAGGGTTTATAAGATGTTGTCAGATGCTAACTTCTGGTAAGAAACAGAAGGAATAAGGTAAGAAATAACAGATACCTTGTGTTTGGCCTATATCTGATGATGTTACCCTCCAAAACTTCTGACAGAATGCTACTTAGCTGCTTTCATATTAGATGTTCATGCTTAATAACTTTGGTGGGCTAAAGTACATTTAAAAGTAGAAAGAAAAGAATCTTAACTTAATTTTGCAGGAAAAAGCAGTTCTGGATTATCACTGTTCCCACAAAAGAAATATAAAATAAGGCTTTCTTCACTGAGAGGAGAGAGCCAAGTTGTTGCATAGAGTTAACAAGCAGTGACTATGGTGCTTATTTTTTATTAGGAGTTGTAAAAAACGTACCTACACATAGGCACAGTTGACCAGCAATGGCTGGCTTTTGTGCCCTAACTGTTCAGTATGGACTCAGTATGTATTTGGTTTGAGAAGGGTGCCAAATACTTGTGAGATGCTGAAGATGGGTTATGACATAGCAGGTATGGAACATCTACTAGCACTACCTAATATGGAATGGTATTTTTAGTTTTTCTACTTTGTTTCTTATTTTTCTTCCAGCTGTCTAACTATTTCTTCCTTAGTATGTTTATCTGGGCAAATCCAGACTCAAGTTTCCATGGTACTGTCATATAAGGACCTAATCCAGTACATCTTGTATGTGTGAGTAATGCTCACCTGTCTTAATGGTCCTGCTGGAAACACTGATATTACTCATGTGAACAAATCTTGAAAGAGCAGATCCAGCCTTATTCTGGTGAAACAGGAGATGTAGGTAAAATCTCATCAAGAGACCAGGTTTACTGCCTATTGTAAACTATGTGGTGGTGGGAGGAGAGAGAAATTGTGTGAGTGCCCTGTCACTTGCTGGCAGTTGTCAAAACTGGTTATGACCATCTTCCCTCTGCCATCCTGAAGACGATTATTTTGCCTTAGATCATTTTACTGGAAGGGGCTCAATAAATGTCACTAGATGCAAGTGACAAGTCTACCATAAGAGCAGTAATGTGATACTGAACCATCTCCAGATGGCGATCCCTTTTAGCTGGACCAAAAGACTTTCTAGTCCAGGGCCTGGCAGTATTTGACACTTCTTTTCTCTGTCCAGTCAGCATCTATCTATCTGTTCTAGATGTGATATGTTTATCCAAAGGAGATTAATAGTTTTTCCTTTGTTAAAATTGAGAGGATTGGAGGCCTAGCTTGTCCAGATTACTACTTCTTATTTGGAAGATTTGCTCTCTTTGCTAGTATGTCTGATGGCTGACTGGTAAAGGTTATGCATGAAAGCACCCCTGACGAAGAACCTGCTTGACTTGTTCTTGGCAATGGAGACAGCCTGCGTGTGAACTTACCACCCAGCCAGTGGCCCACAGGGAGACACTCCCCAGAGTCTCCCAGAAAAGTGGGGACATCACAGCTTCCACGTTAATCTCCAGGACCTCAGTGTCTCTGCAGGCATCTGCCTTTCTCCAGCTCAGCCTCCTGAGACAATGACATAGTCCCTTGAACATATGTTTTAAAGCACAAAAGCCTTTGTGTAGGAGCTTAGAAAAGAATGCAAAAGTCTTTGAGCCAAGAGCTGAGATCACCGTGTTCAAAATAACAACAGAAAATTGCCATCTCTAGGGACAATGGTCACTTAAAAATACTATTTGAGCAACGCAGTGTGGGAATCAGCTGAAATCAGTTTTTGGCTGCAAAGGTACAGCAGCCTCTAAATGTCTTAAAGCCTGGGCAGTATTCTATTAATATTGGGTTTAGACAGCTACTAATTAGTAACACATACAGGAATAGGCTGCAAAAGCCTGCCTCACTTTGCAAGAATATCTGCCAGAACTTTTACTGTGCTCTAGACTTGATTGTCAGTGAAAAAAAAAAAAAAAAAAAAAATTGTTAACCTCATCTATTCTTGGAATTTTATGAAATTGCCTGTTCCATTTAGCCAGCCTCTGCTTATATGTGCTAACCTTTCTCTGTTCTCCATTTTAAAATTTAAACTACCATTGACGTTTCTGGGAATTTGTTTAGGAGAACAATAAAAACCTCTGGTGTATGAGTGCATAAGAATACTTTGAAAAATCAAAAGTCATGACATCAAGTACCAGTCAAGATATAAGGCAAAAAAGGGCAGCATATGGAGAAAAAAATACACTTTTCCTTCAATTAGTGTGGTCATACCAATTCCCATTATCCACAGGATATTCTCCTTCAAATGTGCAAGTGAAATAAGAAAATAAATTTCTAAGTTAGTAAGATTTTTTTTCTATCTTTTCTCTTTCAGAAGTTCTTGCTTAGAAAGGGACATCAGTAAGCAAAAAGATTGTCAGTATAGAGATATTTCCATAAGGAGTAAGAAGATCTGTTTCTTACTACCTGTAAGCAAATAGATATATTGAACAGATGATGACCCTATGCTTAAGACATTGGACCAACACTCAGAAACACCTAATCCAAGTTCCTCATGCTCTTAGACTTCCTCCATGTTCTTTGATACACAACTGTTGAATTTCATAACACCTTAATTTTAAAGTTAAATTGGAAGATGGGGACTACTACATTTCAGCACTGTGAAGAGGGAGCTATCAATACTTATGTGTATCAAGCATTCATGTTAATCTTTGTAACTCCTGTGTTTCTCTGCTTCTGAGTTCTGCTTTGCATGACACAATGGCCATGACCTTGCAAACAAAGTTAGGTCCTATAAGGGTGTGGTGGGTTGACCCTGGCCAGAGGCCGGATGCCCACCAAAGCCCACTCTATCACTCCCCCTCCTCAAATGGGCAGGGGGAGAAAATTATAACGAAAAGCTCGTGGGTGGAGATAAGGACGGAGAGAGATCACTCACCAATTACTGGCACGGGCAAAACAGACTCAACTTGGGGAAAAAAAAACAAATTTACTTTATTACAAATCAAAATTAGAGGAGAATGAGAAGTAAAACCAAATCTTAAAACACCTCCCCCATCCCTCCCTTCTTCCCGGGCTTAATCTCTTTCCCGATTTTCCACCTCCTCCCCCCAGCAGCACAGGGGGACAGGGAATGGGGTTGGGGTCAGTTCATCACACGTTGTTTCTGCCGCTGCTTCCTCCTCAGGGGGAGGTCTCCTTCCCCCGCACCAGCGTGGGGTCCCTCTCACGGGAGACAGTCCTCCACCAACTGCTCCAACGTGAGTCCTTCCCATGACTGACAGCTCTTCACGAGCTGCTCTAGCATGGGTCCATTCCATGGGGTGCAGTCCTTCAGGAAGGGACTGCTCCAGCGCAGGTCCCCCACGGGGTCACAAGTCCTGCCAGCAAACCTGCTCCGGCGTGGGCTCCTCTCTCCACGGGCTACAGGTCCTGACAGGAACCTGCTCCAGCGCGGGCTTCCTGCGGGGTCACAGCCTCCTTCGGCATCCACCTGCTCCGGCGTGGGGTCCTCCACGGGCTACAGGTGGTCATCTGCACCACCATGGACCTCCAGGGGCTGCAGGGGGACAGCCCGCTTCACCCTGGTCTTTCACCACTTGTTGGGGGGGGGAATCTCTGCTCCGGCGCCTGGAGCCCATCCTCCCCCTCCTTCTTCACTGACCTTGGTGTCTGCGAAGTTGTTTTCTCTTACATCTTCTCACTCCTCTCTCCCAGCTGCAAAGTGTGCAGCTTTTTTTTTTCTCCCTTCCTTTTTTTTTTCTTAATTATGTTATCACAGAGGCGTTACTGATTGGCTCGGCCTTGGCCAGCGGCGGGTCCGTTCCTGTAGCCGCTGGCATTGGCTGTGTCGGGTCGGACATGGGGGAAGCTTCTGGCAGCTTCTCTCACAGAAGCCACCCCATGTCCCCTCCCCCACTGCTACCAAAAACCTTGCCATGCAAACCCAATACAAAGGGTATATCAAACCACTGAGAATATTGAGAATAGCCTTGCAAAAAAGCCTTCGTGGATCAGGTACTGTGGTCTCAGAAATTCTCTGAAATAATCCTGTAAGTGGGTTGTCATCATGGAAGTGGGCATAGCCATGGTTTGTTTGTCTTCTTCCAAAATCATTTGAAGAGACTGTTATGCTGCACTTTTCTGAATCTGTATGTCTCCTAAGACCTTCTGCTGGCAAGGTGCAACTCTCTATGTCCTTGTTGGACAGAAAAGGGGTCTGCTTGAGTAGTTTCATCTCCTCTCTATATTATTCATGTATACAGCTTTCAAAAACTCATTGAGTGTATTGTATAAGGGAGAAATCTGTCATTTTCTTCCTTGCTTTCAGTAATACAGGGTGCCACTAATGGTAAACACTGTAAAGGGGTGTTTATATCCACATGGAGTGCAACAGTACAGCCTCTCACACCCCCAGTGTGCTGCACAGAATACAGAAAAGGAGCACCTACTGCCTTTTTGGTTTTTGCCAGGAGATGATAGTGCCAGCAAGTGACTTTGCTGGGAAAATGCACTGGAAGATGTACACAATTTATCTGTAACACAACTTGCCAGACCCTTTTGATTTAACATCCACTAGCATAAGCATGAGAAGATCAAAGATTTTAATGTGAGGAAAGAAAGGAGCAAATAAGCCCACATATTTTTGTACTAAAAGCAGATGTTGCCAAGAATCTGCAAATCAAAGGTGACAAATTTTCTCAAACAGTAAATAATTCATTGGAAAGCAGCATTATCTGTGATGTGTTCACACAACTTTGGACAAGGAAAATTTTTTATTCCTCTGGACTATAGAGACCAAGTAAGGACAATGAAAGACTCTGAGTGTTTGTATCATCTTCTTACTGCAGAGTAAGTGGTGAAAGGGCATGTTTAAGTGTGAAATACACACATGGGACCTGCAGGGCTGCCTGTGTGCTAAGGCAGAGGCAAGTTTTGAGTGGAAAACTTACTATTTTTTTTCAATACAGCTGTTTCTGAAAATGGTCACAACAGTTTAACAATGCTAAAAAAAATGAGATTGGATTAATATTTTACTGCTCTGAGTTATTTCATTCCACTGTATCTCTCACTCCTTTGTGTCTTTCCCACCTGCCTTTCTTATTCACATGGAGTATGAGTTCATGAAAGTACTTGGATCTTGGTGATCCAAGGCTATTTAAATATTATATTTTTAAAAAATCTATTGGATGCTAATCTGAAAATATTCTTGAAGTGATATATATACGTATCTATCTTTGTAAAGATAGATAAAGATATCATGTGCATCAGACATTAGGTCATTTAAATACAACTTAAAATGCTTGTGAGTCACGGGTTGGTACAAAAGTAATTCCATTTAAATAAATGCATAAAATCTAGATTTCTGCAGGGATTACTCAAATGTAAGAGATTTTCCTGCAGATTATATTGCAACAGCAGTTGCTTGTAAATTTGTTTGATCTTAATGAACCTTTTGACTAATTCTGACTTTATAATTTTATACAAAATCTTTAAAAAAACAGTGAAGGTTGGAAAAAGGTTCTTCAGAAAAATTTACCAGCTCCTGTTAGCATAAGTACTGCTTGGTGAAAATAGAAGTATAGATTATACTCAAGAAAAAAAGACTGTTGAGATATGGAAAAGAAATATATGTATTGGACTGAAAAATAATACTATCTTAAGAACAGTGGTACATGGGCTTGGTCAATAAATGGAATAAAGGTAAATGTTTAGTTTGAATTTCTGACGAGTTTATTTTGTTTTTCTTTACATTTCATCTTCATGTTTGAAATCCACTTTAGACTTTTTCAGATTTACTGCAGAAAGGTGACATATATTCCATAAAATGATCTAGTGTTACCCAAACTGAAAACTTCACTTGTGATCATTCACAAAAATATTCCATGGGAAGTATAGTGGTTGATAGTGTGCTTTCATGCCAGGCTTTGCTAATTGTGCATCAGGTGATTTGTCACTGGAACCAAGCTTTGGAATGGAACCTAAATGAACAATGGAGAGCAAAACATGGGAGGGATGTTTAAGCAATATGAATGAAAGGAAAACCAGGTAATTTGAAAAACATATATTTATATTTCAATGAAGTTAGATTTACTCCATTAAAATCATATAGAGTCAGAGAGCAGCAGAGGAGCTGCACAACGGAATTCCAGCCACTCCAGCCAGTAGGTCAGCCTCATCAAGGGCTCAACTTAAGTGTCTCCACACAAACACACACAGCAGGGGGAATAAACAAAATGAGTTAGAGACGTACACACACTTGCAGGGCCATGACCTGACTGTCATCATGAAGACATGGCGGATGTCTCCTATGACTGGAACATTGTAATGGAAGAATACAGGTTTGTTAGGAAGGACAAGCAGGGGAGACAAGAAGGGGGTGTCACCCTCTATGTCAGTGACCAGCACAAGCTCTGCCTGGGGATGGATGAGGAGCTGACCGAGAGCTTATGGGTCAGGATAAGAGGGAGGACAGGAACAGACAACATTACAGTGAGAGTCTACTACAGGCCACCCAACCAGCAAGTTTGCCAATGCCACCAAGCTGTGTGGTTTGACTGACACACTGGAGGGATGGGATGCCATCCAGAGGGACCTAGACAGGCTTGACAGTTGAGCCTGTGCAAACATCATGAAGTTCTACAAGGCCAAGTGTAAGGTCCTGGACCAAGCACAAATACAGGCTAGACAGAGAATGAATTGAGAGCCACCCTAAGGATAAGGACTTGGGGGTACTGGTGGACAAGAAGCTCAACATGAGCCGGCAATGTGTGCTTGCAGCCCAGAAGCCCAACCATATCCTGGGCCATATCAAGAGAAGTGTGGCCAGCAGGTCAGCGGAGGTGGTTCACCCCCTCTATTCTGCTCCCATGAGACCCCACCCAGAGTACTATGTCCCCCAAAATAAGAAAGACATGGACCTATTGAGTGAGTCCAGAGGGGGGCCACGAGGATGATCCGAGGGCTGGTGCAACTCTCCTGTGAGGACAGGCTGAGACTTGGGACTGTTCAGCCTGGAGGAGAGAAGGCTCCAGGGAGACCTTATAGCGGCCTTCCAGTACCTGAAGTGGCCTACAAGAAAGCTGGGGAGGGACTTTTTGCAAGGACAGGGAGTGACAGAATGAGGAGTAATGGCATTAAACTGGAAGACGGTAGATTTGGATTAGATATTAGGAAGAAATTCTTTACTGTAAGGGTGGTGAGATACTGGAACAAATTGCCCAAAGAAGCTGTGGATGCCCACTCCCATCCAAAGGCCAGGTTGGATGTGGCTTTGAGCAACCCGGTCTAGTAAAAGGCGTCCCTGCTCACGGCAGAGGGCTTGGAACACGATGATTTTCAAGGTCCCTTCCAACCCAAACCATTCTGTGTTTCTGTGATTTACTACTTACGGGAAAGGGGAATCAGGTCAGGTCCTAATCAGTTTGCTGACAGAGTCCATTTAATTTCTGACATTGCCTATGAAAGAAACACAACATAGTTGTATACACTAGGGACTGCCAGCAATTTATTAAACTGTAGCTATTTCCTTTTCTCTCGTACCAAAAAAAAAAAAAAAAAAAAAATTACAGTGGATCTGACATATAAAGAAAAGATGTGTTTTGACCTTTAGCTATTTGTATACGCTTACTTAAAACTTAGAATAGATGGGTTTCTTGCTCTTGAAAAATTTAGAGCCTCAGCTCTGACTTTCCTATTCAGCTGAGCATTGAAGCAAGTACTTTAACACAACAATGGTCTGTTGAATTTATAGGACTTTAGAATGACTACTTTCAAGGCTCTGCTGAATAGGACTATCTTCCAATTAGATCAGTGTTGAGGATAGTTTGGATAGTTTCTTTCCATTATAAACATAATGAGCACACTTGGGGGTCCAAGGGACAAAAGCTGTCTAATGTCTTTTCATCATGCAGCATGGCAAGTGATGCTCTGGGTAAGACACATGCATGGGTCAAGTGAGGATGCAAATGGATGAAGTGGTTGAAATGAACTGTATCTGCCCACAACTGAAAGTAATGGGGAAGCAACCAAGTGGGGCAAGACCCCTCAAAATGGAAAGCATAAAAGCTACTGGCACATGCTGTTGAAATTCATTCCATTAACCCCTGACCAGCTGCACTCACCGACAGGGTACCGGTGGATGTTTTTTCTCTGTGCTACATGTTCTGCCACCAGATTGATGGCATGCTCCCCAAGGTTTTTTTTGTTTTGTTTTTCTTTTTATTTGAAGCTGGTCTGAATGCCATTGAGTACTCTACCCCACTCATTTTAATCAGTCTGTTTGGCACTATGACCTGCTCTGAGCTGAGAGACCAGAATGCTAGAATTTTTTCTATTTGTTTTTATAGGTCCTTTCTATCACTCCGTTATTTTTTAAGATGTTTGATAGATAAAGTATGCTTTTAAAGTTGCCTGGCCTGAATTTTAAAAATATTTGTAAAGCATTAGGAGACACTAAAAAAGTCACCATTACTTAGAACATTCTAAAGATTGTCTTGAAATTTATGAGGCTTTAATTTTTTTTTTTTTTATAGCGCTTTTCTGTATTACTGCTTAGAAACAGACAGTTCAACAACAGCAGTAGCAGGAAGATCCTAAATTTTAAAACAGTGATTGTCCATGAAACATTAGAACAGCAATATTACAGAGATGAGATGAAAGAAGAATGAGCAACTTTCAGGTTTTTATTATGTAATTTCAGAAAAGTTCACATATACCTACTTCCTCAATATCATCGCATTTTACATGCATTTCTTTGCACATTATTTATACAAAATAGTCTGTTGTGTGTATTTTTCTTCTCAAACTCTAATAATGGAAACAACTTCACACACTTGAAAATTAAATAGCACACGGGGGGATGTGAAGATATGCAAAAACCTGATGTGTCTTAATTAGGGTCTTTTTTTACTGAATGGGAGAACCTTGTTAGCATGAGTCCAGAACTTTTTATGTTCACTAAGTCAGAGACAAAGTTTAAAAAACAAAACCTTCTTGTCCATCATATTCTCACTATCATAAGTTTTCTAAATTCTTCTAATTTTTTGGTTGTTCTGGGTTTGTTGGGTTTTGGTTTGTTTTCGTTTTTTTTCTTGGTTGGGTTGGGTTTTTTTGGTTGTTTTCTGTTTGGTTGGGTTTTTTCAACCGAGTTGAATTACATAGATTTTCTGTTTAAATCGAGTTTTCTGTGTATAAATGTCAGGTGTAACTGAAATCTAGTTACTTTAAAGACTTTTATAAAGACTGCTGTGCCAGAATAAGGCAAACATGCCAGGATGCATCTTCTAAAAATGCAGAAACAAGTATAAAGTAAAAATAAACTCAAATTGAAATAGTTTGCTTGCAGTAAAATGACAAAACTTAATTTTAGTGTGACTTTACTGTGCAAAATTATAACAGATCACGTGACCAGTTTTTTTAAAAAAACCCTTTATGTCAAGTACTCTGCAAATTCTCTGGTGATCAGTTGAGTAGCAAGGCCTATAGGACTGCAAGGCAAAGTACTGCAGGACTTCATCTCAGCTTCCTTTTCCTCAGTATTGCATGCCAAAATCCAAAGTAATTCTTGATTGTGCACAGATTTCATCGCCCTAGCTACCTGCAGCTGTTGTTTACGGCTGTAATGCACTGAGGCTGCTGGCTGCAAATTGTTAGTTGTGTGGTCACTGTGAGCAGTGGCTGCTCAGGCTCCTGTCTCACTTGGAATGCCCCAATCATATGACAGCTGCCAAGTAACGTCCTGTGTACTTCCAACAGAAATCTCAGATTGAAAGTGGTTTTTAGTGCCTCTTTCCAGATTGTCTTGTCACTACAGCAATGGGGAATTGTATTTTTATGGTTCTATTATGTATCATGTCTTTTCCTGATGATGACCTTGTGTCCTACTGATGACCTTGAGCTTGTAAACTTTTGCTTGTAGACTGGCCTAATGGAACACAGTGACCTGTTTCATTGAAAATAATTTAATATTTTCCTGACATTAAAAAAAAAAAAAGTTATTTGGCTTTTAAAAAACCGAACAAACAGCTCTGTATGGGAGAGAAAAGGATAATGGAGAAATGTGCTTGGATTTGAAACTCAGATCTGCTGTCTTTATCTCAGATACAACAATCCTGAGACATCTCTTGAAAGGAATTACAGAATGATCAGGTTTTTGAAGTATTTTTAAGCTGAGCAAATAGCTGGTCTTCAAATTATCTCTTTTCTGAAATATCAGTTAGCAGACTGGGTTTACAAAAATGAAGTTTTATGGTAACGAGTTAAGAATTTACTCACTAGCTAGTGTCCCGTGTGCCAGGTGGGTGAGTTATGGTGATATTACCCTTGCTAATTTATAAAATCTCTATTACTGCAGATCTGTGGAAAATAAGAACCCTGATACGCTAGGGGCCCTGCCCTGTATGAAAGCTGGGATGATAGAAAACAAAACAAAACCGTCCAGCTACTGTAGTGACCACATTTGTTTACACATAAAAATACAAACAAGCTGCTGAAATACATTGAAAGAAGAATGAGCATTTAAATTCTAGGCTGCAGACTATAGAATCAGAGCAAAAGGAAAAATAGGTAGATGAACTAAATTAACAACTTCAAATCTTTCTGTACAATGCAGTTAAAAACCTTGTAGGTGAAATGAACTCTTAAAATCAATACAAATTTCATGCTGTAAGGATGAAAACACTATGGGGGCATCTCATTTCTTCTGGCCTTCCTTGACAATGCTGTGCTGTGTGGGTGAAGAGCTACTAGAGAAAAAGAGCATGTGCTCCAGATGGAAGTGAGGGGGCTGCACAAAGAGCAAGGCTGTTTTCCTACTGGTATTTCAGTTGCGTTATTGTATGAAGTACAATGCTGCTTTGCACAGGGAGACATGATGACAGGCTCAGAAATTACCACTGCATGAGTCTGAATCAAGTTCTTTTCTGATATGTGCACCCTGATTTTTTTAATAGACAATGATAACCCTTTATTGTCTTCATTTTTATATGCATGCAAATTTTATGGTGATGGAGATGATACAGCCAGGATACTTAACATCAGTTTTTAGAGTATCAGCACATCAGCATTGAAACATATCCACAATTTCATATGAAAACCATACAAATAAGCAAGCCATAGCCAGTAGCCTCTGGCTGTGGAAGTTTTGGCTGCCTATATATTAGAAACAATTTAACTGCTGTTAACTATTGATTGCATGCACACATTAGCTAATTTACTCTATTATTTAATTCCTGTAACAGAACCAATCCACTGAAAACATACTGCTAGCCTTGCAACTTAAAAAGAAGCAATTCCAGTGATCAGTATCTGCTGCTGATGCAGTGCTACTGTGGGAAGGCCTGATCTCAGTGTTTTAAGTTAATACATCTATAATTCAAGTTTTGTTAGCAGGCTAAATATAAATGCTATTGCCAATGTGTTATGATTAAATCTGGAAATACAGATTAGTTCTGTTTTTCACACTTCATTGTAGTAGCATTTCCACAAATAGATAACTATAGTGAGACTGAACATTGTATTCAATCTTCTGATTTTATGGTCATTTTTCACATGTTTTTTGAAACTGTTAGACACAACCTTTCCATGGCTTCTGTCCATTTTGGCTTCTTGAACTACTTAAAAAACAAAGCTACTGTTTTAATGTAGTTAACAACAGGTCTACTGAGTGGGCTATAGATCACAACTATCCTTTTCCAGCAAACTTTTTGACACAGAAGAGCAACACAACCTGTGCTCAGCTTACCTTTGGATTCGGAACGTTAAGATGCTGTTAAGCACTGTACCATAACACCACCACAGGAGTATCTTCCCAGTCTGCAGAGGAATAGAGGACAAAAAGCAGCTCCACAATTTAGAATGGATTCATGACGTACACACTAGATGGATGCTCTGCAAGGGGGCAACTTGGAAATGCTGTGGTGAAACAAACTGAGCCCACAGTGGCTCCAGGAGAGTTTGCCAGGGTTTAGCTCCCACTGGTGAATATGGGCAACCTGTGTGAAAAGGGGTGAAAACCTTTCTATGCGTGAGACTAATTTCCATGCCAAATGAAGGTTGATTTATTAGCATGTGGTTAATAGCTCTTCTCTTTTTGTAAATGCTAATGTTGATTTACTGGGAGAAGCATTTTTTCCCTTGTTTTTCCTGTAGATTTCCCCCGAGTAAAACCTGGTATTTGATGAATGTACAATGTATTTTCCAGACTAATTAGACTGTGTGGTGAAGTAAGAGCTTTTCAATGTTTTTGAATGTTATTTCTTTATAACCTTTTTCTCCCTTGATATGGGCATCAGAGACCTCTTTTAAAAAATAATAGAAATTAAGTTTGAAAATAATGATCATTCACAGCCATGTGGTGTAACCTTTGAATGAAAAGGCATTTGGGGAGAGCTGGGACTGGTATCCAGTACAGGCTACAGAAGGAGTAGGAAATTTCAACAGGCCCAAAGGCATGTTTTAAAGCCTCCCTGAAAAGTCTTTAATATAATGTAATATAAAATTGTATTTATTTTCTGCCACTGTCAGCCGAACTCAGGAGCTAGACTCTGGATAAATGGATGGATCATCCTGTTACAGCTGAGAGCAGACTCCCTGTGTCCTATTTTCTGTATGATGAACTACAGAATTGGGGCTTATGAAGTACACTCAGCTTTTTTCCATAATGAAATAGCAACTTTAAGACTTCATTATTAGTGTTTCAAATTTCCATCTTACTGCTTTGGGCTGCCAGCCAATGTAGTGATAGCATTTATACATTGTGTAGTTTGTCCTGTGCAGTACTGAGTTGCATCCTCTCTCTCTCTTTTTTTAATATCTCACAATCTTCAAGCAAGGTACAAACAGTCCCATAACATCTCTTAAACATTAGTCTTTGGCAAAGAAGAGAAATACATAGCACCTTTTTTCAGTGACTTTAAAAACATTGAGTCAAAGTGACTAATTCATTCCCCACTAAGTGGAGGGTAAGATAAACACCTGTACATCACAGATACCCAAAACAGCTTGATAGAAACCTCTGTTCTGTGACTTGAGCGGGACTGTTACCAGGAGGACAGCAGCAACAGACTGTAGTGAAATATAACTCAAACAATCTCTTCCCTTCCCAGCCTTCCTTCTACATCTAGGTCATTAAAAGAGACAGCAAACACAGAGAACTTGCATCCGTTGCTATTAGAGAAATAAATTTATTTTCCTGACAGAGGCTAGGCTGCCTGCTTGACCCGTCAGTATGATGCAGAGATTTCTAATGGTAGCTGTCTTCCTGCTGATGGGATGCTATCAGATGGGGAAAGTATTCAGTAAAGATGTGAAAATTATTTTATGCTATTGGCTATGCTGTGCTATTACTAAACACCTGTGCTATCAGTGGACCTGCAGGTGACAGCACTGGTTACTGACAGCAGCAGCAGGGGGTTGAGAAGGACTAAAGAGTCCTGAACTCAGCCCAGGGTATGAAATGCAGGTTCTTACCTGAGATGCTTCCATCACTGGCACTTCATTTTCTGCTTGTCCTCATTCTCTTTTGCCAATAATGCTTTCCACAGGCAGCAATTCGTTCACATGCTTGCCCTCACCCAGCTCTCTTGCTCTTCTGAACTTTGTTAAAGCTGCTGTTTCTTTTTCTTCTTTGATTCCTGTATGTTAATGGGGGACACAGTAATAACACAGTTAATTTTAACCAGTGATTTAATGCAGAGGAACTGATTAGAGGCTCCACTTTCAGCTGTCAAAGTTGGCCTATATACTTACTGAAGTTTCAGGCCCTCTGTCCTCCAACTTAGAAAGTAGTGATGATCCTCATATTCTAAGCATCTTAAGGAGTTCCCTTTGGTGTAGGAACTGACCAACATCAGAACTATTGCAAAAGGGAAAGTTGCAAGTGCTGGCTGAGAAATTGCACAGAAGTTATGCTTTGGCTGCAGTATAGATCTGCAAAGCAGAACTAGGTTTACTCAAGAAGAGCTTTGCCCTGTCAGTAGTCACAAAACCATTAGTATTAGTACTTTAATTTCAATTTAAAGCTGTTTTCTGTATTTCTAAATCACACAGGAACTTTCATGGTCCATCAAAATGTTAATTTTGGTCTTGCCAAGAAGATCTCAGTGCACATTCTTCAAAGATGGCAAGTCAGTATGTTCCTGGAGGAGGAAGCAGAAAGTCTCAGGGAAAAAAGAGAGGGAAGTGGGGGCACATCAGGCCACTTCACAAGGTGCTGAGGATGGGGAAGAGTCAGTGAGAATTCTGTGAGTTGGGAAGGGTTTAGGAGCTCTCCTGGGGCAGGAAAAGGGATGTGTGATGGGTTGGCCCTGTCTGGATGTCAGCTGCCCACCAAAAGTTCCTAAGCTGGACAGGGGAGAGAAAATATAACAAAAGGCTCATCGGTCCAGATGAGGACATAGAGATAGCTCTCTGATTGCCATCACAGGCAAAACAGACTCAACTTAGTGAGATTAGTTTGATTTATCGCCTATCAAAATGAGAGTAGGATAATGAAAAATAAAAACTAAACCTTAAAACACGTGGCCCCTATCCCTCCCCTGATTTTCCCTAGCTCATCCCTTTCAGCAGCACAGGGGCTGGAGAATGGGGTTGCAGTCAGTTCATCACACATTCTCTCTGCCACTTCTTCCTTCTCAGAGGGAGAACGCCTCACGCTCTTCCCTTGCTCCAGTGTGGGGTCTGGCCTATGGGAGACAGTCCTCGAAGAACTTATCCAATGTGAGTCCTTCCCTCAGGCTACAGTCCTTCAGAAACAGACTGCTCCAGCGTGGGTCCCCCATGGTGTCACAAGTCCTGCCAGCAAACCTGCTCCGGTGCGGGCTCCTCACTCCACGGAGGCAACATGTCCTGCCAGGAGGGGCAACAGGTCCTGCCAGGAGCCTGCTCCAGTGTAGGCTTCCCGCAGGGTCACAGCCTCCTTCAGGCATCCACCTTCTCCCGCATGGGGTCCTCCAAGGGCTACAGGTGGTCATCTGTTCCACTTTGGACCTGCATGGACTGCAAGGGGACAGCCTGCCTCACCATGGTCTTCAGAGGCCCTGCAGAGGAATCTCTGCTCTGATGCCTGGAGCCTCTCTTCCACCTCCTTCCCTGGCCTTGGTGTCTGCAGAGTTGTTTCTCTCACATATCCTCATTCCTCTCTTCAGCTACAGTTGCTGTTGCGCAGCAACATTTTACACTTATGTTATCACAGAGGCACTACCACCATTGCTGATCATCTCAGCTTTGTCTAGAAGTGGGTCTGTCTTGGAGCTGGTTGGCTTTGACTCTGTTGGACATAGGAGGAACTTCAGCTTCTCACAGAAGCCATCTCTGTAGCCCCACAGCTACAAAAACCTTGCCACACAAACCCAATGCTAGCTCCCACTTTCTTCTACCACCCCTAGGTCCTCTTTGGCTATCTGTCACCTGACTGGGAGGGAATGGGGAGGCTGCTCCTGCTACAGGAGAAGTAGAAGAAGAGACCAAGCTTAGGCAGGATTGTTAAGCTGCAGAGGACCTGCACCACCTTCTTGCTGCTCCTGCCAATGGTGGAGATATGGAGAATTCTGCCATAGGAAGAGCCCTCCATCTCCCACTCTGTTGCCAGCCTCCACTGAAGACAGACAGGCTGGGTTGGGGAGGGATCAGCCATTTGCGCAGCTGGGATTTCTCAACGAGTGTCTCTCTCCCTCTGTTCCCAATGCCTATCTTTGTTCCAAGACAGGCAACAGAAGGGCCTCTTCTCTCACCACTTTGTCACCTAGACTAATTATCTAGCTTTGTAAAAATCACAGTCTTGCCTGAGCAGCTTTTGAGCTTTTTCTTGGTCTAGATTACTACTATGCAACAGTTAAGGATGTAGGGGGATGTTTAACTTCAGATATAGTCCTGTGGCTGAACCTGCTGAGGACGTCAGTATGCACATGAGCAGCTGCTCTGCTGACAGTTAATCCCTAAGAAGCTACTTAGGTTTTTCTTTGACCTGAATGCTGAATTTGTATTTAGTTTATGTGGCTTTCCATAGCAAGATGAAAAAACTCTGCAAGGAACTAGGACTGTTCACTGGGCTTCTATATGAGGACTGGGTTGCAAGCCTCACAGAGAAGGGTGTCAGAGTTCAAATGCAGCTATAACTGCAATATGCTGCTCACATCTCTTCAACAGCTTCTGACACTGGTTCACTTGGAAGCGTATCACTGAAAGAGCAGTGCTGTTGGCTTCTTAAGACTTCTGATGAAAACGAAGGTTTGCGTTTGACCTAAGCAGTCTTCCATCATCTGGTAGTAAGTTACATTTAATTTATGACATCAGATGTGCAGTTTAAAAGTCTGAGTTTCCTTCAAGTGATTACCTTCTGATTACCCCTGAGCACACCACTGAGTTTGCGGCTGTCCTGAGGTGGACCTGAGCTGGGAACTGGGGCTCTGCTTTTCAGATGATGCCTTTGCAAGAAATTACGACTTTGGTCACACTCTTAAGTCCTGTGCAGTAAACTGTGCCTGTATATAACACCATAGATCTTTGGAAAGCAAAGCTGGAATGGTGTTAGTATTCAGATAATCTCCTACAACGCTGTTGAAGACTGAAAGAGCTATAACATGCTTTTCAGAAGTGGATGGCGCTTTTTTCCCACTACCTTTACTCTGTAACAACTATGTCCTGCTGTTTGTGACTCCAGATGAATCCTCTCAGTGCAGCCCCTCCAAGTATAGGGAAAATAACAGAGTTTCACTCCACTATAGCCTAAACAACAAAATGAGCATGGCTTTTACCTTGTATGACCCCACTTCCATAAATTTTGGCTGTATGACTTCTTTTCACTAATAAATAGCTACCTGGTGTTGTTTTTGAGCTCAAATCCCAGAGAGCATATTTACTTAATAATAGATGATCTATGCAGCAACATATGGGCAGGTCATTAAAAAGGGTTCCCATTATCTAATTAGTACTGGTTGTCTGTTTGCCTTTCCGCACAGTGAACTGCAACTTGGCTTTCAGCTTTGCTTCTCAGCTCCCCTGGGACCTTCAGTGCAAAACCAGGCTAGAACTTTAACTGACCTGAGATGACCTATTTCCAGCAAATTCTGCCTCAGCCCTCAAACAACTGCCCCATCCCAAGTAGCCTGTAACCTCAGCTGGCTGCCTGAGGAACATACAGGGTCCATTTCTTCTTTGTGGATCTTCCAAAACATCCTACTGGATGTCTACTCAAATACAGACAACCCCACTGACTGCAGAGGCAGGGAGGGAGGGAGGGAAGGACTGGAGGACAAGGCAGATAGCTGCCCCCAGGAGCATTAAAGGCTACCCTGTGGTGTTGATATGCACTGTATCAAGCTGTACTTGCTTTCTGCAAAACTTTCTGTGGAATGTTACTTCCCAGTGGTCTTGGTGCCATTGTCCCAGTCAACCATGCTTTAAACACTTCTATTTTGCCACTGCTAGAACAGTGTTTTGATTTTTTTTTTCCCACAAATTTCCAGTTTTCCACTAGCAGAGAAAGCAGTTACAACAACTTGAAAATGTGGACCTAAAACAAGTTAAATCTCAAATTATGCTTATAAATGATTCAGATCCAAAATTAAAACCTCTCTCTAAATTTCATGCTTTTTAACTTGTTTTTTGAAAAGCTTGTCTTTACTTTTATTTTTTCATAACCTTTTTTTTTTTTTGAGTACCTCTTATACAGGCCTGAAATCTTATAATTTAAAACTTGGAAATACTGGTTTTAAGTCTGTATCCAACAGAACTGAATAGGACCAAAGCTATAGTAACTAAAGCAGTAATCATTCAAGAGAATAAAATTTATGCTGCAGGACTACTATAAGTAAAACTTCCTTTCATGTCTTAGTCATGGAAAATTTGTGTCAAGTTTTCCTTATATTTGTACTGTAAATCTCATCTAGAAAAATGAGAAACTCAGATGCCTAAAGCTTTAAAATATTTTAAAGGATATCCTGGTAATGTCACTTAAAGAATTAAAAAAAAAACCCAAACCAACAAACCACCCGTCCAAGATTCCTTTTTTCCTCCCCAAACACCAAATTAAAATAATATCATCTGCCTTATTAATTTATATTCCTCCTGGCTTTTGAAGAAAATATAAAAGACTGTATAAAATTCTGGGCAATTTCTTACAGCAAATGTATCTATTTGCTCTCCATTTCTCAATACAAAGGTGCTTTTTTTTAGTGTCATATATAGTGTTTATAATTTGTTAAATCTAAGGGTGGTGTTTTTTCTTTTTTGAACAATTAAGAAACAGCTTATTGCAAGATCCTCAGATTTATTGCCAGTGCCCTGGGTGAGCAGTTATTTTACTCCATAAGCATATAATAGACTCAGGCTCCTCTCAGCAGTGGGAGACAGCAATGTGTAATATGGAGAGCACGATCATGTGGGTTTATGTAATCACACTTTATTTGTTAATTGGCAAGCATTCAATTCTGATGCAGTTCTCTCTGCCTGTATTTAAGCAACACAGAGGAGCAAGTTCTTTGAGCTTAGTGCTCATATCCAGGGATGGTACAATGATGGTCTCCAAGGAGGAGCACTTCTATGTGGAACAATGATGAAAGCATTCTCCAAAACAGTTGGCATCTGGAGTTTGAAGGCTTCAGTAGTACACTTTGTTCTTGTTTTCGATGCCTAGGACATGTGATAGCTCCCACACCTAACCTCTGCCAGAAGGTTTGCTTTAGCACTCTCAGAGACAGTTGATTAGTGGTCTGTGTAATTATTAGGTTTTTCATCTCTCATCTCATATTTAAATTAGGTGTGTACATTTTTTTGTTTGTTTTGCTTATGCTGAAACCAGTACTGCTCTTCTTTGTCCTTACTGCTCCAGGGTGGCTAAAATCCGTACTGGTTCTGTCTGGGATAGCATTAACCTCCTTCATAGCAGACTATATATAGTGCTATGTTTTTGATCTGTGACTAAAACAATGTAGATAACACACTAGTGTTTGAATTGTAGCTGGCCAGTGCTTGCACAACACTGAAGCTTTCTCTTTCTCCCACTCTGCCATATCATTGAGTAGGTTGCAGGTGCACAAGATACTGGGAGAGGGCACAGCCGGAGAGCTAACCCAAACTGACTAAAGGGATATCACATACCATATGGCGCCATGCTCAGCAATAAAAGCTGGTGGAAACAGGAGGAAAGGAGGGACATTCATGGTTATGCCATTTGTCTTCCCAAGTGACTGTTATAGGTGAGGAAGCCTTGTTTTCCAGCAAGTGGCTGAACATCTGCCTGCCACTGGGAAGTCATGAATTAATTCTTTATTTTACTTTGCTTTCATGCATAGCTTTTCCCCCCATCTATTTAACTGCCTTTGTCTTGATCCACGAGTCTTCTCATCTTTCTATGAGCTGCTGTTTGTGTGCTTGGCCATTGACCAGGCTGAACACACAATAAAATCATACACTTATATTTTTCATGGATTAGTGGCTCGGGCAAAGATTTTTATTTTTTTTTAATGACTCTACTGGTGGCTTACTGCTCCAAAGGAAGAGCATGCTGTTCTCATTCCTAGTTAATGGTGATTACCTAGTGATTAAACTTATCACTAGACAAGGAGTAAGAAAAAGTCCAACAACATTATCCTTTTCTGGTAAAGTAAAAGTTCAGTAACTTATTTTCCTACCAAAAACCAGAGTTATACAAGAACAACACATGCAGTTTCTACACATAGCAGTTTTTGAGTAGAACTTGCTTTCCATCATGTTTTCTTAATTCAGATTATAGGGGACAGTTCCTTTCCCCTACAGAGCACCATATTTCTATGAGGGGTTTCCTAGGGCTATGATTGATATACTGTCATTGCTCTTTAGGTTATAGTCTAAATATCGCATACAGTTAGCTGAATCAGGGATAAAAGAATTCAAACTATGGTATACAGATAACAAGCTGGGTCGTTTTTGGGATGTCTTGGTCCAGGGGCTGCCAGAGATCTGTGTTCTCTGGTGTCTTAATTCAGGCTGACAGACACCAATAAGCTACTCGTGTGTTGCTGCCTTTTATTTTATCTCCTAAGTCATACTGAAACAATACTATAAAAGCACTAATTGTTTTCAGAATTACTCTTCTAGGCCACTGTTGCAATTCTAAACTAAACCTGTGTTTCAGAGATGTCATTCCTAGACAGTGATTTTTTATTTTATTTTTTTTAACACGTTTTGGGATGGATTACAAAAAGCCTTCCTCATTGACAAAACTTGTTTCCGATGCATTTTGTAAAAGCATCATAGTGTGCTATGGTATGTAAATACATTGTAAAAACACACCAAGGATTCATGCTTAGACCAGTTGAGTAGATGTGTGAACCATGAAAAGCTGTTCTCCTACAGTCTGTGGACAAGTTGATACAGCTTTACTCAAATCACATTGCAACTTGCTCATTACTGTGTCTTAGTCCCTGAAAGCAGTAGCTTCTGGAAGGTTGAACAGCACTGGCAATGAAGACCAACTCACAGAGCAATCAGTTGCAGGTTATCTGTGCATGCATGGACTCTCACAGGTTTGGGATAATTTACCAGCCAATCTTGAAATAATCTTCTGTTGTTCATTCAAAGAATCTGTGAGACATTCTCCACTTCCTCTAGGACAGAAGAGATACTAGGCATGCTTCAAGGACAGGGCATAGCTGAGACAACCTCAGAGAGTTCACAACAAAACTCCAAAGGGCAGATGTATGAGAGTTTTGCTCTAAAGGGCCCACTTTGGAAGCTCAGAGTCTTTCAATTAGACAAGGGAACTGTTGTGCATTTATCCTGGAGCTATGTAATTTGAATACCTATTTATTTCATAACTGAAACAAATACAACTCATTGAAACACTAATATTTAGCTTGAACTGACTTGAAATAACTTGTGTATGTTTTTAATGCACTTTTCCATGTCTAGAATGCTAAGAAGTTAGGAGACTCATTAAACTACAAAGTCAGATATTTCTTCTGGGTTTGTGGTGGGTGGGATGATTAGACTCAGAGATAAAAAAAAAAGAGACAGATATTTAAATATAAACTTTTTATATATTGCCTTGTATCAGCGGTTGTCTCCACTAATGGTCCTATGTGCTTTTCATTCTGCACATAACAGAATTATTTTTTTTTTCCTCAGGTTAATCAAGCTAACATTATAGTTAAGGTGATATGCATATTCCTTTAGCTAGCATATGATGAAAGATTACCGTATACTAGAGGCAATCCAGTAAGACATGAAGTATGTAGGTAGTTCTACTTGTTTCAGTGGGTTTAGTTATGTGCCTAGAAAGAGAAGCTGTTGTGAATGTACTACTGGCCTCTGGCCTAGGGTTACTTTTATCACACACTTGAGATTGCATTTTCATTTTCCAATGTTTATGATGAAGTTAAATCTTTTTAATATAACTAGAATGGGATAAGGGTATGAGTAGAGAGAGAGCTAAGTTTGCCAGAGATTTAATTTTTTTCTTTTGTATTTTCATCTTCTCCATTCATACGTAAGTGTGAACCTGTTATTGTTCACTTACTCTGATGAGACTGAAAAAGCTCTCACTGAATTGGAAACAGTGACTAATGAAACAAATTGAAAGTGTACCATTTGTTCAGATTTCTTCCAGATCCATTAATCATCCTACTTTATGGTACAGAGATTCTAATTCTTCCTCTCCATAAACACAGGAGATAAATGAGATTGTAATAGTGAGCATATGGTTCAATGTAGAAAGTAGTATTTTCAAGATTTTTTTTACTGCATATATTTAGTCTTTGAAAAAATGAATCAAAAAGGAATATTGTGTGGACCACTCCAGGGTGAGGAACAAAGTAGGAAAAACAGGGGAAGGAGTATTTTGGCATTCAAAATTTTTCAGCTTTGTTAATTGAAGATTCCTGTGATGTTAAAACAGTCAGACTAATGCTGAATTTAAACTTCTGCCACAAAGGTCATGTGCAACATTATAATGACAATGTTCTGATACTGTAAAGATTCTGAAAAGAAGTATGAATTGCTTTAAATCAAATGGTCACTTAAACATGAGTCAGATCTTACTTCAACTTGGATTACTTTTACAGGTAGTAGAAAGTAAGTTTTAAGTGAGTTTTTACAGCAAATGTTGCTGAGAAAATCACAAGAACATGAATGAAAGTACTCAGAGGCCTTAGGCATCATGGTTTTACTTACAAAACACAGAAACTCTCAGTTGTAAAAACTGAAATAAATTTAATTCTGTCACTGGCAGTTATGAACTAGTACCTGTTTAAGATGAGTTTCTTTTATTCTTTGTGTGTTAAAGAGTGAAACACCAAAGTTTAAAAATAATCTCTGTCTCTGGATTCTGCAGGTTAATTGTGAAAAGTAGGTTAAAGAACCTCCTGCAGGAGAGGCAGTAATAAGTTCACAATCCATCTCCAGTAAAGACAGATGTACACGGAGTAACTGCACTTTTGTTTTCCAAACTAGCCAGAGCATTCTTTAATTTTAGTTCCTGTTTCCTATAGGAAAACATCTAAACACCAGTCACCCTATGGTAAACTGTAATGAGGAAAAAACCACCCTGAATTTCAAAAACTTAAGGCTAAGAAACATGGTAAGACTTAAACTATGCAAGTTACTTCAGGTGGTTAAGTAGTAATTGATATTTAAACACTAGCTTTTGCAAAATTGCTGTCATGACTTTAGTGGTTTTTTTTTTTACCTCAATACACCAATAACATTTTTACCATGTAGTTGATTGTTTGGTATTTCTTACATTGAAATGAAGACATTCCTTCTTAAGAACGTCTCCTGCTGCTCTCAGACACTGCCCTAAAGTTAAAACAAAACAAAAGGAAAAAAAAAAGTCACAAGTGACTTGTAAGATATTTTGACACTAGACCTATTTTCTTCTGGCAGGATAGGCAGTAGGAGACTAAAGGGAGATACAGCTCAGTATGGTGATATGTTTGGTGGGGAGAGAAACACTGGTGCAAAGGAAGATAGCATAACAATGGAGTAAGTTGCCAGCTGTTATGGGTGCATTTTTTTTTCTCTTGAAAAAAAATAGGTACTTGTACCTGTTAATGTCACTAATGGTATTTGGTGATATGGATTGATGGATTTAATGATATGGTGGAGAAAATCTTGGTTTAAAACCCCAAAAGAGACATAGAACTGCATTAAGTTGTTTTCCAAGAGATCTAGTTGCAGCTAAGGCTAGTAGCCTTAGCTAAGGCTGTTGCTGAAGAAATAATAGAATAGTATTTTACACATAAATCTGTTATGTGTTCCCTTCTTGCAAGAGTAGGGGAAAGGCAGAAGGTAACAGTAAGACCTGAACTTACTGTCTTCAAATATCTTCTAGGTAGATGAATTGCTTTCCCTAGCCTTTTTCTCTGAGCTGAAATAAAATTTCTAGGTTAAAAAAGTTATTACTTCTAGAATTGAGTTGATCTTATAACAGCACAGAAAAATATAACACATGCTTTTACATGGAAGTTGCTATGATGAATTGAAGTATTTGGGGAGGCACATATTTTGTGATTGGAAGCTGAACTTCAAGATATTAGGCTTTACTCCAAACTGGGTGCAAACCCAAGGTATTGGCAGGTATAATGATTTAAGAAGTTCTCTCTTCCAGATGGTTTATTTATATTCTTGACAGCCTTTACATGCAATTTTGCCAGTCAGATCACACCTAGTGAAGGTTCTGGGGAGATAGCCAGAATTCAGAAGCCAAACAGATTTGTTTGGTAAACTTTACCTTCAATGACATGTGAATTTGTATTAACTGCACTCATATGGGATTTAGTTTAAATTAGTACATAGTATAGTTACATTAGTATAACCCATAGCAGAACTTGGGTCCAAATGCTCAGTGTGAATAAACAAAGTGAGTGCATTTTAATGGAGAGGGCTTTTTCCCATATTTACCATGAACAATCAGTGAATATTCTATTGTCTGTCATCAGTTGCTTGTCCCTTTTTTGGGTGCTTATTTTCAGCATAGGAGTTACTGTAATTATTTGAATACCCTTAACTTCCATGGAACTTCCAGTGACTGTACATCCCATTGAAGAAAGGAATTTGAAATCTGTTGCTGGCTGAGGACAGCGAACATCTTAAATTTTGACAGTGTTTTGAATTTTCATGAAACATATCTGAGGCTTAGAAAAATAAGACCTTTAGACTTCTAGTTCCATTCCACTCTAGAGGCTTAAATCATGTCATGATGACATCAGTAAATTTGTTCTTTTTTTTTTTTCCTTCACTCTAGTCTTTTCTGTGCCTTGAATCATTGAATCCATAATTAACTTTATAAATTATAAATTACATTTAACCTTTTCCTCACTGAGGTCCACTAATCTGAGCTGTGTTCGTTCAACTCGCACTTGTTACTCAAGTTCAGATATGCAAAATGCAGTTCTCAGGAGAACAAAGTAATAGCAAACTATATAAGGCCGAGCAAGTGTCAGGATTATTTTTTTGAAAACAGGATTTATATACCACAGTAGCTGTCTGTGAACAGTTTTTGAAGATACTACAAATGCAGCAAAAGAAAACCTCTATTTGAAAAAAGTTGCTGTGACAATTTCTGATCTTTCCAATAGGGGAAAATACAATTGTCTTCCTACACTTACCCTTGGAAATCCTCAGTCTACCTTCTAAGACAACTTACACAAAATCAGCTGTAGACTCCTTCTATATGCTGGTAAGTATGATAGCTAGGTGCTTATATTCCTGAGTGTGGGATCCTTTGTCTGCCATCACCAGTGTGTCAGTGTGTTGTGTGGCAGAAAAAGCAACAGGCTTGGTTCTACTTTTACTGGATGAGAGATTGTGCCATGATGCATGTAGTGAAAAACTATCATCCATATACAGTGCACCAGGGAAAATGTGTTTAGAGGCTTTTCATCTTACTGCTTGTATTGATCTGTGAACAGTGAACTTTTGGATTCTAGGAAAGCACCAAATGAGTACATTATAAAAAGAAAAAAAAATATTTGTAATGTTTAATATTTTCTTATGTTTATCCCTAGAAACTACTGTGCATTTTATGTTTGAAGTCCATTTTTATCTCCCTCTTCTCTGGCCCAACATAAACTTTTTTAAGGGATAGTGGTAAGGAAAGGACTGTCATCTGCTTAAGCAGCACTAAACAAAGGGATTAATGCCGATGTTTTCCTTGTCTGCAGCTGAAATCTCCTTGGGGTGTTTGTTTACTTTTTCCTTTTAATTTTCTGAAAAAATATGTTTGCTAATTTAAAAATGTTTTAGCTGACAATTGTCACTAGTCTTAATAAAGAAAAATCTTATAAAAATTGAATTATTCTTTTTTAAATAACACTACATCATGCTGAAAGCATTTGTATTTTTATGTTAATACAGCTTTTCTATATACTGACAGAAAAAGAAGACTTCCCACCCAGTCTGTTCTCTATCTGTAAATACCATCTTATAAATCAAGTGGAGGTGTTCTGCCTTATGTTGAGAACAGCATATTAAACCTTTGCCTTTCATTGGATCTTAGCCACTTTATTTTATTTCTTGACACCAGACAATAACTCCTGTTATGGAAATGAGATCATAACTGGGCAAAACTTATTTCACACTCATCCAAAGTTCAGAGGAAAGAAAAAAATAGGTTTTTAGGTGGTTGTAACTGCTGAAAAACTGGAAGTTGAATGTTACTTAAGCAATCATAGGTTACTTTAAGGATAGGTGCATCAAGAGGAGAAACTGTCAGACAGACCTTCTGATGGAGCACAACATCTGTGTGTTGAGACCTATGTCTCAAAGTTGATCTGCAAAGGCACTCTAGACTTCCGTTTGTTGCTACTCTGGAACATTTCCAGGATGACAAAATACTCTTAGTGATACCATACCTTGAGATCTTGTTGTTGTTGTTTGGAGATAAGCACTGAGATTAGCACTTCCTGTGACTGATTTATCTCAGGCTGGGATGACTAGAATCTTGAATATGATATTTCCCAATGACTACAATGGGAATCTATCCAGGTATTTAACTTCCCTTTACACAGCTGAATTTGGGTGAGATCAACTCCACCCTTAATGCAAAGCACTGGAACTAAGAAATCAAACCTGCTAATGTTCAGATCCTATAAAACTGAGTCCCAGGTAACTAGGATGCCACTTCCTGGGTTATGTGTTGTAAATTAGCAGTGCACTGAAGCCCTATATTAATATAGCAGGTGTTAAGCTAAGAGGAAAACAATATGGCATTAATGCAGAGGAAACACAGACAGGACAGTAAAAAGTGCTAAAACAGAAAACAGCTGGCATCCTCCATGAATACCCCAGTGCCTTCTCCTTCATTTGTCTTTGCTGTTACATACAAATTGAATCTGGAAAAGAGAGTGGAATTAGGGAAGGTATCATAGCTCAATATGCAGTCTGCGTTAAGGTTTGTGAAAAACAAACTCTTTGCCATAATTTCACAGAAAACTGGGTTTAAGAGTCCTGAAAGATTGATCAGCATTTTACATGATTCTGAGGCTTTATCTGTTGCCAGTTTAACTTAAAGATAGATAGGATTTGTTGCTGAATGGATGCAGGTCCTGGTGTTTGGGTCGACACAAGAGTTTGACTGCAGATACGCAGTTCAAAAATCTCCATTATTTTCAGTAGTAAATGGTCTGGTGATGAGCTCATTGTGGGTATTCAAAGGAAAACCTCTTATTCATTCATGCTGCTATTTAAGCATGGAATTAAAGAAATGGGAAGAAAATTTTGTAGTTGTTTTGTCTTATTTGGAACTGCTCGTCATAAACCATCCAGTGGCTGTGGCCTTCAATGTCTGATGCAAAATTCAAGACCTTATTTTTATTGCCGCTAGAAGAAATATTTTTGTTTATAAAGGGCGAAGGCAGATTGTAGTATTGACTTCAGGGACTTTGACCTCATGTCTTTTCTTTGCAAAGTTCATTTAACCTGTTACGTTTATAACTGATGACATAATTCAGCCTTTAAATTGCTCAGAAAGGTCACCCTTAACTGGACTGCATCAAGAGGCGTCTCTGCAGCTGTGGCACTTGCTTGCAGGCACAGGTGTAGTGTCAGTCATGGTAGCAGGGACTGTGCTGAAAAGCTTTTGATAGCAGCTGTCTTCCTCACTGCAGAGGGCTAAACACTGTTCCCATACTGTAAGGAGCTGTAAGTCAGACTTACAGGACAGCAGGGCTGCTTACTTTCACTGGCTAGTCTCAATGAAGTTTGTCACTGAAAAATATCAAGCCTTGTCACTAGCTAGGTGGAGGGCTGTAGATATCAGAGAGACCTACTTAAAAGGAAAACCAGTGAGTTACTTGCTTGTAACTTGTGAGCTACAAGCAACTCCCAGAGAAGCAATTAAGCATAGATTTCCTGGGGAATTTGAGGATATGCCCAAAAGAGGATGTCTCAGGTGTGTATCTATGCCACTGACAGCAGTGCTACTTTGCCTTAGCAAGGCTGATATCTGTTAAAGTTACAGAGTTCCTACACTGAACAGCACAGCTCCCAGCAGATGTACACTGGAAAGATTCACCATGTTGCTCAGTTTCACCTTGCACATTTTGTGCTTTAGCTAGAAAAGCTGATGGGCTTATTTTTGCTAAAAAGTCTATCCCAACACAACAGTAAGTGAGAGGGACAAAAGAAAGTAGGCAACTGCATGTGTTCAGGCTGTAATATGAACTACGGTTTCTCCTTTACAGCTTTAACTCATTATGTGTCATATATCAAAACATAAATATAAATTAAAACACATAAGTATTCTGTAGCGTATATAAACATACATATTACAAAAAAGGAAAGGGACTTCAAATGAACCCACTCCTTCCATCATTTTGAAGAAAATACTTTTCCAAACATAGAAAGAACTTCTTAGTAGAGTAAATGAGATTCTTCAGAACTGTGCTAATCAACTACACATTTACAGTCATTTGAAAAAGCATGATTTTGGCATATTGTATGTACCCTGCTCATCTAAGGAAATCCTATTTCAGTGCACTCTAGGACACTTACACTAGGGAAAGTCAATCACAGATAATATAACTCAATCTTCTTAACTCCATGGTTGGACACACAAAACATGGACAAACTGTATTTAGTTCTTCCAAAGCTGAGGAATTCAGCAAGGACATTAAAGAGGGAGCAAAAGACATGGTTTTTATCAAAATACTGACTACAATTATCACAGATCCAGGCAAATTACTAGATCACACAGCCCATCCCTCCCTCCTGCCACATCTATAACATCTCCTTATTTAAATTTACAGATTTTCACTCTTACCAGTATTCAAATGTCAGGTTGAGCAAGTCTTCCCTTCACATTTAAACCTGGTTTCTTTAGGTATGAGATTGTTGTAATATCACAAATTAACATGAAATTTTTAAACATCTAGCCAAGTAGTATTTTAAATGGTGCCATGAATGATCTCATGGTTTCATAGATAAAGGACCTGAGAATTTTCAGCCCCAAGGTGAAATGCTGTAACTCTTCAGTAAAGAATTGCTGCTGACCCATGCTGGCATACTGCGTGATTATGGGACAGTTTTCCTATAAAGCTGACTTATAAAGTACCATATATCAAATAGCAGGTGGAAAGCACATTTCATGCAGACAGAATAAATTCAGCTGGAATGGAAAGGAAAGCACTTCAATAATAATTACTTTTAGCAACTTGCTAATCATATCTAGAAAGAGTAAATAATTCAAGAGAGAGTAATTTAGGAAATATTCACCCCTGGCCATATTTTACAAAGCAGAACATGGTCAAGAGGGTAACAGAAAAAGGACTGAAGGTTAGACCACATCACCCTATGGTGTCCCATCTCCCAGTCTGATCAGAAACCCTGACTTATGCTGAAGTCAAACTAAGTTAGGCTTCTGGGTGAGCATGGGTAGACTAAATAGTGACTTCCTCCACTTCCACGAATAAATTAATTTGGTATCAGCTGTCACTTCAGCCATACTGTTGAAAGCCAAAGAGACAAGACAAGTGGAAGAAAGAACAAAAGGAACATAATGGAAAATAAAAGTGTTCACATCTGGGGATGTGACCACTGGACCATGAATCACTGAAAACATACTGTAAAAGCCATCTGTTACTCTAAGGGTCAGAGCTGAATTTTCAAATGGACCAACAATTTAAACCTTTAACAAATTGACAACATCAGTTTCTGTGTTCAATCCCTTTAAACTTCTTTCAACACTGGATTAGTAGGAAATTCAGCATAAGTCTTTGCCTCCATACTGTTTCCTACTGCCAGCATTCCTGAGGAATGTAGTAGGCAGCTGAGACAAAAGGGGACATGAGCATAGAGTCTCATTGTATGTGTATAAGCATATATATAACCATATGCAATGAATATGTAATAGATTATATACACCTATCTATCTGTCCATCTATCTATCTATAATGTCCTTTAAGAAAAAAGGGGAATTTGGCTGCTCCAAATAAAATCAAATCTGAAGGAAGAGACAGCTCATTACCTTATTTTTTAAGCAGCTCATTCTGTGCTGAGCTCCATATTTCCAAAGGAACAGAGATACTATTAATCAAGATATTCCACAACAGACCACCTTCAGATGTTAAATGAACTGTTGGGGGGAAAAAACAAAAGAATATAAACTATTTATTGATCATGCACAAACTTTCCACTTTGCTGAGAACAGATCTAATAAATAGAGCTCCAAGACAGCTGGAAAACACTGATAAATGCTAACATTAGCTCTCTCTCCTATTTCACCAAACTGAAAGCTATATAAATGAGAACAAACCATAAAGCAAAGTTGTGTCACTATTGCCAAGCGTTCTAGCAGAAATAACACTGAAGAAGACAAAAATACAGAAGCAGGGGAACAGAATACTTCTTCTGCATGTACAGAACTCTTAATCCTATACGCACTTCTGCAGAAGCTGCATTCTTTGACACTAAATGTGAAAACCATGAGCTAGATAACATCCATGACTCTGAGAATCCTAAAACCAGAATTCCTTATGAAGAGTTAAATGATAAAACTGCAAAACTGCAATGCAACGTAGACATCTACTGCTTTTTGTTACTATACCTAGCAAACAACTATAACTAGAACACACCTGAGTTACACACATCTAAAGCAGCTTAAATGAAAGGAATGGGTTTTCTTTTTCTTCTTTCTCTAATATGGTCAGCATTACTATTATTCACAGTTAAATGTGGTTGTAAATATCCCAGTTAACAACAACACTTATCTTGGTTCCAGATGCTTCATTGTCAGAGATGCTAGCAGACTGAATGGCAACAGAGTGAAGAGGAGCACTGGCAAAATGAATCTGAAAACAGAGGTAGACAGATTTTTTATATGTATCATACTGAAGTGAAGGATAAAAAGGACATAAAAGTAGGTAGAGATCAAAACCTACAGCTTAGACTACCCCTTAATGGATAGAAAATGTAGATAACATTTTTTCCCCGTGGAGCCTCTTCTCCTTCCTCTGCACATCTTCTTGGCAAAATCTGGTCCTTAGACACAATTACATTCCATGCCGTTATAATTAAGAGAGTGAAGGAAAGGATAAAATATTTTAATTTATAGTATTTTCTGTCCCCAAACCACATAATATTAATGAGCTTTGCTCAGATCAAATTGCACTTTAGATAGGTTTGATACTCTTCCCTTATACTGTGCTTGGTTTTGGCTGTCAAGGATAGTTATAAATGACAATTTCACATACATCCTGCTTTGAATAGTAATGATGTTAATATGGGCAGAATTGAAAGGTATGTATTTATTCTAACTGTCTGGGATTCTAAAATGGAAAAGTTCCTAGGTCTTCCATGCCTTTGCATTTAGAAGAGAGAAAATACAAAGTTGTGTGGGCATTACCCAAAAGGTAAAGTGGCTTAAATAAGAATATAGACAGTTTTAAACTCTTTCTGGCTTGTTTCAAGCTGAGGGCCATAGAAATTGTATTAGAAAGGGATTTGTTTATTTTTGAAAATGAAATACTCTCATGTTCAAATCAGTAAAATTTTCCTAGCTTTCAGGTATTTGATTACTTATTTTTTTCTTGGATGTTAGAAAAATTTTCAAGGTCATTATGAATTTGTCTGGAAACTCTATTAGCAGAATTTCTAAAATGTAATTTAAAACATTTTTCAGTTAAGTCAAGGTCTCAATAAACAGAAATAGAAACACTGAATCTGGTGATTTTGATGAATATCTGATCACAGAAAGTCTATTTCTGTAATAAGAAAGCAAGATTATTTCATTAGCCATCTTTGTTAAATGTAAACAATTGAGAAAGCAAAACAAAACTATTTTTAATAGATTCCCTAGGAAAAAATAAATTTTGGTATGTCTAATAATGACAGCTGTAAATATCACTATAAAAAGTCAGTAAGGGTAATTATTGAAGTCCACTCAAAGCCCTAAATCTCTTCCAATTCTAATATAAAACAGCTCTTGATTATGTAGCAAATACGACCACCAAGATATCCAGCTAGCTTCATCTTTTATCATATTTTTCAAGGAACTGGTAGTTGTCCAGTTGGAATGTTTTCAGCCCCATCAGATCCTTCTCCTCCCTCTCCTAACCCCAAACCTATCCACAGAGACAAAGGATAGGAAGACCTTACCTTGTTATGATCTTTCCAGTGTACCAAGAACTAAAATGATTTATGTATCAGCAGCTTGTGGGCAAGTTAACTCTCAAAGGTTACAGAAATTTTTTTAAGCAGAACAAATATTTTTCCCAGATTTGATACTGCCTGCCATTTTACCCAGTGCTAGGTAGGTACCCTGGGGACTGAGGAAAACTCCAGGCACCTCACAGCTGCACTACAGTAAGGTATGCTGGTTTTGTGCAATACAGTGTAGTCTACTACTGAATAATAAAATCTCTGAGGAAAAAAGGAATGCATTCTGTTGGGCTGAAAGTCTCACCTGCACTATTGCAATTTGCTAGCTAAAAGCATGGCTGTGTAATAAAACACAGTTCTGAAATCTTCACAGTGTATTGGCATGTTTGTCTTTCCCCTGTATACTGCATGTACACACATGCATGCACAACTTAATTTCAGCTCCCCTATTTATGAAACTGAAGCAAAATATTAACCCTGTCCCATTTTTGTGCCCCTACAGTGCTTAAGACAAGATACGTTCAAAGAACATCTCTTCTTTTGATTATATATTCCATTTAGCTATTTGCTCTGCTGTACTTCCTTTCTGCTTTGTTTACAGCTTCAGTGATGCACACTGAACTGGAAAGCATCAACGATCAAAATATAGAACACATAGATGGTCACATAAATTTTAGGAGGCCATCAGTGTTTGCAGACTCATTGTCATGGAAAACTCCATAATGAGACAGAATGTTAAAAGGAGCCAATCTGTGATGAACTTGCTCACAAATTAAGCTCTAAATTATTTCATAAAAAAGGGAACAAGTAATAGAATAAAATAGAATAGAATCATAGAATGTATTGGGTTGGAAGGGACTTTCAAAGGTCGTCTAGTCAATATTCCAAAAAGTTTTTGTGAGTAAGTGCAGTAATCACTGCAGTTGAAGGAACTGAATATAATAGCTTCTTATATCCCCAAATAAATACATTGAACCAGTGCTTATTATCATTTGCTAACTGGGTGGTGCCTGGTTTCATAGGTGGTGGGTTTAGCCTGTAAATATTCTGTAAATATCTCTATATCGTAATCACTTTATGTTCATTCTTAACAATAAAATAAGAAGTATCTTAACAAGATGACTGATTTTTTTTTTTTAGTGCTAAAGATTCTTGTATTAGGCCAAAAACACCCTAGAGTGCAAATATCGCATTAGTGTACTTGGACTTGGTGGTTCTGTGGATGAGAATGGACTCCTGATGAATGGAAAATTTTTCACAGAATTTTTTTTTTTTTTAAATCACAGAAATCTCTCTGGTTCACCAGGATCTGCAGCACTTTATCCAAAATTAATGTGTCTTTCTAAAAGGAGAATTCTATAATAAAAAATTGAGAGAAATATGTATGTAAACCAGCATTAAAATTAATTGCTTTTGTGAGCTAAGAATCAAGATTTCTTCAAAGGTGTTTATTGCAAAGAAACTTTAGAACTCATTCAGACCTTGCCTCTATGCAAACATTTGTTTCTACGTTTGTCCTTTCACTAGTGGCTCACATGGAGGCAATGCATTTCATCCACATCAGTGCTCTTTTAGCACAGTAATTACTGTGTCCTAGATTCTCGTTCTGCCACTTTCAAAGAAGGCCCCACTTTTATTTTTTTTTTTAAAGAGTGTTAGAAGAAAAGCTCTTTCATAACAGATGCAAAACTTTGTCTTTTTACTTTAGTTTTCCAGCTGTGAAAGTTGAATATTCTAATCACCCCAAAGTGGAAAGAGAACTCAGGCACATTGTCATTTTTATAACTTTTAAGTCACTTTTATCCTGACCTTGGTATTAATTTTATGCCACTGAACTGTGAACATTATGCAGATGAATTGTATATGCAGCTATAATTTTAACTACAATAATTACAAGTTCTCATAATGGTGTTTGCATTCTGTAATCCTGGAATAGATAAGTATACTGGAAAAGGGTTAGAGAAAACATTTCTGTATATAACTATTAATAAAAGAGTGTTTATCAATGGATACTACCTGTGGAAATTAGAAAGAATCACACAAAAATACAGTACTTTTCACTACTGTACAAAGTATGTGGTCACAATGGCTGAGACTTACTCAATATATTTGTTAGAGGATTAGATGCTTCCTATATGGGTTCACCTGAGTTCACCTTAAAGTCTTTCACTTACCAGCTGTCAGGCAGAAGAGCATAATTATTGTGCCCTTTGCTGCAGCATGGACCTGGGCCACCCATGGCAGCTGCCCAACTTAAGTTGCTAGTGCCTTTCCTGCTTCACGCTCTCCAAGTCTGAACAAACCATCCTACACTTTCCCACAATATCATGGTCACTTATCAATCTGATGTCATGGTATTTAAGCACCTTCTTCCTTGTTTCTTAAACTGAAGGATATTTTATTGTTTCATGAGCCCCAGACAACTCTTTCAGCTCTGGTTTCAGCTCAAGTGCAATAACAAAATGCTCCACTGTGTGCAACCACAGACTAAGCTATTTTTTTTTTTTTAGATAGACAACCTTGAGTGACAGAAATGGAAATTTCCTTAGCTTACTTCTTTAATTGCTCTTAATGCTTTTCCCTTTCTCAGACCCTAAAACATTCCCTTCACAGATTTAGTCTAGCTTCTGAACTATCTTGAAAGTTTGCCTCTCTGTTCCAGATTTTCAATAATTAGGGAAAATAGAGAACTCTGGAAAATGCTACATTATAAAAAATACTCATAAAATTCAGGCTTCTCTCAAAATTGCAGTGACAGAGAAACCGACTATGCCACATACACATCTTTTGCAGAGGGCAAAAACTCCTTTCAATGTGGAAAACTTCAGATTTTCCTCTCACACTAACCAAGGAATCTGAAACTTACCCTGCTCAGGAGACATAGATGTGCCAGAGAACTCAAAAAGAAAAGGAGTAAAGGCAAAAAAGGAAAAGTTAGGAACCTTTCATGGTTTGATTTATTTCACATACATCCCTACTGCTTTGACTGTTGTTTTGAGAAACTTGGCATCAAAATTGTTCTGTTTTCCTTCTATTTGCAAATCTCTTTTACAAACCAGTCAGACAGACACTGTAAAACTCAGGATGGATAAGCTTCTTCAGCAGTGGCATTTCTGGTATTTCAATGTTTATATAGAGAGGAGTTTCAGTCCATGTGATTCAATGGTAAGGAGTACCGAGGCTGCGTGCTTTTCAGACTTCCAGTTTCCTGCAGCAAACTGTGAGTGTTAGATGTCTAAAGGCAGAGTACGAAGAAAGAAACAATACATTTATCCTAATGACACAAGTTTTTTTCCTGTTACATTGTCAAGCCATGAGACTGGTGCACCACCAAACAGCTAAACATAGTGATACTTTGAGGAGATCCTTAAAGAGACATTTGATGAAGCTTTACCTTCCTAACACTTGCTCAGTTCTTTTGAAAATCATTTACATTACTGCCTGGTTTGCAGAATGGTGTGTGGCTGTGGAGCTACTGACAAGGGAGAAAAAGAGAGAAGTAAATTTGCAAGAGGTGCATGTGAGAGCTCCTTGAAGTCACTGTTTTTGGAACACTTCATGGTGCAGTTGTAGGCAGATGGGCTTCATGGGGCTGCAAAGGGAAGCTACTCAGGCATGACGCAAAGCCATGTTTTGGAGGAGGGCTTTTTATACATAAATTTAAAAGTAGTTTCAAAATGAAAGGAAACTTTGGGTGCCTTACTCTTTCTTTCCAACTCAGTAATTAAAGGCTATGCCTACCAGGTGCTTAAATACTCAAAGATGTATAAAATATGCATATAGGGTAATAATTCCTGGCAGGACTATAAAGCAGCAAAACTGTGTCTGAAACACAGCTAGGGCTTTACAGCATTAGTAGCTAAGGTAGTCATCAATTTAAAGTTGCTTTGGTCAGATTGTTTTCTTCTAGCTCTTCTCCTACCCATTACTTTCAGAATCATGATTATATTCTTCAGTCTTATCTCTAGCTCTTCAGAGTAAATTTTATAGTATCTAAACCAGCAGGTGAGGGATATGTTACAAGCAAGCTCGAGGTGTCCTATACTTTTAAATGAATATGCTGTTGATCAATGATTTCAAAAATTTACTGGATCTGATACTGACCAATCACTAGTGACTGTCCAAATGAGAGAAAACCTGGAAAGCGCTTTACCAGGTTCTGCTACCTCAGAGCTGTAGCAACTTACATTATTTCAAGTCCTGGAGGAAATGCAGCTGTCCAGTTACAGGGTCTGCCGTGCTAAAGGTAGAGACTCTCATTTTGAAACACAACAAAATCATTCTCAGGCATCCATTTTAGATGGAGAAAGAATGGAAATGACAGCTGACAAATGCCAAATCTCACTGGTTACAAAGGTGAAAATCAGACAAGAATACAGCTTGTTGCTTACAAGCCTGAATTCACAAAACCTGTTGCTGCAAAAAGAAAATATACATCTTTTGAAGGAAAAAAAAAAAAAGAAGAAAAGTCCTGTTACGTTTCCGAGAGACTGAAATTACATTTACAATAAAGATCTCTCTTCTAAGCCAGGATTTCTTATCACAGTAAAAATGTAGTATGTGATTTCTTTTTTAAACACAGACCATTTGATTCAGATGCATTGTCAAAGTACAGGTCAGTGTATTCTTACTCATTCTGTAGAGGAGAATTGTGAAGCCACATCTTCACACTACCATTGACTCATCTAATTTCTGAGTCTAGTGATCCATGATTCAGGATTTAAGAAACTGCAGACAACATAAGCTGATAAGAAAAAAGGTTATATAAAACCTTGGTGAACAGGAAAACAACCCTGTCTTGCCTTGACATGGCTGAATAACTCTTACTTACTTTTAAAGTCTTTCATCATGTTATTACATAATTGTCTTAAGCAATGTGATGCATACAGATAAATCTAGGAGGCAGAAGAGACCTGTGGCTGTTGTTATCACCTAAAGGATCTTATTAGTCTTGTAATTATTTGTATTTCAAGATTTTGACTCAAGAATTTACCACGACTGGAATTTCTAACATTGTAAAATTCTTTGAATAAGTAGCAATGTATTATGCTTTAGTTGTTATGGTTATACTATAGACCTATCTTTGTGCAGCTTTGGAAACCTGTATTTTCAGGTCTGTACAGGCTGAAGACAAATAAACAGGGCTGGACAAATAAACACAATTTTACAGATGACAGATAAGTGACATATGGGGATTCAAATATTCAGTCTTCCAGAGTATGATAAAAATATTTTTAATTTTAGGAATGAATTATAAAATGCGAAATACAACAAAGATGCATTCCATGTGCTCCAAAATAAAAGATTAGTGATAAGAGCAAACCCATTCCTATTTAAAAGTTGCACAGGAAACAGGATTCAGGTTCAGTGTTGCACTTTTAGTTCACAAGGATTTTATGCTACAGTTCAATGGTCAACACAATCTATTTTTAATTAAAACTACTTGCTTCCCTAAGCTTAGGCTAATCCCTAAGAATTATAGACACAAACAGATATATAAACCAGAAGAGATAAAATAGTTACTGAGAGCTACTGGTGGAGAACAAATCTGGGCTCTTCAGGTTATCAGGTGTGTGTTTCAGAAGTGAGGATTAACACACAGGTGGCCATCAATGTTTTATTTCAACCTGTAACAAAGTAACCTTGAAGCCTGAAAGTCGCAGTTTCTCTGTAATCTTGATTTAAATAGGTACAGTAAATCAATACAAGGGACTGAGGGGAGTGAGAGGCGGTGAAGGAAGGAAGAAGGAAGAAAGAAGAAAGGAGGTAAGGGAGGGGAGGGAGGGAAGGACACTCACTTAGCAGCATGTTCTGTCTTTTGTATTCTCTCCTTTAGATATTCCTAAGCACTGTTCCTCGGGATGTAAACAGTTCTGTCTCTGTTCAGGTCAGCTGTATTTTGCATCTATGCAGGTAATCACACAATGACCATTCTGGAGGTAAGTTTCATGACTTTTTAAATAATAATGATTTCAGAATTGTTCTGCTTCTTGCAGCTAAAAATAGAAAATGTCAGGTAAAACATCTACCAAGTGTAAATTGCCATTACTACATCGATGCTGTAAACAAAAATATGTTTAGATGTCATCTGACTCTGACATGGATCAACAGTACTCCTTTTAACAAGAGTTATGCCAATTTACAGTGTAATGCTGTCTATATTAAAAAGCCTTAGTGACTCACAAATACAGTAAAGATGATAGAACAAGACAGTACAAGAAAAAAAAAAAAAAAAACAAGGAGCAAGTAATAAGATTAGATACAATTTATCATATAATTTAATATCCCCAATCCTTTACCAACAACTAAGATTTATATGAGTATTCCTTGATAATGGAAATGACAATACTCTAATAGTTCCATTCTGTTTAAAAGTGACTAGTAACTCTTTTAACTAAAGTTAAGTGGAGCTATTTAGGGATGGAGGTTGTAACTTGCAGGCCACTGGGTCACACTGTGAACATTCTGAAAAAGCCAAATATTGTTTCTAAAAAAATTCAGATTGATTTTTTTCTTTTTTTTTTTTTTTTTTTAGCTCCATCAGGGCAAGCTCACATTTCCTGAGAAAATGAAGAGCTTGTCTTCTGAAATAACTCTTATTTATTGCAAGGTGCACAGCATTCAGGATACCTGCAGGGTCTTTAGTTTTTCTTATTTTGGAGTGGGGAGGGATGAGATATGTAGCATTATCTTGATCTAAGGTTGACTTTTAAAATCCTCATGTCACCTAGATGTGCACTGTAAGAAACATAAAGAGTGTAATGTTGATGTTATCTTGATGTCTAGAGTACTCTTCATACCAGGGATTCTCATGGTTACAGAGTAAACACGCACAAATCATTTCAATGTGGAGAAGAAGGGAAGAAGACCCTAAATTCGTACTATTAAATTATAACAGCATAATTTATCAAGATGAGGCTTTGTTCTTAGTTTTGAATTAGCATAAAATGAAACCACCATGCATATTTGTAAAGATCATCTAAAACCTATACCTGTTGCTTCCACTAGAACGTAAACTAGGGAAGAAAGTGTTTATGAAAGTATGGCTACTTCCTTTCTTATTTTCTAAAGCTACTATTGAAGAAAGCATTGTAGACAGATAACTGATATATGGTACAAGAAATGGAGTTGCCCTTGTTCCTTTATTAGAAGGCTATAAAGGAAAAGCTTTTATATAGTAAATAACTTTTGATTCTCCACTAAGTTAAGATTAATGGCTTCCATAAGATGTCCTCTAAAAAAGATTCTTTATCTGATCTTAAGTATGTTGATTAAATTTGGAACAAATTGGCAGCAAAATTTTTGTTCCGTGCTAATGTGTTGGCAGGAAACAGAAACATTTGTCACTATGGAAGCCAAAGGAGCTGCTAAAATGAAGAAATATTTCTATATTGTTTACCATCTTATTCTACATTTGACTTTTTTTTTTTTAATTGGCGAGGACAAAAATAAACCTTGAAATAAGAAACAGAACTGCATTAAGTACCTTTATATCTGCTCCTTGGTCTAAACTTGCTTAAAATCATTACTTTCATAACACTGAAAAACCCCTGGCTAGGACCTTGGAATGCAATGCATCTGATTTGTTTAGCTCCTTCACCAGCCACTAGGATGCCAACTCTTGATAATTATACTTTATCAATTGGAGGAAAGGTCTTCCTAATGCTTCCTGATAAACAGCTGTGATAGCAGCCTCATAAGACCACTGTTATCCCGTTAGCCCTTCCTTTCTGCTTGCTATGTTCTTGTTTGTAGGTAGAGATCTGGTCTACTGAATTGAATAATTATGCCTTCAGTTGCATGTGTCAAAGCAATTTACAAGACATCATTCATCAAATTAATAGAGAACTAAGTATTATAGTTTATTATTTTTCAAGATCCTTTTTACTGATTTGGAATACTTCAAGCACACTAAGCCAACACCAAGCACATCTAAAGCCACAGTAAAATAGAAATACAGTATTAATTCTCTATATATGTTTTTCATTCCTTCACTTTGCATCCTATAATTAAAATTATCTATGGACTTAAAACCAGCACATTTTAAAAGCAGATCAATAATTCTTATTTGTTTGGAACATTTTACTGTGCTCTAGTCCAAACTGTTACAAAGAGAAAATCTTGTAATATAAACATACAAAAATAGGATTAGGAACACAAACTTTCAGATAATAAAAACTTTATAAAGGAAGAGATAAAAGTATTTTTTTTTTATTTTGCTATGGCTATGGAATATTGTCTTTCAGAATATTTTAATTTCTCTTTTAATGGACTAATTTAGAAAGATCATCTAAAAACAGATAAAAAAGTTCTTTGTAAAATTAGTTATCAAGATTTGTTGTCTAAATGATCTGTGTTTGTACAAAATGTCCATGACAGCAATAGATGAAGAAAGCTATTACAGAGTGGCATCTTAGTCTTCCTAACACTCAAGACACATACTTTATGATCTCCAGGCTCTCTATTGACAAACAGAAAACCTGTAACAGTTGATATAGCAACTGTTCTTGTAACAACAATGGAAGGTCATTTGACATCATAAATGTCTTAATTGTGAAGGAAGGAGTGATGATAAATCCTCCTGGAAGCCGCTCAGGAACCTAAGGCTGTTCAAAACATGAAGACATAACAAGAATCTATCCATTGCTGAGGAAATGAATAGCAGTTTGGGAAGGACACAAACCTTGGGATGGAATGCTGATACTCTTAAATAAATCATGTTTTTCAAAGTTCAGAGCAGCTTTTCTATAATTTCACCTCCATCATGTCTGCTTTGGGAAACACAAGCTTGAATGGATTGAGACCTAATTCTTAGTGTTGTCTTCAATTCAAGAGAACAAAGCACATGGGATACCTCAGTATCTGTAATAATTTAATATAGCTTGACTAGTCTCTTCTTCTAAAATGAAGATATGCCTCCTAGGTAACATGCAAGAAGCAAAGCATCCAGTATCTATGTCGTATCTCCAGTGTTAGCTTGTACACCTCAGAAACGGCACGGTGCACAGAAGAAATGTGTAGGACTTCTGGCATGTGGGATTCTGTCTCCTGAGTTAAGCCACATCAAAATCAAAGAAATCACAATCACAGGCAGTGGAACAAGCTGAGCTCTGAAGTAAGTTCTAAGTAACTGCATAACACTGATGGTTTTGCACTAAAATAATAGTTTCTGTTTGAATTACAGTGCATCTTTTGAAAGTCAGCTTGTGTTGATTTAATACTTTCAGGTGACATGGAAACCACTCTACTGTTAATACAGTGCTTTATTTTTAGTTTCTATTCACCCCCACCAACTTTTTTGTCCTGATCTCTTTATGCATTTTTCTGTTAAAAACCACAAATTTCTCCTACATAGATACTTCGAAAATGAGATGAAGTCATGGGCTGACCTCCTATTTGATTGTTTGATGGATTGATACCTTATATCTTCCACACTTGAAGGGTCTTAAATCTCACCCTATATAGTCAATTATTCAGACTTCAGACCACCTTGGTAGAACTTTTCCAATTTTATATATTACTTTTAAATATGCCTGTCAGACACTGTAATAGCCTTACTCATGCTATAAAGGGTAAGAGCATTTTCCTCCTTCTCCTAATATTCTCCAACTGCTTTGTTCTCAGACCATATTTGACATGTGATTCTCAAGCATCTTTTAAAATCAAAGGACTTTATTTATTTATTTATTTATTTATTTATTTATTAAAGGGTGGGCCTTTTAAGAAAGCATGCCATCCTAGGATAAAAATTTCTCATTTATTTTCTCAACGGAGTTTCTCCATTCCATAGAAGCTATACTGACTGTATGGTATGTTTTTAAAATCAGAATATGTGAACTGAGCCAAAAACATTCTTGGTCTGACTCCTTGTACAGTGAAGCTATCATCCTACTCTATAGCACTGTTTTAAATATTAAAAACTAAGGTCTTAAGTCTATAAAGGACCACAGCACTACTCTGTAGCACTTTCCTTTAAAGCACTATAAATATTTCTGCAACTCCAGAGTCATGTGAGCCAAAGAAAGGAAGACAAGATAGTGCTCATATCAGAGCTTTACTGAACATATTGGGACTGTTGCCTCAAGGTGGAAATGAGAACTGTCCAGCCAGACCTCAGGTTGCTATTCAAACAAACAGGAAAAACAAAATATTGCATGTCAGTATGCATACCTGGTGCAATTGTTCCCTCAAACATCTTTTCTCTTTGCATGCTGAGAGAAACACAGGAGTTGAAAGCACAAAGCACTTGGCCTGCACTGTCATAGTTGAAACATCACGGAAACCACTTTGTACTTCCCTTTCCTTGGAAAGTGAAAGTAGAACAAAAACAAACCCCAGAACTCAGTAAATTCACATTAAGTGATATAGCTATGGTTTAGAGAAAATTCGGTATGAATCTTTACTGCAGAATTCCTGAACAAATGTCTACATCTCTAGGGATCTTCTATATGGTGATTGAGCTTCCCTTACTCTGCCTCATTTTAGTATCATATGCACCAAAGTATGTTCTGATGTTATTTATTATTAGGTCTGGTCAAACATTTTCTCTTGAAGAGTTCTGTTGGAAAATGCTGATTTTTTTTAACCTGAAATGTTTTGGTTCTGTGAATTCTTCTTGAGCAAACAGCAGGGCTTCATTTACCTCTTTTCTGGTGTAGGCTAAAGGGTCATCTAGTTCCCAGCTATGTGCCACAGTTGCAGCCCGAACCAGTGGGGTCAAGGAAAGGAGCCAAAAAAGATTCCAGGGATCTGTTGTGATGTTTCTGTGTCTCCATAAGGTTTTGCAGGATTGATGGATTTTTTTAAAACTGTGCTTCCAGAATGTCTTGAGAATAAAATTCCTAAACTATCTCTGAAAAAAAGAGAACATGTTAGATGATAGGATAAAATAATATACAGCAATTTGCTGCCCCATAAGGGAGAAATCAGACTTTTCCACTAAACATGAAGATGTGGAATACCTTCAACAATATATGTATATGGTATGTATGTACTAATAACACACTAACATCTAACTGCCTATGAGTAATTTCTTTCAGGGAAAGAAGTCTTTACTTTCCTGAATTCTTTTTTGACACGTTATAGGGTTTTTGGCAATATCCACGGCATATCAGATAAAATTCTATGGTAGCAGTTAAGGAAAGTTTTAAGAACTACAGTTTTAAGAGGTACCGCTTTAAGTTTACACGGCTTTTTTTTTTTTTTTTTTTTTTCCTTTAAAAAAGCCCAAATGAACCAAAACCCCTTATGCAATAAATCTACACTTCAAAAAGTTGGCTTTAAAGCATTACTCTTTCTTTTTATTTCTGGATGAAAACCATTTGGTATGTTCTTTGCTGATTAAATCAGCCTCTAAAACATTTGGGGAAAAATTCTCCATCCTACATGTAAGTGTCAAATAAAATAGTATTTCCTTTTCAGATCATAGACACTGTGGTGGGTTGACGCTTACCAGAGGCCAGATGCCCACCAAAGCCCACTCTATCTCTCCCCCTCCTCAAAATGGGTAGAGGGAGAAAATTATAATGAAAAGCTCGTGGGTGGAGATAATGACAGAGAGAGATCACTCACCAATTACTGGCACGGGCAAAACAGACTTGACTTGGGGGAAAAAACAAATTTACTTTATTACCAATCAAAATTAGAGGAGAATGAGAAGTAAAACCAAATCTTAAAACACCTTCCCCCACCCCTCCCTTCTTCCCAGGCTTAATCACTTTCCCGAACTTCTCCAACGTGAGTCCTTCCCATGACTGACAGTTCTTCATGAACTGCTTTAGCATGGGTCCATTCCATGGGTTGCAGTCCTTCAGGAAGGGACTGCTCCAGCGTGGGTCCCCCACAGGGTCACAAGTCCTGCCAGTAAACCTGCTCCAGCCTGGGCTCCTCTCTCCACGGGCTACAGGTCCTGACAGGAACCTGCTCCAGCTCGGGCTTCCTGCAGGGTCACAGCCTCCTTCGGGCATCCACCTGCTCCAGCGTGGGGTCCTCCACGGGCTACAGGTGGTCATCTGCTCCACCATGGACCTCCATGGACTGCAGGGGGACAGCCTGCCTCACCATGGTCTTCACCACAGGCTGCAGGGGAATCTCTGCTCAGGGGCCTGGAGCACCTCCTCCCCCTCCTTCTTCACTGACCGTGGTGTCTGTGGAGTTGTTTTCTCTTACATCTTCTCACTCCTCTCTCCAGCTGCAAAGTGTGCAGCTTTTTTTTCTTCCCTCTCTTCCTTTTTTTTTTCTTAATTATGCTATCACAGAGGCATTACTGATGGGCTTGGCCTTGGCCAACGGCGGGTCCGTTCTTGTAGCCGGCTGGCATTGGCTGTGTCTGGTCGGACATGGGGGAAGCTTCTGGCAGCTTCTCTCACAGAAGCTACCCCATGTCCTGCCCCGCCACTGCTACCAAAACCTTGCCACACAAACACAGTACAGACACCCATCTCATCAGTGGTCTTCCATCAACAAGAAGGTGAAATTCAGATCTGTACTTAATAAAACTGACGCATTCTCACGTTCCAAGAAAAGCCATATCAACAATCTCTTATTCCCTAAGAAATAACAAATCCTTCCATCGTTATTATTCATGTACTATCTTTGTAAGTACTGTTATTAAACTCCTTTTGATACTTGCTCAGAATAGCTCAAAGAGTGGTGATTTTGCATTGCCCCAGCCTCCCTTTTAAATAACACAGTATGTTGTATGTAAACAACATACTTTGAAGCAAGCCCTGGAATTAACATTCCTGTGGGCAAATTAAACCTTTTTGTAACATTACTGTTCTTTCTACATATGAATATATGGATTTTACCTCACTGAGAGCAATTGTCTATAATAGGAATTGAAGCTTCTTCATTCTTGCATTTTCCAGGACATCTTTTCCAACTGTTTCATTACTTTATTTTAATTAAATCTTATTATCCATTCTCTCAAATGATTTAAATTTCTATGGGTTACTTAGGACAAGGACTCCCAGTTCCTTAATATGATGCAGTGGTTAGAGTCCAAGCATGGCAAACCTAGATTTCCTGTTAGTCAGAGCTTCAGTCTTTTGTGCCCTAGTTCTGTATTTGCATTAGGACAGCAATAATGACAAGTTAATTAAATTTTAAATTCTGAGGTTCTCATATGCAAACAAAATATGTACATACCAATACTCAAGGTAGAGTGCATTGACACAGTTATACGTCTTAAGTTCCAAAGTAATTTTACTAATCTGAATTCTGGTTTTACCAGCTATCACATGAAAGAAGTTGAGCAAGAAAAAGATACATGATAGCACACATTCAGACTTTGGTAGGGGCTATAGTAAAAATGATAATAGAAAAATAGTGCTTTAAGTGGCAAAATAGCTAGTGACAGAAAGAAGCTGGTGGACATAGTAGAGGTCCACCTTAAATTTTAACTTGCTCATCAATGAACTAAAAAACATGAGAAATGTAATGTAAATGAGATTTACATATGTTAAAATTTGTTGGCGTAGAAGAAGAGCATTGAAGTCAGAAAAGAAGTGAGAAAGGTTAGAAACTTAAGCAGGAAATAAGAAAATGAAGTCCAGTCTGGAAAATATGCAGTCTATTGCATCTAGGGGAAAAATAACCTGAAACACAGGTATTTAGTAGCAGAGGGACTCAGACAAAAGCCCTCAGGGTGACGCTGGATAGCAACTTAAAAGGGAGGTTGTAAAGGAAAACAGCAACAAAAAGTGGCAGTGTAAATTTAGGCTGTACATGTAAAGGCACAATACTGTGAACTAGGGAGAAGATAGCTCCAGTCTGTGTAGTATAAAAGGAGACCACACCACAGATACTGCTTATGGTTACGAGCACATATGTGCCAAAAAATTTCAGCAAGCTGGAAGGAGTTCAGAGAAAGCAATAGAAATAAACTTATGGTTGTAGGGATTTATGAGGAAAGTTGAAATGAAATAAATATCTTGGTTTGCCTAAGTGGTTATTAGGAAGGGATAAGGTTACATTTTTCAAACACTTCAGGCCCGTTAATAGAAGAAGAAGATAAATAGGATGTATAGAAGATGTAGCTCTACATCTACATTCATAAAGTGCATATGCTTGAAAAAAATCTTCTGTGTTGTCTTCTAGGTGACCTCTTTCATCTCACTTCAAATCTCCCTCAAAGAGACATGTGTTAGTATAGCAGTCAAAAGGGGAGGGGAGGGGGGAGAGAAAGAGGAGAGAGAAAGGAAAAAAAAGAAGTTGTTTTAGGTCAAATTAAACATCTTATCCAGCTTGAAATACTGTTTGAATTTTACTGCCCTTTTAACTTGCTTTAGAGAAGACTTGGGGTCTTCAGAATAATTCTCCTTTAGTTCAATCTAAACCATTAACTCAAGGCTGGATAAGAAGCTTTAATGCAGCAAAGTTGGCATTTCTCAGCACAGACGACTATAAAACAAGTCAGGAAAAAAAAAATAGATCCTTACCATAGAACTCATTTAGGCTTTAAATCCTTGCTGTGCAGATTTATTTATCCTAGTCATACCCACAGCTTAACTGATGCTCATAAAATCCAGGTCAATTTTGAATTTGATAGAGTTAAATTATTAATGAAGCTGTTCAGTCACATGCATGTTTAATTGATTAATATGAAATTAATGGGCATTCTGAACTTAGCTTCACCACTGGGGACTTAGGGTTGGTAAAATTAATCTTTCTTAGTGGAAAGATCTTCGATTTGAGTATGCGTCATGCAGCTAGCTAGAGTTAAATAAGTAGTCAGAGTCATATTGGTAGGACTCCTAATGAACACATCCCAGTCCAAATCTTCAGGCTAACTGGGAAGAACAGGCATTTTGCCCTGCTTTATAGAATTCAAGGACTTCACTATGTGGACCTCATTGTGCACTTGCTACACATTTCCACGGAAAATTTAAGGTGTTAGTACCTTTCTGCTCGGATATTGTCAACACTTTCCACAAAGTAGGAGGTGCAACTGTGATGAGCATGTAGTTTCACATTGCTGCTTTGGGAAGTTTGGCCACGTCCTTGCATTCCTAAATGTGGATTTACTTGGGTTTTTGATAAGACCTTTATTTTAAGACAACTTATTCAAGTCAAAGTTAAACTCTCACTAAATTCAACAGAGGTAGTTAAACTGTATCTCATAATATTGGAAACATAAATATTCATCTATTTCTGTTGACAGAGGAAGTCAATCAACCATATAAGAGATTGACATTGAAAAATAACCTACGGTAACTACATACTCTTTTGAAAGCATCAAGCTATGTACTTTCTGTACAGAAAACATAAATATGAACCTCACACATAGAAATATCTCCAAAAAGTGCTACAAAAATATCAAGGACACTTCTATGACAGATTCTTTTAGAAAAGTGTATGATAGTTCTGTTTTCACTTTTTTCCTCTGAGCAAATCATGTTTTGTCTGTCTATACCGATATGTTTATGATTTAGTCCTACAATTCTGTGAGATGCTGGCACAAAATATTTCTGTGTTCTTCCACAATGATATGGAAGCCTTTACTGTGTAATCAGGTTGGAATCCCCTGGAGTCGTTTAATACATAGCTTTTCACAGCGAAGTGAGTATAAATTGATGTTTTTGTGCTAATGTGATTACAGACATCACAGCTCTTGCCAGACTAGATCAAACCCTTGCAAACATTTAGACAATTCTGAAAGAATTTATGCCACCCATATTTTTTGCCACAAAGATATTATAATATTTTGACAAGAATAACAGTCCCTGTATGGCTTCAACCTCTCAGTGAAAGCAACAGTCAGATCAAATAAGAACCCCCAGGTTATTTTCCATTGTTGGGCTCCAGTGCCTAAAGAGAACAAAGTTTCAAAAGCTCCAACACTTGCATGTGCTTATATGCTTATACCCCGGGGATGCAATGTACTGTAATAATTATTTTTTCAACAGCCATTGATTCTTTCTGCACTGGTCAATACTTATTAATTCTGCAGCATATTTTAAATATTTCTTGGTTCTTGTGCTTTCTATTTGGTATAATATATTAAATGTGATCCAGCCAACCATTTGTTTGAATGTCCTTGAACTTCCCAGTGACTGTAACAAACTTTACCTAAACAATTTTGTATTCCCACTGAAAACAAAATAGATGCAGATTCTGGTAAGCAAGAATAATCTTTTTAATTAAAATTTAAATTATATTAAAGAAATTAGGATTAAATAGCTGGTACTTTGCTTGAAAGATAGTTTTCCATTTAAAATAAAACAACCGATGCATAACAGAAATGGATTTGATCTGTAAAACGAGGGTTTGGGTATTCTTTCTCTTTTGTAAGAAGACTGGCAGCTCCATGTCTACCAACACCTTACGGATTTACACTAACTCAGTGCTTATGTTGTCAGATCAAGGTCTGATTTCCCTTACCAGGTCTATGATTTTTAGAGGTCACAACACACACATGAGAAAAGATAGTGTAACAGATGGAAAACAATAAATGACACCGGTCACACTGATTGGGACTAAGCTTTGGTATAGTGTGTGCCATTTATTGTCATACACATGACTATGTATCAAAGTCCCTGGGACTATTTGGATAAATAAATCCAATAAATAAATTGGTAAGTGTGTAGCTGTTGACAGAAAGAGGGTTAGTCCTCAAGCATTTCTGAAGGATGTAGGTCACGCTAAGGTCTTATTCTCATCTTTTCATTTTAAATGCCAGCTATCTTTACATCTTTCTGCTTCCTCATCCCTAGAACTACAAAGACTACCTATTTTCTGCTTATGAGGTCTGTGCAAAAGCATGAGATAGTTAGGACACTTTTTTTTCTTCTCATTTTAAGAGAAAAAAGGCATCTCCTTTTGTTAATCCATGCCCAGCTCCAGAGACACTCTATGAAAAGTCCAATAACATTTATGAACTTCTTGATCACAAGACACATAGTCCTCCACACTGATCTGCTTCTCTTGTATATCCCTAACTAGGATATCTTCTGCTGCATTTCTCTCCCTTTGTCTGTGATAGTCTCACAACTTCATAGACTCATTAGGTATTTCTCCCATGGCTCTTCAGGAGACAATAAAAAAGAAGAGGCTTTTTTTTCTTGTTTTGTGCAGACAGACAAAGACAGAACTCTAATAGTAAAAGAAATAGAAGAAAAGAAAAAAAAAAAAAGAAAAAAAAAAAGAATAAGCCTTTGTCTACAGTCCAGCTGAAGTCACTACCAGATGACAATTCATGGAATAAGAGTAAAAATATAATAGTGACCTAGCAACAGTATCCATACAGAGCAGTTAGAGAAATATATTCATCCTTCCTTTTCCTGCTTTCACTTTTCCAGATTTGAATAGCATATGTAATGTCTTCAGACACAACACTATTTTATACTAGTACTCAATTCACAGGAGTATGTACTAGCAATGCGTAGGACTGCTCTACTGCTCTTCAGAGAAAGAACTGAAAAATGTAGTCTTTACTCAGTATGATGAAAGAGCTTCCCTTAACCTTTTTTTTAAAAAAAAAAAATAAAAATAAAAAGAAAGCCATTGATAGTTCATTTTTTTCATGAGCTAATTTGAAGATATCTGGCAAGTTTACAATAAAATTAGAAATGTTAAACTTCTTAAGCAGGTGCCATGACATAAATTAGTACTGATTTAGCTGTGGTGGAATGATTAGCATTTTCCCCAACTCCTAGCCCAATGTGTATTTTCCATTTTTTTAGAAGGACTGACTGAAAGTTGGAGTAGGTTATCACACTCATTAAATCAACTACTGGTTCTTAAAAAAGAAAACTAACTCATACTCTGATTACCACGCCCTATTTTTTGACTGAACCCTAATGTGGTCACAATTTCAGTGACAGCAATACCAGAGAATATTGCTACATGATGATCTGTGCAAAGATTAAGAAAGAAATAACTGAAGTTGAACTATCTTTCAGTAATGTGATGATTACAGGCACATTTCAGAGGCAGTGAAAACAATGAACTGTGGATACCAAATGAAGACTGTTTGGCAAAGTTTCATTTGGAAAGATTCAGTGTCTGCACAGAGTCATCTCTGTGCAGGCTGAAAGGATAACCAGGAAGATTTAGTTCCTAATTCAGCCAGGCTTTTAAGGACATGAATAGTCCCATTGAAGTCAGCAAGATTACTCTTACTTGAAGTTAACCACATACTTAAGTATCTTTCTGAAATGGACACCTATGCTTGCAGAACACTTGCAGAAAGGTAGTAGGAAACTAGTTTGCCAGAGACATGCTAAGAATCGGCTTTGTGATGTTTGTTTGGAAAGTCTGTAGAGCTTTCCCATGAAAGGTATGTTTCTCCACCCCATTGAACTGCCAGCATAGCTAGGGGCAAGTAGGTAAAACAGATAAAATAATCCTTTTCCTTGTTGTTTAAGAAGATTATGCTGGGGCATAAAATAACATCTTTCCACTCTACCTTGTTTGTCAAGAGAGATAATTTTTTTTTCCTGGGCTTGATTTGCTCATATTTGAATCTTAATGAGTGAGTTTATTACTGTAGCAAATCCTCCTCCTGGGAAGCATTTCTAAAATGAAATTAAAGAACAAGTGCTGATTGAGTTGCAAGATTTGCAAAATATTATTCATGTGTGGTTTTTTTTTTTTAAAGGCCCAACAGCATTATTACAGAATTTTGAAAGGAAGTTCCCTATTACTGCCAATAATCATAATTCTCATCTGAAAAGAAGTCGAAGCTAAAAGCAAAGATTATATTATTATTCTCATTTAACTTCAGTTAGAGCAACAAAAGAGAGAAACCAATGTCCATGTTTTAGCATTATGAAAACAAGATGCTCCAAGAAAAGGGACGAGTCACTCATTTAAAATAATTCTAAACACCAAGAGGACAATAAGCCTGTACACAGAATAAAAACCTGCCCAATTTTCAAAATGAGTCATCCAAGAAATGACTACAACTTGTTCATCTGTGAAAAAAATAAACAAACAAACAAACAAATATCTACATGTAAAGGATAAAATACTTAGAAAATGAGAAAACATGAAGATTTATACTGTACAAATCCCTTAGAAGTTGTATAAATGTACAGTATAAATCCCTTTTTTCCCTTAGAAGTTGAAAGTCATAAGCTATGTTAGAAGATACCTACAGCAGAGAACAGTATTTTGTCAATAGGTAAAGGTAGTCCTTGATAGAGTTATGTGACTTTAGGTACACTGGGCTTTATTCCAAACTGAACTTCCCTCATTATCAGGGAAAAATTACAAACCTTTGTACCTCCTTAGTCCATGCCAAAAACATAGATAATTCTTCAGGTTTGGGGTTTTTTTAATTTCTATTTTTATTTAATCATGGCAAAGCCTAGTCTTTCTTACCTGATATTGGGATGTTTTGACACAATAAAGCCCTATTTTGTATACAAGCTGCTGAAACATAAACAGAATATAGACTGTAACTGAATTTAGGAATTACCATACCTATAAACTTTGTCCCCTCACCACTACTTTTTGCCTAATAAAGCTCTGTTTACTGTACTGTTTAACAGAAATCAGTAGCTGGCAAAAGCCTGCAGTGCAGTTCTGAGACGGGAAAGTAGGTTGAGTGGTGGCCAGTATTCTCTTTGCCAGGATTTCTTCCCTGAGTGCTAAAAGTACAGGTTAGGTATTCTTTCAGGCTCTTCACAAGATGAAAAAGGAAAATGGTTTGGGACAAGGGGTAGAAAATGCAAACAAGCTGTAGTGTTTTAATGGGTTCATGAAATTATCAGCTATATGCATAGAAACAGCCAGTGAAAAAGAATGATGGCTTGTGGTTGGCCTACAAGTGTACAGAGCCATGAGATCTGCACTGTTGTGAAGGAGATAGACTGGACAAATGAGATGGAATTTGCTGGTTCCTGTCTTTCATGACTGATCCTGCTTTGTGCTCTTGGTTCTCAACCACCATCTGGAACCTACACAACACCACAATCTTTGGTCATTGGCTGTGTTATAATCTTTTTTCCCATCTCACTTCAACTCCTAATCTTTCTTGCTGAATAATTCTCTTCAATATCATACACAGGCCAACAGCCTTTGAAGTTTTGCAACAAATAATCTGGCATCGAAATGTGTGTTCCTTTTCTGAGCCTGGTTGTGAGAAAACCCAGCAGAGCAAGCTGTGAGTTTATATCTGAGAACATGGCTTCTGTCCTATAACGTGAAGTTTGTCAAAAGTGCCTAACTGAAGACCTTTATTATCAAACACTGGTGAAACTATTTGCCTGGAGGGGAAACAGAGCATTAATAAACTGAATGAATTGCACATTGTTCTCGACAGACTGTAATGGTACAGCCTTCTGTGTACTGTACATTCCAGATACCACCCCTGGTCCTATCTGATTCATATTCATGTGTATAAAAGCAAAAGAATCAATTTGGGATTGGTAGCACAAACCAGCCATTCCTAGGATGTCGTACTGAAAGCATTTCCCAGGCTAGATCATATGCCACCTAGTCTTAAACCATGGCAATATATCATGTTTACATTGTCAATGTCTCATCAGCAAAACTGGCAATTCAGGCTTTAAATATCCCTGTCATAATATTAAGATTAACATTTACTTAGAAATGTGGAGTAAACTAAACTTGTACTTCTTATTACCCTAATTGCCATGGTGAAGGATCTGAGGACATGGATGTTGCCTTGTAAGTCTGATACAATTTTGAACTCCTTGAGAAAAAGAACAGAATAAATCTCTCTATCTTTCTAAATGATTCTCAGATCTTTATGAAACAACAAGAGTTTACCAGTCTTGCTAGCATTTTGTTGGTCCAAGTGACAAAGTGAAGGGGAAAAAGGCTCTGTAATTTATTGTATTATGGATTTATTGTATTATGAAAAAGACAGCTACAAAAGTCAAAGAATTCACACTGTGTAGAAATGTAAGGAAACCTTGGTACAAGAGCAATGTCAGTAAATCAGCTTCAAATTGATTTTCTACTGAGGAAATTAAAATATTTACTAAATTATTTTATGTATGTTTACCCAAAGGTACAGAAATATCAGATTTTTAACAGAAAGTCCAACTCCAGTCATGAATGTTGATTAGTGTTAGTCAGTGAACACCTTATTGGCTCTGATACCCAAGCACTTGAAAATAGGGAAGGAAAAGGGGAAGATACTTGATTTCCTAAACCAAAGATTGTTAGGAAAGTAAGGTTTTTACCTTATCATTCAGTAATGAAAAAAAACCACAACACAAATAAAAATATAAAATGAATAAAACAAACCCCAACCCAAACCCCACAGCCACAAAATCTTTACCCAGAAGGAAGTTGCCACAAATACCGTATCAAGTTCCCTGTCTTTTGTAAGGTTCATTTCTGGAAATATATTCAGATTTTAATTGGCTTCTAGGATAATTGCAAGTGCATACTTCACTAGGGTCAGTGGCCTACTCTGTTTGTTCAAATTATTCCCTCCATATTCACTCCCTCCCTCCTCTGTGTCCCAGTTCACCAAAAAACTGGAGATCTGTAGATCTGGAGATCTTATATTATTTATCTCTCGCAAAAGAAAAATACCCCAACAACCTAAACCCCCCAAAAAACCCATCAAAACAAACCAAAAACCAAAGGAAAATATATTGCCCTTCAGCAAATCCAAGAGTATATTCTGAATTTGGATTAATGTCAGAGGAAAAAGTACCATGATAGTATTGTCATAACATTTTTGGTAGCATCTTTCTCTTTTACTTATGCTTCTGCATAAAGGGTCATGAATAAATCATAGTTTTCTTGTTACAGACTGACACTAACCCTTCAGTTTTCTTCAGTTGTCAAAATAATTTAAGCTACAGTATGACAAGTGGAATGATAAGACTGAAATCCCTAGGCTTACATTAATCTTTTTAAAAATATGATTATCTAAAAGCCTTTCTCAACTCTACCTTTCCTGATGATGGTGTTCTGAAGAAGCAATCTGTTCTATGTGGAGTTTAAAACAAGTTGGTAGCTTCCCATAGAGCACTATGACTCATTTTGGAAATCTCTGTGCCGACATCAGCATGTTGAACACCAGAAAGTGACCCAGCAATGACTCTGGGTAGCTTCATGCACTGAAGCAAATATTTACATTACCTCAGGCAATAGGGAGGTGGGGTGGCACAATGAAAGCCATATTTGTCCTAAGGATTATGTCACTGCTCCAAACACAGGCTCTCTGTACAAAAAGCGAGAAGCATTATAATTACCCTTCTCCTTCCCCAACATCAAAATATTTTTAGGATCACTTGACTGTGCAAACTGTGTGATAACCAATTGTCAGGAAACAAAGGGCACTGTATTCCTGAAGGAAAGAAATGGTCTTCTGAGCAATCAAAGTTCTCAGAGATGCACAAAAGATGAATAGATTCTCCCTAATTTGATAATCTGAGATATCAACTGTGCAGTTTATAACTTTACCTAAAGAATTTAATTGCAAAATATATAAATATTGGGAGAGTCCTCTGATGTTCACCGGAAAAACCTGCCCATTAGAAAAAATGGTACAAACCATGAGGAAGATAAGGCTCTCAAAAAATGAATAGGGGAAAAACAAACACCAAATACTCCTGTTAAACGGGATTTTTTTATTCATTTATTACTTTAAGACAACTGTAGCACTTTGTCTTTAAACATTTGAACAGTTCCCTGGAAATCAGTGTGTCTTTGGGCTAGAACAAGCGATCTAGCAAGACAGACTACCAAATGCTAAGCTATTTTTTTTTTCCCTTGGTTTAATAAACATTTTTAGATAGAGTTCAAAAAATGGTTTGCAATGGGAAATGCAGAAGAGGCATTCAGATTTGTTTCCTATGTGTAAAACATTTAGTCTGCCTTCTGCAAGTTTGGTCATAGGGTCAGATCTGTCCTTAACATATAGAGATCCACTATCATTTGGGTGCATACAGGACTGGGTGCATTGATAACTACTCTGTCATTGTCTCTTTTCCTTCCCATCCTAAAGAAATGCTTTGTGGGTTTTTTTTGTTTTGTTTTGTTTGTTTGTTTGTTTCCTAAAAAGGGAGCACAATCACATTAATACTAGTACAATACTTACGTTATATTGCTTAGTTCTGATTTGCCTGATAAGTCATATGCTATTGTTAAGACACTCATCTGGTAAGATGATGGGAACATTTCTGACAGTAAATATTGAACAAAGAATTAATCAAGTATTTTCTACAAATACTCTCATATATAGCATTTGCTCTCTTTCTGTAGCCTTGGCTCTTGGAATTTGACTTGGAATGCAAATAAAAATAACTTGAGAGTCAAAAATGAGGTTTTCTTTCTTTAAAACAAAATTAGTAGTGATAGCTGTATTGTCTAATAATAAATAGTTAGTTTAAAAGCAAAACTTCTAGGGCTTAAAATAAATTTTAAACTCAGTATTTTAGTGCGTTCTTTAAAATAATGGACTACAACTCTTTGCTTTTACCACTTTGAACAGTTGTGACAAAACCTTACATAATGCCATCTGTAAAAAAGTAAACTGCTTTTTGTTTTCAAGTGGTGTAACAAACACTGAAGAGAAACACTGTCCCCAACAATACTGAAGAAGTCTACTACAAGACAGACCTAATGCAAAAGATTTTTAACTTTATTGTGCACTTTGTCCTTTGAGTTAGTATTTCATAGACCAAAAATTATGCTGTTCCAACAATAACATTTTCCTTTACAATAACAAAGCAGTATCCATTCTAAAGTAAAAAGATTTCAGTGGTCTCACAGGTTTCCAGAAGATGATCAATACAGTGATCGTATGAAAAGGTTTTAATGTTATACTCATTAGCTATAAAATTTTGGACCCAGCAATGCTGACAAGTTTGCACTGAGGATAAGCATGCTCTGCAGTCCACAGGTAAAAACAGGATTTCAGGCCTTTGGGCTCAGTCTGCTGCTTTCTCTCCACATGGATGTCAGACAAAAATGGGGTTAAAAAAAAAGCAAACCAACTGCTCAAGAATACCAACATTTCTGCAGCCAACTCGGGGGGGGGGAAAAAAAAAAAAAAGATAAATTATGAAATTGTGTAGGAGAGATAAGAGACATTTGTATCATGGGGGTCCCTAACAGTAACTGAAAGATTTATCTTTTAAAACTCGTTTCTTTTGGGACTGAGCTGACAAAACCAAGGAAGACTATAGGGAAATGTCAATCCTGAAGACCCAACATGTTTGCTGGAAGAGTATGCTTCTAAAAAGCATAGCATGGAAAATTCCATGGGGGGAAAAAAAATAAATTTTTAAATTGTCACTCTAGGTATGCTTATTAGGGAAATATAATCTCTAACCAATGAAAAGGTCAAATGTAGGCAGCATTAATCTCTTTCTAATTTACGTAAGGGGAAAGCTTCTAGCTGTTTCACAGTACAATGCTCTTGTACTGTTTCTATAGACAATTGTGTAGACACACAAACATAATGCAACCTTGACATCAATACTAGACCTGGCAGCTGGCAGGGGATTTCAAAGTATTGTAATTGCTCTTTTGATAGTGCTACAAAACTTAACAGCCAGACTGTCTTGGCAGAATTTTTGAAACATCATGGTTTTCAACAGTTTTCAGATGTGAAAGTTGGGGATTTTTTTTCCCCCCTCCTTCAATAGTTTGCGAAGCAGAACACATCCATTTACTAGCTGGTTTATATTATTAGCAGGAAACATTATTTTAAAGCAGAAAGCATACTGAAACTATCTTTTTAAACTATTCCTTGTTGTGTCTGAATTACACAGTTTACAAATTCAGCTGTATGGAAATAAGAATGGACTGGGTGTTGCTCATTGTCTGTGATTTCACAAATTGTCTTGAAATTGTTTGTCATGCCTGGAAGCAAGCTAAATGACAGAAGAGCCAAGATGACAGAAAATGACAGGGAAAAAATGAATTATACTTGCTATTTTCCCATGGGGTTTTTTTTATTATTATTATTTCTGTTGTTTTTATCCATTTGGAAGAGATATATCTTTGTAAAGTGCTTTCAGATACTCTGCCTATACTACTGAATATTGGGATTTAGTTCTGCAAATCAGAAAAATATTACAAGGAAATGCAAGGGAATAAAAAATAACTCAGCTCTGCAAAATCATAGAAGAGGGCATCCAGATGCTTTTTTACTGGACAAGGATTTTGCAAGACCAAGGTTGACCAAGTCAAGAGGAAGGTGGAAGAAATATGTAAGCTGTTTAAAAGCAAAATTAAGTACCCAAAGGGAATATTTTTTTAAGAAGCATTGAATATTTTCCATTGTTTAAATAGTGAAGTTGTAGTTCAGTTGTAAGTTATTGGATTCATTTTAGGAGATAATAAAATTTCGTGGTCTATCTTAAGTGGGAAGTCAGAGTAATATAATTTGTCCATGAAGTCCTATTAATGCAATTAAGGAATCTAAGTCAAACCTAAACTTTTGAAGTTTTATGCTTCAAAAGTAAAACCCAAAATTTTCATGTTCATGGATAGGAGAACCATAACACCTGGAAATTACTGTTTCCTTTTAACAGTCTTCTATTATCTTAGTTGTATCATTTGTGCTCTTTCTCCACTTCCAGTCAAGAAACATACAGGAATAAAAGCTTCTAATCACATATAATTTTTATTTAACCACTTCTAGCAGCAGGCTTTTTTCTGACAGCTTTGATTCCCATTTAAATTAACTTTTTAATCATAATATGATAAAGCTATCACTGGTGTAATTACTCTTCATTCAGTATTACAATTATGAGTGAGTGGGTGACCACTATAGCCTGCATTTTCCTTGAAATAATTTCAGCATAACTGTAGGGGATATTTGAGAAAGTATGTTAAGAATATTTTTGAATTTCCTTCATAGTAGAAAAATTTTATATGCATCTTGGCCTACTGCCCAAAATCTCAGTTGGAGAAGAAAACACTGAATATATTGCACATTCATTACGGCCAGATGGAGTACAAATCCTGATGTTTAACTTCCATGCCAAGCAATAAAGGCAGAAAAACTTTTAAGAGTCACAGTTTTACAGTAGGGAATTAGTTCTCTTCCCTAGATTCAAATAATTTAAAGTAATAAAACCTATTTCAAGTTCAGAGTTGATGTTCTATTTAATGCTACATTGAGAAATATTTTTTCCCAAGATTATTTCTTCGAACTTTTTATTTTTAAACATGGACCCACTGTAGTGAGTCCAGAGGAGGCCACAAGTGTGATCAGAGTGCAGGAGCACCTCTCCTACAAAGACAAGCTGAGAGAGTTGGGGCTGTTCAGCCTGGAGAAGAGAAGGCTCCAGGGACATCTTATAGCTGCCTTCCAGTATTTGAAGTGGACATATGAGAAAGTGGGGGAGGGACTTTTTACAAGGGCAGGTAGTGATAGAACAAGGGGAAATGGCTTTAAACTGAAAAAGGGCAGTTTTAGATTTGACATCAGGAAGAAATTCTTGACTGTGAGGGTGGTCAGACACTGGAACAGGTTGCCCAGAGAAGTTGTGGATGCCACCTCCCTGCTCAAGGCCAGGTTGGATGAGGCTTTGAGTGGAAGTGTAACTGCTGATGGCAGCGGGGTTGGAACTGGATGAACTTAAAATTTTCTCCACATTTGATGTTGATCAAGCCTGGTCAACACAGATCCATGGAAACATGGTTTGGAAGAGCAGAACCTTATGGGACTATTACTTTTTCTAAAAATGAACCAAAGCCAACATATGTTGACTACTGCATATACTAGCTTTATTCCTTCAGAATGTAAAAAAATATATTTTAAATAAGAAACCTGTATTATGCTTGGCAAATATTAGTTTCTTTTGTGAGGGAATTTCATGCGTTACTGGCAGTGGGCATACAGAGGACACTTATATTTTTAAGTATAAACATCTCTTTCACTATCTGTAAGCTGGAATTGTCCAGTTCAATTCTATTTATTTTATTCCTATTTTCTAATTTAATTTAAAAGGATAAAATCTCATTTCTTTATGATTCTGAAGCAATTTAAAGCAAAATCTGTCTCCTAATCTCCTGTAAAAAAACAAGGGTCAGGAAAGTCTAAAAGCCAGAGACTTTCCACACAGCAGATTGTTCCGGTTTTTCCTCTCAGATGCTTCCAATATGAGTGATGAGCTATAGGTCTCAATCGTACCAGTAAACACAAAAAGGTTAAAGCAAACTCTTATTTGCAAAACAGGAAACAAAAAGACAATGTTTTCCCTTAGTAATAATATTTGGTAAAAAACCCTAAACTTCTTGAGAATGATGGTGTGCATACAAAAGCAAAGCAGAACATGCCTTCTAGCATGTTGTCTCCTGTACTTCACCAATACTCTCTAAACCCCTCAAAACTTCAAGGTAAAAATTGTTAAGACTTTAAATAATATTTTAAAAATAACTCTGCTAACAAATTTTGTCTCAGTATCCAAACTATTAAAAAATAGATATTTTTAATGTGGGATGTCTCTTTTATTTTTTAAAGATATAGGCAGTGTCCATAAAATAGCAGGTTCAATGAAAATCAAAGGTATGAAGCACGAAAATTAAAGGTATGAAGCACAAAAATTAAATATATTCTTATGCAGAGCTTCCAGTATTGGAATGAATCATTGCAAGAAACCAATGAAGTCCAGAATTTAAATTCATAATTAGACAAGAAGGATGAGAACATTCAAGAGGAAAGAAACCTCACACAAAAGTTTAGTATACTTTATATTCCAAATGAAGACAGTTTAACAGAATCAAATATCATTGCTTACAAAAGGAAAATTATTTTGTAGAGGTATTTTCAAGATTCAGATTTAAGGCTCAATAAGAACAGTGTCTTTGGAAAGGCCAAACCTGGTAGTCAAGAAAATTTACCACAACATGTATTTATCAGAAGATATTTTATTGCCAACAAATACAAAATTGTTTCTTTCATTCCCTGACGTCTCATTTTAAAGACAAAGCTTTTCCTTTGCCACTTTTAAAGACCTATAAATGCAGCATTGTAAAATAATAAAACAGAAAAAGAAAAATTACAACAATAAATTAAGAAAAGGTGAGGAGGAGGAAAGCTCAACCCAACAACGACAAAATGTATTAGAAGCAAGAGAAAAGTTATGAAGTGGAATCAAAGTATCATATTTGTTTTCCTTCCAAGAGAACTCTGGGGGTTTTGCACATGAAATAAAATAGCAGTAAAGAAAACGGATATGTACAAGTGCATCTGTGTCCCACTGGAACTTGTTTTTATTAACCAAAACAGTAGTACTCATCAGAATCAATTTTGGGATGCTTATGCAGAGGCTGTGAGTCCTCCATAATAGAAGAATCGCTGAACTGGTCCATATCTGAAGGGGTTTGGTGACCAGGGACATCATCCACTAAGGTGTCCAAATAACTTCCCACTGATATTCCATCCAGTCCATCACTACAGTCTTGTAAACTGTTACAGCTGCCACGGAGGGATGTCTCCTGACTTTCCAGCAAGCTGCACAGGCTGCCACTCAAACTGCTACCTCTGCTGGCAACGGCCTTCTCTTCAATCATCCACTTGATTGATTCAATACTTTCATTGATGATGAGTAGCTGGCGCATAAGCTTCACATCTGTGGCTCGGAGATTAACCTACAAGGCAAAAGTTATTTAAAAAATTACTAATTTTCTTCAAAAAATTCAGCTTTCACATCTAGGACAAATCTATTTAAATAATTAGTAAAAAAAAAAAAAAGTAGAAGTATTGCTATACTAATCCTTTTAATGCAGTTCAAGTGGGAACCTGATCAGACTACATAAGCAATCCACTAACAGAAATGCTAGTCAATGCCAAGACTTGTACAAACAGTAATACAATGTGATTTAGGTGAGAAACACAGCTGCTATGACAACTCTTGGGGATAGCTTTTCATTATACAGAGAAGCAAGATCCAAATGTATTTCTATTTACAATTACGCTAGGCTACTTAGCAGATCCAAGCAGCTAAACATTCACTCCAAATTATCCTTATTATGGCTACTTGGGTAACCTAAAATTTTCAGATGTGTATCATTTGGAAATAGGTTGGTGGACTTTTATACACACTACACATGAATTTATGTTCCAATTTGCTGTATAAATGTCTGAGACTGAAACTGTAAATTTCAAATTATTTAAACTCATATTAGATGCAGGTGATGAGTTTCTAGTCAACCAATTACTACAGACTAACAATTACTCTTAGATAAAGAGCAATAATTTGTTAAAATAACTAAATAAAAAATACACATTAAGCATAAAATCTTGCTTTCCAGCTTAGTTGTGCTGGTTGATGCACACACACAGAAGTGCTAATGGTAAAGCATAGAGGAATATTACAGTGCTACATTTCAGAAATATATTTATTAACTGACTTAATGTTTCCCTTAACAGACAAACTTCATAAGCCACTGTTTTACTCAAATATCCAAAATGAGATGACACATAAAGGTAAGGCCTAAGGCTTTTATTTGTTGTTTCTTTTGATTTGAAACATCACATTTGTTGGCAAAAGAAATAAATAAATGAGTAAATAAATAAATAAATAAATGAATAATATGTGTGACCTCCTATTCATCACATGAAACAAGTAAAAATACTGGAAAGGCAGTCTGACAAACTGAAGATGATTCTGGGTTTGACCATAGCATCAAGTGTGGGGAGCCAGAAGCTACTTTGATCCATATTGTGAGAATATAATGCTAGTTTGTGATCCAATCATCTCTCCAGCCCTTTCCAACAGCACCTCAGCACTACTAAATGTTTGACATCAAAACAGACACACTTCCAGTCTCATCATTTCCACAGTAAGACCTCTGTCTGTATCAACTTCTGCCATAGTGCCAACAAGGGCATGCATGCTTAAAACCATTGGAAAAAAGACACCAATCATTTCAGATTAAGTCATAGGGTTATCATGCCTAGCATGTAATTTCTGTCATATTTTATCATATGTTCTTACACCCTTTAATTGTACTCATCAAACATACTACAAGCAGATATGTCACTGCTTTAACACATGCATATGGAAAATACTTCCCCTTGTATATAATTGTATACAATCCCCTTGTATATAATACTTCTCTACAAAAAATGTATGCTATAATGTCCGATATATACACATATATTACATGCTTTTATTCCATAGAGCATTAAAATCTTAACTTTCAGGTTATTAAATCAAAAAAGACAATACCATATATAGAAAAATTGAATGTCTTCACTCAACTGAGAAATAAGGAAGAATCATAGAAGCACAGAATCATAGTGGTTGGAAAAAACCTTTAAGATCATCGAGTCCAACCACTATCCTAACACTACCAAGTCCACCTCTAAACCATTTCCCTAAGCACCTCATCTACCCATCTTTTAAATACCACCAGGGATGGTGACTCCACCACTTCCCTGGGCAGCCTGTTCCAATGTTTGACTACCTTTTCTGTGAAGACTTTTTTCCTAATATCTAACCTAAACCTCCCCTGGTGCAATTTGTAGCCGTTTCCTCTCGTTCTGTCACCTGTTATCCAGGAGTAGAGACCAACACTCACCTTACTACAACCTCCCCTTGGGTAGTTGTAGAGAGTGATAAGGTCTTCCCTCAGCCTCCTCTTCTCCAGGCTAAGCAATCCCAGTTCCCTCAGCCACTCCTCATAAGACTTGTGCTCCAGCCCCTTCACCAGCTTTGTTGCCCTTTTTTCAACATGCTCCAGAGCCTCGACATTCCTCTTGTATTGGGGGTCTCGGAACTGAACATAGTACTCAAAGTGGAGCCTCACCAGTGCCCAATACGAGGGGACAATCACTTCCCTACTCCTGCTGGCCACACCATTCCTGTTACAGGCCAGGGTGCTCTTGTCCTTCTTGGCTGCCTGAGCACACTGCTGGCTCATGTTCAGCCACTCCTCCCCAAGCCTGTACTGTTGCATGGGGTTGTTGTGACCCAGGTGCAGGACCCAGCACTTGGCCTTATTGAACTTCATATCACTGGCCTCAGCCCATTGATCCAGCCTGTCCAGATCCCTTTGCAGAGCCTTCCTACACTCAAGCAGATCAACACTTCTGCCCAGTTTGGCGTCATCTGCAAACTTACTGAGGGTGCACTCAATGCCCTCATCCAGAGCATTGATAAAGGTACTAAACAGAGCTGGGCCCAACACTGAGCCCTGGGGAACACCACTTGTGACCAGGCATCAATTGGACTTAACTCCATTGACCACAACATTCTGGGCCTGGCCATCCAGACAGTTCTTTACTCAGCGATTAGTATGCTTGCCCAAGCCATGAGCGGCCAGTTTCTCCAGGAGAATGCTGTGGGAAACAGTGTCAAAGACCTTACTAAAGTATAAGTACACCACATCCACAGGCCCTCCCTCATCCACTGAGCATGTCACCCTGTCAGAGAAGGAGATCGGGTTAGTCAGGCAAGACCTGCCTTTCATAAACCCATGTTGACTGGGCCTGATCCCCTGGTTGTCCTGTATGTGATGCATGATGGCACTCAGGATGATCTGCTCGGTCACCCTCCCTGGCACTGAGATCAGACTGACAGGCCTGTAGTTGCTCAGATGATCCTTCCAGCCCTTCTTATAGATGAGCATCACATTAGCCAGCTTCCAGTAAGTTGAAACAACCCTGGTTTGCCAGGACTGCTGATAAATGATGGAGAGTGGCTTGGTGAGCACTTCCACCAGCTCCCTCAGTACCCTGGGGTGGACACCATCCAGCCCCATAGACTTGTGGATGTCTAAGTGGTGCAATAGGTCACTAATCATTTCCCCTTGGATTATGAGGGCGTCATTCTGCTCCTCACTCTCATCCTCCAGCACAGGGATCCGTGTATTTAGAGAACAACCTGTCTTACCATTAAAGTCCAAGGCAAAGAAGGCATTAAGTATCTCAGCCTTTTCCTCATCCCTTGTCACAATGTTTCCCTGTGTATCTAATAAAGGATGAAGATTCTCCTTAGCTCTCCTTTTGTTACTAATGTATTCACAGAAGTATTTTTATTGTCTTCTACTGATGCAGCTAGACTGAGTTCTAGCTGAGCTTTGGCCTCTCTAATTTTCTCCCTGCATAGCCTCACAAGGTCCTTGTAGTCCTCATGAGTTGCTTGTCCCTTCTTCCACAGATCATAAACTCCCTTTTTCCTGAGCTCCAGCCTAAACTCTCTGTTCAGCCAGGCCAGTCCTCTCCCCTCAGCTCATCTTCCAGCACATGTCGACATCGTGCTCCTGCTGTCTGAAAACAGGTAAGATCTGGTATGGCAGACAATAGCTATTTTATGCTATTCTCCACAATTATTACACAGAAATATAGCACCTGGATTGTTCATCCACAATGGACTGGAATGGAATCAGTATTCTCAGGAAGCATAGACTGTATCTTGTTTTGCCAAGGGTGCAATCCAGACATGATTCTTTCCATACTCAAATGCCATGTTTTCAATATCCTAAATTACACTGACCTGGTACAGTTCTTCAAAATGTTATTTTAATGTATTTTTATTCTGTTGGATACTGCAGCAGATTGTACTGGCTCTCGCTGAGGTACTTCACAGCAGCCAGTATGGTGCTGTGTTCTATATCAGTGACTAAAACACAGTGTTGATAGCATACCAGTGTTTCAGCTGTTGCTGAACAGTGACTACACAGCATCAAGGCCTTTTCTGCTTTTTACTCTGCACCCTCAGCAAGTTGACTAGGACCAGAAAAGATGTTTGGAGAGGACAGATCTGGGACAGTTGACCAGAAGTGACCAAAGGGACATTCCTCGCCATATAATGTTGTGCTCAGCAATAAAACCTGTGGGTTTGGTCTTTTCAATGTAGCTGTTGCTTGGTGACTTTGAGCATCAGACTGCTGGTGGGAGATGGTAAGTGACTGACTTTGCATAACTTGTTTTCTTTCTTTCTTTCTTTCTTTCTTTCTTTCTTTCTTTCTTTCTTTCTTTCTTTCTTTCTTTCTTTCTTTCTTTCTTTCTTTCTTTCTTTCTTTCTTTCTTTCTTTCTTTCTTTCTTTCTTTCTTTCTTTCTTTCTTTCTTTCTTTCTTTCTTTCTTTCTTTCCTTCTTTCCTTCTTTCTTTCCTTCTTTCTTTCCTTCTTTCCTTTTCTTTCTTTCTTTCTTTCTTTCTTTCTTTCTTTCTTTCTTTCTTTCTTTCTTTCTTTCTTTCTTTCTTTCTTTCTTTCTTTCTTTCTTTCTTTCTTTCTTTCTTTCTTTCTTTCTTTCTTTCTTTCTTTCTTTCTTTCTTTCTTTCTTTCTTTCTTTCTTTCCTTCTTTCTTTCCTTCTTTCTTTCCTTCTTTCTTTCCTTCTTTCCCTTTCTTTCTTTCTTTCTTTCTTTCTTTCTTTCTTTCTTTCTTTCTTTCTTTCTTTCTTTCTTTCTTTCTTTCTTTCTTTCTTTCTTTCTTTCTTTCTTTCTTTCTTTCTCTAATTACTAAATTGTCTTTATTACACCCATGAGTTTTTTGTCATTTTTGCTCTTCCAATTCTCTCTGCCATCCCACTGGAGGGGGAGAGGGAAATGAGTGAGTAGCTGGTGGGTGCTTATTTACTAGCCAGGGTCAACTCAACACAAAGAGATTCCAAGCTTTGCTAGTAACAGACTGTCTGTGTAACTCTCATGTATTCCCAGTCTCCTTCCACAGTCCCCAGAATAATTTCTGAATTATCTGCAATCCAGTATCACGGGATTTAGCATAGCTAACCCCGTATGTGCAAAATAGCTTTCCATTCACCGTTTTAATAATACTGGCCATCTATCATTGTTTCAGATGTGAGGTCCTGAAAACAGACTGACTATTTCGTAGCCCTCCTGCTCAAGCCAGTTCCTCTACTCCTACCTATAAATCACTATAAACCATTTGCTCAGCAACTAGGCTGCCATGAAAGCAGTAAATTGCCCAACATCTCAAATGCAACTACAGACTTCAGCAACTTGCTGAATATAAAGCAAGCTCAAAGACAGCAAATTTCCCAGAAGGCTTATTAAAGAAATCAGCTAGCTAAGAGCTTGCACCAATATGCCTTTAATGAAACAGACACTTTTAGATAAAGTAGACATCTCATATATTTCAGATTCAGCTCACAGAAAATAATTTTTTGGCTCCAAATACATGCATAGCTTCAGCATTTCCATGGAACAGCCTTACTGGGAGCAATTCTTTGCATTCCTGCGTACTTGTGTCCTCCTCCTCCAAGGTACTACGTCGCCAAGAGTGTGCTTTTTCGTAAAGCAAACATTAAAATGTAGTCCACCAAGTGTCATCTTTCTTTAATATGGTTTACTTAATCATCTGCTTGATAACACAAAAATGTCAGTACAAAATTTCTTGCCTCTTACCTGCTTTAGCCCAGACAAAATCACATTATTTCATACTCACTTATGTAGCTGCAACCCATGTAACTGTTGGAGTAAGCAAGTCAGTCCCAAGATAGTTTAACTAAAGGGACCAAACACAATAAAATTTCATCATGTTTGACAGCTCCAGTTTGTTTACACAGTAACAGGTGTATTTCAGAAATAATCTAAGAAGACTGTATCATAGCAAATATAGGTTATTTCAGAACAGTTTGTACAGCTGCTCTTTGAGTTAAAGGTAGAGCACAGCACCACCAGTGGGAAGGTATGTGTGAGAATGTATCAGTCCCCAGTAAAAACTTGTAGTGTACAGAGCAATCAAATTGTGACGAGAGCAAAAGAGAAATTCTGGTTACAAGGCTAGCTTTTGTATCTTTGTGTTTAGTTTGTATCAACACCATAGTGCAGATCCCCAGGAAGGACTGTAAATCTTTAACATTAAACAGCTAGTTATGGCAAGAAAAAAACAATTAAATTAAAGCGAGCATCTTTCAAGTAACTAGTCTTGTAGCAGAGGTGGACAGAACAGATTAGCATTCAGACACAACAATATCTTCAGTGTGGAATGGAAAACTGGCCTGAACACCTGGCTGTGCCTTCCTCCCCCTCAAACTGGTTGTTTTAACAAGATATTTATTTTTTAAACAACTAGCCTTGCCTATGGTCTTCTATAATAACATGTGCAACATTGTCATAATTTATTCAAGACAACTTATATATATACAAACATATGGACATCTGTATACATATATGTACACACTTGAATATACAAATATTCATGCTATTGTTATATATACACCGTTTTTTTAAAAGGACATGACTAGGTCATTGGTTTTAGAATAAAACTCTTAATGACCAGGGCTGTTAACAAAGACAATTATTGCTTCCTGGCCATCACCGAAAATAGTGCATTAGCCGTCCCTAGCCTGGTCATTTTGCTTCTGGATCAAAGTCACACTTGCACTCAGATCACGGGCAGACGGACTTGTGTTTTCCTGCAATATGTTCTGCAGACATAGCTTCTAGTTCGCTCCAAACACAATGGGTCTCCTTTCCCTCCAAAGCTAAAAATTCTGTTCAATATATCCTTTTAATCTGTCAAAGATGCCTGCAACTCTAGTTCCTATCTGCAAATTACTTTATTTTAGATTCCTGGGGTCACATGCTGCTTCTTCTTCTTTTAACTTCAGGAAGTCTGCAGGGATATTAATGGTACCTATAAAATGTGGTATGAGGAAAAGGTAGGCCTAGGTTTACTTAAAAGATACTAGTTGCATTTTTTTCCTCAACACCTTTATGTTGTGTAAAGAGCCCACAAGAAAAAAATAAAATTAAAGGGCAAGAAGGAGGATGTGGGTAACCACAGACCGGTCAGCCTCACCTCCATCCCTGGGAAGGTGATGGAACGACTTATCCTTGGTGCCATCTCTAGGCATATCAGGGACAAGAGGGTTACAAGGGGCAGTCAACATGGCTTCACCAAGGGGAAGTTGTGCTTGACCAACCTTCTAGACTTTTATGAAAACACAACCAGGTGGCTAGATGATGGCAGAGCAGTGGATGTGGTCTATCTTGACTTCAGCAAAGCATTTGGCACGGTCTCCCACAGCATCCTCGCTGCCAAATTGAGGAAGTGTGGATTAGATGAGCAGGTAGTGAGATGGATTATTAACTGGCTGGTGGGAAGAAGCCAGAGAGTGGTGGTCAATGGGGCAGAGTCTAGTTGGAGTCCCTCAAGGGTTGGTACTGGGTCCAGTACTATTCAATATATTCATCAGTGACCTGGATGAGGGAACAGAGGGCACTGTCAGCAAGTTTGCTGACGATACAAAGCTGGGAGGAGTGGCTGACACGCCAGAAGGCTGTGCTGCCATCCAGAGAGACCTGGACAGGCTGGAGAGCTGGGCAGGGAAAAACTTGATGAGATCTAATAAGGGAAAGTGTAGGGTCTTGCACCTGGGCAGGAACAACCCCAGGTTCCAGTATAGGTTGGGAGATGATCTACTAGAGAGCAGTGCAGGGGAAAGGGATCTGGGAGTCCTGGTGGACAGCAGGATGGCCATGAGCCAGCACTGTGCCCTTGTGACTGGGAAGGCCAGTGGCATCCTGGGGTGCATTAGAAGGGGTGTGGTTAGTAGGTCAAGAGAGGTTCTCCTTCCCCTGTACTCTGCCTTGGTGAAGCCGCATCTGGAATATTGTGTCCAGTTCTGGGCCCCACAATTCAAGAAGGACAGGGAACTGCTTGAGAGTGTCCAGCACAGAGCCCCCAAGATGATTAAGGGAGTGGAGCATCTCCCTTATGAGGAAAGGCTGAGGGAGCTGGGCCTCTTTAGCTTGGAGAAGAGGAGGCTGAGGGGGGACCTTATTAATGTTTATAAATATATGCAGGGTGAGTGTCAGGAGGATGGAGCCAGGCTCTTCACAGTGCTGTCCAATGGTGGGACAAGAGGCAGTGGGTGTAAGCTGGAACACAGGAGGTTCCACTTAAACTTGAGAAGAAACTTCTTTACTGTGAGGGTAACAGAGCACTGGAACAGGCTGCCCAGGGAGGCTGTGGAGTCTCCTTCTCTGGAGACATTCAAAACCCGCCTGGACACCTTCCTGTGTGATCTCATCTAGGTGTTCCTGCTCTGGCAGGGGGATTGGACTAGATGATCTTTCGAGGTCCCTTCCAATCCCTAATATTCTGTGATTCTGGGACATGAGTGAGTCTGAATAATGAAGTATTTTCTTCAAGACAAATCTTTTAGCCAGAGCACAGTGAAAAAAGGCACTACAAGACACAAAGCCTTAAACTTACAAGTTAATTGATTCAGGGAGCTACTTAAGTCACTCACCTTGGAAGCTCTGTTCTGCACAGGATCTTGAGCAGGACTCCAATACTGATCTATGGTTGGCTACTATAGAATCTGTGTTTCTAAAGCAGTATCATTTTGGACAGATATTCCACAATAAATGGCAGCTGGATAGCAACAGTAGCAAAATACAGTACCCTACTGAAAGCCACTCAAGAGGTTCATCATGTGAGCAGTCTTGCAGAAGAGAATTAGCACGTGAAGAGGTTAGACGAAATGGGCAATGGAGCCAATTCTGTCTATTGCTAAAACCTAGAGTGCATTTTATAAGGAGAATTTCAAATCAGTAGAATCTTTCCAAACCAAACAGGTGTGTGTGACCACTGTGGTTTAGGAGTATTAATACTACTGCTGTTTTCCTTTTTCTGGGGTGTGTTAGAGACAGCTTTCCACTTTCACATTAAATTTCTTCTATTTCCTGTGTAATTCAGGATAAACAGCTTTATGGCTAACAGCTATGCTTATCTCCCCTTTCTTTTTTTAAAGGCAAATTACCTCAGTTTTCCATGGAACAATGAATTCCATTAATTCATTTGAGATGTAACAAAAATATTAAAAAATTCAAACAAGCAATGTCCAAATAATAATTTGTTTTGAATTCTGAGAAGTCTTTTTCTTCACAAAAGCTATCCTTGTTCCACTTTCTCCTGGTGTTACTTTTGGTATTACAACACTGAGTAACAATTTTTAAAGCAACTAAGAAAATTAATTCCCAAGGAAAAAGGTGATAGTGTGAACATTGGTTGGCAGTGTTGAATTTTTTGAGTCTTATGACAAATTTAGTAAGCAGATATAAAAGCATTTAAAACTCATCAATAAAACCTCATCAACCAATTTTGTGAGAGAATATACATAACATGCTAAAAAGACCATGAAAAACCAAAGTCCAAAATCTGGAGTATGTGAATGCACGTATGATTTAGTTGGAGTCAGCGATCTAGCATGTTTACAACAGGGATGAATGTGATCACATACACAGGCTTTGTTTATTAAGGAACTGTCATAAAGCATGAAGCATGCCACTTGAAGGTTAGGAAGCTCAGAATGATACTACAACAACTTCTTAACATTAGTGAATAAAATAAATGCTTTTCTTTTTCATTTGATATGTCTAAAATAAAACTACAAATGACAGATAAGGGACAAATGTCTGCTCCTTAAACACACAGGATAATTCAGAGGCTGTGCATGAGCTCCGTCCTACTTTTTATTAGTATATATCCATGTGCATAACTTTAAACCTCTTGCTTACTTCAAAATTGTCCCACTGATCCAGGATGTTTGCATTGGTTTCTTCATATAGTAAAGCCACTTTAGACAATAGTATTTCAGGATCAAGATGAAAAAGCAGAAAGCCTAGAGTGACTTCTGAATTTGAACACAATCTGCAGCATCACCTGTCAAAAAGCCAAGGAGCTTTTATGTGACAGTGTAAGAACACAAGCTTAGTATCCTTAGTTGGAAGGGATCATCTTCACACAGGTAGAATTGTAACTGCTTGTGGAAATACTCCACATCCACTCCAGCACAAAGTTAACTAGACTGGATTAATTCAGGCACTACAATAATTCAAGCTAGTCCAATCAACCTGACACTGTATGTGAGCTCTCTTGTTTCTTCATATGTGTAAACAACGGAGGTAGTGACCAAAGTCTGGCAGAGGTAAGACTGTCAGTGAGTCAAGGTAAGTAAGTCCTCCAGTGTTCATCATTATGCCATGTAAGTCTGATTTACTTCACACTGACTTAGGTAAATTAAATTTCAGTCAACAGTGATGTATGTAGATCAACAGCTTTTTGTGCATCTGGTTTCCTTCAGCATGGACTTAAGTTATAATGTATTGCTGGAACACTTTCCCATTCCTTTCCTCATGTTTTTCAGGCTTGGGGTAATCTTCAGACAAGGGAGCACATAGAAAAGCTACATATACAAAAGCTAAATTTATGTGACCCATCACTGATTTGTAGTTGCAGTCTGCTGATCTAGTTTATTTCTGCAAATTTAGCAAGTTACACTGACCCTTCTCAGCTGCATTCCCATAATAAGTCTCAATAAAAACATTGTGGCAGGTTACAGAAGCAGTCTTGATCACTTGTTTTTGCCTTCTTTTGCAGAAGAGATTATTTATAATCTTGTTTCTCTTAAAAAATCCAAAATTGTTAAAGCCCTCATAGTAGGTTTTTAGGCAACATTCATTACAATCACTGAAGTCCCAGCTGCTCAGAACATGAGCAGTCATTTAAGTCTTCAGGTTCTGTCTGCGACCTTGACCTTGCTAGTTTAAAACCATCTGGCCTAGTCACGATCTTGTTTCAAACTGCAGCTACAGTGCAATCCTGCACCAAATGCTTGCAACCAATTTTTCTACAAGTCCTTCTGTAAAATTTGGCAACAACATAACACAGCTTTGTGAACAGTGTTTTTTTAAATAAGAAGGAGAAATAGAGACAGTGTGATCTGACATCAACCAGAAGAGGATTCTCCTTCTGTAAGCAGAGCTTACCAAACACCCATTTGGTGGTGGGCAGGTCAGATCTGAGCCACCAGTAGAACAGCTGGGAGGCAGAGCAGCTTCATAAGGGAGCAAGTTAGCTCAGTAAGCAATGAGTGTATATAATTTAATAAACAGATTGAAGGACATTTCTTGCAAACATATGAACAAAATATTCTGCTAGTACAGCTATCATCTAGTATAGGAAATTACATCATTGGTGTTTCACATTTCTCTTCCAACACCTTATTTTTTTAATATGTTAATTTTATACACACTAATTGATCCCCTTCACACTTGACAGGAAAAATACATACCACCAAGTTGTGCAATTGTTTAATTACATTATCTCTATAATTAAAAAAGTGGATCTCAAGGCCTTTTTCCACCTTCCTGAAATGTGTGCGATCCTTTTCTGTGGAGTATCTGTGGGCAGTCTGCCATTTGCATGAATACCTAGTAAAATCCCAGTGATTTGGATGAATCATTCAATCATTTGGGTTTGGTTTTTTTTTGTTAATATTATATAATATTAACAATTAGATAATATTTTGTTAATATTGAAGTTTGTTAATATTATTTGAAGTATCTTGTATGCTTAAGTTTAACTCAAAATTTTCAGGGCGGAAAATACTTTTTTGTTTGTTTTAGGTTTTTTTTTTTCATCTTTTATTTTACTGTGAAAAAGAAGAAACTATTTAAATACCCTCTCAGTAGATATGATGGTTATCAAAGACAAACATTCTATAGATCAGAGAGCAAGTAGCAGGACTAAAAAAAAAAAAAAGGTAGGTTAGTTAAGTCTATTTCATCACCTCCTCCTCAAATAAAATAAATGCTAAATCAGCTCTAAATATGGAAGCACCACAGAATTCAGAGAGAGAAGCATCCAGTTTCAGAAGGATGAATGAATATAAAAGGAAGGTTCTGACTGTTTTAAAGCTTAGTTGAATTAATATGAAAGGAAGCAGAGACGAAAGGTAGAGGGTTGAGAAAAGCAAAAAGCTTCTAATACTACTAATTTTACTGAATGTTTCAAAATATCCCATACTGCTGTCATAAAAGCAGTATCTGATCTTAGAAATGTATCTATTATGACAGAGGTGAAAAAGTCCAGATTCACTGACAGATGAGGTAACACCACTGCAAACATTCAGGTCAATATGCAGTGGTAACAATCAGCTGTGGTTGTCAGAAAGTGTTACAGCAGATGGATGATCACAGCATCATTATCACATGTTCTGGATACCAGCCACGAGACAGGACTGTCTATGTGTGTTCCCCACCAACAAGAGACAGCACTGGGGCTAAACAGCATAACTAGATTCTTTTATTTTATTATATTTCAATATCTGTCTTATTTATGCTTGTCTTGACCAAAACATACTCTTAAAAATATACTGCAAAAACCAGATAAAATACTTGTTCATTTTTGAGTTAGGTCTGGATAATGGGTACTCCAGACCTGTTCATCCCTTTAAAATGAACTACTTTTAATACTGGCATTGTGTAAGTATGCTCAAAAGCATAAAACTAAAATAGAAGTGAAATAAGATCACCGGTTTTGCTTACAAGCATACCCAAAGATGGAAAATGTTGCCTTTACTGAGACAACAGTGATCCCCATCTCATTATTATTTTTAAAAGGAAAAAAAAAAATCAACAAAAAACCCCCAACTTGTTTCATTAAGTCAGAACTGACACAACAATATTACTACTGAAGAAAAAGATCTGAACTTTCTTGAAATTCAAGTCTACTTTCACAATACCACTGGAGAGACACATTAGAAAAAAAAAAAATTAAATCTTTATCTGAATCTCCTCAGAATTCAAAATGGGATTTTGTTTGGAATAATTCTGTGGCCTTGGAGATGTATTAGGTCCTTTTGAAAGCATATTTTTAATCTAACAACCAAATTTTTACTAATAGTGAACTCCCATCCTATTTACTGAAGGTTTATCTGAACAAGAATAAAAAGGAACTTCAAGACAGCCTTGTAATTCTAAGTGATTACATGTCCTCTTAGAACTGCTTTAGTAGAGATAGAAAGTGATATGCTGATCACTGATTTTTTTTTTCCTTACAAAAAAGTTATGAACATCATGTTTCAGTGCTAAATCTTTTCAAACTTATTGAATAAAAATGAGTAGACATCTTATTAAATAAGGTTTGGGGTTTTTTTCATTAAGTTTAATCTGTGCACTATTTCAAGTTACATATCTTTCAGATTCAGCCTTATATTTTTTTAAATGAAAAACTTAATCCAAATCTCCCCACTGGTGTAATCAATATCCTGCCAAAATATGGTTCATACGAAGACTTTGTGACCATCTGAATGTACTAGCAAATGTGAGATCTTTCAGATAAAATGAAGGAAAGTTGCCTATTTTGAGTCTTTCAGCCAAAAATACCCTTCCAAATTTCCAGATATCTGTAAATAGTTCACTACTTTAGTTCTTTCTCACCCATTAAGAAGCTACCAAACAGCTAGCAGCCAATCTGCACCTGGAAACTCCAGGTTAAAAAGCTAGAAGCAAACAAGATGCTAGAACCATGTTTAGCAAGTTGAAATTCTGAATTTGGCCAACCCAACTAGCCAAGAAGGCTTCTGCAGGCTATACCAGCCACAATTTTTGAGCCCATTTGGCTAAAAAAGCCAAGAGCCCCTTTGGCTTCTACAGAACACACTGCAGTAATCCGTTCTGGAGGTCAAAAGACATGATTATCCACGTAATAAAGTGAAAGCACATATTAAAAATTAAATCAACAGAAATCCTGTTCTTCTAGCCAAGGACATCTCCAGAGAAGGTAGCAGAAATAATCAGTCATGAACTATAAACTTTGGGGCAAAACCAGTACCAATCTTTCCATATTTGATCCCTCTTCTGACCAATAACCATCATCCACACCATGTGGTGCTGACCTCAGCTTCTCCTACACCTGTCTAGCTCATGTCATATTGCTCTTTTTATTCCTAAACCTGCTCTTAGCAAAGATTTCTATACAGCAGACTACCGGGGCAGTGTGGCTTGATCCTACTTCAACAAAGAATATTAGCTATAACTATCAATGCAGTTATCAGAGGTATGAGTAGAGTGGGAACGAATCCAGGTGACAGGTTACATTTCCCATTTCTCCTTCTACTGAGGAAATATTAGCTTCTAAGCTAGTTGGGGAGCCAAAATAAGGTGCAAAACTTGCATGAGATGGCTACAAAAAGACAAATATGGCCTTCATCAATAACCAAGAGTGACCTGGGAAGTGGGAGAACTAGACAAGGAAATCCGGGACACAACAGAGTTGGACTAGAGAAGTGTGGTTGTATTTGAAAAGGGCTGGTTAGGGCTCTTCTGAAATAATTTTGTCATGAAACTTCAACAGAGTACAAATTAATAAAAATTAAGGAGGGAAACTGCAAAAGCTTAAACATGGTATTTCTTTTTGAGTTGCATTTCTTGTCCTTCTGAAATGGGAGGACTGCTGCTCTGCACTGGTGAATACATAACCAGCAATATGAACCAGCAACATGAACCAGCTAGATGAGTTAACTCATCTGCCTACGGGGAAAACAGCAACTGTGCCTCCAATCCATTGCTCCAGTCACAGTGACTAGTGCTAGGCACTAATGAAGGAGTACGTAAATTCCATGGGCATTTGAAGTTGAAGAAAATTACTGCTGCTTGGGTGTGTTAGTACGACTGCTCTCCTCTTTCAAAGAGGCTTTCTCCTCTGCTGTTGCAGGATTTACAGTTTTCTGCTACAAACCCTTTAACACTATGAACCTGCCACAGACCACCACTAGAGACTAAAATATTTCAGTGTATGGCACAATTCTCCCACAACATATGGATAGCTCATTAATGGTTAGAGTGGTTGAAGTCACCCTGTGAAGGCAAAATGCACTTGCAGCCACAGATCAGAAAGAGTCCTCTAAAAATTATCGCTCTGGCTTCACGTGACCTCCTCTTGTAACTGTACAGTTTTGAGAAAACTAGAACAATAGTCTAAAGTCATAGTTTATAATGACTCTTTGAATTACTTCTCAAAGTTGTCATGTTTTTACACAGACCCATCTAAATTATGTTAGTCACAAAACCTTCTTGCCCATGAAAAGGATTCTTTAGTACCAAACTACACAAAAACACTGCATTGCCACAGTTTTTCATCATCATGTACTTTGCTCTAAACACACATAGTTTGGCTTTGCCCAACAGAGAAAATAGTCTGTATTAGAAGCCAAATTTAGAACACAAATTCAGGCTTGCAACATGTCTGGAACAGGCCTTCTTCAGCCACCCTTTCAAACTTCTGTGTTAGTTTCAACCCAAGAAGGACACTAGATAATCACTTCACTAGTTTTCTGAAGAGGTGGCAAACCAACAGAGACCCTATTTCTGCTTAGACAGAAATGCTTTACAGTTCCTCCTTGCTGTCAGGACTGTTTTTCCTGATCATTTATAATTATTAGAAGGGACAAGGCCAGAATTTGAAGCTTTGTAAATTAAAAAAAAAAATAATCTTTTCAGCAAACACAGAATTAAAAGAGTCATGTCCAATGTTTGCTGTGTCTAATAAGAACATATCTGAGTTACAAAAATACAAAAGTGCAACCATTTCAAATAGAAAATTTATTTTAATCAGTGGAAATTCTGTAGGAAGACAGAAAAAAAATACTCAGAAAAATGCAAAGCAACAGAGCTGTTCTACCTTTGTTTCTGCCTTGGGGTGAAAATATGGGAGCTTGGTCACGATTAACACATTCGTTACATTGTAATTCTTGGATGTGTGCTTCCTTCTGTATCTGGAGACTGGCAGATTTCACTGCCAAAGCAACAATGCAGTGAAATGACTCTCTTTTTGGAAGCATTTTAGTCATGAATGCAGCTGGTACCTAACAACAGTGAACAAAATTAAAAATTAAGCCAGTAAAGTGTTTATAAAATCTGAAACTCCCAGTAGTTAAATAGCAATTTAGCATTGCTTTACAGGCACTAACCACTTTCACTTCACTTGGCACGGCACCCAGCAGGGCCATACAGTATTCCGAGGAGTTTATTTTACAGCACGGCGAATGAAACATTCAGATAGCTTCTCCTAGCAGCTTAGCTAGTTTGTGTTTCTTGATAATTAACAAAAGTGCCATACCACTCCCTTGATAAAACAAAGGCATTAAGAAAGCCCAGGTTGGTGGGGAGGGAGGAGGAGGATTAGATTGCTGGGAGCAGGCTTGCATAGCTGTGACAGTATTGCTCTTCTTCATGTTTATGGAAGCTCTGGGAGAGGTTGTGTTTCGGACAAAACAGGATAGCTATCTTTAACATGTGACATATAGATATATATACACACACCCTCTAGTATATCTCTCTCATTATATACTCTCTCCATATATATACTCGCTCTCTACATATAAAAATATATATATATATCCTCTGCTCTTCTGTCCTTATCACCTCTTATGGAAGGAGGAAAATTTTATTTGGAGCAACTCTGAGGGGGGAATCCTCAGATATATTTTATCCCACGTGCCCATCCACAGGTAGGCAGCCAGAGGGACTCACCGCTGGAACACAGCACAGGATATTTCTGAAATAACTGACCACCCGAATATGCTACTAGATTTGAAAAAACTCAAGCTGTGTTGTTTTTATCTTTCAAAGCTATAATACAAGGAGTATTATTCATCACTTATTTTGGTCACTCTCCAGACTAGAATTCCTTCCAGCTGGTTATCATGAACACTTCCTTGACAGTCAAGCATCTCTTGAAGCTTGCAAACTACTCAGGTACATGGCTGAACAGCCTTTCAGAACTCGTTAAAGAGAATACCTCAGGATGTACCTACCAGGCCCACTGATCACTCTGAACACAACCCAGCTCACTGCAGACAAAGACAGACACGTAAAGATATCCATTGACACCTAAGCTGTAAATGCCTGATGACACAGAGAAAACATGTTAAAAGCTGTGAAAAAGAAGGAAGATTACTTCAATGAGTATAGTTAAAATCTTTCTTCTAACCACATCCTCCAATACTGGTTACTTTACAAAACAGTCTAGACATGTAGCTGGCACACTCTTTAGTGCTGTTTTAATTTGACAGAAGCCACTACATACAGACTCAAAATAAGAGCATCCTTGGCTCTAGGGATACCAATGCCATTTGTATTCTCATATAGCTCTCTGCGTCATGGTATGGAGCAAAAACAAGCTCAGAAAGCAACCTACCCTTGGGGCAAGTCTTCCTACTTTATAATCAGCATTATCCTGGTGAGTGCAGGCACAGGAGGCTTCCCTGATAGATCTGTATTTTAGCCATTTAGCTTATAAAGGAAGAGCCCCTCACAGTCATACCCTTAACTTAAAAATACAGATGTGCAGGAATGTGTTATCTGCTACATTACAGAAACATAATTATTTTAATTATTAATCTCCTTGGCTTTTGCTGCAGCCATATATTTCAAAACAAATATTTCAACCTCTTCATCAAACTCTGTAGCAGTTATTCCTATTCAGTTCTTTCTCCAATCCTTCTCCAGTCATTGAACAACTTATGCTGTCTGTCACAAAAAGTTGCTGTGTTGATGTGACACCCTCACACTTCAGCCCAAATGCAAATTTCTCCTGACTCCTTCTTTTGCTGATTTTAACAGCTGCAATTAACAATTTCTTCAGCACTGTAAATAATGTAATAGCTTTCTGACAAGCCTGCAAAAAGCCATTTTTGTTGCAGTTATTTTAACGTAATATTTGGTCAAGCTACTTCTGAGTCATAACAGCTTATAAAGTCATCACTTTCCTATATATCTCTAGTATAGAACATTTGCATTCACAAAAAACATACTAAAGTTTCAAGCACTGCCTGTTATCTGTCTTTCAGAAAGAACTTAAAAATGTCTATACAGAATTTTACAGGCTGTGTAGTCTGATCAGAGGTGACCTTAGCATTGCTATTGAAACAGTTACAGACCTCTCAAATAAAGAAACTAAGTAGCACACTGATACCACCTCAGACTCCAGATGCCCTGATAGATACCAGCTCCCATTCCACACCACTAAGGACAAGTGGGTGGTTGAAGCCATAACTCAACACAGAGAAAACTGTCACGAAGGTAAAAAGTAATCCGTCATGGGTAAACGCTTATAACTAGCAGCCTCACTTATGACAGTGAGGGCTGGAAAACAAAGGCTACAAGTCTGCCTTTGTAACAAAAAAGTTCCCCTTTCATTAGGAGATTGCCCATAATTTTCTGTTTAGAGCTTCTCATCTTCACCAACAGTAATTTGAGAACCATCTTTTGGAACTTCTTACGTGAAAGTTGCCCAACTTCCATGGTTATAAATACAGGTGAAAATCCAGGAGAGAAAATGCACTCAATTTAATCTAATTCCAATGGCTTTTCAACAGCTCAGATCTTCTGTCTTTTTATTTCTGTAACTTCATCCTCATTTGCTCCAGATTCCAGTATGCAGCCTCTCTTCCAGGACATGGACAGAAATCAAACACGTAAGCAATAAACATGTCCACTGTGGAACGTTTACCCATTTTTGAACTTGAAGGCAGAGAACAGACAAAGGATCTCGTAACCTTCAAAAAATGAATGGAAAATGTATTCTTTTTCTTTACCACTTACGGTTAGGGGGAAAAAAAAAAAAAATCAGAGTAGAAATGCACTTGCTGGCCATCAGCTCCACTCAATGTATATATTTGGTACTGTGCATTTCAAGTTATTCCTGCTTACACACAAAATATACTTTTTAATTATTGTTAGAGCTGTAAGTATCCACAAAAACCAAAGTATCCACACAAAATGATGAATGATCGACAGGTTGGAGAACCTGCCTTATGAGGAAAGACTGAAGGACTTAGGTCTTTTCTGCCTGTAGAAAAGAAGTTTCAGGGAAGACTTCATCACGGTATTTTAGTACTTAAGAGGGATGGAGGCTCTGCCTTTACAAGGAGCCATGTGGGGAATACAAGGGGAAACAGGTACAAGTTGCATCAGGAGAGGTTTTATCTTGATACAAGAAATAACTTTTTTACAGTGAGGACAGTCATGTAAATGACCTCCCCAGGGACATAGTGGAGTCCTCATTGATAGAGGTTTTCAAGACGCCATTGGGACAGGGTGCTCAATAATCTCATCCAGGCTCCCTTTCCCATGAAAGGTTGAGAAAGATGATCTTTAGAGGTCCCTTCTGTTTTGGGCTATTCTATGAAAATCATGCTGTTCTGCTGACTTAATCAGAAAGTTTGTAATCTATTTGCTAAAAGCTATCATAAGTCACTTGAACTGTGGAGGTCTGTGTAGAAGAGGTTTAGTCTTCATGTCTTTTCACCACAAACTGTCAGCAATCAGACTTTAAAAAGCAACTTCAAACCAAAAATGGTTCCTCTACTCCTGAAACAAAGTAATCAGGAAAGAAAAATCACAAAATGATAATACATAGTCTTTGAAATAAGGGCTGGAAAAAGTCTTACTGTACATGGGCAGCCTAACTGGAAGTTTCAAGCGAAGTATCCCTGACATTGCTGTGACGATCCATACATGAGACAGAAGCATGTGTACTGAAGTATTTCACAGTGATGCTGCCAGGAAAGGTATAAGCAATGTTTCAGAGACTCTTGGTCACACAGTAGCTAAAAATGTAAGCACATATTAATCTCCACTTCCTGGAGACTTAACCCTTCAGTGGCTGCTATGGGTGAAGGAGAACGACCATAAGCACTGACTGAGGGCAACACAGAGATGTTCCACTATTGCAATCTTTTTGCACTGGGTGAGATTTGCCAGTCAAAAGATATGTTTAAATATGCATTAATTTAAATAACCTTGCTCACTTCATCCTTTCAAAGATGGTCTGAAAAGACAGAAAACCTGGCAAAGTTCTGGTACTATAATTAGTTTGTAATTTTTTCTTGCTAGACTTGATCATTTTCTACAAGGATCAATTTACAAATCCCTTTTGACCCAAGCATTCTGATACCACTGCCCAATGTGCATTATATGTAAAAACTACAAACTCCTCTACCACATCATGCAAATCCGAGGGTATAAAGAAGGGAACTTGTTAGCAGATCCAAGACTACCATCTTTTTCAGTGAACTTCAGGAGGCCTTCGGAAAATAATTTCATTTCTATTTCTGTATGCCTTCCTTCTAGTTCTAACAAGAGTCTCACTTTAGGGATTCACTGAATAACTGTTCACTAAGAAACCAAGGTTAATCAAACCCTCCTACATAGGCTTGAGGCTTAGCCACTAGTAATTTTATATTTAAGATTTTATCTTCAATCAAGTTTTTAAGCAAAAATTACAATTAGTCTAATAGAAAACCAGCATCTGATACACAGCTTTGCACTGCTGACGAGACACACTGAAGCAGATCTTGGCTTCAATTAAGTCAACTGATGTTATCATATAAAACAGTGAACGTAGCCGCCTGCACCTACAGCATGTGTTAGAGATGTTTCAAGTGACAGTTGTTGACTTTTTAGAGTCCTTTAATGAAAGTAATAAAGGCAGAGCCCCCACAACTGTGGATCTAATAAACCCAAGCAAATCTGAAGTTGTTCAAACTCTTAAGAGCTGCCCTCCAACCTACACCTTAATTTACATGCTAAGGGTATGAAAGGAAAAAAAAAAAAAAAAAAGAGGATAGTGAAGGACTGGCATCTGAATGATCATTATTTACCTTAATTCCAATCAGTAAAATGGACTTTTATTTCTGCTTCAATTGTCAAGGCTCCATGATAATTATCTTTTTAAAAACTGTTATACTAAAATAGAAATAGGAGAGCAAAGCAGGGGAAAACTCAACTAATGAGAGAGCGCAGGAATATGCCTCTATCTCGAATAGTGTTAGCCTAAATCCGACATGCTCAGCTTCTTGGCAATAGGGTTGTTTCAATTTCTTTATCCCTTTACCCTAAAAATTGCTGCACTCAGAATACCCAGTTTAGCCTTCAGACAGACTCATTGACAATATCTGATCCTCAACAGTGTTCAGTGGAAGGAATCTCACCTAAACATCCCAGCACTGCCATTTACGTCTCACTTCAAAGACACAGATTACCTTTTCTGCCTGAAATATTTTTATGCAAATCATTCTATTTTTTTTAATTGCTTTTAATGTAGACTATACTTTGTTTAACTTTTTTAGCTTTCAAAGAGGCAATAAAAAGTTGATTTGGGATACTTTTAAAGGGAAAAACAAGAACACACAAAAACACATACTCTTTTTCTTCAGATGTTAAGGATAATCTCCTTTTGAATAACCTCAAAACGTGTGAAGAAGAAATGAGGCCTTTGGAGCAGTATCATTTTGGGCTGCAGAACAAACCTCACTGATTATTTACTGCAGCGTGTACCTGTTGAAGTCATACATACTGAATGGTGACCTCAAGAGCATGATACTCCAGAAACAGGGCTGCAGCTATAAAGGGTTACTATTAATCCCTCAGTGGAAGATTCCACCTGAAATACAACAGGAGGAGAGTTTAACATTCACATTGTGACTAATTTCATACCAAATCAAGGGCACATTGGCTAGCAGGAAGTATTCATCATATTCTAGGCTGACTGGAGCACAGCATTTTGATCCACATTGGCAATTTTGCCTTGCTTCTCCTGTTACTTGATAACCTTACACCTCAGAGGTTATCAGGATCCAACACAGTCTCCATCATGGCCTTGGTGGGGAAAACTAAAGGTAAAGAAGGGCAAGGATGCCAAGCAGGTCCATATTTCAGAAAGATACTCTGTGGTGCTTTGTGTGTGATTCCAGTGACTAGCAGCAAAATTAGGCTTGAGGGGAAAGAAACATACACTGAGAACAGCAAAAGGATCTGAAGAAGCAAGATAGAAGCCTCAAGGTCTTTAGCCAGCACATGCACAGCTGCCACACACACATCCCACCGATCTGTCAGGTGCTTTAACTCACAGTTAAAACCAGCACTTCCAAGACAACTATTGACACGATAATATGTTTATCTATCTCTTAACATCTCCCTACAGCACATAACATAGGAGAGGTAATCACTTCCACCATTTCATTCATACTCCTCCAGCTCATGAACATGGCAACACAACCAGAGCTTTCTCAAGCTTCCACCATCACTCTCTTCCTCAGAAGTATCCAGTCCAACAGATACTGCTACTTTCTTCTGAAGCAAGTTAAGCACTAGCTTCTCGTACACAAGATGGATGGAAGAACAGAAGATCAATTTCTTTGGAAGGACAAAGGGTGCACTGACAAGAAAGGAGATGGCCCTCCACTTTTAAATGAACAAAAACATCCACCTACTTCCACTCCTGTATGTTTGGATTTACTCTGGTCACTGAAAGGATTATATACAGCCTGAGCTACTGCTTGCTGTTTGCTTACAAGCGTTACAAACAGGTTGAGGTATGCTTCCCTTGTTCTTTACTGTTGGGGCAAAACAACAGGATGTTGGGGGAACACAGAGGTATTTCTCTAGTAGCTATGAGCTAGAAAGCAACAAGCAAACATAGTTAACAGTAAAATACATCCTTAGCACAGTCAAGAGCTTTGGGATCACCATAATTTAAATGCAATGACAAGTCAAAACATACTAAGACAGTATCTATAAAATCTCTTTGTTTGTCAAGTTTAGTTGACATTTGTCTGCACAGGCACAGTCATTGTGAGAAACAATAGCTGTGGGAAAGGACAGAAGTTGAGCTGCATAATTGCACAACTTGTATAAAGCAAAGTTCAAAAAAAACCAAAACAGAAAATAGCCACATCTATCCACAATATCTTAATTAACAAACACAAGAATACAAGAAGATAATGGGACAGTACTACTCAGCATCAAAGATCAAGATGTCAGCACAGTAACCTGCGTCAAGTTTTGTATACCTGACTAGAAAAGCAGAGCTTGAATAACCTTGGTTTTTTAAACTCTTGAATAACCTTGTTTTGTAACCTTGTTTTGTGAACACAAAAAGTTTGTCTCAAGTTGGAAGCAAGCAAGCAAAAAAGGCATAGATGTGTCTATCCAAAGTGGTCAGTGAGTGGTCTGCAGAAGTTGCCATCATAGCACAACTAGAGAAAAATAGCTTAATGGATGACACTTGATTTTCTAAAGTTCCAACCTTTTGAATTTTTTGCATCTGTTTACTGCTGCAGCAGCTACAAACTACTTTTCTACATGTTCAAGGCCTCTTAGGCATTACAGCAAAGCCAAAGAATAATATGTTACAAACAGGTCTGAAATAAGAAGCTAGATAGAAATTTTGGCTCTCTTTTAGGAATGATATGCATAAAAAGGAGAAAGAAATACAGAAAGAAACTGTGTGATTTTTACCTGATATTGTTCTTAAATTGATCAGATCTGTACAACATCAAAAAGAAAATTGCACAGGGGAAAGTTAAAGATTAAGAACTTGAAGAAAACCTAAGGATAGAAGAAAATCCTTAGGTCGCTAGAAATGGTAGAGGAAAACCACAGAAAGACAGTTTGCTTTCATGCTCTGGATTACAGAAGACAGCTGAGAGTGTGAAAAAGGTACAGAGTACCAATACTTTACCTTTTACAGACAGTCATCATATTAGTGGTTTAGTGGGCATACACAGACTAGAAGTTAAATTGGAAGAGATGTGTGACAGAACTCCTCTTAGCAGGAGCAAAGAGTTTGGATGTGAAAGTGAGTCAGTCATTGAAATGACAAAGAACAGGAAAGACCAAAGACGATGGGACTAAACTATATCCATGCTGAGAGTGGGGAGGAAAAAGAGGGGAACTGGGTGGCAGGGAGAAGAGGAGGCAAATTGAAGATCATGACATGAAAGTTGCAAGTGTAAAGTACGTTAAGAGACCAACTCGAAAGGAAAAGGTAATAAAGGCAAGTTACTTCTTTCTTCCCTTCCTTCAATAGGCCTGTCAATGACATGTCTAGACAGTCACGTCAAGAACTCTGGCTACCTTACTTGTTTCCTTTGCAGTCTGACATCCCTAACAGTTTTACATTATAAGATACCTGCAGGTCATTCTACAACTCTTGTACAAGCTTAAAATTAAAAAAATAAACATGAAATACGCTGACAACCTGGAACTTAGTGTTAAAACTGATATTCACAGTGATCATTAACTAAAATATATTGGAATTTTGATTTGTGAGGATCTTTTAAACTATATGAAGCTAAACAAGTGTTATTTATAAATTACCTCTCAAGATTAAGGTAATCATTTTGGCCATTAACTCTCAGAATATCCATTCTTGATTTCCCTTTTCACCTAGCAAGCTTATTCTTTAAGAACTCTTACAAACCCACTCACTTTTTGCTTACATATATGTAAGATTGCACAAGGACTGATGGCATTGTACTTGTTCAGATAGGATGAGATTGCTTTGTTTGCTGTAAATGACCGAGTTCCAAGAAAGTTGCATAAAGTAATCTTAACACATTGCCAGCAAAATCTTAATCCCGACAAGATAAAATTCCATACTGTTTTCAAATAAGCTTAGTGGCAAGAGCTATGGGATGAACTGCTACCAAAAAGAGTTTTTGGGGAGCTCACATAACAATTACACACTGACAAAAACGGAAGCCAACTATACTTGCACACCTGAAGTATTCTGCACTGTGAGAAACTTATCTGCTGAGTGTCCATTAGTTGCTTGCTCACTTGCTTGCAAGGAGTGTTTTGGTTTGCCTTAAAAAAAATGAAGCCAGTTTTATAGCATTATCAAAAAATGAGTTTATTGAGATGGTCACATACAAAGTACGACAAGCAACTGCATTAAAATAGTAAACCTAAGTCAGAAGTTCTAAACTACATAAAGCACAGTTCCATCACGCACCACTGACAAAAATCTTCTCAGCCAAATTACCAATAGCTGTTTGTTCAAGAGGTACGGTGCATCTTCTGCACAGTCTGTTTGGAACTAAGTAAGTCTCTGAAGATCAGTGTCCAGAAATTGAGTTACTGAATACCAGGCCAAATTTTCAGCCTGAAAACATCCAGTCTCTCTTTAGGTATTAGTCATTAGCAGAAAACAGGTGCGATGCAGAATGTGCATTTGGAACAGAGAGCGATTAGCTTACTGTTTTGTTTATTGAGACACTAGCTTTCAGTACTTTTAACGAGCTGACACGGGAAGAGACGCTCACAGCGAGCCACTAGAGAACGGCCCCTCTGCGAAGAGAAGGGTCGGCGGGTCGCACGCCAGCCGCGCACCTCAGCCCAAACACCGCGTCCGCCCCTGGACAGCGAAGGCCGCAGCCTCCATGCGGCCCCCGGAGCGAGGCCAGGCGGTGGCTCTCCCGGGGGCGGGTGGCACCACCTTCCTGTGGCGGGGCCGGGTCGCAAGGCGTCCTGGTCCCCGGCCGAGGCGCCGGGGAGCGCTGCCCACTGAGGGCCGGTGCTGCTGGGAGGGAGGCGGCGACGCGGGAAGGCAGCAAACGCCCCGAGCGCTGTAGCGGGGCCCCTCGGCCGGCGCCCGGCTACTCACCATCTCCTGCCTCAGGAGGTGAAGCTTCGTCTCCAGCCGGGCCAAGGCGGCGGCGCGGCGGCGGCGGGGGCCGGCGGCTGCGGCGGTGGTGCGGCCCGGGAGCTCCTCCCCGCGCAACGGCCGCGCAAGGCTCTCGGGCACTTTACGCCCCAGCTTTTGCTCGACGTCGCGGAGGTCTGGTGGCGCGCCGGGCTCCATGGCTTGACCTGGAGGGGCTCGCGGCGGCGGGACCAGCACTACCCGCGGCCGCCCGGCTGCTGCAGGGCCTCGAAGACGCAGGAATCCGCGGCAGCGCCAACGGCCGCTCCGCGCAAATAACACGCCGCAGACATGGGGATTTCCTGAGAGAACCGGACCCCCCTTCTTTGCCACCGGGTGGAAAGACAAAAGCCGGCAGGCGGGGGCGACGGAGAAAAGAAAAACTCTCCGTAAGCCCAGCAGGGGCGCGGCGCGCCCCGCCCCTGCTCCGGCTGCAGGACCGCGATATGCCCCACCAGCTGCCGCCTGCCCCGGGCACCACGACCCGAGTCATCGCGCGTCCTGTCCGGCTGTAACTTTAAAGCCCGCTGGCAGGTGGAAGAGGCGCGGCGCGGCCCGCCTACCGTAATACCTGGAGAAGAGGCGCGGCACGGCGGCGCCGGCGGAGCGCCCCCGCATGGAGTGCGCCCGCGGCCCGCGTGGAGCTCCCGGGCGGGGCCCGGGAACGGCGTGTTCCCGTGGGAAACGAGGAAAGGAAAGGGAGAGGGAGAGGGGGAGGGAAAGAAAAGAGAAGAGGAAAAAAAAGAAAAGAAAATGTGAAAATAAAATAGTCTTCAGAGCTCTGTGACCCTAGATCACTTTCTAGCAGCAGTAGGAGTGTACATACAATATGAATGTTATTCCCACACAACAAACAGGTTTTCTTGCAGATAGGCTGATTGTCCCCACCACATGCATTACTATGATTTACTATTACTATTACTATTACTATTACTATTACTATTACTATTACTATTACTATTACTATTACTATTACTGTTACTTACTATTACTATTCCCCCTTCTTTAAAAAGAAAAGTTGATAGCTGAGACAGTTGCTCTCACTCTGATAGTGAGGTGCGTGCTGGCTGTGTGGATAGTGGTGCTGGAAGTACCCTGTTGCTCTTCAGCCTGGGGTGTTACTGCCTGCACATGTCACAATGCTGAAAAACCTTTTAGATAGGAACTCTGGGGTATGAATAGCCCTATCCATGGAGCTGCAGCTGACACATGTCAGGGAGGTTGAGAGAGTGAGGGAAGCCAGTTTCTGCACACAGAATACCAGGTCCTTTACAGAAACTAGAATCACAAAAAGCGGTGTGGTGAGCTTGGGAAACTAAATATTGTTACAGCAAACCGGATGTTCTCTGTGAAGTAATTTAATCACTACTTTAAAATCTAAAAGTTAATGATCAAAGAACTTTGCAAAGGTTTAGTACAGTCAAGCAAAATTCCTACAGACATGAGTGATCATCTTATAGGTGCATTGATTTTAGGCAAGAACCATCTGGAAATCCTTTGTTTGAGACATATGAAAACACATTTATGTCCCTCATATTTGCCAGAACTCTTTAGTTCAGATGACAAAAACCCCAACAATATTCTTACCAGAATAGAAAGCCAAAAGCAGCCATATACACAAAATCAGAACCCTCCCTTTTACTGCTACTACCCTTAAATGTGTCCTACATATCTATTTTAATCTGCAGATATTTGGAGAACAGCTTCTGTATAATGTCAAATTAATATCTCAAATTAACATCTTGTTAAGGAAAAGTTTAAGTTTATATTACTGTTGCTATAATATTGAACTATACAAGAGGGATTCTTTGTTATACAACAAGTGCTTTATAAAAAAGGCCATTATTCAACTGTACTTGAACTTTATTTTTGAAGAGCTTTTTAAAAAAACAAGATCTGAAAAACTAATTTTTTAATTTAAGATTTCAGGTTACCTGAATTATCACGCTTTTTAAAATAAAAATGTAAGAAGAAATAACCCAAAGTTTCAAATTAGTTTTTTTTAAAAAAAGGGTTCCTATTGGTAAAAAAGTTCCCGAACCCTACTGTAAATAATCTGAAAATAATGAAAAGAGATTCCTTCTGTTGTTCCAGATGAGCAACATTCAGAAAAAAAACCTATATTCATTCATGAATTTATGCTTTACTATCTGATGGCCTGAATCTCACCTCCCACAGGCTTTGCATCAGTATAACAGTATGCATGTCAATGGCTTTACTCTTGAATTACAAAGATAAAAAGATATGCCTATGTTAAAGCCACCTTGTTAAATCTTCAGGGTTAACAGATTTGGTAGACTAATCTATGTTTTGAGGAAATAGGTTTCTCTTTAAGTAAACAAAAACATGTACATCAAACAGCATCTAAATTGTATTTTCATCCTGTGGAACAGATCCTCTATCTTAATTTTAGAATCAGAGAATATCTCAAGTTGGAAGGGACCCATAAGAATCAATGAGTGCAACCTCTTGCTCCTTACAGGACTATCTAAAAGTAAACCTTGTGACTAAAAGCATCATCCAGATGCTTCTTGAACTCTGACAGAATAGGTGCTGTGACCACTTTCTCAGGAGTCTGTTCCTGTGACTGACCACCCTCTTGGTGAAGAACCTTTTCCTAATGTCCAATCTGAACTTCCCCTGACGCAGCATAATTCCATCTCCTTGTGTCCTGTCGCTGGCCACCAGAGAGAGGGGATCAGCAGTTCCCCCTCTGCTACCCCTCTTGAGGAAGAGGCAGACTGGCATGAAGTCATCCCTCAGCCTTTTCCTCTCCAAGCTGAACAGGCTGAACCTCAGCCATTCCTTGAAAGTCTTGCCCACAAGGCCATTCACCATCTTGGTTGCCCTTGTCTGGACATACTCTGATAGTCTGATGTCCTTCTTATACTGAGGTGCCCAGACTGCACACAGTGCTGGAGGTGAGGGTACACCAGTGCAGTGTAGAGTTGCACACTTACTCTCCTTGACCAGCTAGCAATGCAGCGCTTGATGAACCCCAGGACACAGATGGCCCTTTGTGGCTTCCAGGGAACACTGTTGACTCACATTGAACTTGCCATCAACCCAAACCCCCACATCTCTTTCCTTGGCACTTCTCACCAGCCTATCATCCCCCAATTTGTATTTATAACCAGGATTACCCCATCCCAGATGGAGAATCTGGCACTTGATCTTGATAAATTTCATATAGTTGGTGATTCCCCAGTTCTCTAGTCTATAAGGATCTCTTTATATGGCCTCTTTACTCTTAAGGAAGTCCATAGCTCCTCCTAGTTTAGTATGATTGTCAGACTTACCTAATATACATTTGTTTCTGTGTCCAGATCATTTATAAAAACATTAAAGAGCACTGGCCCTAACATTGAGCCCTGGGGAACCTGACTGGTGACTGACTGCCAGCCTGACATAACCCCATTTGCTGTAGCTCTTTCAGCCCAACCCATCAGCCAATTGTTCACTCAATGTATGAGGGGCTTGTCTAGCTGTATACTGGACATTTTGTCCAGAAGGATACTGTGAGAGACAGTAACAAAAGTTTTGCTAAAATAAAACCCCCCCATATATACTGCCTACCCTTGGTTAACTAGATGGGAGACTTTGTCATAAAAGGAAATTAAGTTTGTTAAGCAGGACTTTTCCCTTACAAACGCATGCTGGCAATGACCATGACTGTGTTGTCTCTCAAGTGTTTTCAATAACTCCCAGAATAACCTTCTCCTTAGTTTTACTAGGCACTGAAGTGAGACTGACAAGCATGTAATTACCAGGGTCTTCTTTCCCACCCTTCTGGAAAACTGGGACATCTGCCATACTTCCAGTCAACTGAAATCTCTCCAGACTTCCAAGACTGTTGAAAAATAATGGAGATAGTTCCACAATGACATTAGCCAGCTCTTTCAGTACCCTGGGATGAAAACCATTGAGCTCCATAAATTTACACACATCCAGCTGGAGCAGCAAGTCTCAAACAAATTCAGAGTCAGCTTGGAGTTTATTGTTCACCCAGTCACGGTCTTCCAACACAGTGCTCAAGGGGTTCCAGGGCCCATCATTGGTGTTAGAGGCAAAAAAGGCATTAAACATCTCTGTCCCTATTTGTGAGGCAACCAACCTCATCAAGTAATGGACCAATGTTTTCTCTAGTCCTCTTTTTGCTGATAACATATTTTTAAAAACTCTTCTTGTTGTCTTTCACAATCTGGTTAGCTTTAACTCTAATTGAGTTTTGGCCACAAAAAATTTCTCCCTACCTTGGTGAAAAGCATCTCTGTAGTCCTCCCATGTTGCCCTGTTCTCTTCTGCCCTGTGCTGTCTACTCTTTGGGTGGGATCAGACCTTTTTGATTTCCTTACTTTGAATCTCTAAACAAGGCCATTTAGATAAATCTTTGCTATCTTTTTTTTTTTTTTTTTAAAGTCCAAGTAGACATATTCAGTTATTTTAACACCTTGTTAAATGCTTCTACCAACCACTTTGTTTTTTCTGTAGCTGGAAGTCTTGATACAGTCTTTGCTGGAGGTTCAGTTCAGCAAAGTGTGGATGCTTGTGTAGACAAGAAATGGGGCTGTTCATCCTCTTGTTGGACAGACTTTCTGTTGTCATACCATCTCATCTGCATCTGCTACTGGGTGTAAGAGACAAGGAATAAGCTTCTTCACATTTACTCTCTTGAGCGCTGCCTTAGCCTTACCTTAGGTCAAACCGTGATTTTACATAAGAAATTGGAGAATGGATGTTATACTAAATATTTTGAAAGAAAACTGGTGATCTTAAAATTATTCCACTGTGTAGTTTTTCTTGATGCCTTAAAACTGTGAGGTCTGGAATGTGGTACTGTCTTTGTCCAGAACAGTGAAAATACTGTAAAAAATCATCAAGCAACACACCTGTATTTTCCAAAGATCACATTGTCAACTTGATTTTATGAACGTTGGGCAAGTAGTTTAACCAGGTAACTATTTTCCAGCCTATAAGGTAGGATCCTTATTTTAATAGTAGTTCTTTGCAGATTTAGCTCTTGAATGATTGCTGAGGCTAATCACATGGAAGATCAGAGGACCAAAGTGATTAAACAGGGTAATAATGGGCAGCTTGAGAAATAAGAGACTTGTTTTCAGTTTATGCTTTCTTTTCCTTTCCATAAAAGATGGTGATTAGCAAGGAGTGATAGAATTCAAAATAGAAAGGAACAGCAGAACAAAAGCAAATTTGTTTATAAGGATGTTATACTTAAAGGATGAGACACAGCAGCTCAGATTATTTATATAATTGATTTTCTTTTTCATGTATCTCTTTATAACACATTTATTTTAAGTTTCTACTAAATAAAGTTTTCAAGATGTCTTAAAGGTCAAAAGTAGCTGTAATATGATCCTGCAATGTAAGAATTTTCTTGAAGGCAGACCAATAGGGGTACATATAGTCAAGCCCTCCCTGAGCTAGAGTGCAGCCCAAGATAAATGTGACTCAATGATGTTGGAAATATTAGCCTAGTCCAGAGATTGTTCGAGGTTTCCACTGAAATGGGTGGGCAATCAGACAGATCTCAACATTTGGCCAAAAAAAAAATGCTTAGCCATACTGAGACAAGTGCTCAGATGTTGTAATCTCTAGTTCCCCCTAAATAAAAAATATGCTGGAAGAATATCTTAGAAAGTAGCCAGCAAGTACCTAGGTCCATACAAGCTTTCTATTTCCTTAATCTGTTGACAGCATCAGGAAGATTCATACAGTACAGCAAAAAGTTTAGTTGATATTTAACTGGAGTTATGTCACACCAGACTGTGGATGAGTAATGCTTTGGGGATTTTTTTTTTAATTTTTTATTTTTTTTTAAATATCCTGGAGGACAGCCAGCTATGTGGGCATTATTTTTAATGATGTAATAAAATAGCATTTTTTTAGTACGGAAACCATTCTCAATAATAAAGTATACTTAAGTGTTGGACAAAGACAATACTGTATATTATGAAGACAAAATATTATTTGCATTGCTTATACAAAGGAGCTGGGGGCTCTGATGACCAAACTGTAAGAGATGAGGTTTTAGTAATTTGGGTCCAGAAGGAATTCTACAGTCTCACTGAAATAAATAAGCCTTACATAAATAATTGCTGTAAGTGCGCCTTGCCTGGGAAGTACAGGCTACAGAAGTGGGGCCTTCATCTTGTCTTCAAAGTCTGCAGGAGCATTAAAAGAGTTCCAGGTACATGACAACACAGGGTGTGGTAGACAGGAGTCTTGCCTTTCCTGCTTTCAACTAGTTACCTCACTAATGCCAATACTCTTTGTCAGAAGCTTCTAGGAAGCCACCATTATTTGTTTATTCAAACCAACACGCAGAGGAGGGTGAGGCAGTTCAAGCTGGATGTTCACTGGTCATGCCTTGGTGTCACATTGCGTGACTCCTGCTTGGGCAGGATAATGCTGAACTTCTTAAGTAGATTCCTTAGGAGGAGGGAAGATACTGCAGATCAGTAAGGTCAGACTAACAGAAGCCATTAATAATCATCATCAAGGTGATGATTAGTCAAATCCACTTACAAGATAAAGCCTGGTGAATGCTTACAGAGCAGGAGAAGTTTGGGTCATACCAACCAATATCAGAAGTGTCATCTGGGGCAATGCAGTATGTAGGCAGTTCACCCCAAAACAGCCTTTCCCCAAATTTAAGACTGTATCCAGCTGTAAGAAATAGAACTGTGAAAGTCTGAAATGGCTATCAAGGGCACCTTGCACTGAAGAACTGTTACCTCATCAGCAGCAGGAATACTGCTGTGATGCATTGTCCAGAGCCAAAGGGACCATGAAGAGTGGAACAATGAAGGTGGCGGTAGAGAAAGGAGCAGGGCATTTTATTTATGTCAGTTTTGACACATTGTCTCAGTGATGCCTTCTAAAACTGATTAATCCTCTTTTATGAGCTCCTTGCCATGGACTGGGAAAAGAGAGCAGAAAAAGGAACACAGGAACAGCATTTAGGAACACAGATTAGTATTTTCTTGGCTTTGTCTAAAGGGAGGAGATGAGACTGCTGCACTTGCTGTTTCACAGGCTTGTACAAGAACCCAGATGAATCACAAACCGAAGACATACAGAGAAGGCCGAGTTTTCCAATGTGTTCACAGCAACTTGTACTAATGCACCCTACTGACTTCAGAGGCATTAATAATTGCATGTAGAGAACACAGAAGGATACATAAAGCATTATTATTCTTTCTCTGCTGATTTGCCCATGTACATCCTTTATTTCATTAGCCATTACCACCACTGGGCACAGATGGTAGATATCTGTTATACAGCCCAGCCTTTACCTTAAAAATGCATGGAACAATGAACTGTATTCATGGGTCAAGCTTAATATAAAAGCCTTAAAAGTTGTGGTAAGCATCTGTCTCATACTTACAGTGGCAACAATACTGATTTATATAAGGATGTAAGCAGAACTGGAGATTCTGTGTAGAATTCCGTGCAACACCAAAGAGCATGCAGCCATCTCTGCAGCCTCCAAGTCCAACAGTTTAACATTTTTCCCCAACTGCAAACTTCATATTTTCCTAAAGAAAGATACACAGCTGTACAGTAGCTTTAAATCTACTGACAGTAGGTTTTACAATTTCCTTAGCAAAACAAGCCTAACAAAGAAACAGTCCACAGATCTCCCAAGGTTTGTGAGCCACTGATTGAAAAACTACTTCAACAAATTGTCTCCCCATTGCACCAACAGAAAAGGCCTGTAGCTGCTGTGAAATTCATAATGTGTATCAATTTTAAAAATAAAATAAACAAGAGAACTCTGGTCAATGCAACAGTGTAGATTGAAGCTTTGTTTCCTGGGACAAAAAATTTCCACCATCCAGTTTCGCCAAGAGTTCTGCCAAAACCCTCACATCAGGCCCAAGCTTTGAGTTACATCACATCTGCAGTAGAAAGCAAACTAAACTTCTAGAAGCAGTCAGATCCTACACATAAGGAAGCAGCAGAATAACAACATCCTATGAATCATGCTATTTTCTGCTGTTTTGACATGTTACAGGAGGAAGTGTGAGAGTTGCCTAGGGGCATTTCTAAATTCTTCGATTGTCTTCCCTTCTAATATCACGGATGCATTGTAACACAAAGCTTGAGTATGGAGACTGCTTTTGCGGTGAAACTGAATGTTACTATTGCAATGTCATTTCCTGGCACCATGACTTTGCCGGAGTCATTTCCATTTTAACTGCAGACTTAGTTGGACATACACACACAAGCACAAGTAATTTTATTCTGTTAAAAATCCCAGCCTGTGCGGTGAGTTGAATAAACAGCATCCAGCATCCACAGTGGAAAGATGAGGTGAAAGATATTTAACAGGTCAGCTAGAGAAAATCTGTGCGGACAATATTTCATTTGTGCCATATTGGTGTAGAAATGTTACCTGAGGATCACTTACTGTCCTGAAGAGGGGAAAAAAGCTGTGTGCATCAGCATAACACAATCATCAATTATACTGATTCTGCAATCAGGAGACCTTAGTTCAGTGTTCAGGCGTTCTGAGGCCTTCAGAAAAATCACTTCAGGTCTGTATGTATCATGTCCCTATCTGCAGAGTTACTTAAATTTAGCCTCTCCATTAGAAACTTTTCAAATTATATAGTAAAACCTAAGGACATAAACAATTCTTCCATAAGAAAGAAGGGTTTCAGAAGAGCCTTATTCTAATTATGATAGCTCTTGCTTATCTGGATGTAGAATAATGAAGTATCTTATTATTGTCAGAGGTTATAACTACTTCAGTTTCTGGTGCTTTTCTTCTAAAACATAATCTAATTTGTCTATCTCTGCCCACAAAAGGAAGGAGTTTCCACTCTACTGAAAACTCAACCACCTTCGTGAGGCCCAGAACACCAAGGTCTTTCCTCACATAATCCTCATGTATCCTCATGAAAGCATTAAGTGTATACCACCCAAGTGCCAAAAATACTATTCCTATTGTTTTAGGAAAAGTACAGTGAACAAACTGCTCATTCCTATTTTTGTTGTTTCAGCAGCATAGATGTAAGTTATTCCACACATCTGTTGTGTTAAGAAGTGGAAGATAGGAGTGTTCTTTTTAATTATATATTTAGACAGAATTGTTCTTAATGATATATTTATCAGCAGCTTTATGCTTATTTCTAGACTTCAAAATAAAAAGATTCAGGTTAGCTATTTTCCAACAGTAGAAGCTAGTTACATATTCAAGGTAAAAATAGCTCAAAGAAAAAGAATCATGTTTACAAAGCATAAAACTACATTACCAGAACTTACACAGTCTCATCAGGAGCTAAGGCATATTATTCCCAGCCTCCATCAACTCAGTCTCTGCTGTTTAGTTTTTCTATGAACGAACTATTGAGGCACAAGTAGTAAAACTCGAAGGATAGAAAAACCATGGGAATACAACTTGACACTGAGACACCCATTAAGACTGTCTAAATACTTTCAGGATTGTTTCCCATTCAAAGATCCATGTAAAATCCTCTGCACTCCATAATTTAGATATTGTCCCCTTGTTTCTCGTTACTTCTCCCCCTATCCCAGGAAACTGCTCTGGAGTGCCTCCATGCAGTGTCGTTCAATAGAGCTCTACATTCAGTATTGATCTTCCACCTTCAGAAACTTTGATTGCTCTTGCAGGGCCATGGCTCCTAGATGAAAACAGCTGAAAAGTTTAGGAATTTGTTCTGTTCCATGTTTAATTTAACTAAAAAGAATTTGAGTATTCTTGGCCCATCATCAAGAAACTATTTTGCAGGTCACATTTTCAACAAAAACATTCCTGTGCCCATCTACAGTGGGAGGGCTGAGGTGTAGAAGGTGGAAGGAAGACTCAAAAGGGACAAAATGCTTTTGACAGCACTAGACTTGTACAGATCCTAAAGGTGTGTTTACTTTCCAGTCTATCTCCAAAAACTTATATTGAAAGAAATTATTTTAAATTCAAGCACAAAGGATCTTCCCCCCTTACAGTAGAAATGCAAGTGAATGAATCTGTTTCCTTTTTGAGACACTATACTGGATTCTTTTTTTGTTGTTGTTATTAATTCTGGAGAATTAAATCTCTGGATTCTGCTATTATATAAGTTCACTTCAGGAATTAAATGGATTTGTGTTGGTAAGTAAGCTAAAATAGTTTCTTGGATTTACAGGATTTCACCATGTATATTAACTGGTGTGGCTTGCTGCTAAGACAAACCTTCATTCCTCAGAAATTTCGAAGAGATAGCAGAAGGATTCTGTCCTCTGAACTAGGACAGCAGTATGTTCTTGTTCAGAGCATAATACTAGCTCTTCTACCAGTTCTGAGTTTTGCAAATAAATAATCTCCCAGGGAAATGATAGCAACCCAAACCCAGACCTGGCACAGATCTTCTGGGCTTTCCTAGCAAAGATACCATGCTCATTCAAAGCACAAGGCTTCTCATCCTCCCCAGGCAGGCAGTGGAAAAGCGCAGTAGGTCAGGAAGTGCATGCAGTGGAGGTCATGATTGCTGTCCTACTTTTTATCTTGCTGTTGAAAGATTTAACTTTTGACATTTTATTAAAGACAGTTCTTGTGCAGCCTTTCCCTGTTTTTTCCTTTGCACACCACTTGATGTCAGCTAGTCTTTGCTCATTAGATAAAGGGGGCAAATGTTTATTCACTACAGTGGCAGCTATGCAGACAGGCTCAAGACCTGTCAAAGACACAGTAATTTCTGTGTTTAGCCTTGCACTGATAGAAAATACAGTGTCACAAGATAAATGTCAATGAAAGTGGTGCTGAACGCTGATCCTATTTATTATGGGAAGTGAAGAGTGTTATCAAAGCTGCCAGGTGTAGAATAGTCATTTAATACAGACAACTTTTATATCCTTGAAAGGAATAAAAAGAAGAGAACCCATTCAATTAGTGCCAGGAATTACTCCTCACTGCCTCCCCCTCCCCTCCGCATACCCCCTGCTCTGCCCCCAACAATTATTTTAAGTGCTGGAAAGAGAGGAAACAGCTCATTATTTTAAGTGGCTCGAATTGCTTTCCATCCCTCCCAGTTCTACTAGGAAAATATTTAACATGGAACAAACACAGTGAAATCAATAATCTTCCTGTTGTCAGCTTCTAACAGTAACTTTAGTACCATTTATGGGCAGGGATAAAAAAAGGGGTAAAAAAATTCCTAGGCTGATTTATTTCCTGCCTAGATAGGTAAAGCACACCAAAACTCTAGCACATTCCCAACTTGGTACACACAATTTTTAGCTGAAGGTTTTAAATTCATGCTCTCACTAAGTATAAACAAACTAATGGCAAACACCAGTGTCCATTAAGGTCAATCAAAATATCCTCTGTAAGTGATGCTCTTTGGTTTCATGTGAAGTAGAGATCTATTCCAACTGCCGTAAGCATACAGCACACTTCCAACCTCAGCACAGTGGCTCTCCAACCAGCAAGTTCAACCAGAATAGCTTATAGGTCTGTCTCAATGACCCCATCAACCTAATTCTGCCTTTCTGTCTGAACCTTGGTCCTTGATTGATCCCCAGCCCCAATGATAAGCCCTGAGCCAACCTCATCCATTCTCTTTGCCATTTTGCATGCGGGTCTAGCAGCATCATATGCTCTGAACCCAAACAAAATGTAGATTTAGCCTGTGGGATGTCTTCAGATGCTAAACCAAATTCTGCTAATCTACATTCTGGCTGCCAAACCAGCAGATCAATCCTTGTTTTTCTGAGCCCTAATCTCATAATAAAACAGTAACTCCTGAGCAGTCCCTATGGCTTTTATAATTTGATTTCATAGAATCATAGAATGAATTAGGTTGGAAGGGACCTTCAAAGGTCACCTAGTTCAAGAGAGATTTCCAGTGAAGACTGAGGCAAAAAAGTTTTTGAGAACCTCAGCCTTCTCCTCATCTGTTGTTACTAGATCACCGTTGTTGCGTATCGGGTGGTTATGCTTTCTTTAACCTTCCTTTTCCAGTTTACACACCTGTAGAAGCCCTTCTTGATTTACTTGGCATCCCTTGCCAAGTTCAGCTCCAGCTGCGCCTTGGCATTCCTGACCTCATCCCTACACAACCAGGCAACGTCCCTGTACTCTTTCCAGGATACCTCTTCCTGCTTCCACTGCCTGTGTAGTTCCATCTTGCCTTCTAGTTGGACCAGCAGGTCTTGACTCAGCTATGCTGGTTTCTCATCTTCCTTTCCTGATTTCCTACACCTGTGATCGAGAGCGCTCGTGCTCTGTGGAAAACATTCTTAAAGATCTGCCAGCTTTGTTCTGCTTCCTTGTCCTTGAGGGCCATTTCCCAGCAGGTTCTAGTGACTAGCTCCTTGAAGAGCTGTAAGTTGGCTTTCCTGAAATTCAGGGTCCTGACTGTGCTTCTCATATGACTTATACACCTTAGGACACCAGCCATGGACACATGTGTTTATAAATTATATCCTTCTGGTCCTTCCAATGACACTGCTTGTAACTGGAAGGAAAGAAGAAAAAACAACCTTTATTTCTTTTAATATTGATTCGATTTGATATTTTCTGTTTAGACAGACAACCTTAATCCAGACTAGCAAATGCATTACAGACATTATCTATACTCTAGCATGCACTTTCCCACAAAGCACCCCTTAAAGGCATGCACTTTAACATTTACTCAGCAATCCCAGCCAGGACCACAATGGCCTATATTTAAGTGTCTCTTGATTACTTTAGTCACCTACCCTTCCCCATTACTTTCACTAAGCAAGACCTAGTCTTGAAAACTCTTCTCTTCAAAAAAGTAACACTGTTTGTCTTCCCTGCCAGTATGAATATTAATCCCAATACTATCATTGCTTTAGACCATTAACTTTCTAAGTTAGTGATGTAAGACATGGAGGAAGCCTTCCAAACCAGTTATAATAATGTCTACAATTACTCAAGTCTGAGTAAAGTCTCTAGTTACAGTACTGGCTGCAGATGTACAGCTCAGGCAAGTAATCCTCATTTCTTGCAGTCTCCTACCAGTGTCCACTCCCATAGCCTGAGCAGGTCTGACCCTGCTAGATTTAGTTTATCAGCAGTAGTCTGGAATTACATATACATCCACTGTGATATCATCCCCAGTGCTTCACCTTAGCTGGTGGTGCTTGCATGCCTAGATCTAGGATCATGTAGTTAACACAAGCCACTGTAGGCATTAAACTTATCTGGGCAGTCTTTACAAAGCCTAACTTTCTAACTCCAACTGATCCCTTCCTGCTGGCTTGAATTGGTTAATCCATTACTTGCCTTAGTTAGGCAAGTAAGAAGATTAATATCTCCTGATGGCAGCCATTACCTAGCAGGGACTGTAGCCTAAATCACCTCTCCTGGTGTTTCCTGATCCTCATTAAACTCTGCTTGCCTCTGGAAAAGAGACAGATTGCAGCCTGACTGAGGTGACTAAGCCTAAAGGTCAGGTGATTACACTTAGGTTTGATTTCATGCTAAGGTTAATTGCAGCCAGCTGATTGTTACCACCACAGGTATAAATTTTACTAGGTGGCTCTGGGTGGGTCTGTGAAGTCTTAAATAGTCAGATATTTCAGCCTACTTTTCTTGTCTTCATGAACCATAACTGCAGTTCTTGAGGATCTCCTGGCACCAACATTTCCCCTAGCTGATCTGCTCTATCTTATGCTTGTTTCTCTGATAACCTGTACCTAGTAAGGTGATGTCTGAAAGCAGTGATCTTAGATGGAAGCACACCATGCCTAGCCATAGTTGAAGAATGTGCCAGCCCAAATTCTAATGCTAGAATAGATTTAAGAATTTAAATTATGTTTCTGCTTTTTGTGAAAGTTACCATCTGTGCTTCATGAAAGAGGTCCAGAAGCATCATCTATGCTACAAATAGCCTGAGGCAGAGAGATGTGGAGGTTATATTGGCTGACTCTATACAGGCTGTTTAAAGCTACAGAAAGTTTTTTGCCTTAGACAGTATTTTCCTTACACTATTACAAATTAATTAAAAAAATGCTGAACCTTTAGGGAAGTATCTTGTCACATAAAAATACATAGTATTGTCAAGTAAACAGTCATGCAAGCATTTGGCTTTTGAGGCCACAATGTGTTATTCTGAAATCCCAATTTATTTTGAAAATACAGTCTTCGGTCTATAAACCCTTTTCACTAAGTAAGTACAAGTCCAGAAGGAAATGCAATACTTCACTGGGTTGTGTTATGGTGTCACAGATATCCTCTCAGACCCTTATTCCTATGGAAGAAGCAAAGCTGTAGTGGAAATGCAGCCGTCATCTCGGCCTCTCCCTGGTAACTTGGTCTTGTTTCCCAGGTATCAAAGGGGTCATGTCTACACGTAACATCCATCTACCATGTGCCCATCTCTCAGGGACTATCAGCAGTGTATCCCTTGGGTAGCTTCAAGTGAAAATTCAATGTCACCAGCATCTAGTGGTAGATGATAGAAATTTATTTGTCCAGGCTGTGCATAGCTGGGACAGCAACACCATTTCATCTGCGAGCCGCTGGACGCCACTAGTTTCGCTGGGGTGTAAACGCGACACAAACGCCCTGGGTCGCGAAGAGCCCGAGTCAAGCAGCTGGGCGGCACCGGGGGGAGCTGGACGCAGGCTCCGGGAGCGCGTGCGCAGCACAGCCCGCCGAGGCACCCGCGCGCCGGGGCCGCCGGCCCCCTGCGAAATAGCGCCATCTCGCGGCTAGACGGGGTCAGGGCCCCGGCCCCGGGTTCGGGGGTCCTCGGCCCTGCCTCAGCGCCCCCAGCCCGTAGGGGTGCTTCGAGCCTGCGGGCAGCCCTGGAAACGCGAGCGGAGCTGTCTGCAGTCTCGGGCTCCGAGGGAAAAGCTGTGAACACCCGGTGCTGAGCTGGAGCTGCGTTCCTTCTGGCGCCTCAGAAGAGGCTGCTGCCCAGAGGAAAGGAAGATTAAAGAGATTCAGTTTAGGTTTTGAGCTTCTGAGAAAGTTATTAGGAGGCATAGCACTTTTTTTTTTTTTTTTCCTGTAGACAAAATTGTTTGCTACCCTGAAAAGAAGGCTGTGTTAGAGTGATATACTAAATGCTACTTGAACAGCAAGACCCTGCAGAAGGGAAACTACAACTGTTTAAACACAGGCAAATGTTTCCACAGTGAAATACTCATTACTCCTTTCTTAAACATCTTCCCAAAACTTGATTAAAGCAAGTGAAACTTATTTACATTTTAGCTCTCTTTTCCCGTTATAGCATCCCATCCCTCAGTCTTTCTTAATTTTCCTTCCCCCCTCCTCCCCCCCCCCCCCCGCCTTTTCTCTCTCTCTCTCCCTTTCTTTGATGTTTTCATATTTTCCATTTGACAGCAACACAATAAATTATCCTACTTTAGATGGAAATATTTTTCCAGTAGACAAAGTTCTCCCTCAAATAAGTGAAGTTCTTCCACATGCAGAGGGCCTGCTTTCAGTAAGGCTTGATGCCAACCATCACAAGTTCTGTGAAAACTCAGATAGTAAACAGATATTATACACAAAGCTAACTTTCCCCTGAATGAACCAGCAATAATTCCTGTCGTCCTCTGTCCTCTGTTTATGAGGGACAGCTCTCCAATACTGGCATCACCAGTAACTCTGCAGGTTTCCAACGTGCAGGCTGATAACATATTTGAAAAGCAAACTCTCCCTTTTCCTGTGGTCTGACCCATTAACATCAGTACTGCTGGGCTGCATGTGAATAAGGGCTGAGAGAGGAGGCAGAACAAGAGGGGTCTTTTCACAGTAAAAGAGAGTGAACCACTGGACACCAACCAGTCAGGCCTGAGGAGTTCCTACAGCCTCACATGACTCCACAGGAAGTAAAATGCAACCCCTGAGGATGACAGGATGATATCATCCTACAGGATGATAGCTGTGGGACTTGGTGCACCCTCAGCATGTTTGCTGATGACACCAAGCTGTGTGGTTCAGTTGACACACTGGAGGGAAGAGGACATCAAGAAGGACCTTGACAAGCTTAAGAGGTGGGCCCATGTAAATGTCAGTTCCACAAGGCCAGATGAAAGTTCCTGCGCCTGGGTCAGGGCAACTCCAAGCACAAATACAGGCTGGGCAGAGGATGGATCAGGGACAGCCCTGAGGAGAAGGACTTGGGGGTGCTGGTGGGTGAGAAACTCAACATGAGCCAGCAATGTGCACTCACAGCCCAGAAGGCTAACCGTACCCTGGGCTGCATCAAGAGAAGCATGGCCAGCAGGTCAAGGTGGGTGATTCTCACACTCTACTCTGCTGTTGTTAGACCCCACCTGGAGTCCTGCATCTAGTTCTGGGGTCCCAAACATAAAAAGGACATGGACCTGCTGAGTGAGTCCAGAGGAGGGCCATGAGGATGATCAGAGGTCTGGAGCACCTCTCCTATGAGAACAACCTGAGAGAGCTGGGGCTGTTCAGCCTGGAGAAGAGAAGGCTCTGGGGAAACCTTATAGTGGCCTTCCAGTACCTGAAAGGGGCCTACTGAAAGGCTGGGAGGGACTTTTTACAATGTCAGATAGTGATACAACAAGGGGAAATGGCTTTAAAAACTGGAAGTGGGTAGATTTAGATTAGGTATTAGGAAGGAATTCTTTACCGTGAGGGTAGTGGGACACTGGAACAGGTTGACTGAAGAAGTTGTGGATGCCTCCTCCCTGGAAGTGTTCACGGCTGTGTTGGGTTTGTGTGTGTGTGTGTGTGTGGAGGGTGTTTTTGGTAGTGAGGGAAGGGGCTGCATTGATGGCTCCTGTAAGAAGCTTCACAAAGCTCCCCTGGCTCCAAGGTAGACCCATCTCCAGCCCAGGCTGAGCCAGATACCCATGTGTAGGCCGTAGAAGACTCCACATTGGAGCAGAAAGCTGAGCCAGAGGGTGGTTGTGACTTTGAGTGCTCGTTTGATTAGCAAGAAGACCCCCAGAGAGGGGAAAGAAGGTGCACTGGACCAGAGACCCATCTGTAGCCTTTAGACATGTCCATGTCAGAGCTGGGAACGGTGCCCAAAGAGGTCCATGACTCCATGGGAAGCCCACATTGGAACACTTTGTTCCTGGACTCTTGCAGCTGATGAGAGGGACCTCATGCTGGAAAGAGTGGCATAGGTGAACTGACTACAACCTCCATTCCCTGTCCCCTGTGCCACTGGGGCAGACAAGGTAGAGAAATCGAGAGCAAAATGATTTGAGCCCCAGAAGAAGGGAGGGGTAGAGGGAAAGTATTATAAGGTGCAGTTGTTATGTTTACTATCCTACTCTCATGATTGGTAACAAATTAAAATAATTTTTCTTCCCCTGAGTCTGTTTCACCCGTGACCATAACTGGTGAGTGAGCGGTCCCTGTACTCATTCCAATCCACAGCCCTGTTGTTGTATTTCTCTTCCCATGTTACCGAGTGGTGGGAGAGTGAGTGCTGGACCGCATGGTCTTAGCTGTGGGTGAAACCACCACAAAGGCCAGGTTAGATGAGGCTTTGAGCAACCTGGCCAGTGCAAGGTGTTGCTGCTTATGGCAGGGGGGTTGGAACTACGTGATCTTTAAGTTCCCTTCCAACTCATACCGTTCTATGGTTCTATGATACAGGACACGATCCTGAGATATCAAGCTTCACAGCATTCAAGCCAGATATCCACTATTGGTTAACTACAAAGAATAATATTCCTTCTTTGCTTTCCATGTTTTTGTCCTTCATTGTCCCTCATTTTACCTTATCTCATCTTCCATAGCTAAGAAGACAGACTTTATTTTTCTTGCCACTCCACTGACACCTGAAGGGTAGCAGGTGTAATTAACATTTATGGCTATTTTTCTCTAGATCAGAAACAGTTTTGAGGTAGTTTTGTACAAAAACAGCACTTGCTCTCTGTGATGAAGCTGGAATGTGAACTACTCTCTTCTCTAACCCCAAATCTGAACTCCTAGAAAAAGATATTTTAAAGACCCTGTTACAGGTAATTATAACAAGCCTCAAACTGTTGACAGAACACATGGCAAAGTTACACAGAAAAGGAAACGCCATCAGTGAAATACTTTTTCAGCCTCTTTTCTGCAGTTCATGCCCAGGGAAGAGATGTGCTCTAGAGCATTGGAGTTGCTCTAGGTTACTGCCAGCACCTACAACCAAACCAAACTGAGATCCAGGCCAGGGGCTGCCCTTGGGTGCTGGTGTCCAGCTGAAAAAATTGTACATGGCCACTTTTATGCCAGTTTGATTGTTTTCAGTATAATTTTTCTGAATTCTTATTCCCTTGAAGAAGTGATGTACTTTTTGCAGGCCCTGCTGCTGCAGCTGCTGATTTATCTTCAAAGACTGCCAGAAGAAAAACATTAGCAGTGCTAAAAGGACAAATTCAGATCATAAATTGCTAATATCAAATAGTATCTGTGTTTGCTAAGCCCTTGTTTTCTTCTCATTTGTAGATGCAGGAATTAAAAAAAGACAATATAGCAACCACTTCTCTGCCAATGTTTAAAAAAAGGAAAACAAAACAAAACAAAAGACCCTGCCAGCATTTACTTGCTGTTGTGAACCAATAATTGCAGATATGAGACAGTTAGGCATATATTGTCTCTGTTAAGGATTTGTTTTTATAATAATGAGTCTGCAACCATTTAAATAGCATCCCAAAGGAAAAGAAGCTAGACCTCTCCTGAAACAGGAAGTTGAGGGACACAAATTAAAATGTTTTTTGTTTTTTGTTTTTTTTTCCGGAAAATTGCTTTTCGAACTTGAAGTGACTTTTTAGTCAAGTAGAACCATTTTCTATCCCATGTTAGAAAGCAACCTGAGTTGTTTGGTGAAGTGCCACCTTGTGGCAAGCAGCAACCCCTGTTTGCGGCAGAAAGCCCTTCCCTTTGGACTCCCACCTTGGGTGATGTCATGGCACAAGGGAATTTTTCACCGAGAAACCTTGAAGACAGGGTATAGGTAAGAGTACGTTTCCTAAGGAGATGTAAAATGGAAATTTCACATTATCTTAAACGTAAGACTTTTGCTTTATGCTCATATTAAATGCAATTTCTTAGTAGGTGTTAGCAAGGGTGACTTTTTTTGCCATATAAATTCATAAATAAGAAGTAGAGATGATCCCTGGCATCCAGAGTCCAGTTGAAACCAGCATCTTCACTTTTGGTTCATGTATGACATAATAATTCAATCACTTGAAGCGATAAAATTAATATTTATTTCATTCTTTGTCTTTATGCTGGTCATACTGAGAATCATTCCTATATACTGTTTTGTAGAAGGTGTTACAGAGAGAAAAATTTCACTTGGAGGCCTTAGGTGCAATGATATTATTTGAAACTACTTTTTTCTGGTATATTATTTGGTAGTCTAGAGAGATATATTGTTTTTTTCTGCAAACTTCAAGCTTAATATCCTGAGATCATTTCAGCTGCAACACAACTTTCAACTTCTAAACAAATATTTTCTCCCTCTCGTCAGTTTTCCCTTGAGATTTTTTCTTTGGAAACATTTTATTCAGCACAAGATCTTTTATATATTGTCAGTAGTTTTCTCTCAACCTTTCTTAACTGAAGCAAAACAAAACTAAACACCAGTGGTAAACAGACAGGTTGTGTGGTCAGCTTAAAATCCTCTTAGGCAGTCATCCTATCACCAATTCAGCCTTCAATTAAGGATGCTTAATTCTGCAGCATTGCTTCTGTCTTCCTTTGCAGCTTCCTTTGCTTCAAGCAATGGACTGTGGGACTCTGTTGTATTGAACAGGGGTACTGGCTTCAGCAAGATACCAGCCCTGTTCCTTTAAGAGCTCTTAGTAGTTATAAAATCCAAATCCGTGCTTGACTGATTGCCAAAGGTCTTAAAGTCAGTTTTTATGTGTATGCAAACCTGACTCACTGTAAAATTAGTGTTTAGATCTCCTTCTTTGTCCCCAGCATTCAAGAAAAGAAGGAGGAAAAGAGATGAACATAATTGAAATTGTCAGTGTCTTTCCTTAGATACCTCTGGGCATTAAGGGTGGGGTTGGCATGATGGCAAAAAACAATGCCCATTATGTTTTATATTTAAAAATCTACACATAAATAAACACAAAGTTTATTTTAGTTTCAATTGTGCTGTTTTAATTCTCTCCAATAAGCAGCAAGAAGCAAATATTTTGAATGCTATTTCCCTTTTCCACAAAACAGCACCTGAACAAAGCATCTGCTAAAGCCAGCACTTCCATGCTAAACTGGATGTTAAATAAGATTTCAAGTTAAAATTCAGTTTCGAGAGAGAAGATGCATACATTTTGCTCCAAATTAATATTTTGAAAATAAATTACTCAGTTTTAATCAGGCGCCTTTGCCAATTTGTTCTTTCGGTAGTCAATTGTTTAGCTGAGAGGCATTTTTGGACAATAAAAAATATTAAGATGACAAACAATACACTTCAGCAATAAATATAATTTTGGGAGTCATTCCAATTCTGTGTTAACCTAAAGCCATTATTAACCAGTGTTCCTTAGCCCTTCCACACCATAGGACAGGTGAAACTTCTGGGTTTAGAAATGTTTCTCTAAGTTACAAATATAGTTCAACTTTGTGTCTGAAGCAGATGTTCATGCAAGTTATGATTTTACTATGCACCATTAAGATAAAGTTAACTGGATAGCCTAATCACCTACCAGCTTTTCAATCTGCCTTTGAAAATCTTTCATGTAGAAATACCCATTTCTAAGGGAAATTTTTCCCCAGATTCTACCTTTATTGTAGACAGCCAATTTACAGAAACTTTAAAATTTCCAAGATGCATTGTACATTTATTGAACAAACTGTGCTACATCATATGAGCTATTGCCTTTGCTCTTTTCACACTAATATCACATTGCCGTCATAAGGTTTTGTGTTATAAGCCTTTTTGTGATGCTCTTTTATTCCTTAGTCGAAGATTTTGCAGGTAGGGATAGAAATTTGTGCTACTGGAATGTAGGGGAAAAGGGGAGTTATCATTACTATACTGTTTCACTTACTCTCACCTTTCTTCAGATCTTAGAGTTTACAAGGTATTTCTGTAGATCATCCTTATTCTTCTGTATGTTCTCTTCTAGTACTGTCCTAACGATGATGGGTATCCACACAGTACAATTTTATGCATCAATATCTTTATTGAAAGAACTAAGTAAGGTTGATTCAGTCTTCATATTTCTGCTATCTTTCAATACTGTATCATAACCTCTCCTCTAGTTAGGTCTCTTCTCAGTCTGCAGATCCTATTCCAACTCCTCACTTTCCATGGCACTTTATCAGTCTTCAGCATCAGTATAATTCCTAAATAGAATCTTTGAATTATCTTAGCAAAGAAAGCTATTAAGCTAGCTAGCATGGTCTAACTTTGATAAATTTATGCTTTAAGTATTTGATTCCAATTGCATTATCATGATTTATTTTGGAGACTGTCATGCTATTGAGTCTAAATTAATAAACTTGTAGTTGCACAGAACATTTCTACTTTCCCTTCCTCATAAAATTTTGTGGCTCTGAATTGAATGGTACTTTGGCTGACCTGATAAAATTATTCAGACACCTTACAGGTGAACTTACAGTTTTATATCTAATGTTTAGGTTATTGGACAAAAATTACCTACTGCCTTGATGCAAAGGTATTGTTTAATTTCTATCTTGTAAGGCAGTTTTTGCCTTTCATTCAATAAGCCTTTAACTCTTTCTATACAAGATCAGCATAGTTCATCTTATCAAAGAGAGAGGTTGACTATCACTGACATACAAAAATTGTATCTGTATCATGCTAATCTTGACTCTGCACTTACTGCATTTTAATTTATATGGTCAAAAAACCTTTTCAATATTTACTTTCCAAGGTCAAATGCAGCTTTGGCAGCTTTCTTTTTATTTCTAAAATTCCCAACCTTAGTGCCTTTTCTCTTTTGGATATTCTTAAAACATCTATTTATTTAATATTGACTGCAGAGAATCTGAATTACTGTTTTATTATTTGAGTTCATTAGTTACTGTCTACTAATTTGCTTTTTATAAGAGAAATAAATTTCAAAAGCCAAACTTAGATATTTTTAGGGAGCTAAGAAGGCCAATAAATGTTAAAAATCATTAATATCCCCAGTTGTAGGGGACACCTAAGAGGCCTAAACCCATTTTTTTTTTTATTTTAACTTTTTTCCCCTTGTATTCCTTTTTTTATTTTTTTTTTCAGTGATACAGTCACTGCAATCTAAGTCAAAACAATAAAAATATGACCTTTTATTAGTCAAATAACTGTCTGTGGAAAAAGGGTCTATCACCCATTACATTCGTGATTTTTGCTTCTCTTTGCATCATTGTCACTATTTGTTCAACAGTCTCAAAATTTTACATAAATTACACAGTTCTGTTTTGTTTGAGATTTTCTGTCTGACAGCACTTATGAGATCTTGTATCTGAATCTGAGGCTCCTTTCAGCTTTTCCTTAATGGTGCCAACCTTTTGTTACCTATGTCACAGTTCCTTCTGACATGATCATCTGTTCAATATGAACTTAGCTCTATTTTTTCATCATTCCAGATATCCTTTACAGCTGCCTTATACAACCCTTATATGAATAAGAGCAAAAGTTATGGGGAGAAGTGACATCATAGACTTCTTAACTGCTGCACCTAGGACTTTCAGTTAGCACTTTTTTCCCACTTTTTCATTTCCTCTCTTCTCCTTGTGACTTCTGCTACCTGTTCTTGTCTCCATATATCAAATTAAAGCCTATAGTTATCACACGCTCAATTTTTCGGTGTTTATTTTTCTTAATTTTCTCATATGCTGGCCATTTCAGATTTCAAACTAAACCAGTTTTTCCCCATGAGATTAGCTCAGGAACAAACACCAAGCAGCTTCGATGAATGGCAGGAACTTTTTTCTCTACACCCAGATGTAGTTCGGAGTACTGCAAATAGTGATCAAAGAAAGAAGGACTTGTGAGACTCTTATCAAGAATGCATCACACACACAGCTCTCCACTTTCCTTCCCCCTGTAATTCCTCTACTTGATCTTCTTTTTCATCTTAAGTCTGTTATAAAATCTACCTTGCTTCCTTCATTTATGTGTGTCAACTGCAACTAACAGGCAGGTCTCCTCATTCTCTGACCCACAAGATTTATGGCCTGCTCAAAACATGAGTGTATGCTTTTGCTTTAAGGATTGAATAACTTTAATGGCTAGTGTCCTGTTCACAAGATCTGATTTTGTGAAGCTATTTTCCTTCTGTTATCAACATTCTGTGTGGTTCTTTTCACCCACTGAAGTAAAAACACTTTATAAAGGAAGCTCTATTATCTTCATTTTATAAATGAGTCAAATGAGTCACAGAAGTAAAAATATGCTAGCTAAGAGCATTCAGCAGGTCAGTAACAGTGCTAAGAATAAAAGCCAGGTCTCTTGACCCCAATCCACAGTACACTGGATCAACCTGCTTTAATCCATTGAAATCACTAAAGTGGATGACTTGTTAGTTTGCTACTCAGTCATTCTGTTTTTTGTCTGGGACAGAGCTAACTTTCTTAACTTTCTTAACTTGTTCCTGCTCTGGCAGGGGGATTGGACTCGATGATCTTTCGAGGTCCCTTCCAATCCCTAGCATTCTGTGATTCTGTGATACTGTGATTCTTCTTAGTAGCTAGAATAGTGCTGTGTTTTGGTTTCAGTGTGGGATTTGTTATGAAAAGAAAGTTGATAACATATTAATGTTTTTAGTTGTTATTGGAAGATAAAGGACTTCCCAGATTCCCCATGTTTTGCTAGTCTGCAGGTGCAGAGGACTTGGTGGGAGGAATAGTAAAATTAGCAAATCCACATTGGCATTTGGATATGTCAACAGGATATTACATATGTAATGTCATGTTCAGTATATTAATGAGGGTCAGCTGGAATGCTTGCTCTCTTCGTCTCTTGCTTGTGGACTCTCTGTCTTCTGGGACTGTAGTTTTGGATTTGGGACTGTTGCTCCTCTGGGATTGTTATCTGGGAATGGGCTGGGCTTGGTTGGCTGGTAGTAAGCAGGTTGTGCATCATACATATGTACATTCTATTAGAATGATAGTGAGTGGCTGTATGGTGTTTGGCTGCCAGCCAAATTAAACCACCATATCAGTACAAGGAAGTATGGCAGAAATAGGCATTTAAGTTGAGATCCAAGCTACTGCTTGTGTCCTGGAAATACTGATCGACTAGACTGTAAGTTAAACCAATGACACAACCCAAAAGGTCTTCACCTGCTTTACTTTTGTGCCATGGGTGCCACAGGTGAAATTTTTCTTCCTGAGTACATGTGCTTTGAGAACAGCTGGCACTCACTGAAACTACTGAGGTTAACAGAGCCCATAGAAGACATGGCTGGAAGGAGGAGATAAATGACTCTTCCTTTTACCTAATAACTTAATGTCTAGGAGAGCTGCCTCAGAATGAAGGAGCTCGATCCAAATTACTTGCCATTTCTGTTGAAGCTAGAGGTGAGACAGAAAGAGAGACAAAAGACATCTTGACTTTATAGTCTGACAATTAGAGGGTTGAGTACATGATGTGGGACTCAGTAGTCTGAACCCAAGAATGTCTCTGTATGTCAACTAATGACTGCTAATTTACATTCAATAAGCCATTGTAGGAAGACAACCAGATGACTTATTGGTACCCAGTTATGATGAGAGAGAGGAGGTGAGGCTTAAAGCCAGATACCTCAAGCTTTACCTCAGACCGGAAAGGCAGATGTCACTTTGTTGTTCTCCTGCTGTCTCCTGATAAATAAATTCAACAGCAGTTATACATGGCTATTTTTCCAAGTCTATTCTACAGCCTGATGCCTAGAGCCTTCTTTCAAACTACAAGAGATGTAGGTTTAAATTCCTACAGTAGAGAATTGAAGCAAGGCCTCTCACTGTTGGGGAGAATGCCCTGCCATGGACATAGTGGGAGAAAGAAAGGAAGCAGGAGAGTGAAAAATCAAAATAAAAATAAAACTAAGGCTGCTGCCAGCTGTCATTTCAAATGGATGTCCTCTTCAGGAAGCTGTGTTGGAACACTGAACAGTTTGAACAAATATCCAAATGCTGGAGTGACTTTTCACTGGTGAATATGTTTTTACTGATCCACCTAAGAGCAGCAATAGGATCAAAACTATGTTCTGTGAATACAGTTGGATTTCAAACACATTTCTCCCTCAGAATTCCCCTGTATCTTCCTGCCTGGCATGCTGTCTGTTTTGAAACACATTTCCACTTGCCTAGCCAAGAATGTCTACTTGCATTTTGGATTCTGCTTCTTTCCCATTTTAGACTTGACCTTTTCAGAAAAGTACCTCATAAAAGAATTTTGCGTATAAGGCTAGGTGAAGTCAGATGACATTGGTTGTCAGTAAGCGAACTCAATTTTACTGGATTTTACAGAAATATGCATGAAAAAGGCTTGCACGTGAGCCCTGAAGAGTTCATGGAATTCTGTTAAAATCAACACAGAATAGCATTGCCAAGGTAATTTATTGATGCTTAGGTGTGATAAAAGAGTGGGTGAAGCCTGAAGCAAACATATCAAGACCGTTGATAGTTTATGCTCTTTATTTTAAAGCAGATGGATGACCACCATTTATAAAATACAGCAAAATAAACAGTTTCAATCAGATGCAAAAAAGTACCATCTCTTCAAACAACAGACTGGCTCGGTGTTGGTATGCCATCGTAATCATCCGAGTAGTGCTGATACTGGTCAGTAAGAAGAGGCTGATGCAACTCATCCTTATTTTTCTTGGCACGTACAATACATGCAGCAGCTGCGAATATAATTGCAACGAGAACCAGTGCAGTCACTATTGCGATAGTTATCATCTCTGTGACACGGAGAGCACGACCTACAGGAAGGAAAGCAAAAGAGAAAGTTGTTAAAAGTAAACATGAAGTGTATGGATAAACATCAGAGGGACAGACCAAAGCTCAGTGTCGGTCATTATTCAATGAGTTGTGAAGTAGAACTAGTTTAAATTTTGGTCGATAATATTTTTTCCAAAATGTGAGAAAATTTAAGTTTGTCTTGTTGCACTTTAAAAACAGTCTTGGACCTTTCTTGTACTATCTGGTTTGTGATAGCAGAAGAAAGGTTTTGCATTCCCTGTAATAATTTAATGAAGACTTATATAAAAATAAGAATATTCTGCAAGGTTTAGATCCAAATGGGAACTTCTTCAAAAACTGAAGTGAATAGTGAGATGCTTCATGGAGCAGTAATCTATAATCAGTAGCTATTTAGCTGTACTAAACCCCAAACACAAATAAATCAGAAAGCCAGGCTGGAGAAGAAAAATAGACCTTTACAAAGGCATCAAATATGTTTGTGAAATTTGAACCAACTTTGTTATATAATGCATAAACTTAAAGGGAGAAAGACGTGATGAGAAAAAAAGACAAAGCATCTAGGTTGGATGGTTTACCTGGCCACTCAACTTCATAGCTGTATCCCAGGTTTTCTGGTGCAGTAACAAACATTTCATTATTGGTAACTGGAGGCCAGAAAGGCACCATATTGTACTGTCGGTTATGTCCAATAGGGGCATTCTCCAGTGGGTATGTTGAGATATCTAAATATGAAAGTCAAACCACACTTCTGTAAATAAAATTAAAATAATTTGCACTACATTTTTTTTGAACAATGACTCCGGTTTTGAATACCTCATTTTTTTTGCTTCTAGCTTAAATTAATCTAGAATTATTTTTTTTCCAGTGTAACAGATCCATAACGAAGAGCTCTGCTCAGTGTAAAAGCAAGACTGGCAATGATATATCTGATTTTTACCAGAAACAACCAATAAATTGTAAAACTTTCAGCCTGTGTTGAGCTTTTTATTTCTCCTCACATGGAAAAGAAATACATATGTATGAAGGACTTGGAAAACCTTTTTGCTACAGTCTGGCTTTGTCTGATTGTAACAGTGGTGAAGAGCTCTGTCATGCAGTTCAGAAGGGCAGCTGATATGAACTCCAGTGGAATTTTTTTGCAGTGTTATGGAAAATCAGGAGAAAGCCAGTTGAAGCAATAAAATTAAGGAAAAAAAAATCCATCTTGGTAAGATAATGCAAAAGCTTGTGATAGGTCATGTAAGTACCACAAGGGGATACAATTGCTCTCTGATAGTTAACGTGGGGAAAATATATAAGGCAGGTTGTAGAAGCTGCATAAAGAACTCTCAGTTGTGCAGCAGCAGCTGTCTTCTGCAGGAGAAGGAAGAGTGGGCTGGATTGTCTTAAGAGGAATACAGTTGCTGTTTTGTGCAGAGACATTAGTTATATAGAATTCTGTCACCAGTTCAGATGTCAATCTCCTTCCTTTATTTCTTTTTTTCTTCCTTCCTTGCAGTTCCTTCCTTCCTCCCTCTCCTTCACTTCCTCCCTCTCCTTCACTTCCTCCCTTACTCCTTTTCTCTCTTCTCTTCAGAGTTAAAGAAGTAAGGGAAGTAACAGTGACCATCCTTTCAAAGCATATGGAAGTGGTTATGGAATGCTGGTAATAAATCACAAAAGTGATCAAAATTAACTATGAGGGTGTGCATGGCATCTGATCTTGACAAAAAGAAACATAGCTATTTATTCCACACAGAAGCAAAAAGTCCTTGAAGTATTTGGATCCTCCATGGTTATGCTGTCCTTGCTCTACGGAGATAATGTATTTGCAAGTTTTGTTTTCTTGAATTGTACCTGGTATCTCTGGACAAGTCCCCTCACAGACAGTGATTTGAAAATGGATGTCAGTGGAGTGAGGAGGGAGCTTGCTTGTTACTACTCAGTCTCTGTTAACTATACTAGCTGTTAAAATTCCAGTCTTCTCTCCTAAGCTTAGGGATATCTTGCTGTCCCACAAAAAGCAGCTGAGCTCCTGTGACAACAAAGATTGACAACCACCCATTCCACCTCTGCCTGTGAGTACCTTACCTGCAGAATACCTTCTCAGCCACTCATCAAAAACAGCATCTGTAAATGTGTGCAGGAGGACAAAAATGGGATCATTTGGTGATAAATGAGTTTGCCCTCCTGTCCCATTCAAAAATAGATGCGCCAAGTTGTGAAGACTTCGAACTGCTGGGTCATATTTCCCTGAAGGATCACTGTACCCTGAATGTGCAAAGAAAGAAGAACACAAAAATTCTCAATGAAGATTTTGTTTGTAAGCTACAGTCCCGGCTAGATATTTTTTTCTCTGAAAGGCTGTGATGTTGTTGCGTTGCCTTGCTTAACATAAATGAGTAAGTAATTCTCTACATATTGGCATTTGAGAGTTGTCTCTAGCAGGCATAATTTTCAGATTAAAATAGCCTTTACAAATGAATGCTGAGAATGTGGAGTGCAAGGCTGCTTGGATCTAATGAAAAAATGGCCAAAATGAACCACAACATAGCATGAAAATAAAGGTATATATTTGGGACTTGCGTGTCTTTCAGCGCAACTGAAATAGTTGCATGTGTTTTCTAACTGCTTACTTAAGTGTGTGTGTGTTGCCATCTATCCTAATGAGTGAGCTGTTAAGTTTCCATGCATTGTTTCCATGCTCACTGTGAACACATCTCAGAAAGCTTCACATGATCTGTTTTTTTCAGAGAAGATATCCTATGTAACTCTGTCAGTGTCCAACACCTGAAAACCCTCCTGTCAGATCTCGGTATCTGAAACATCATGAAAAATTCTCCTGTTTTCAGATTCTGGCCAAACCTTCCAGAGAGGAGGGAGACTGTACAGTTAATTGACTAGAGCAATTTTTAGATACTTAGATATTGATAGCCCATTTGTCAAACTTGGTAAGGTTCCAAAACTTTCACATATACATAAAATGGTGCAGATTCTTGTGGGTTTTGGTTTTTTTTTTTTTTCCAAGAGAAAGAAAATGGGGCAAATCATCCCTGTTGTAGGAGTTATCCCTTTTTAAAGGAGGATCTACAGGAGGTCTGGCAGGGATCTGAATTGTCACTTGGGAATCTTTTCTCATGAACCCAAAGTCTTGTTAAAAACTCTGCATTATTAGTGTGCAGAAACAGTTAGTAGGGTACTGGCTGAACAGCATGGATCAAATTTTCAGGCTGATTTCTGTGTTGAGGGTTGTGTATTCAGATGCCAATTTCATTTTATATATGTAAAGCTTAGAGAAAAACAGAATTCTATGGCCCAGAGAGAATGACTAACATGTCTAGAAGTAAATCCTGTACCCAGACCTCAATTACTACTTCAATACAATTTAATTAAGTACTACCAAGGCTTACAATTTCTTTTGCTTTTGGTTGTTTTAATTCAGATACAAGAGTTTGGGTTCATGTTTGCCTTGTTAAAGGATGCAGCTGCAGTCTACCCAGTGTAGATTGCAAGGACCTGATCTCAGCTAGTTTCTAGTGAGTACACCAGTGACAGAAATGAGACTTTTACACATTTAAAGAACTAACATAAGCTATAAAGTAATCTACCCAGGGTTTATTTCCACTTAATACTGAGCTAATATTTAATGCTAAGAGCAATGTATTCTTAGTGTCCCAAAATCAAACTTCCAACAGAAAAAATGGCAAGCCTTCTCTCTTGACTTATTTGGAATTATTCCATATCCTTTTCTTTGACATGTTTACCTTCTACTGTGTTACGGAAACTGTCTGTTGAATTAGAATAGAAAGGAGGAGTGTCAAATACACCAACTTCCAAACACTGAGCAACATCCTCGGGCTCTGGGAGACGCTGTACCATAGGCCTTGCAATGTTTCCAGCAGGATTTCTTCTAATGGGACCACCCTCAGTGCCTGGGGATGGAGAGAAGAGAGAAAACAATACTGATTCAAAACAGTACACCACAGAATTCATAGTTAACATAGGGATTTGTTAGATGTTCTCCTTTTAGGAGCAGAATGGCATGAAGGTGCTAAGTAGAATAGATAGAAGAAAGCTTAAGCTTTGTTTAAGAAATGACACTGGCAGATTTAGTTATTTATTGCACAGGAAATGAATAGATACTGCATAAAAAGGGAAGCCAAGGCATTTAGCTCTTCCTCTGCTACAACTGCCTGATCAAATTTTGAACTTCTTGGCTCTTCAGTGCAATATAAATGATAAGTATACGCTGGCTCTGAAGACTGACAAAACTTGGATCAAGAATATTAAAAAAACACTTTAAGACCTTTTCGCTGCAAAAAGTAATTGCAATATAAAGTATTATATTTATTTATTATTAAAAATATTTTCTCTCCAAGTATCTACCAGCAGTCATACTTACTGTTACAGATGGTCCCCAAAGTTTCATAGTCTTCTATGTTTTCACATAGGACTCGCCACTGAGAGAAGATTGAGTTCTGGCTGATAAGAGAGACATCAAAATTGCTTCTAGCTCCCAACAAGTCATCTGAGCAAATATCACACGTGTTTTGTCCAGTTGCAAAGTTCCAGTAGGGCAGTCCAAAAGTGGGGTCCTGCAGCATGTTCTAAACCACATAAATATTATGTTAATACATGTGTGTCTCAGACAGCTATAATATTTACTGCTAGAAGGATGTTAAAAAACAGTTAAATACATCATAGTAAAAGGTCAGAGTTTTTCCTCATGGAGGAGAAGAATTCTATGGAAAATCTATGAAATCTGTGTAAAGCTTTCAGTAGTTTTTCAAATTTATACCTTTGTTCAATAGAACAGATAGTTGGACTGTCGAACTGAGTCATGGATCTCCATTATTGAGTACCTTTTCCACGAAACCATATCGCAAGTAATAAGAAATGTCACTTAATATTAATACCTCATAAAAACAAACAAACAAACAAGTCTCTCAATAGCAGCATTGGTAGCACACATGGTAACCAAGCCAGCTGTGGAATGACTGAGCAGATGGAAAAGTAAGGAAAAGGGATACTCCCTCTTCAAATTGTCATTGTTTGGTTCTAACATGGGTTGGAGTTGAATGGTTCTGGAGTGTGTTCTGGTTTCCTATATTTATATACAAGGATGTATAGCCAGAAAAATATGCTTAACTAATGATCAAGTTTACAAACATGAATAGGAGTTTATATTAAGTCATTAAGAGCTAGAACTCCTCCGGGCTTCCATGTAATGAAATGTCACTGATGTCAAATGTGAGTTTTTGAAGGTAATTTGTGCCTTGGCCTGATGAAAAGCCACTGAAGCTAGTGGAAACACTTGAAATGATTTCAAAGACTATTTAATCCTGACCTTGAAAACTTAATTCTCTCTTCTTTAAGAAGGATGATGATCCATAAAAATATATTCCTTTTATGGATACATTCACACAAGAAAAAGTAACAAGAGAATCAGTGATTTATGGAAAAGAGTATAACAAAACACTAATTTATCTAACCAGTTACACTAATTATTGAAATAAAATGTGATTTGCAATCCCCAAGCCAACTCTGTAATACTTTTCTTTAGAATTTCTGCTGCTTTGATTAGTCTAACATAGTCAAGAATCAAGGCCTTGATATTAAAAATAACGTTGGTAATAACTTTCATTGGTCCGGTAAAATGCCTCCTACAGATACATCTAGAATCTGTATCTGTTTTTACAGGAGATTTTAATGTAACTTTTACATTTTCCATTACTATGATTGAGATATTATTTTTAGCATCTCTATAACAATGACAGTCTAAAACCTAAACACACTCTAAAGTTTAGTATACCTAATGAGTTACTGAAATTGAAGTAAAATTATTTCAACATGTAGAAAGAGCTGCTAGCATTTTTGCTTATTGGAATATAGTGAGAAGTTCTTTAACTCTACAAAGCATAACATGAACAAATGGCTTGATGTTAACGCAAACTTTACCTGCATGTCTCTTTCAAGCTGCAGGAGATGGAACCTGTGCCACGTAACAAAAGCTGGTCCCTCATGAGAGAAATCAACTCCTCCAAAACTCTGTTGCCCTGCTCCAAGGAAAGTCTTCCTGACAGAATAATAATGAGACCATACGAAGTAGTTATAAATTGTAATATTCTCAAATTGTGGTGTGTTGCCGTCTGGTCCAAATATTTCCTCACGTCTTCGTGTGGCAATAACAATGTCAGGATGGATTGTCACCTTGGCTTGGTGTAAGGCATTCACAAAACGCCTCCTTTCTTCTGCACTCAGATCCAAAAGGTTCCTCCTGACTGTCAGGACACAGAAGAAGTAAGTCACCAAACTAATAGAGATTCAAGTCTGATCTCACAGAACTAATTTTTTTTCTCCTAAAAATTGTGGGTAAGTCCCTTTTTCTTCAAGCATTCAATTTTACTGAGGAAATTCAGTGAGCACTGAGCATAAATAGCAAATATTACTTATTCTCAGAAAGGTTGAGCTGAGTAAAAATAAAGCCCAAAACCTTGTGGTTTTAGTCTTTTTAGAAGTATTGTTACAGATTTTCCTTCAATCTTGTCAGAGAAATGACAGAGATGATAGTTCTTTGCCACACAAACCTTTCAGAACTTCATCCAGTATACTTAAGGTTTCCTGTGGTAATATTTTACAAGAAAATAATATAGCAATTTATACTAATCAGAAGACCTACGGCTTGACAATCTAGTGAAGTACATTGTTTATACTTGAACCTTTGTAGAATAAATATCAGATTCACCAGTAAATTGTGAATTCCACATAGTACAACATCTCTCTTTAATGTCATTACCTGCTATTAGTAACAACAGTCATATATTAGTCCTTTTTAGCCATATACAAAAAAAAAAATTTACAAATGTACGTGCCCATATGTACATAGAGAAATAAGGAAGAAAACTGACTTGTTGAAATGCTAGTATAACAGTGAAAGGACTAATCACTTCAGTCCCAGTCCAGCACTCTTTCGCCTGGACTGAGAAGACTTCAGGCTAAGTTTAGACTAAGACACAGGTAGAAGTTCTCACAACTGTACTTCAACATGCCTTCATTTTCATTATAAAAAATATAATAAAATCCATAACTGTCCAGTATACTGACTGAAACATGATTTTCTGTTTTGTAAAAGTGACCTGATATGCTCACCCTGGTCACTGAAGGGTTTTTTGTCGTTGATTTTAAGTACTGCACTAAATATATCCATCTAATTTTGATTTACATAGATGTCTTAACCTTTTCATATTTTTAAATACCTGAACCAAAATAAAAAATTAGGACTGCTATTAAAGTTAGGCATGAATTTAGAAGATATGGAGGCACAAAACTGCATTTTACAGCTATTTTGTATGGATATACTAACAGTAATCCAATAATTATTTTTAAATCTGAGCCCCTGGGTCCGGCTCTATGGATGGACAAAGGAGGTGATCTCAGTGTGGAAACTTAAAGCATAATAAGAAACTAATTTTCCCTTTCTAGCCTTATGTTGTCATGCATAATAAATCTGATTTGCTTAGGATTTTACTGAGTGGCAGAAGATTTAATAAGCAAGAGAAGTAAAAAGTGCTCTGGTATACCCTAGAAAATAAGATAAGGCTCCTTTTTTTTGCCTATCTCCAGATTTACTTTGCTAAGTTTGTGTGTGTTAACATTTATTTCTTGGTTATTTTTCAGAGTTATCATCATTGTTACTGAGAACAGGCCAGAGCATCAGAGGCTGCAGCATAGCTTAGCAGATCCAATTCATAAGTCATGCTTTCTGCTTTCTAGTTTGCTTCTTGGAGTTCAAATGATAAATAAAATCCTAAGGTCTTTCCTATAGGCCTCAATAAATTGTTTTTAAGGAGTCTTACTGGTATGGTTTTGAAGTGGTAAGTGGTCCTTTTTTAACTCTTTGTGGAACTTGCACTGACATTCATGGAGTGTTTTCTATCTAGTGAAAATAATAGCAGTGCTGATTTCTGTTTCTGCAACAGGCACTGCACATTTATACTAGACACCTGTGGTTTCTCATGTCAACAGAACACATTACTCATTTAGGGGACTATGGATTTTACAGGATTTCAATAACACCTTTAAACTTTCACTTACAAAGACTGAAATCTTGTTCATTCAGATGGTTTTGACTTGAGAACAAGGATCTGTCCCTAAGCTTTCTTGTCTTTTTCAATTTACCTATAATAGTCAACATTTTCCCAGCCCCCAAAGATTTCAGAACCATTTCAAACAATTTTAGACATCAGTTTACGGATGTTCTGGTCTAAACTGAAACTGGAGATCTCTCAGAAAGGTCCACAAGACCCTGTGCTGATTAATCTGAACAGTTCATAGTCATGAATTACTGAGTGAAGGCTTTTAAGGACACTGACAGAAATTAGTCCAGGTACATAGTTTATAAATATATTAAGGGATTTTGAATCAAAAGAGCTGTTGTCACAGTTAAAGTAGTCACAAGGTACTAAACATGGTATCTAGATATGTTTTATTCCCAAACATATTCACAAACACACATACGTGTCTGTACACATTGTTTCACTCTTAAATAAGAGTGAAAAGAATACTATTTTTTCAACCTAGATATTTTTTAATGGACTTGATCTCAGTCCTACACTGACTATAGGTTTTATTTCTTCCTTTTATTGGATAGTAAATGTAGGTCTTTGGTATACAAGCCAAAAAAATTATGGTTCATATAGCAGCTGCCTTAATAACCCCTACAACAACACACATTACTAAATAAATAAAAGAGGCATTTAATATTTTAAAGAAAAGACAAACACTACAAATAACTACATTTAGAATCAAGCACTGCCAACAAGCAATTTTTATGTCATATTTCTGATGCTCTTACCTATATTGATTTGTTGGGTGCAGGTAGGTCCACTCCAGCCAGGACGACATGACCCGCAATTGTAACCAGAGAAGTTACCATTGCACCGACAAGTTTGGTTGAAGAAGCGTATGGGCCATTGCTCACGGTCATCCCGCCCATCATGGATATACTGTGGGCCGTGGGGTCGTGAATCAACAGTCACCTGTACACACCGGCCCCTCCCTGTAGACACACCACACCTGTCTGTACCTGGCCCAAACACAGGGAAGTAGTCTGGACAACACATGCCACTCCTCAGGGACTCAACAGTAGCACACTGGCGAGGGAACTGAGCTCCAGCTTGGCTGAGCATGCTGAGAAGTGGGGGCAGGGAAAGAAGCAGCAGCATGGGGAGCTGCATGGTGGCAGATCCAACAGATCCGGCTCCTTCTGTGAGCTGGTGATCCGCACACACTGGCTTCTCTCCTGCAGTGGGACACCCAACTCCCTCTACGGAAAGAGGGAGAGAGGAAGGGGGAGAGAGAGAAAGAAAAGAATAAATAAAAGTGATACAAACCTCCAGGCTACCTCGTCCAGCCCAGAAGGTGCCTTTGAACTCTATACTCTGATACTATAACTAGAAAAGCAAACTGATTACAGACACTGATGTTCCCTTCTCTCATTTTCTGCACAAGATAACAACTACCTAGAGCTGTATTTGCTCATTGACTTCTAAATGCTTCCCAAATGTTCATTCACATTGTATGTCTGGCGGCCAGATTTACTTTACTGCCCCAAAATGCTAAAACCTGTCTAAGGCACCATTTTTTTGAACCATTTTTTTTAAAATCCTCCCAACCCACACATGTTCATGCCCTTCTTTTCTGCATTTAAGTAGTATATCTCATTCTCCACTGAGCAGTTCCCCTCTGTGTTCCCTTGCTGTTCTCTAATGGCAGCTTTACCAGAACATGAAGCTAAAACTCTTCATGCGTTGTACCTGTTCTCTCTTTCTGCTACCTCTTCTCTGCTGAGATCCTGTTCTATCTCTGCACGTCCTACGGCTGTTTCTAACCTGAAATAAGCACTGCTAATTTCTCTCTTGATTCAGTCTGCTTACTAATCCTTCTTCTACCAACACAGTATGGGTTGGCTTCACCCTCCTTCTATTAATCCCCTTTCTACTTCAGTGCATTTCCCTGGACTTTAAGTACTTGTACACCACATGATTCTTTTCATGCTTATCTCCTTGTGATTTTACAAGTTTTAGTAAAGGTCAGAGACAAATACTTGAATTCAAAACAGAACAACTGTGAAGTTTTTTTTTTTTTTTCTTAATTACTTGCAAAGAAAAGCTCACTTGAAAACAGACAAAGAACACTGGGGAAAATCACATTTAACAGACATTAAAAAAAAAAAAATCAAATGGCATTTTCAAGATCAAGCCAAAGTAAGTTACAAAGATATGATATTTAGAAAATTAAACACTCCAGTCTTAAACTTACAGCTTTCAGTTTGTCTATTTATTTTGATAATCAAATAAAAAGACAACGATCATATTGGAATATCCTGGAATGCTAAATTCTGAACAGGTTCTATGAAGTCTAATGAAACAAAGAAATAGAGAAAAACAGTCTCTGAAATTAACAAAATGCTTCTGTATTCTTTGCAGGGACAATTTCCACTGAACAACACTGGCCATATTGAAGATCTTACTCTCTTTCTGATCTATCAATAAGGGTGGCTTTCAGTGGGGTAAGAGAGTTTTGTCAAGAAACATCTTAAGTGGCACCAAAAAAAATGTAAAAACAAGTTTTCTGGGAAAAGGTTCAACCACAGTGTAACTGACATCAAGCAGAAAAAGATTGTCTAATCCTTCTTCTACTTCTCTATATGCAAGTCAAAATGGGAGAGTGCACCCAATTCTGGCAGGCTACAGATAGAGTTTTTTGTTTGTTTATTTTCCCAACCTATCATGGACCACAGCAATGAACTTTGCCATCTGTGTCTTGTATAACCAAATGTGCTATAGCTTGCTTCAGTGCAGGACCAAGGCTTTTAGTACACTTCTCCATATCTTTCATTCTCCATATCTTTCATTCTCCATATGAAGACAAGAATATTTTATAACCCTTAAATGAAACTCTTGCTTTTTCTGTCTTTCATTGTAGTCTACATTTGAGCCTATTTTCTCTTCTTTGCTAGTTTATTATGTACCCTACTTCTTTCCAAGCTTCAACCTTTTCTATTTGAACTTGTCTGTTGGGACAAATGGGACACAAATTCAGTAGTCACATCAGAAGGTAAACTAGAGCTAATGAAAAAAAAAGAAAAAAATAATAAAAAAAGAAGATATTTTGTCTGAAAATAACTCTCTGATCAAAGAAGCATCATACAGGTTTTAGCTATGAATATTTAGAAAATCCTGCAAATTCATAATAAGCTTAGAAGGGATAAATCCTATCTAAAGCCTAAGTGAAAAAGAGTGAATATATATACTGACTGGAGATACCCAGAATCATAAAACTTCCCCTCATAAAATGTAGACCTTTTTTAAACTTTCTGCCAGCACCTATGATTTTTTTTCAGCAGACTACTAAAGCTGCACAGCTGAGGATCCTTTCCCTTCTTTGGCCCCATGTATTCCCTTGGGTTTCCTGCTGGAAATCTTGTTGAACAGATTAGTAGAAGGCAATCCCTTTTATAGTCTTTATTTTTATATTCTTGCCCTTAGAGACTCCTGCTTCCCTACTGTGCCTGGAAAGATTTGACCTTGGAGATTATCCAAATGCACAACATCTCTGTTTCTGTGGCTCTGTTCAGAAAGGGCTTGGCTACCTAAGCAAGATAATGAGGAAAAAGTTGCTATATGAACCCCTAGCTCAATAATTGCCTGTGTGGACTAAAAGCCCTGGAAAGAGAGCTAGTTAATAGACTAGATATTAACATCTATTTTGCACTATTTTCCTTGTATAAACATTAGTTTTCAATGCTGAGAACAAGTCTCTGTGCAGCCACATAAGGTTTAGCTGTGGCCTTTAGCCTAACCTACTGGAGAACACTATGAAAACTTAACCAGTTCTGTTTGAGCTTGAGTGGTGATGAAAGATGCTGTGCCTGTTCTGTCTGACCTCATACCATTAGCTACACAATCAACCATAAGTTCTCTGGGAGCTGCCCTATGGTATTTACTGAATATCCATGATTTACAAATTATTTAAAGTATGATGTTCTTTGAGAGATACCTTAATTCACTAAGATTTTTATTCCCTAATCTCAAGGCATATGGACCCTTAGAAAAATTAGATCTTGTCAACTTTTCCTAAGTTTCATGGGAAGTAGGTTGGTGGTATTACTGTTATTTGTGTATCGCCTCTGGTGTAATGACACCACACTGCAAGTATTTGTGAACTGAATATTGGAGTGGTCAAGTGGATGAATTTGTCAGCAGCTAATGAGCATCTGAAATTGAAGTACAGCTATGATAACCTTCATCATCACAGTCTTAACCTTCTGAGGGTTTGGAAACAAACAGCCTCATCTTCAACTAGTGTAAACTGATCCATGATTTACACCTGTGGGTCTTGTCTAGCTCTTAAATACCTTAGCTTATTTTTGTTATTTTTTAGTGTTGTTTACTTTTTTCTTTTTCCTTGTAAGTACCACCATTCACAAAAAAAGTGAGCTCTTCGATTTACAGACCCAGCTTTGAAATCTTTTAAATTTCTTTTTCTTCCCAGTAGAAGAAAAAAGTAGAACTCTGTATCACTTATATGGTAAGTAGGGTGTTTGAAGATGAGTCAAAACTGACTTTCTGTTTCCTCTATCTAAACACCTGAACACAAACATAAAGGTTCACATATGAATCTAAATTCTCTAATTCTTTCTTTGTGAAAAACAAGTTACTGGAGCACACTCAATCCTCATGTGTGTCTAGATGTAAAAATATAATTTTCCATAATGAATCTCTATGTATTAAATAGTAAAATTCAAAGAAAGTTATTTTTAATTCATTAGATTCTAAAAATATTAAAGTGAATATGATAAGCCATTTTCATCTTTTCATTTAAACTGTGAAATATAATTTCAGACATTTATATATAAAACTGACATTTCTATTCACTGAACATGATATATGGTTCTAGTGTTTTATAAAGAGATTGTTATTTTTTGTTAACAATGATGGTTCACTTTTGCTTTGCTCTATAGCCACATATAAATAAGATAAGGCTTATTTTAAGGGCAGGCAAGTCGCCAGGAGAAGAGTGGTGGAAAAAAGATATTTCTCTCAATCATTTTTAAAAGTAAACTTGCATATTTCATGCCTGAGATGACAGGTACACCAGGAGTTGCTGCTGGACCATATAGTACTACAAGACCTTAACCTCAGCTATAAATGTCAGTACTTGGGATGTGTCATAACCTGTTATGTATACACTGGAAAATATGAAAAGACACTTTCCTTTTTCTGACTGAATGAGGCTTTCCCATTCCAAGTTAAAGAACCAAGGTCATTTTAACTATTCCTCCTCCACAGGACAGGAGCTTCTGGCTCCTGTCCTTTGGGGAGTAGCCAGCCCTTGCTCCTCCCTGACACCTTCACCTTCCAGTCTTGAGACTCCATCAATGTGAAGGTGTCACTGTTCTCTAAGCCTGACAGCTGTACTGTGCTACCCAGCGGGAGAATTTGGGACTCTGCTCTGTTCTTGGTCTTGAGCTGTGCTTGGGAATCACCCAGTAGAAATGTTTACCTATTTATATATGTCATCACAGTATAATGTTGCATGGTTAGATAACTGAAAAAGATAAAGAGTATGTGAGAGCATACAAAACAAATCAGTTAAAGTTGTGAATTTAACAATCTGTGCTTTAACAATCCCCAAACAGATGTTCATGTCTGTTAGAAAAGTATCATATTTTAAGCCATAGATGATATTATATATCTTGATTATGATACCAGTTTCAAAGCAAGCCCAGCAGTAAATTTTAAAGGAGATAGCACAGCTACAACCACTTGGATCATTAATTTTAATATGGTTTCTGGTAAGATGTTTCTCTGCAAAGCATTTTTCTGAAAAAACAAAGAATTACATAAATGTCAGTTTTGTGAAGACAGGAAAGAAATTTCATAAATTAACACATTTTAGTAGATTTTACTGTTTTATGTATAAGATCATTCCATTTTACTTCAGTAAGCTAAAGAAATCTAGAATTTTGTGTGAGACTAACTAGGAAAATTTTGGAACCAACTGACAATATCTCATAGCTTAAAAATTAGCAATTTTAATGCCAAAAATGTTTCAGAAACAATGAAAAAATGTATTAATAAACAATCACACTTCTGAGTTTCCAAAAGAGCTGTACTTTTTGATAAGCACACAGGGACTGATGGCACAGACCAGTGGTAACAACACTAATAGCACATTTTCAAGTGACTCAAATACATTTTTGATGTCAAGGTCCTGAGTTTGAAAACCCAAATAATTTTTTTAAATTTATCTTCCCCCACCTCCCCCCTCCACCTCCTTCCCCAAAGCTTCTGCTTTTGAAGAAATATGTCTTGATGTGTGTGAACCAAAATGGAAAAAGGAAGTCTGGCTGCTCAGAGTACAAGCCTCATTTTCACACACTTCATGTTGGTTAGTGTCCATTCATGAATGTGTACCAGCCCAAAATGAAGTACTTCCTTGTCACATACATCCATAACACTAAGAAGAAGCTGTCAGCATACAGTAATGGTACCAGGTCCTATGATTATGTTTTTTTGGGTCAGAGACACTTCTTTTTAAAATTTCTGCTTTAATGCAAGCCTACTCACTCTAAAAGTATTGTTTTCCATTCCTTTTCTAGATCTGCTCTTTCTCTCTCATTCTTTCTCATATACCGTCCTTCATTTTCTGTTTTGACAGCTCCTTTTTTCATGCTCTAGTTGTTTTTTTTTTCTCTTGTGTGGAAAGGACCTATCTTGACGGTTGTTTTTACTGCTTGTTTCTACCTGGTCCTGAGCAACGTCATTCTTCTTTCTGTTTATGGCCCTCTTAGGCCTTTCTGGCCACCTTTTGGTGCCCCTACTCAATCCTGCAGACCTAGTACCAGTTCTGAACAGGAAATGACTTACTTCAGGTCAATGCTAGTGTAATGTCACATGTGGATGAAGTGCTCAGCTAGCCACATGCACTCAGTGCACTGATTCTCTATCACCCAAAACCTTGGCCAATTTTGTTGATGGTTCATAAAACACGGTACCAAGCATGATTAAACTCAAGCCTTCATGTCTACTTCTGTTGTCTTTTTCTGATTAAATTGTCTGTTTTTCAGGTCTTTTCCTCATCTGTATTTCTCGCATACCCTTACTTTTTTTTTCTTCCTCTTCTAATATCCTGTTAACTTTTGTACTAGTGAACAACTATTTATACAGAGACATTATAATAGCCAAGATGTTTCAATACATAAAATTTCTCTTCTCCCCCTCCCCACCCCCAACTTGTTGAATTTAATATTATCAGTGATTTGAACTGGAATGTTTTTAAGAATTACAAAGAAAGAAGCAAAAAGAAGCAGAACTAGCTGTCTAGATCTTAGGTGCCAATATACAAGGGAGCAAAATCACAGAATGAGAGGATCACTTGTGCTGGAAGGGATCTCGTCTCATTAGTCCAACTTTCTGCTCAAAGCAGGATTAACAGTGAATTCAGAACACTTTTCTCAGGTCTGTATCTATATGTATCTTAAAAAACTCAAAGGATGGAGATGGCACAACATCTCTGTGCTGCAGTTCCACTTCTAGGCTGTCCTTGAGGTTTCTGTTATTTCTTCCTTACCCTAAGCCAGAACTTGTTCTGTGTTTTTGGAAGCCAATATTGGCAGGCTGCTGTTTGGTGCCATCAAAACCATCCTTTCTCCTGGATGAAACCATTCCAGTCCTGCACTCTGCTATGGCCATCCCCCAGAGCTACTCCCTGGCCCTACTGACCCCAGCCTGCACCATTTTAAAGCTCTGCATTCCCAGGGCAGGGCTTGGCCTCATCCTTGATGGCTTTCATGAGGTCCCATCAGCCCCTTCCTCCCTCTGTCCAGGTCCCACTGGCCTGCAATCTAGTTCTCAAGTGTGGTGACTGCACCTGCTTTGGCATCAGCTGTAAATGTGATGTCGCCTCCTCTGGATCACTAGTAGAAATGTCAGGCAGTGCAAGTTCTATGATAGGCCCTGTAGTACCCCATTTGTTAGCTCCCAGAGCATCAACACATTTTCCTTGTTCAATGTTTCACTGTTAGTGTGAGGGTAGAAACTCTTCCTCTTGTCTCTGGTGTGACTTGTAAGGTTTCAACTTTGATGTGCTTTGGTTTTCCTAACACCATTCCAGCTTGCCTGAGCAGTGCTGCTTCTATATTTCTCTTTTGTTCCCAGTTCCTATTTCCACCTCCCATATCCGTTACTTTTCCATTATGGCTGTTGTGAGTTTCCTGCTATGCCACTTTTTGCTGTGCCTATTTCTTTTTCCATTCAGGGGGATGGCTTTTGTGACTAAGGATGCTGTTCTCAAGACCTACCAGATTTTTTTTTGTCCTTTTGTGCTGCTTTCAATGGGACTCACCATATGAGTTCTGTAAAGAATTCAAAATCTGCTTTCCTCAAATCCAGGATTTGTGCTCTGCTGCTTCATTCCTCTCTCTCCTCAGGACTTTGAACTCCACTGTTTTGTGGTTACTGCAACAATGGTTATCACATCCACAACCAGTTCTTCCTTATTAGTGAATAACAGAATAACAATTGTGCGCAAGCCCTGGTTGGCCCATCAAGTACCTATATCCTTGATAATATCTTTATATCCAGAAACTTATACAGAAATATTCTGGATGATGCTACCTTGCCAGCAGATGTCAGGGAGGTTAAAGTCACTCGCGGCAATCAGGATTTTTGTCTTAAAGATTTCCTCCAGTGGTTTGAAGAAGGCTTTACGCACTTCACCCTTTTTGGGTCTATACACTCTTACCATGTTGTCACTATTATTGGCCTGGATCTGAGTCACAAGCTTCCACTTAGCCTGTAATCTATCCCATTAAAAAGCATACATTTAAACTCTTCCTTCACATACAGCACGATCCCTTCCTTGTCATCCCTGCCTGTCTTTTCTGAACAGCCTGTATCCCACCATCAGAGCACTCCATGACTGTGGAGTGTCTCAGTCATTTTAGTGGTGTCATAGCTCTGTGACCACATACAGAGCTCTAACTCCTCTTGCTTGTTTCCAAGGTTGTGCTCATTTGTGTGCAGGAATTTTAGGTGAGTCTCCTTTTAACCTGTTCTGTATTTTTCAAAAACTCCCACCCTCTGCATATGCCACCTATAACCTCTGCTTCTTGACTTTAATTAAGAACAGCTATCATCAGGCTCCCTGGTACATAGTTTAAAATCCTTCTTGCCAGGATGCCATTCCTGTTGACAAAGATGCTCTTACTCCATTTTGTGAAGCACATCCCATCTGTGGATAGTGGTCTGAATTCCTTAGAGAGGGACTCATGACCATAAAAACCGAAGTGCTGCCCATGACACAAGCCCTTCAGCCAGTTATTAACTTTCAAGTTGTGCTCATTTTCCTACTTAAGCCTTTCCTTTTCATCTATAGGATGTAGGTGAGCACTACTCAGGCTTCCACTGGTAGCTGTCAAATGTCACCTCTGAGAGTCATGTTTGCCTCCAGAATTTTGTAGTACCTTTTCATTTAGTCCAAGTGGCCCTTGACAGCACCATTGTTGCCCACATGAATGACTGAAGAGGGGTACTAGACCTGGACAAACCTTGTCAGTATCCCTCCAACATCCCACATCTGAGCACCTGGCAATCAACAAATCACTTGTGACAACATGCCATATCAGCAGCCAGATGGCCCATTCCCTGCAGGAAGGAATCTCCAGCCACTGCTGCCTACCATTTCTTCTTCCTGTGCTCAGTGCTTAGGTGCAATGGACTCTGACAAATGCTTTGACACAGTTTGCTCACTTTTCCTGACTGTTCGGATACTACATCAGTTGTGAAAATTAATTTTTCAAGGCAGACAAGAAATCCTTCTCCTGCTATCAGATATCATAAGCTTTCAACATGTCCCTTCTTGGGACTGTCCGACCACCACTTGCACAAGGGCAGCCCATACTTTACACTAAATAATTTGTAACATCTTCACCCACTCTCCTCTCCAGTTGCTTAGATTCCCAGATTTTACTGTAAAAGATAGACTTCTGAAGAGTCTGCTGTTGTTTGCACTCAAATGCTTTAATCTTGGATCAGCTCAGCTATCTCTTGTCATAAATAACCGAGAACAACAAACTAAGCAGCACTGAAAGTGAGCACTGAATACCACACATGGCCTGTTAATCATGGTCACTTTGTGTCTGAAGTAAAGGCTGGATCTGGAATAGAAGATATTGCTCAGATGAAATACTCATCTTTCTTACAGCAACCTACTGATAAAGACTTTTTAGTACTTTTCAAAGTAGGCAGAAAGTCTGGAGCTGGGATATACACATCTGTTTGTTTAGAGTATGAGAACACAGTATTCATTCATAAATTCCATTCCTGAACACATGAAAAGACATATGATTGTAATGATATTGCTTCATGTATTTTTGTTCCTGAGAAACAGTATGTTAAAGAATCATTAAAGGTCAGTGCCAGGAAATAGATCCTTATCAACTAAAATCACAGAGAATAAATAGTGGAACAAGGCTGTCTATTCAGGTAAACCACCTCTTTGCACTTCTTCAGTTGCCACAGGTTTTCAGAGATTGTGCCAATTATCCATATTTCAGGAAATGGTGCTGGAGTTTTATTAGCAGAACCTGCGGGTGCAGGAGTATGACTTTATAAACAAATTATGAAATAAGAGAGCAACAAACAACATTGACATTAATCGATGTAAAGTAAATATCTATCTCTTTATAACTGGAAACAAAACCAATGGGAACTTTTTGCTGGAAACCTTTTACTCAGATTAGCATGTGCAGTGAAACTGATACAAAGTGGCTGGTTTAGTGATATTTATCCTCCAAATCATAAAAGTACATAATCAAAAGGAGCACATAAAAGTCTCATTTCTCCAAGCTGCATAAGCTTCAGATTTTAGCAAATTACTTCCAACTAGAATCAATGACTGCAACTATAAACATTTAAACCTTAGTGGTCTGTTAACCAATTTGCAGTAGTGGTAAAGACAGTGTGCCAGTCTCAGAAAATGCAAATAAACACAACTCCATTGGTTTTAATAACAGATAGAATTACAGTGAGCCTGAGGTAGCTTGTCAATTTACAATGAAGACTTAGCTCCTTTGCATTGGTTAACCTTTAGTAGGCTTATTTGCTGACTAGAATGCCACAAAAGTAATTGTTACTGTTCGTACTGTTATAAAAACTGCAGTGATTCCCAGTTAGTTCTATTAGGTATTGTCATAATCTATATTCTCTCCCTTTTTGTTAGAGAATTGAAAGTCAAACCAGTGGTCAGCATGAAAATTCACTTAGTGCAACCTTACAGAATTGGAAATATCATTCTGAAAAAAAACCACCCCAAAACTAAAATGGCTTTTTTTTGCATCATTTGAGTTATACATGAGGTTTCTACACACTCCTGAATCTATTTAGTCTCCTCTTTGTGTCTTCCCTTTGTTGTGTCAGATTTTGAAAGCTCCATACTTACTAAGATGTATCTCATACGTGGAATAATATTATTAATTTTTCAAGGAAAACATGGAGATATTGTAGTATATTCTACTGTAACACTCAAATCTGTATTAATGATAATTAAAATAACATTAACCAGTCATCTGTCTTATGGGCAATAGTTTTCTTATCTTCATCCAGCAGACTGAATTATGTTTTTCTTGGATTCCTACTAACCACCTTTTTTTTTTTTTTCTTTTCCAAATAAAGCTAATTCTACATTCACTGGGAGAAAATTTATATTAATTTTCTTGAAAGACACACCAAGTATGAATTAATATATAGAAAAAATAAAGCAAAGTACAAGATTTTCTTTTGAAGTTTTGAATAATCTGATTTAAAAATAAAATTAAATTGAGTCAAATAATATTTTAGACTAATTGATATTACTTTTCTTAAAGTATCAAATTTTCATTCATCTTACATAGGCTATAAACAGTTTAAAGCAGAGTAGGTAATTTCAGTCATATCTATTTCATAAAATGTGTTAAGTACTGTTCCATTTAACTAAATAAAAGTTTTAGCCACCGTACTTAAATGGGTGTCATAATAATGCTAATATTTTTTTTATGATCCTCTCCATATTCTCTGATGTTTCTTACTCTGGGATGATATCCATGAGCTTAAGTATGTCTGAAAGATGAAATTGCCCTGCAGTGGCTTCTGCAGAGTAAAGTGAAGAAAATTTAGTCTATATCTGTAGTTCAAGAGTTCACCATCATCAGAGAAACTTCAAGTAAGGAGTCTTTATTACTTTCACCAAACACAGTCTAGTGCCTAGAGAGAGATTTGCAGTTTCAAAATGATTCAATAGAGGTGACAAATGACTGCCCACAGGGAAATGAGTGAGACCTGGAAGAGTGTTGCAGATAGGAATAAAATGAAAATAAGTAGCACTTGTCTGAGAGTTTGAAATAGCTCCAAAATAACACATCTCACCATTGCCTATTGAAGATATATGTTAGATTTGAGAGCAGTATTTCAGAGAAACAGTTGACTGACAGTGGCACAAGATTGGATAGAGCTTCTAGAAAGTAGAAAAAGTGGTTTTTTTTCTGTCAGATTTACAGACCAATATATACAATGAGCCTGAAGTAATGAATTTTACTTGTAAGTGACTGCTGATAAAATCTGATTTTTTTTAGCAGTCTAAAATGAAGAAAACAAGTTATATTATAGACCTAGGGACAAATGTAATATTAAAGATGGCTTTATGTTGTGAGCCTATACAGTGCAGGTACTATTTTGATTGGCACAATGCAATGGCAGCTGGGCAATATAAAACTCCGAACTTCAATATAGGAAATTGTCTAATATACTTTCATATGAACATTGAACCCAGAATGGCTGTTGATGAGGCCTTGAGGGTGTTCTCTGTACACAGAGAATGAGTTTACAAGAATTAAGGTGTCTGTCACCAATAACTCTGTGCAACTGCCACCCTACCACATGCTCCCCTCTATCCACCTGCCAATGCAGTGCTAAGCACATTCCCTCTCTGCCCCGACTGACGAGCTGCTTATCAAAAAGGCTAGCATTATATGCGTTGTTTTTATTGTAGATGTCTGTTTGGCAAGAACTTGATTTACTGAAGTAAATAGGAATTTTGCTACTGATTTAAAAGTCATCAACAACAAAATACCTCCCATAATCCAAACAAATCTGAAGTAAAACTGGCCCAAGACAAGCCAGCTGATTCCGTTGATTTATACTATCCTCTTTCCTGCCCTTTCAGATCAAATCATCTTCAAGGATGAAGATAGTGTTTGTTTAACACATTTTATCCATTGTAAAACAAGAAGAAATTGAAGACACAGGAGGCCAGATCACTGTTTGGAGTAAACTGTCATAGCTCCAATAAATTATACTGTTCAGGTTGTAGCCATTGATGTCCAGGAAGGTTCAGTGATTTATATTTATTGAGAATCAAGTCCTCTGTGCTTCAAGAAACTGAATCTGTTTTTTTCTCTTTGCTGAAATGGTTTTTTTTTTTTCTCTTGAAAAACAATCTTCCAAAGTTATGAGGTGAAAGACTTGCTGGATTTTACTTACTGTCATGTGACATGTTGTTCCAGGCCTTGAAATTGAAAAAAATACTGGCAGAAGATAATTTTTTTCTTAAATTTGTGTTATTCCATGGATAGCCACATAGCCTCTAGTCTGAAGAAAATAATTACTGCACCAGGCAATAATGATCAATATCTTAAGTTTCACAGACAAAAATACTTTATGGAGGATTATTGTACCAAGCTAATATATTATTGCTTTGTAAATTATCTTCAAAGAATAATTACTGATATATTTGCAAAATAGGTGGAAAACAGAAGCTCAGTACAAGGAAAGACACTTAGCTACTTATATAGAAGACACAACTGACTAATAGCTACTGTTTCCAGGGTCAATGCTTTTCTCAGAGCTCACTGAAATTAATAACAGTTTTTCTTTTTACTTTGCTGGACTGTAGACCAGGTCCATCATGAAAGACAAAAATTCCTAATGCACAACCACACATGGTTTGCTCTAAGATACATAATGTTAAATCCCCCCTGCCAAGTTTATGAGTTATATTAATAGCTTTGATCAGAAAGAAAAAAAATAATTTTACATTTCTGGGTTAAATGGGTGAAGATCTGGTTTTAAATAAACTTTGTGATATTTTTTGTCATGCCAAGAGCTTCAGAAGTGTTTTCAGTTGCTGAGTTAAAGGTTGTTGATTCTGAATTGGAAATCAAGACTAAAAGACACACAGGAAATTCTTCCTGATTAGAGGTAAAAGAGGTGCTTGTTACTATTAAAACAAAAAACCAAAAACATATATCACCATACAAAGCATTATTTTGCATTTTTACAGCTACTATATATCAGTCCTTGATCAACACTAGTCTGAATAACTGTGTCATACCCATTTAACACGTCTTCGTATTTTCAGTCAAATAGGATAGTTCCCTTAATTTCAAGATGCACACTGTTTTATGATGTTGCTACTGAGCCATTCATTCTGAAAACAAGGCAGTAATTAATTCTGGTTGTGACTGAGGTTGGTATAAATTAAGGATTGATGTCAAGGATTGTAAGTCTCATAACTCTAACTAAAGCCTTTGGGAATTTCATTACTGAGCAGTCCTGAAAATTCTCACTAACACTTGATAGAATCAAGGTCACAGATCAGACCTAAACCCTGGATGTACTGGATAATCTATAGAAGATATTCATGTTATCCCCTACTGTATATAAAGAACTATCTTGTTAGCCTGAAAAAAATAGTTTCTTTTAGAAAAATGTATTACCCACTGTGACATTGTAGAAACACTATGCATTTTAATCTAACAAGATAGGAATACAGTTTTAACTTCTCTACACATTTAACTCCATTTCTTAGTGTTGTCTAGGTGGTTAAGGGTTCTACCTTGGTTATATTTCAAAATAAATTCTCCCTGAGTAAACTAAAAAGAAATACTGACTCACCTTCTGTGCTGTGGGCAGTTAACAAAAGACAATATGATGAAATATTTTTGCTGGTGTAACTATCACCAGATTCTTAGAAGCCCTTAATTGAATGAAGATTTCAAAATGAGACAGGACACATTAAAGCTAAACTGCAGAGGATCCTACTTTGCAGAAAAAAAATCAACTGCAAAATCTGATTCCACTATTAATGGTCAAAACTGCATATATGCATTTCAGGCAATGATAACAGACTACTTCTAAATGCTGTGAGCACTAATAGCTTCAATATGCAGAAAGATTTGCTGGCATAAAACAGATATCCTTCAAAACTTCATAATATTACCTCTTAACTGAAAGGCTCTGTGATAACTTTTGAAGAAAACAACTGAGCAAAGAGCTCAAGAGAACCAAACAAGCAAATAGGGCAAATATGTGTCTAGTGAGGGCTGACATATATAACTTCAGACAATGCTGAGCTACTTGCTGAATGAAATATTCCTAAGAAGGGTGATTGTAGTAAAAGCACATTCAATTTTGCAGATTATGTTGATCTTTTCAGATAATATTTTTTCTGTCAATTTTTTGACAAACATAAATGAGATGATATGCAGCCATAATTTGTTGCTTATATCTATCTGTATTTTTTAAATTAACTTTTTGATACGCTTGTGATAGATTTTGGAAGAAAATAAATATTCTCTTTTTAAGATTATTGTATTGATATGGACTTCCAATAATTCTATTCTACCTTCTTTTAACTAGATACTTGAATAAGTTTTCCATATTTTTTTTTCCCCTGGGATTAATGTGACGTTGACCAGCCTAGTCACATTTTTTCTTTTGCATATTATTTCACCATCAGCACACTTACAGCCTACTGGAATCTCAAGCAGAAACGACCCCTTGCAGAACTTTTAATCTTGTTTTTAACAGCAATATTTATTTGTTGTAGAACCTTGCAAAGTTTTTAGCACCAGCAACATTCTGTTTCAATGAACTGAGCTACTTACATGCATTTTGCACATCTTTTCAATATATATAAAGCACATTTTCTATTCACTTGGGGATACACTTGAATGTGGGGAAAACAATGACCTCATCTCTAAACAAAATATTGTCAAATGCAAGAATTGTGAAATGGCCTCCCCAGAAATTTAAGCACGTAAAAAAAAGAAGACATTTCTATTAAAAAAAAATAGAAAAATAAAATTATTTTCTAATGTTGCAATTTCCTTACATTTTCTAGGGTTTTTTGAATGTATTACAGCATTTTGGAGGTACTATGTCTTTCATTTTCCAGATGTAAGTTCCTCTCTCATTTCACTGTTTAATCTATGCTGCTTCCTCCCACAAGACTGAAAGTGTATCAATCACATTTTATACTGCATTTCTAAGGTAGGATGTGGGTGGCACTGGGCTCATTGTTGAACTGATCAATTAATTTTTATTGTTGTTGCATTTAGAAACCTTGCCTAGGAACCAAAGGTATCAAATACTGTAAAAAACGCAGAACAAAATCAAACTTTACATGAGATAAAAAAACAGATGTACAGAAACAGAAAAAAACACTTACATAGGACAATATTTGTCATGATAAAAGGGTGAAGCTTCAGCAGAATAGCAGACTAGCTATCACTAGTCTTTTCAGTGGACATTCCAGCTAGGAAAATTTGTAGAAAATCAATTAATAAATATAATGTGTGGGTATAGGTGACCAAGTCTAAACCATAGCCTAAGGAAAAGCAGAATGCATGGAAAAGAAGGAAAATTATGTCTGACCCTCTGGGCAGATAAAAATAGTTGACATGGTCATTCACAGTACTGAATGAAGCATGGTCAGTAGGGTAAGAAATAGGGAAGTAAAGCTCTTTCGAGAGAATAAAATTAGCTTTCCTTTTTTTTTTTTTTTTTTTTGGTAGGGCAGAGAAATCAATAAAAAGGATGAAAAAATATTGATATGAAATTAGCAAGGACCATGTAGGGTTTGAACATTGCTCCAACCTGAAAGCTGATATTAGAGTTTAAGCAAGACTCAAGTCTTTCACTGACCATCTACAGCAGATATATGAAATCTATAATGAATTTGCAAGAAGGGGAAAACTGTTGAGTCTGAATAAAGCTGAAATTTTTTCTTCTACAGAGCAAAGTGTTACTATGGTCCAGTGTAGAGCCATACACAGATAATGTATTTAAACACTGCAATTTCTATAAAGAGAAATAAGACATATCACCTAAAACCAACAAAAATTCTTGCCCCATCTCTGTGTGTACCTCACATATCCAAGAATAGCTACTTTCACTGCAGAAGACCATCTTATCAAAGACACTGTAAATTAATCTTGATGTCAAAATACTAATTAAAAATATTTTAAAATTAAATATAGAACTCTTAATTTCATATATATTTGTGTTTAATACTTGTTATGACGAGATATGACACTAAGAGAAAAAGAAGGCATATCTTTTCAGGTATGTGATGTGCATTACAGTTATGCTTACTCGGACATTTGCAAAGGAGCAAGTTATCTTTGACTTATGTGGCCACAGAGTCTTTTGAATGCAGTGACATAATTTTGACAGTAAAACAGCTTGCATGCAGGAATAATGTTATTAATTTAGATTGTTAGCTCAATAAATATTAAGACTGGATGATAGGATGGACTTTGGTAAAGCTTTTCCAAAATATTTAATTGAACACATTATTTTTACATCTCCCTTTATAAGGAAACTCGGTCAGAAAAAGTGAAACTAAATAAATATGTTACATATGTATTTTTTACTGTTACTGAGAGACAAAAATAAAATTGATAATCATATTTTGTATCATCTTTCAGAAGAGACATTTATTGAAAGAACAGGAATTTAGAGGTGCTGTCAGAAACAATTTAATTAATGTGACAGAGAATAGGGCCTGTTACCCACCTGTCTGAAAACATGCTATTGAGTGTCTAGGGAGTGGTGGGGTGGGGGAAAGGGAAATAAGTCAAATGTATGGATGACTTTCTCCTCCACTTCATGAAGACCTCTTCAGTGAGAAATCCTGGAAATAGTGTTGCTGAAGTGGTACTGATTTCGTTCAGATCACTGTTGCCTCACTGCTTTGATCCCTTCAAATTGCAGTGAACTCTTGTAGAGCTATATTTCAACATTACTGTGGAAGCTCAGCTAGTACTAAAAGGCAATTGTAGCTGTGTGTCAGTAATGAGCAATTTCTGCAAGAAGGCTCTGATGTTTGAGAGCTGCTAACATGCTTGAATTTTGCAGTCTCTGTATTATAGGTCAGAAAGAAAGGTAATTTTCCATTTGAAAGCAACCGAGTTTTTTGATTCTTTGTGTTTTGCTAAGAGTCTCTATTTCCCCAGACTGTTTTTGCTTTTAAGGTTTGAATTGGAAGAGAATGATACACTATAGAAAACAGAAATACCTACTAAGTCTCAATGTGATGACCGGTATAGATCAGGACTCAGATTTAAGTCTAGCTGTGGGTGTCAATATCTGAACTAGTCACTGTAGGTTCATTCCACAGTACTCAGAAAGAAACAAGTACTTTCAGAATGCAATGCATCTCATTCTAAAATAAATACATAAAACAGATCATATGAATCATGTTCTACCACCCATTTCCCACCATTTTCTGCAATGAGAGCCACACACAGCTAATTTAGATGTAGAAGACTAAAGTTAGCTGACTTGAATAGAACCTTGAGCTCCTGACTAGTCATTTTATTCAACAAATCCTACTGATGTTTATTTACACTGTATCTTTGATATACTTTTGTACATGTAAGATTTTTTTTAATTTCAATTAGGTCCTAAAATGATCATACAAAGTGACTTTTTAAGACATTGAAAGTGTTTTTTCTTCTATTAAATGACATCTGTAATGTTATGCACAATACATTTCTCTGCACCAACAGCAATTATGCATAAAAATCAATTAATATCTTACTTTTACTAAAATCGTGCTACAGTTATGACATGTTTTGGAAGGCTGAAAAACTAGATGTAGTCTTAGCATTTTTGCAAAAGGTTAAATATTTGGCCCCTTGTATTAACAGGCAGTGTGGTGGTATATATAAGTTATGTTGCAACATAACTGCAATGTGATAGTTTGGGATATCATTGTCAAATCAATGATTAAATGAGGTTTGCTAGTAAATATGACTACCCAGATGGAAAGCAACTTGGCAGAAAAAGACATAGGGGTCCTGGTGGATACCAAGTTGAATATGCACCAGCTATGTGCCTTTGACACAAAGAAGGCTAATGGGATCCTAGAACGTACTAGAAAAAGTGTTGCCAGCAGGTCAAGGGACATGATCCTTCCCCTTTGTTCAACATTAATGAGGCCACACCTAGAGTACTGTGTCGAGTTCTGGGCTGCTCAATACAAGATAGACATGAACATACTGGAGAGAGTCCAATGAAGGGCTATGAAGATGTTGAAGGGACTAGAGCATTTCTCTTCCAAGGAAAGGCTGAGAGAGATGGGACTGTTAAACCTGAAGAAGAGAAAGGTCAGAGGAATCTTATCAATGTACACACATAGCTTAAGAAGGAAAGAGAGAGTAGAGAAAACATAGCCAGGCTGTTTTCAGTGGTGGTCAGTGACAGGACAAGAAGTAATGGCACAAACTGAAACACAGGAGGTTCCCTTTGAACATCACTTTGTTGCAGTGAGAATGAGTTAAGCACTAGACCAGATTGCTCAGAGACATTGTGGACCCTCCATCTTTGGAGATATTAAAAAGCTGTCTGGACATGATCCGGAGCAATCAGCTCCAGGTGACCCTGTTTGAGCAAAGTTGTTGGACCAGAAAACTTTAGAGCTTCCTTCTAAGCTCAGTCATTCTGAGATACTGTGAAATATGCTTTATAAGGTCCTGAAAAAAATATTATTTGAAGAATTTGGTGATGAATACTAGGAATAAAAGACAATCCTTTAAGTTTTGTTTGTTTGTTTTTTTGTTTGTTTGTTTTTTCCTTTCCCTCTGCTAAGTCATTTATTGCTATGAGAATGACTGATAATATCTACAATTTCAACTTAAAAAATACATTCTTCAAAAAATCAAAAACATGGAAGGAAATGGTTATAAGTAATATATAAGCCTGTAGTTTGTACTGTCTTGTTTTATATATAGGAAAGAGTCAGAAAACCGAAAAGCACACTGGCATTTCAACCCACTAATTCAAAATTAATTTAGTAATTTTGGAGGTTTTTCCAAGTTTTCCCAAGTGTTACTAAACAGCAAATACTGGTAATAATTTGTACTGGGCTTAAACTATGAGTTGTAAGACCCAGAAGGTCTCTCTGTCTTAAATGCTGGAGGATGTCAGGCACTTAGTCATGGAGAAAGTGGTATAAGAGTTTTCAAAGATCAAGCAGGTGTCAGACTTGTAGGATGAGTCTACAATGTTACAATTGTTCCGTCAGTACACTAGGAGCTACTCTCCTTTGTGTGAGTCTCTCTACAGGAGATGGACCAAATTTTTATCTAGGAATCATCCAACTGCAAGAGACTTACTTGTTGGGGAAGAGACCCAGTTTTCTATAATAAATTCCTGTATGGAGTTAGAAATGTTAATAAAAGTAGAGCTACTTTACTTAAAAGAAGATAAGAAAATATACATACTTTTAGTCATGAAGGAATTTCTTTGAACATTTCTCAATTTTATTCTTAGTCACATGAAACATTAAAAATTAGGAATGTTTAAGTTAAAAAAAAAAAAAAAAAGAGTAACTACTTCAGTCTTTTCCCCTAGTCTTTTGACGTAAGCAACACTTCTATCATCTTCTACTCATAATATAAAAGTAACGCCTAGGAAAAAAACTAGGGTCATTCATTGGACTTATATCATTAAAGTATTCCTCAGACAGTTCTTTTCAGAACATCTAAGTACCTTTGGTCATCAGTGATATGACAAACTCATATTATATATAGCTGTGAAATTCTAGGAAAGTTATTTCTGTTTTATACAAGATTAAATAAGATTAGATTAATATTTCCCTCATCAAATGAATCACTTCTTAACAAATAGTTCCAGTAAAGATTGTCTCTACAAATGTAACTAATTATAATTTTGCAAAATCAACTTAATTCTCATTAATTAAGTGTCAGGAATTATGACTATGAGTCTTAAAGAAATGAAATATATATAATCATCTGATTTTCACCTAAAGCATGTTGTAATAGTGGAAAGGTTAAAATGACTAAATAAAAGATTAACTTAAACAGTAGGTTGAATATTTATATTCTTTAAAAACATGGGCAGTGATGGATGTGAACAATATGTGCAAATGAAAAAAAAATTTCTTAAGGGTGGCAAAATCCTATGAGAACTTTTAAAATAAGTGTAAAAAGTGTAGTAGGGTAAAACACACTTTATTAAAACATCTTAATAAAGTTAACACTGAAAGGTTAAAGGTGGTGCAATCTGAGACCCCTGAGACAAATTTGAGTGGGAGACTAAGCTGGTCCTCGGCATGAGAAAAAAGAGAAAAATAACCATTTCTATTCAACCTCCCATATAATGTCCTGCTTTGTGTTCCTCAGCAAACATGTTGGTCAAGGTCAGGAAAACAGACCTGAATAATAAATTAATATATGCAGACCTTCTTTCACAAATGGTTCTGGCTGCAAACACTCAGGAAACTGAGCAAGCAGACAACTAAGCTCCATCTATTTTCAGAGTCCAAGTGTAAGCAAAAACTCAGGCAAGTTGGATATCACAAAGATGCCAGCTTAGCAGCTGTCAGCAGCACAGGCTTCCCTATATTCAGCTTTCCCATCCACTGTGCATGGGATATTTTGTCCTAGGCTCTCTCATCTCCCGGAGATGAGACCTGAAGAAAGGGAAGGTTATTTAGAGAAACAACTAGAATTTATAAACATTGACATACCCCTCTATTAGACTGCAGAGGATAGGAAGAAAAAGAATAAAATAAGTGGTGTGATTATTTCCACCTAACAGGAGCAAACTAAATTTTTAAACTAAGTAAGACTTTTCCATGATTGAAAGTAAGATCTGACATTTATAGATTCTGTATAAATTGATTCAGACTAACGCTAAACAACAGCAGAATCCACAGCAAGCTAAAATTGCTGGTAGATGCACATTATCTTTGTTTAAAGCTTTTAGAATACATTTGATTTGGAGAAAAGCTATTGGAGTTCTGTAAAGTGATTTTATGCTCTGTCTCATTTTCTATCATGAAACATTTCAAAGAGTGTTAAAATTAAAACTGCTGATTGCTCCACTACTTTTTCTATTCCTGTATGTTGTGTAAATGTCTTACTACGTCTTTAACTCCTCAACACTGGCAGAAATTATATGTGTTCATTGTAGATATTAAAAATCTAGAGGTTTTTTTGGGTCATGTGATGGCTGGAGTAGGAGATTGGAATTCTTACAGGTATTAAGACAGACATAAGCAGGGACTGACACCAGTCATGAGTTTATCTCATGGAAAAGGTTTACTGCCGAACACCAGAAAAGAAATATGTGAAATAGACATTTTCATTAAAAAGTAAGTTAAGCATTGGAAATATTTTTATTTTAATGAATGGGAATTTGAAACAGACACCTTTGTTTTACACCCTATGATAATATCTGACTTTTTTTCCATAAAAGAGAACATCGTTAACAGTGAGATCATGTCAAGAGTGGAAAAATGAGCACTGTTTTCCAAGTGACAGAACACAGCCTGGATAAACTATAATTGCAGGTTGCTTCTTATCTTGGTCTAGTTTAATCTCAATCCACAAATCATACTACTCTTTTCCCTGAACAACACTGAAAGTCTGATTTCTAGAGATACTGAGCATTCAGATCTCAAACTTTTTCAATTAGCAGCTTGGCTTTGCACAGTCATTTCAAAGCAGCCTTTAAATAAAGCTGTAATATGTAATACAATATATTATTGACAAAGGAGCCGTGTATATTTTAGGCAAGAATCAAAGTAATTAATGAAACCAATCATTAAGTAAAAACAGTCAGATACTGCTTCTATGTGAAATGAGGGTGCTTGAGGCTATTTTTACAGTGCAGTCAGGGCTTATAAATTAGCTTTAGAAGATGTCAAATGTATGAATGGTGTGATCAGCTTTCAAACATATTCATTGCTCAAAGAAGTAAGAAAAAATAAGAGAAGAATAATTTGATTGTTAGTTACACTGGAACAATCATATTGGAAAAGACATGGAATATTATAATAATAATAATAATAATAATAATAATAATAATAATAATAATAATAATAATAATAATAATAATAATAATAATAATAATAATAATAATAATAATAATAATAATAATAATAATAACAAGAAAAAGTTTAATTTTCATTGGAGGTGTAACTAGATTACTCTTCATAAAGAAAACTGAGTACTTTCATAAGTTTATTATCAATATATTATCTTCTAAACTTACTGTGTTGGATTTGAAATTGTGCCCAAGAATACTTCAAGATCATGAGTTCAATAAAGAACAGAATGATGAACTGTGCTCATTCTACTCAAGGACATTATCTTTCACGGAAGCAAACAAATGGATTTCTTGTGAAGTATACCAAAAGGGAAAGTACATTTAATTTGTTATGGGACCTGCTGTGAAATGGAAAGACAAAAGTCAGTTTGATAAAGGCCTGAAAAAAAAGACATCAGAAGAAGACCAAGACTGAGACATTTATGCAAATTGGCAATTCTTACATGAAAAGTAACCCCATAAATTTCTTGTATCAAAAAAATATGCTTAGGAGACTATGTGCCTGGCGGGTCAGAACCAATAGTCTTTCAGTATTTTTAAATCAATATAAACATAATTGAAACACTTTTGTCAAATCATATGGGGAAAATCCAGCTTTTTACAATTATAACATAACTGCAGTTAAAAGTTATAGATATGCTGAAATACTGTGTGGACTTCATCCTTTTTCCGGTAAAGTCACTTACAAAATTGAAACAATGTTTTTATATTCCTAAGCTCATTTAGTTAAATTCATTATAGAGATAATAGTTTGCCAAGACTGGTCTGTAACAACAGGACAAGGAGCAACAGTTTTAAACTGGAAAAGGTAGGTATAGTTTGGCTATAAGGAAGAAATTTTTTACAACGAGAGTGGTGAAACATTGGAACAGATTGCCTAGAAAAGTGGATACCCCATCACTGGAAGCGTTGAAAGTGAGATTGGACAGGGCTTTGAGCAGCCTGGTCTAGTGAAAGACGCCCATGCCCATGGCAAGGGGGTTGATATAGGTGGTCTTTAAATGTCCCTTCCAACCCAAACCATTCTATGATTCCTAATATTTTAACACTTTCTGAGAATTGGGTGCAAATAGTTCTATATTTCATATATTTTAACTATTGTTCTATCGTATCCATATGTAAACATAAATAATTCCTTTTTCAATTTTTTTTACTGTTATATGTCTTATTAATTGTTATTTTATTAATATCTGTTTCAAAACCACTGCAATTATGTGATCCATTTTATGTTGTTACAGTAGATAACACTTTCTCTATGAATAAGTGCCCTGCCAAGTGGGGGACATTAAATAGCTTATCTTAGATACTAAAGCTTATAGTGTCTGTTTATATGAGTTTACAGAATACTTTGTTTACTGCTCATGAATGAATACCCAGTTAGTACCAGAGTATATATAGCTATGGGGTTTTTTTGTTTGGTTTTTTTTTGGGGTTTTTTTTGGTTTTTTTTCTTTTCACCACCTATACTGGTTTATACTTCAAAATGATCTGAATGCACTTCCACAGTGTCTTTGGCCCAAAATATAATTCTAGTGTCCTATTTCTGTTGCAAAAAAAGAAGGCAGATTATTTACATCTCATATATTTACATCAAAACAGTTCGTTTCATTTAGACAAAGCTTTAAATTCACTAAAAGATAATTCAAATTCATATCATGATTCTGATGTGATCTCAAGGTAATAATCCTTGCTGTTAAAATAACAGTTATCAAAAATCCAACACACAGTATGTGCACATGCAAAGCAAGAAGAAAGACCTGGTATTTCAGTGCCTTATAGATGACAGACTTTTCATTTGACTGTTAAATGTAAATAAATTATTCTTCCAAGCTGAACCTCTTTTTTTTTTTTTTTTTTTTTTTCCCACTTTTCTAAATCCTATATGGCTCATAGGAGATCTTGTAAACCATAAGCTAAGCATATACTTCTAATTATGTAATCACTTGGCAGTTTTTCGGAGTAAAAATGGTAGCTGCCTTCACAGACTAACACATACCTTTGCGCTATTTTTTCTGGCACTGTCATGGCTTTCTAGAAGACTAAATTGGTTTAGATCCCGTTTCATAACCATTCTGCTACATAACGCTCACTACAGACAAGCCAGCCACTGACTGTCTCATCCATCACCTGTTCTCCCTTGTCAGTGAACAGTAGATCCAGCTTTATGTCACCCCAGACCATGGCGTGAACTCAACTCCTTCCAGAAATCTTGACTGCTCAAAGCTCACAGCCCTGCCCTGTCAGCAGATGTCAGAGATGTTACAGTCCCCCATGAGAATGGGGACTTGTGAGACAGAAACTTCCTCCTATAGTCTGAAGAATATTAGTCCATGTCCTGGTTTTTAGTTGGAATAGAGCTGAGTTTCTTTTTAGTAGCTAGAATAGTGCTGCTTTAAGCCTGGGACTTTTTATGAGAGAGACACTGATAAAACACCAGTGTTTGCATTTTTGTTGCTGGAAGTGAAGGACTTTGTGTTCTATTAGTCTACAAGTGCAAGATCTAAGAGGGTGAAGAATATTTAAATTAATAAGCTAAATTGGCATTTGAGTATGCCAATGGGCAATTCTATATCATATCACTTCATGTCCAGTATATTAGTGAGAGCTCTTCCTCTTTTAGCTCTCTCTGGCTTTCTCTTGGGCTCTCACTCTTCTGGGATTGCGGTTCCAGTTCAGGATTGTTGCTTTTCTGGGATCATTATCTGGGAATGGGCTGGGCTTGGTCAGTGGGTGGTGAGCAGTTGCACTGTGTATCAGTCATTGGCCTATTTTGTTACTGTTACTATTATCACTACTATTTTAATATTAGGATTATTTTAAGTTTTCTTTTATTTCTATTATTAAACTGTTTTTATCTCAACCTACGAGTCTCCTTATGCTTGCCTCAGTCCTCTCCCTTATCCCCTGGGGGTCGTGGTGTTGGGGAGTGGGTGGATGGCTGTGTTGACTGCTAGCCAAGGGCTAGTACTTCCTCACAGTGAGTGGGTGGACACGATCCCACCATGATGTCACTCTTACTGATGTGATCCTCTGACCTGGCCCTAAGAGCTCTCACCTTGCCTCTTGCCTGTCTCAGAAAGGAGCCCCATGTATCTAAGTTGCTTCATTACAGTAAAGGCAGCCTCTCTCCTTATTCTCTCTCTTCAAGATCTTTCATCTAACCATAACTCAATGCAGTTTTGCTAGCTGTCCTACCATATCTTAGTTTTTGAACATCCCAAATTTGCATCTGGAGCAATATTCACTCCTGCTTCTTTCCCAGAATCTATACATTTATGAATAGGTTGTTGAGGTTGGTCCCCTTCCACCCTGTTTCATCATTCCTTAGATCTCTTTCCTGACACAGCTGGCAAATGAGCCCACCCAAAGAGATGCCTCACTTGATCTGCTCTTTATCAACAGAGAAGGACTGGTAGGAGATGTGGTGGTTGGAGGCTGTCTTCAGCTTAGCAACCATGAAATGATAGAGTTCTCAATTCTTGGTGAAGTAAGGAGAGTGCTCTGCAAAACTACTACCATGGACTTCCAGAGGGCAGACTTTGGCCTGTTCAGGACACTGCTTGAGAAAGTCCCTTGGGTTACAGCTCTGAAGGGCAAAGAATCCCAGGAAGGCTGGACATTCTTCAAGAAGGAATTCCTAAAGTCACAAGAACAGTCTGTTCCTACTTGCTGTAAGATAAGCTGGTGGCAAAAAGACAGGACTGGCAGAACAGGGAGATTTAGCTGCAGCCCGGTGAAAAAAAGAGAGTTTATGGTATTTGGAAGAAGGGGCAGGCCACACAGGATGACTAGAAAGACATTGTGAGGCTATGCAGAGGAAAAATTAGAAGGCCCAAAGCCCAGATAGAAATTAATCTGACTTCTGCTGTAAAAGACAAAAAATCTTTATATAAACACATTACTAGGGAAAGAAGGACCAGGGTGAACCTCCATCCTCTGTTAGATGCAGGAGGAAACATGGTGACTCAGGATGAGGAAAAGGCTGAGGTGCTTAACGTTGTCTTTGCTTCAGTTTTTAGTGATAGGACCAGTTGCATTCTGGGAATCCAGCCCCGGAAGACAGAGATTGGGAGCAGAATGATCCCTCCACAATCCAGGAAGAGTTGATCAGTGACCTGCTGCACCACATAGATGGGCACAAGTCTATGGGGCCAGATGGAATCCACCTAGGAGTTCTGAGAGAGATGGTGGAAGTGCTCACCAAGCCACTTGCCATCATTTTTCATCAGTCTTGTCTGACTGGGGAGGGCTCAGCAGACTGGAAGTTAGCCAGTGTGACGCCCATGTACAAGAAGGGCTGGAAGGAGTTTATGAAAGGCAGGTCCTGCTTGACCAACCTGATCTCCTTCTACAACATGGTCATCCACTTAATAGATGAAGGAAAGGCTGTGCATGTTGTCTGTCTGCACTTTAGCAAAGCCTTTGACACCATTTCCCACAGCATTCTCCTGGAGAAACTGGCTGCTCAGAGCTTGGATGGGCACATACTTTGCTGGGTATAAAACTGGCTGGATGGCCAGGCCTAAAGAGTGGTGGAGAATGGAGTTAAAATCAGTTAGTAGATGGTCATGAGTGGTGTTCCCCAGGACTCAGTACTGGGGCCAGCTCTGTTTAATATCTTTATCAGTGCTCTGGATGAGGGGATCAAGGGTGCTCTCAACAAGTTTACAGATGGCACCAAGTTGAATGGAAGCACTGATCTGCTTCAGGATAGGGAGGCTCTCCAGAGGGATCTAAACAGTCTAGATAGATGAACCAAGACCAATTGTATGCGTTTCAATAAGGCCAAATGCCAGGTTCTGCACTTTGGCCACAACAACCCCTGACAATGCTACAGGCTTGGGGAGGAGTGGCTGGAGAGCTGCTTGGCAGAGAGGGACCTGGGAATGTTGATTGGTGGCCAGCTGAACATGAGCCAGCAGAGTGCCCAGGTGGCCAAGAAGGCCAATGGCATCCTGATTTGTATCAGGAATAGTGTGGTCAGTAGGATCAAGGAAATTATCTTACCCCTGTACTTGACACTGATGAGGCTACACCTTGAGCACTGTGTTCAGTTTTGGGCCGCTCACTACAAGAAGGACATGGAGGTGCTGGAGTGTGTCCAGAGAAGGGCAATGAAGCTGGTGAAGGGTCTAGAACATATGTCTGATGAGGAGTGGCTGAAAAAAATGGTGTTGTTTAGCCTGAAGGAGGCTCAGGGGAGGTCTTATCGCTCTGTACAACTACCTGAAAGAAAGGTGTAGAGAGGTGGGGGTCAGTGTGTTCAACCAAATAACAAGTGATAAGACAAGAGGAAATGGCCTCAAGTTGAGCCAAAGGTAGTTTAGATTGAAAACTAGGAAGAATTTCTTTACTGAAAGGTTTATCAGGCATTGAAAAGAGTTGCCCAAGGCAGTGGCAGAGTTCCCATCCCTGAAGGTATTTAAGAGTTGTCTAGACATAGCCCTTAGGGACATGGTTTAGTGGAGGACTTGTCATTGTTAGGTTAGTGATTGGACTCATGATCTTAAAGATGTTTTGCCATCTAGGCAATACCGTGATTTTTGTGATTCTGTTACAATTGCTCTTCACCCTCTGCTTTCCACCCATTTCTACTGTTTATCTCTTCAGTTGACTGTGGTTTGCAAACTTACTCCTCCATTTTCGTAGTTTAAAGCTCTTCTGACCAGATCAGCCTGCCTCTTGACAAACGTACCCTTACATTACCTTGCCAGAGCTATCACATCTCCTGCCATTAGATTCTTATCCTCAAAAGTTCTGTGATTATAAAAGTCAAAACCTTGATGTTGACACCAGCTTGTTGTTGCTGATTCTGTTGATGATTTGCAAAGATGTTTTTATTCTTCTGGGAAAGTGATATTAATTTTTAATATTTTTTCTTCAAAAAGAAGCAGAATCTCACAATGAAATTTAAATTAGTGTGAGGGTATATTATTGTGGATGAAAATGAAGTGAGCTTTTCTGTTATGCTGCAACTCGTGTCGACAGAGGCACTTCCAACAGAAGACACAGCAGACAGAAGGTTTCAAAAGACAACTCAATACTCCTAAAAATGGTAGCTCATCAACTAAGATAATTTATTGGAAAAGGTATTTTCTAGTAAGGCAATATAGTAGCTTGGCAATATGTACCAAATTATTATGTAGCTTGTATGAAGCATTACTATGAAGAAAACACCTTTATATCACACATTCTTATTAAATAAATAAAAATGATGGATGAATGTTGAAGGTGAAATACCTTTGCTTAAAACTGCTCACATTATAAGATGCATTAGCTTTTGTCCTTCACCTACAAAGTATGCTATTTGAGTGCATCTTCCAAGCTGATATCAGCCTTTTTCACTCAAATATCTGGAAGAAAATATATTATTTACTAACAAGAATAATCAAAAGATAGAAGAAATGACACACAACAGAAGAAGACCACTGATACATGGTTGGTTATGGAAGCTAGGAGCAACTGTATTTAATGAAGTTGTTACTGTCCAGATTATATCATGGATGAAGGTGGCATGTAATGTTCTAGAAGCATAGACATGTAAAAAAACAAACAAAAACCCAACCAACCAACCAACCAAAAAAAAACCCCAAAAAGTTGTTGGTGATACCTGAAATTAGAAGAATTTAAGAAGTGGATAATATGGGCTGAAAACACAAGGTTAGGAAAAAACCCTACCCTATTGTTTTCTAAACATATTTTGCTTGGTATTATTGCCAGATTTCATTAATAAAAGAAGCAGAAAAACCCACAAGAATGTACTGGTAAAGAAAATATATCCTGTAATGGTCAACTAAACAACTTTTATTAATAATATTTTTTCCATAGGATTATTTAATTGGTTGGTGACTACAACCTAAAATTAGCTACATAGGCTCCTTAATTTAATACATGAAAATGTATCATGGCCTCATGGACAAATTTGAAGATAAAGTTTGAATAGGAAAAAAAGATGAAATAGAAAAATACAGGCAGTATTAATGTTAACTAACTTTTCAACAGGATGTTTCTGCGGAACTGTGTCCATTGGTGACTCATGCCAGCAGAAGACATCCCCATCAGGCCTGTGGATGACTCAAGCTGGAGGAAAGGACATCCCTGAGAGATCAAAAGGGCATGAGGCCCTGACCAAGGGTAAAAGGAGTCATTGTGTACACAGTTTCATTATCTGTGCTACCTTCCATCTAAGCTGGAGATGTAACCTGCAGTGAAAATATGGAAAATTTTATAAATGGGGAGGTGATAAGTGTTGATGTAAGTGTTCATGTAAACGTTTATGTTCATGTTCTGCTTTCCACAGTTCCCGAGTCAGTGATTGGAGTTTTGTGTTGGCTGACAATAAACCAAATACATTCTCCAACTCCAGACTGCTTTGTCTGTGACCAATGGTGGAAGACATCTGTTCAAACATAAAACTTATCCAGATATTGTTACAGGAATGATTCTGTGAGGTACCAGACTTATCTGCCACTTTTGGGAAGTTGAAAAATTTCAGAAGTCTGTTATCATAAAAAGACATCAGTTTCTCAATTCAAGTCTCGCTTTCTGATTGAAAAAAACAAAACAAAACAAAACAATTTTGTTCAGGAAAGCTTCAAAAACCAAAACAAAACAACTTTGTTCAGGAAAGCTTCCTGTCAAAAACTCTGTTGGAATGGATATGTCTTCATGAAATGTTCCCACCTCAACAAGACAGCAATTTTCCAACAAAAAGATATCTGTTGACAAAAGTATTCAAAATAAGATGTAGCTATGGGCACACATCTCTGGGAAATAGGCCCACAAAACTACATATGGTGGAGCACAGTTTAAAAAAAAAGGAAGTGATTGGTCTTAACTTGTTGAATAAAAAATGTCCTATAGAAAAAATGTCCACGATGCTGAGGAAATACGGCTCTGCTTTGTTTAAAATTAACTCTTGACAACTTAGAGAAACTGATTAAAATTTTGGTTGTCCAAAAGATCACAAAAAAATTAAAAGGAAAGAAAGAGAGAGAGAGAACAATAAAGAAATAAAAAAGGAAGAGGAGACATGTGAAAGAGAAAAAAAAAAAGAAAAAAACCTGAAATCTGATGATAAACAACAAAAGGAGACAGATAAGAACTTTGGCAAGAGAAGCTGGAGCAGAATAGCAGTGAAAGGTCTCTGCTGATGACATTAGCAACCCAGTTTTTCTGAGTGACCGATCAAGTGACACGAAGTAATACAGAATCACTCTGTGAAAATTCATCATGAGTTGCTATGTGAATAAAGGACATACTGTGTTTGTCTCATATCATATGGAGATCATCAGCTAAAGATATTAAAGTTCTGCTTTTATACAAATTGTAAGTAAATAAATGATAATGTTTTATACAATAATGATATTCTGCAATGGAAAATAAGAGCAATTATGTAGAAAGCTAAAAGGAATGTCAAATACTCTTCATTACTTGTTCTACCATGGGATCACAAAGCATAAAATTTTATGACCGTTGTTTACACATAAAATATTTTTTGTCTTTTTAAAAAATAAAAATAATGAATTTTATATAATTAAAATAGTTTAACTTACATTACTCCTAAACATAAACCATGATATAAGCATAATTTATTTAAATTATTTATATTCTTAATAGAAATCTTTTGGGGAAAAAGTCAGTAGGTAGTTAATGAGTGGAACAGATTCAAACAGAGAAAGACTAACTTAAAAGTATTTGGAATTTTTAGGTCAAATGTTGAGAAGTAAATTAAAAATAAGCAAAAACCTGCATTACGTGTATACCTAAAAAACCCTTAAGTGTATAGATTTAGGTGAAATCGTTGCTGGTAGGAGTTGGGAAATACTGTGAAATGTTAGTCTCTCACTTTTTTCTGAACCTTTGCTTCTTTTTAAAGAGGCCTTAGGTATGAATGGGTGTCACTGAGTGTAACACTGGTTTTGCTTTTTTTCAGTTTGTTTTTGTGGTTGTTGTTTTTATTTTTCTGTGCTGCTTATTCACATAAATTAATCACCCGTTGATTTTCTGGTCAAGTATGAGTTTGCAATCATTTTTGTTGCCATTGGGAGATCCTATACGACAGGAAAGCAGGAAGTCAAGGCAAGACAAGCCAAGGAAAGGAAAAGAAAAGAAAGATGAGGAAAGGTGAGGAGAGGAGAGGAGAGGAGAGGAGAGGAGAGGAGAGGTGAGGAGAGGAGAGGAGAGGAGAGGAGAGGGGAGGCGAGGCGAGGCGAGGCGAGGCGAGGCGAGGCGCGGCAGGGCAGGGCAGGGCAGGGCAAGGCAAGGCAAGGCAAGGCAAGGCAAGGCAAGGCAAGGCAAGGCAAGGCAAGGCAAGGCAAGGCAAGGCAAGGCAAGGCAAAGAAAGGCAAGGCAAGGCAAGGCAAGGCAAGGCAAGGCAAGGCAAGGCAAGGCAAGGCAAGGAGAAAGGAAAGGAAAGGAAAGGAAAGGAAAGGAAAGGAAAGGAAAGGAAAGGAAAGGAAAGGAAAGGAAAGGAAAGGAAAGGAAAGGAAAGGAAAGGAAAGGAAAGGAAAGGAAAGGAAAGGAAAGGAAAGGAAAGGAAAGGAAAGGAAAGGAAAGGAAAGGAAAGGAAAGGAAAGGAAAGGAAAGGAAAGGAAAGGAAAGGAAAGGAAAGGAAAGGAAAGGAAAGGAAAGGAAAGGAAAGGAAAGGAAAGGAAAGGAAAGGAAAGGAAAGGAAAGGAAAGGAAAGGAAAGGAAAGGAAAGGAAAGGAAAGGAAAGGAAAGGAAAGGAAAGGAAAGGAAAGGAAAGGAAAGGAAAGGAAAGGAAAGGAAAGGAAAGGAAAGGAAAGGAAAGGAAAGGAAAGGAAAGGAAAGGAAAGGAAAGGAAAGGAAAGGAAAGGAAAGGAAAGGAAAGGTGATGATCTACTAGAGAGCAGTGTAGGGGAAAGGGATCTGGGAGGACAGCAGGCTGACCATGAGCCAGCACTGTGCCCTTGTGGCCAGGAAGGCAAATGCCATCCTGGGGTGCATTAGAAGGGGTGTGGTTAGTATGTCAAGAGAGGTTCTCCTCCACCTCTACTCTGCCCTGGTGAGGCCACATCTGGAATATTTTGTACAGTTCTGGTCCCCACATTTCGTGAAGGACAGGGAACTGCTTGAGAGAGTCCAGCACAGAGGCACCAAAATGATTAAGGGAGTGGAGCATCTCCCTTATGAGGAAAGGCTGAGGTAGCTGGGTCTCTTTAGTTTGGAGAAGAGGAGACTAAGGAGTGACCTCATGAGCATTTATAACTATTTAAAGGAGAAGTATCTGTAAGATGGAGCCAGGCACTTCTCAGTGATGTCCAATGATAGGACAAGGGGCAATGAGTGCAAGCTGGAGCATAGGAGTTTCTATGTAAACATAAGAAAAAACTTTTTCACTCTGAGAGTGACAGGACATTGGAACAGGCTTCCCAGAGAGATTGTGGAGTCTTCTTCTCTGGAAACATCCAAAACCCACCTAGATGCATTCCTGTGTGACCTACTATAGGTGATCCTGCTCTGGCAGGGGATTGGACTAGATGATCTTTCAAGATCGCTTCCAATCGTTAACATTCTGTGATTCTGTGAGAAGCTGTAAGGAATGGCCCTGGGCCCTATTGGGCAGCAAGTTGAACATGGGCCAGCTGTGTGCCCAGGCCGCAACAAGGGTAAGAAACACCTGGTGTGGTGTGAGCAGGGCATGACACTGAGGACCAGGAGAGGGCAGGGACTCTTCCCTCTGCCCACTGCCTGTCAAAAGACCCTGTCTGGTTACTGCCTCCAGTTTGAGGCCTCAAATAGGGGAAGGATGTTGATAAACACGGCCAAGTTCAGCAAACAGCCAGCAAGATGGTCCTGGGATACAGCCCTTGCACTACGAGTAGAAACTGTGGGAGTAGGGCTGGTCCAGATGGGAGAAGGGAGCACATAGCAACATCTCCAGAATGGATGGGAGGGGATGGAGGAGTTTCAGCCAGATTCTTCACAGCAGTGTGTAGTGGGAGGGTGAGAGGCAGCAGCAGAAGCAGAAACATGTAACACTCAGGCTGGAGATAAGGAGAAGCCTTTATCTTTATCATGAAAGTCAAAACTGAAACTGAGAATCAGAGGTGTTCCTTCTCCCTGCTTCAAGGTTTTCAAGTCGTGACTTGACAAATCCCTGAACAAACTGGTCTCATCTGCTTTGGATTGAGGCTGGATTAGACACCTCTGAGGTCCTCTCCTAACTAATTTATCTGTTAATCCCATCATTCAGAATGTGGTGCTGGGAATACAAAAAGATGTGGTGAAACTCTGTAGTGTGGTAGAGAGAACAATGGATAGAAAAGCAGAAGTGACTGGCCTGGGATCTTAGATAAGTCACAAAGAGACTGTCCTGGGGAGAAAAGAATCTTAAAGAGGAGGAGGAAGAAGAAAACAGGATTACTGGAGTGGAAAGCATAGAGAATACTAAAACTTCTAGCAAAAATAAGCAATGTAGTAAGAGCACACTATGGACTGTCTTCAAACAACACTATTTTTATCTGTCAGTGTGCAATAATAAAGGCTTAGCACTGCATTTATGGATTCATAAGCAGTGGCTGGCTGGAGTCTGAAAACATTATAGCAAAGATGTTGGACATAATAATTCTGTTGTTACAATATGAGACTCTTTGCTTGCTTTAATTCTTGCCCACCATGCAATGAAGCTGGGTAATTGTTTTCAGTTTCTGATCCCCAGACAACAAGACTGCATAACTCTGTAATGAAGATCCAACTATTATGCTACACAGGATTTTGTTAGATAATAGTTGGATGATTAAAGTCAAAGGCTGATTAGAGTAAGTTAGGTCAAGGTATTATTGTCTGTTTGCACCTGTGTATCTTTTGGTTTGTAGTAATTTCAAATACACTGGAGAAGAGGAAGAGAGCAGGAACAGGATCTACCAAAAAAACAGAATACAAGAAAGTAGGCGGACTGTCCCTCCAGTGCACATCCTTTGTGCAATGAAGCCTCTTTTTTGTCCTGTGAACGGCATGGTTTACCTACAATCCGTGTTCTTAGCCTTGCTCCTTTGTTGTTTGCATCTCCTGTTGCCTCAGAAGGCTAGTTGGAGGAATTGCCCTGTTATCAGAGGGAAACTGGGGATGGCTTCCTTTGTTGTAGGGGCATAGCACCTTTCAAAGTTGTAGCAAATAGCTGGGCCTCTGGATGAGGCTCTCAAAGCCTCTCTCTGCCTATGTGATTTCATCAGAGTCCAGGGACTAAAAAATTTGCAGGCAGCGTCTGTCCTAATCCATGTTGTATGATGTTTTTTTTGTGAGGACTTTCAGGTCCTTTTTAAGTGTTTGCATGCCATAGTGGCAGACCAAGGTCCTTTTAAAACATATGCTTTGAGAGAGGCTCTTCTAGGTGTTGTGAATCCTTTGTGCTGTTGTTACAATCAGGATGAGGGGCATGGTGTTTAAAACAATTAAATTCTGTGCTCTTCAGAGTCACAGTGGTCTCCAGATTTGCAGGTGTAACAGCTTACAAGTGGAGCCCTTTAAGTCTCACAGGGTTTTAGTAGTTTAGTCATCCTGCAATATTTTAAGAAGGAAGAGGTCTCTGTGTGGTCTCCTGCCATCATGGCAGTTTGGGAGGTGAGTTAACTGTGTGATCAAGTTGTCTGACACTAGGATGCTCTCTTGTACCTTGGGTATTGTAGCCACTCTCTAATGGTGGGTAACATCTCAGGCTGTGTAACTTCAGGCCTACATGGCACATCTGGCAGGTGAGCTTTTAACTTATAAGCCTAGCATCAGGCTTCCTGGTGGATTCCATAAATTTTGTGGATCATTTTGTATAGTCTTTTAAGTTGAAGTGACAATTTTTTTTCACCATATGTGATATTTTCTGCTGTTCTATACAGCATTGTGAAAGTCCATCATTTCTTAAAGGCCTTGGCCTTAATTATGAATTGATTGGAGGATTGTTGCCTAGATCATTCTCTCTGGGAGGCATAGCATTTAATTTTCAGATTCCCTGTACTATTTCAATGCAGATGTTATAGTATTGATTTTTATTCTATTCTGAGCAATTTTTTGAGCAGAAGAGGAGCGTGCAATCAGGAAAATGCTTATTCTAGGATTATTTTGAAGAGGGATTTTAGCTGAGAAATACAGTAGTGAAGCATGCACAGAATTACTTTAGTTCTTCAATAATAGGATATCTGTGTATTTTTCTTTTAATTGAGTCATTTTTTGTCTCATCTTCATTTTTTTCTTAGTTGTCTTACTTTTCAGTAGTTCCCAAAACAGAAATTGTGAATTAAAGGCAGGTTGAAACTGAAGGGAAAAAATCCCTGAATATGAGGACAAAAAGCATATAAATGAAAGCAACTTCAGTAGAGGCTAGAAAGTTGTTGGGCAGAATAGGTAAGTACAAAAATAAATAAAAGTACAATAATGCAAAATACACCTCTTTCTGTATTTTAATACTTTGAACATTTTACATACCTCTATTTTATTTCATTCTCCGTTAGCTGTTGCTTTAGAAGTCGAGTTCCATTGAAAACAATCCTTTTTGTCTTGAATTATAATGTATTCTTTGTAATCAGGAAAATGTGATTAGAATGTATCTTCTCTTAAATATTAACACACTGTAAGTGAAAAGTATTCAATTTCTTTAACCTTAGTGAAGGTATATACTTGCATAACACTCAAGTAAACTCCATTTGATTCGTTCAAGGATAAATGGACATTAACAACTAGCTTTGGAGTTTTCTTTACAACAATTTCTAAATAAAATTTGAAATTATATGAAGCTTTCATAAGTTTCACACTCTGATCACCTTTAACTATAATAACTGTTAAGTTTGCATTCTACACCCGTTATGTTGGAGTAATTTGCTGAGATTCCAGCATAATTTTAAATGTCTTGATATAGTTCAAGTATAATATCTGTAAGAAACTCTTCTTGTACAATGGCATATAATCAGAAGGTCCATTATTTTTGTATGGTGATGACCTTCAGCTGGTGGAGAAAATTTTTGTTGTGGAGTGACTCCATTGCAATAGAACTGTGTTCAACATAAACTAGGCTGATACTGAAACTTGAAATACTTCGTATACAAATTACAGAATTAGTGTAATTGTTATTTTTGCTTCTGTGGCACTTCTTTATTAATGCTATTTACTTAATAAAAAACATACACCTTTATCAACAGCCTGTATTATTTTTTTTAGCCTAGTTCATTCTGAATTCATTAGTACTATGCCTTTTGGTAATCTACTGTCCTGTAACAGTGCAAAAGATAGCCACTTACAAACTGTAAGCCTTATTAAAATCCCTTCATAAAGTGAATTGAAAGAGTCATACAAATAAAATTCTTTGCTGCACCAGACTCTGTGCCCTCAGTTCAGGAAAAAGTTTAATTATGATATTAGAGAAGAACAAAATGTTAGGAGTAGTTATACTTTCATATATAAGGAATACATTTTTATATTTTACAGATTCTGGTGATAGATGAATTCTGTGTCTTTATCTCCGATCAAAGTCTGAAGCTGAAAATTAATGTCTCCCATCCCAATATTAACCAGAGTTAGCAATGTGGCTGTTACCTCTGAAGATACTGAGATATAAATGTAAACGTGGCATAAGTAAAACCACTTATAAAGTCTTTGGTCTAGACAGAAAAAATCACAATAAAAATAAAGACAAGAGGTCTGTACTAGCTTTGGGTACCTATTGAAACTGTTACCCCACGTCCCACCTGACAGCTGGATTGTATCATCTTCATGGTGGTGTGTCCTCCTGTAGTCCTGATATGCATACCTGAGTATGGTCAGGCACTCATTCTGTTGCAAAGTCTTAATCTAAACAGTAAGGTGTTTTGATTAATAACAAGAGCAGCAAATACAGTTCTTGCAGAAGCATAGTTTGCTTTCTATGCAGACAGTAGGCAGATCACAGAGTTACGCTGGGCTGGGGAGAGGCCTGGGGCAAGAATCATTCTTACACCAGGCCAGGAACCAAAATGTAGGCTGCTTCCATGACAAAAGCCACCTAAGGACTACTCTTGCATTGCTCTACATGTGTTGCTCACAGTAAAGCTACAGTTTACCTTTCAATTGGAAAGAACTGGTTTACTATATAGTATCTCACTCAAACCATAAAATCCCTCCTAGGAGAGAATATTTGTCTATTCCTTCTTCAAATAAGCACAGCAGTTCTATTTAGTAAAATATGCAGTAAACTAATACAAAATTCTCAGTGAAATAATATCTTGATTTTTATTTTTTTCTGTTAGAATTATCAACATTGAAAGACAGAGAATCAAAGAAAATACTGTAGTATGAAATTAAATATAAGTCTGAGTAACACTGGATACAACACCTATTTATTAAATTATTGTAATATAGATGGGTTTATCTATTGTAAAATACATCCTGGCTACATAGTAATGAGGAATCATACAGATAATAAACATTCTATGGAGTAAAATTCTGCAGTACACAAACTTCTACCTCATTTTAAAATAACACTTTCTATTTCCGTGACATGTTTTTGCTACAAATCTTTAGGAAAATTTATAGGTGGGAACTAATAAAACATCATAACATCCCCATGAAGGATATAATGAATCTTAAATGACTAATTATGGACAGAGAGCTAAAATAATTCTAGATAACTTATTCTATACTGTACATCTTTCAAGATGGGTGATGTACAGTAATATCAAGAACAGTCAATTTTTATTATTTTGTTTTTATTAATTCATTGCAAATTTTTGTAAAGATCACATGTACTTGATTCTAAACCATATTATTCTAGGCCCCTCCAGTTATTTGTCTCTAAGGAAAAGAGAGATTTTTCTTAGAAGTTTTTTCCTTTCAATGACATTCATTTTCATTGTCAGTTGTGTTTTGAGGGAAGCAAGCCATGTTCACTCATATGTCATGTGAATGCTTATGACATTTAGGTTCCTAAGGAGAGTTTCATATGTCATAATGTATTTGGCCTATTGCAATTCATATTCATATTAAGTCCTTTTCATTCCATTTCTCTATCCATTAGCTCTGTTATACTTGACCCTTTAGATTGTTAATCTGGAACATAAATTAAATTCTATGTGTGCATTTAAAGTATTATCTTTCCTATATAATCTGATGGAGTATGTACTTAAAAAAACACTGTCAGCAAAATGTTCAGGAGTACTCTTGCATCTCATGCATTTGCTTTTGCATACTGATTCTTCAGGATAAATAGAAACTACATAATTTTCAGTGGACCACACAAGACCACAAGGACATTAGTAACAATTTTATGTATAGTTTTATGCATCTTACAGTTGCAAAACAACACAGTGGGAAGAATCAGTGTTCTATTTCATAGATTATGTCTATGGCATACGAGATACATCATACATGTTATTGTATGCTATACCCAACTAAGTTTGCCTCACAAATTCAACATGCTTTCTATACCAAATGAAGGGTGAAGCCAATTCCTTTAAGGACAGTGCTTTGACAATAGAAAGTTGTGAAATTGCAGTGAATATAATATGAATTGCACAAATTACAAACCGCTTTAAAAAGCTGTGGCTTTATTTTGACACACTGCTGGTTTTGGTTGGGATAGAGTTAAATTTCTTCATAGTAACTGATAAGGACTGTTGTTTTGGATTTGTGATAGTGTTGAGAACACACAGATATTTTAGTTATTGCTGAGAAGTGCTTGTACAACATCAAGGCCTCTTCTGCTCTTCCGACTGCCCTGCCAGCAAAAGGACTGAGCTGGGGTTGCGGGAGGAGGGAAAGTGCTAAAAGGTCTGTGGTGGTTTGTTAGCAGCCAAACACAGCTGCTTGCTCACTCTCCCCTCTCCAGGGAATAGGGAAGAGAACTGGAGGGGTAAGGAGATTTGTGGGTTGAGATAAAAACAATTTAATTGCAATAAAATAAAACTTAAAATAATAAAGTTAATAACAGTAATAATAGAACATGCAAATGAATTACGTACACTTCAGTTGTTCATCACCTGCCAACTGATGCCCAACCTGTCCTCAGCTAGAAACAGAGACAATCCTGAAACTGAAACCACAATCCTGGAAGACCGAGCCAGAGTGATCACTGAGAATCCCCAGCTTTCTGATCAGCCCTCATTAATATACTGAACATGACGTTAAAAGATATGGAATATCTCATTGGTATAGCCAAATGCCAATAATGGGTTTTGCTAATTACTGTGCTTCTGTCTCCCCTCCCTGCCCCTCTCCCTCCCCCCCAAGTCTTTTGCACTTGCAGACTAGCAAAACACAAAGTCCTTGGACTTCCAGCAACTAAAAATATTAGTATGCTATCAGCACTCTTTTCATAGCAAATCCCATACTGAAACCAAAGCACAGTGATTTGTAGCTACTGAGAAGAAAATTAACTCTATCCTAGCAAAACAAGGACAGAGTGGATACAGTTGGGACAGCTGACCCCAGCTGACTGAAAGGATATTGCATACCATATAATGTCATGCTCTGTAATAAAACTGGAGGGGAGACTGGCAGGAGGGCCACTGCTCAGGGGCTGGCTGGGTATTGGTCAGCTGGTGGTGAGCAATTGTCTTTGTTTGCATCACTTGTCTTTTTTGGGTTTTATTTTCTTCTCTGTAATCTTTTTTTTCTTATTTTCTTTACTTCTTTTTAAGAATATGATTATTATTTCTTTTTAATTGTAAAACTGTTGTTATCTAACCCATGAGTTTGTTTATCACTTTTACCCTTCTGATTCTTGTGCCATCACACCATGGCAGGGGAAAGTAAGTGAGCAGCTGTGTTACTGGGTGGGGTTAAACCACAGTCCTTTTTGATGTCAAATATGGGGCACAAAGGGTTTGAGATAACATCTTTGACCAGAGTGAATTATCTGTGCCATGATTTTTTTTTTTTTTGTGTGTGTGTGTATTAAAGATTGATACTGGCTTTTGCAGTTTATTGTGCCCTGTAGAGCTTAGTGATGTTTTACTTGGGAGATTTATTATTAAAACACTGGCTTTGAGCTTAGGCTCTGTACTGAAGCCATTACTATACTTTGAATACCATTTCATGGAAGCAATTAACAATTATGCTTCTTCCTCTAAGACTTTTTTTTGGTTTTTTTTTTTGTGGAGAAAATGCAGAATGACACCTTCATCACATTCTGTAATGTTTTTTCCCTTATTACAATAACTTTTCAGTACCTTGAACATCCTTGGGTAGTCAAAATACTTCTATTGTGTGGTGGTTGGACTCACAGTGGAACCATGAGGTCCTGCTCTAACTCCCCTAACCTGGTGAGATGGGGTGGGAGACACAACAAAGGGGGCACAGGATTAGGAATGAAGGACAGGGACGGCTCCCTCACCAGTTATGGTCACAGGCAAAACAGACTCAAACTTGGGGAAGAAAAGTCAATTTAATTCATTGCAAACCATCTGAGTAGACATAACAACTACATCTTGGAACACCTTCTCCCACCCCTCCCTTCTTCCTGGGCTCTAATCACTTTGTTCTGGATTTCTCTGCCTTCCCCTCCCAGCAGCACAGGGGACAGGGAATGGGGGTTCAGTCAGTTCACCTCTGCCACACTTCCTGGCATGGCTAAACCTACCCAGCCCTCAACTGTATCAGTTGCCCTTCTAATTGAAAAGAAACAATCTAAGTGGAAGCCAGTCCTTTTAGTAAGGGATGAAGCAGCTTCTCTTAAGAGGGAGTAGGAGAAAGGATAAGAAGAGTTAGCCTCTTCCATAGAAGACTAGTCATAGAACAGGAAGAGGAAGGGACTGAAATAATAAATGAGACAGAAACCACCTAACCTCTATCCCTAAGTGAGCTGTGAGATCTGCGAAAATATTTCAACCAGGTGAGCAGATTCTCAGCTGATTACTCCAGTGCTGTGATGTTGGGACCATTAGTCAAGAATTAGAGGATAAGGAAGCTTGGCAGCTGCAATCCCTTGCTAGGAGTATGACCATTGACAGAGGGACTGGAAAAAGGGCAGGAGTCCTCAGTCTTAGGTGGCAACTTCTGTCAAGTGTGAAGGGCAGGTATCCCTTCAAGGAAGACCTTGCAATTTCCCAAAGCAAAGGACCACCACTGAAGGAGGCATCCAGTATCTGACTGAATTAGCTGTGGTGGAGGTGATCTATAACAACCCAGATAAAATCTAATGCACATGGTCCATGTGGAAAAAGTTTATATGAAGTACAGAGACATTGTATGCCAACACTCTAGTGAAAATGAGCTGGACAGATAGAGAGGAACCAGCTATGGATGGACTGGTGAGACAACTCCAAGAGTATGAAGGTCATCTCACTTCCTCCCTAGGAGCTTGCATCTCGACTGTGGAGAAAATTACCCCAAAATTGTACGAGCAATCTGAGAAGTATAAGTCTTCCTCATGCACACCAACTAAGGTCTCACCTATTAAGAATCAGCCTTTCTCAGTTCAAGAGAGAGGGTACTGGTGGAGCACACTAAGTATAACCCTGTGGTTCTTCCTGTGTAAATAGGCAGAGGACATGAGGAAGTAGGATAGTGAACCTACTTGGAGAATAGAATCTAGGGTACAGGAACTGTAGGAAAAAAACCAGCCAAAAGGCATCCATCCAAGAAAATTACTGCTCCAGTGTCTGTTGGGCAGGGTAGAAGGTCTGTTCATACTTTTGACCCTGATGAAAGGACTTCTGTTTGCATTTATAAAAAATCAAGTAGTGAATACTCCAACCAGAAACAGAGAGGTTCTGCCTTTGGCCAGGTGGAGGAAAGAGAGAACTGGGTTTACTAGGCTCTGTGGGTTCTGACACATTGGTCCCCAGGGAATATAAAGCTCTAGTGGACACTGGTCCACAGTGTACTTTAATAATATCAGATTATAAAGGGGCAGAATCCATCTGTATTTCCAGAGAAATGGGACGATTCCAGTAACTGTCTGTGTTGGAGACTGAGGCAAGCCTAACTGCGAATGAATGGCAAAAGCATCCTATAGTGACTGGTCTCGAGGCTCTGTGTATCCCTGGAATATATTGGCTCAGGAGAAGGTAATTCAAGGATCCAGAAGTGTACTTGTGGGCTTTGGTATAGCTGCCTTGAGTATGCAGAAGATTAAACAGCAGTTTAACTTGCCTGGTCTCTCAGAGGATCCTTCTATTGTGGGCTTGCTGCAGATTAAAGAACAACAGATGCTAAATGCTGACATGACAATGCACAGGCAACAAAATCATACAGTCATACCAATCAAGACTCTCTTTCTCCCATCCGTAAGCTGATCCAGTGACTGAAGAATCATGAAGTGATCAGTAAGACTCATTCACCCTTTAATACTCTCATGTCACAGCTGCAAAAATCTAATAGAGTGGAGGCTAGCAGTGGAATATCATGGCCTAAGTGAAGTCACACAACCACTGTGTCCTGCCATAACAGATGTGTTAGAACTCCAATATGAACTGAAGTCAAAGGCCACCAAATTGTATGCAACTATTGATATCACTGACTCATTTTTTCTCAATCCTTTTGGCATCAGAGTGCAGGCTTCAGTGTGATTTCACCTGTAGGGACATCCAGTACACCAGGAATCTACTGCCCCAGGGATAGAAACACAGTGCTATTGTTTGTCATGGATTGATACAGACTGCACTGGAACAAAGTGAAGCTCTTGAACAACTACAGTGCATTGATGACATAATTGTGTGGGGCAACACAGTGGAGAAAGTGTTTGAGAAGAGAAGAATAATTGAGATTCTTTTGAAAGATGGTTTTGCTATAAAGCAAGTAAAGCCAAAGGACCTGCACAGGAGATCCAGTTTTTAAAAATAAAATGGCAAGATGGGTGTCCCATTCATATCCCAATGAATGAGATCTATAAAGTAATAGTTATGTTTCCACCAACTAACAAGAAATAAATACAAGATTTCTTAGTTGTTGTGAGATTTTGGAGCATGCATATTCCAGATTATAGTCTGATTGTAAACCCTCTCTACTGAGTGACCCAGAAGAAGAACAAGTTTGACTGGGGCCTTGAGCAATAGCAAGTCTTTGAACAGATTAAGAGATAGTTTGTGCAGTAGCCCTTGGGCCAGTCCAGACAGGACAAGATGTGAAAAACACCTCAGCCAAAGATAATGGCCCCACCTGGAGCCCCTGGCAGAAAGCACCTGGAGAGACTCAGAGTTGACATTTAGGGTTTAGGAGCCGGAGATACAGGGGATATGAAGTGCATTATACTCCAACTGAAAAAGGAATATTATCAGCATATGAAGGAGTCTGAGCTGCTTCAGAAGTAGTTGGTACTGAAGCACTGCTCCTTTTGGTGCCATGATTGCCTGTACTGGACTTGATGTTCAAAGGGAGGGTCCCCTCTAATCATGCAGCTGATGCTACACGGAGTAAGTGGATCGCACTGATAACACAATGGGCTTGCATTATCAGTGATCCACTGCCATCCAGGAATCCTGAAAGTGATCATGGACTAGCCAGAGGGCTGAAACTTTGCAGTATAGACAAAGTGACTCATGATGAAGAGGCCTTGTTGGCCTCTTTAGCATGAGAAGACAAATTACCAGAAAATGAAAAGCAACATGCTATGTTTACTGATGGATCCTGTCCTATGGTGGGAAAACATTGAAGGTGCAAAACTGCAAAACTGATGTATGGAGTCTTACGTGACAAGTTGCAGAAACTGCTGAAGGAAAAGATAAATTGAGTCAGTTTGCAGAAGTGGAAGCCATGCAGCTGGCTTTAGATATTGCTGAATGAGAAAAAATGGCCAGTATTTTATCTCTATACTGACTCACAGACAGTGGCAAATCCTCTGTGAGGGTGGCTACAGAAATGGCAGTGTAGAAGTAAACTCATCTGGGCTTGGAAGAAAATAATCCATGATTTGACTTGCATGATGGCAGTGTTACGTGATGCCGTATGTCACCACTCTTGTGGCTGCCATATGTCAACCTCTCACTGGGTAGCCAAGCTAGAGGCAAGAGAATGAATTAATTGCAATGTTAAAACTTACAGCTTAGTCCAAAAGGACCAGGGGTAGAAAATGTTATGGCTATATGTCTGAATTGTTGTAGCCCATGATTTGACTTGCGTGTTATAGGAAGTTCTACAGCAGAAACCACCTGTACCTATGAAGGATGAACCTTACAAGAAGCAGTGTAAGTGCAGCAGTGGCTCAACTTTGTCTGATTTTGATGCCAAATAACTCCACACAACCCACCATTTCTCCTACCCTGACTGAATACAGTAACAGAGAAAGTAAAAAGTCATAGACCAAATGAAATCAATGAATATTTTATGGATATTTTACAAACATTTTACAGGGAAGGGATGGTTAATGAGGATGTATTGAGACAGGATGGGACTTGAATGTAACATAAATGGTATGGAATAAGAAATGGAAAATGATGTTTTGGCTGAGCATAAGTCATCTGATGGTGAGCAATTGTGTTTGTTTCCATCACTTTTCTTTCTTGAGTTTTATTTTCCTCTCTTTTTTTTCCCCGTCTTTTCTTTAAATTCTTTTTGGTTATTAAACTGCTCTTAACTCAGAAGCTTGTTTCTCACTTTTGCCTTTCCAAATCTTGCCAGCTGGGTTTAAATATTGACAGAAAGTAAAAAAAAAAACAACTTTGGCCTAATCCATTCACAAAGCATGTTTGAAGCAAAACTTATGAGTCTGATGAGAGAGTTGAAGAAACACTAACTGTAGGGACCACTGACCACTGTAATCGTAAACAATTGTAACTGCACTGGCTTTTCAGCCTGTCCCCAGATACTGCCGAACTTTATAAATTCACTTGCTTTTGCTATTTTGCTGCATAAAGGCAATGGATTAAATGTATCCTTTTGCCTAAAGATTGCTTTTTTAAAAAACTCTATAGAGTTTTGATAAAATTGGGGTTATTTTATTTCATATGAACTGGGCTATGATTGTTCTTCAGGCCCTAAGGTACTTTTCCAGTAGAGGTTGCATGACAAGGAAATTGTTATTGTGTTTGTTACCTTTATGCAATTCTACATCAAAAACACAGTACCACAAAAGCAGTCTGCTTCAGCTAAACTGAGTATTTCTTACCTTAAGCATTTGAAAGCTAGTACTACATAATCTTGCCTAGATACCTACAGAGATAAAGTAAGAAAATATTACTGCATGTTTCCATGTTCATTGTCACAGCAGTAGGGCCTGTTTAAATATTTTAGAGCACGCTTTCTGCTGTGGACACTTGTTCCTGCTCTTTTCATCTGTGTGGGCACAATTATTTTTTTAGGCTGCAGTACAAAACATATGATGAAATTAACCTTACTAAAGAAAAATAATAAAAAAACCCCACACAAGTGACTTAATTTTTATATTTTTTATCCATCTCAGTTCCCCAATACAATTCAGAATGCAGCAGCTGGATGAACTATGATGACAGGGTGTGCAGGGAAAACTGCTGTAGCGTGAGAGCAGATGGTGGGAATCCCTTGAATGGACCCCTGTCTGAATTTGGGAAAGTATTTACACTGTCAAATGTTGCAATTTCAAGACATAATTTTATTTTTAAAAAATGCCTCCTCTCATGTAAGCATATATTTAATTTGGACTGAGTCAGCTTCATGCATATATATTGTCCTTACCACCACATATATGTATATACATAAGGTCATGTGTGTTTGTGTGTGCATATAACCTTTTATAAAGGAGCTTTATCAACTCATAAAAAATAGAGACTTACTTCAGTTAAAGTAAGATTTAATAAACTGGGTGGGCAAAAAAAGTAGAAGTGAAGCTGAGAAAAAACATTTAGACAAAGCCTGCTTTCTTTGTTGCAGATATATAAGTTAAGATAAAAGTAGAAGTACTAGTTAGTTTTCTATTAATTAGATATTTTAGGCATAAATAAATTTCAGTGTAAATCATGGGCATTTAGCTGCTTGACAGATCTCATGTAATTTATTTCTTACTTCCAGGACTCAATAGTCAACTGCTTTTGATTTTGTAGCAAAAAAATTACTGAACTGTAGCAATTACAGCTGTATCGTAGCTGTCACTGCTTAACTATAGAAAGAAAGACAAAATTTACAGGTCCACTGATGCATATAGCCTGAATTCCACTTAAAATGTTTTTCTCAGAGTTTGGTATTGGCTAGCTGCTTGTCAAATCTTAGAGGAAATCTATTGGAAACTTTAGACATGGGAACTCATGTCGTCTGGATGTGGTTTGCCTCTTTTCTCAAGGTCACAGTCTTCTTCTTTTGGCTGTGTGGTACCGTGTTACACACACTTTCTGCCTACTAATAATATTTAGACTTTACACAAGATAATTTTGGATTAATTTATTTCTGCTTGTACTGAAAAGTGATAATAGAAGGGAGAAGCTCAACTCAGACAAAAAATAAAGGAGGAGGAAAAGGCTATTTAAAGCCTAGCACTGAGGCAGTCTCTGTTTTTAATTCAGACTGGGCATCACAAGATAGTGACTTCTGTGCTTCAGTCACACTGTTCCAAGGTGGAAAAGCATTTCACCAGTTCCTCAGAATAGTTATGGTCTGCAGCTGCTGCTCTGAAGCTCCCTTCTTTTTTACTTATCTTACCCTGACACTCTTTAGCCGTGTATCTCTCATGGACTTTTCCTAATACATTATGAAATCAAGCATTTCTGCATTTTGCTAGTTTGTTTCCTTTCACTTCACCTTTCATCTGTGGTATTCTACCGTGCAAAACTCACAATGCTATCCGGGGAGATCTAATAGCAGCCTTCCAATACCTGAAGGGGGCCTACAGGAAAGCTGGGGAAGGGCTTTTCACAAGGGCAGTTAATGACAGGACAAGGGATAATGGCTTTAAGCTAATAGAGGGTAGGTTTAGATTGGATATTAGAAAGAAATTCTTCACTGTGTTGGTGGTCAGGCACTGGAACAGGTTGCCCAGGGAAGTTGTGGATGCCCCCTCCCTGGAAGTGTTCAAGGCCAGGTTGGATGAAGCTTTGAGCAACCTGGTCTAGTGGAAGGTGTCTTTGCTCATGGCAGGGGGGTTGGAGCTAGATGATCTTTACGGTCCAAACCATTCTATGATTCTATGATTCTGTACTTATTCTGAATTTCATTTTTCAATTAATATTTGAGATCTCCTATTATAGGTGTGAGAAAGAGAAACGGGAGTAGAATAAACAGGAAAGATTTGGTGTTTTGACACATTTTTTGTGAGGTCTTTCTTTAGATGTGTTTTAACACCAAGTTTCATTAAGATGTATGCATTATGAAAAGGAAGAAGTATAGTTTACCAGTTCAGCTTACCATCTTTGCAGTGGGCTGTACTTCCTTACGTTGCAGGACAACTTTAAGCCTTGATGAATAGAATGGTTTTTGTCTCATTACCACAAGACAAACATAGCTACAAATTAGAATTTTCAGGGGGAAAAAAGAGTTTTGCACAATGCAGGTGAAGTATATTCCATCTATTTATAGGAGAAGATAGACTGTCAAGGAAGAGAAATATTGGCTTCCAAGAGAGATGTTACAAGAAGAGAGACTGTTCTGCGTTTTTGCACTGTGGTGATTTGCCTGGTGTTTATTGATAACTTATATAGTCTTGATGAAACATTTATCACAGGTTTGAAAATCCATTAAAATTCCTTAACAGCATGGTAAAAAAAACCCAAAACACAGAAAACAGACTAGGCCACATTCTACTTCGTATTCCTGTTGAAATTCAGTTCATAGTGCATACAGAAATGCAGAATATGGAAAAAAGTCCAATACTGCTTTTATACTCATAAATTTGACTGATAAGAGTTGTACAGGAGCTGATTATGTCTTCTGTGTTTACTTGTTTTCTCTGCTGCACAGCCCTGAAGAGCTAAAATTGAGATCCAGAATCCATACTAATGTGAAGGCTTGACAAGAGGTATGTTGACAATATGAAGGTAAAGAAGAACTCCCAATGGATCAGGTATATATGGGTGATGCATACTGCTGCACCACAGACCCATAACATGGCTGGGGCTGGTTGGTGCCTCTGGAGATTACACAGTCCCACTGCTGATCATGCAAGGTCAGGTACAGGAGGTTGCTCAGGGCCATGCCCAGCTAGGCTTTGAATATCTTGAAGTACGGACACTACACACCCTCTGTAATCTGCCTGCGTCAGTGTTTAAAAGTTTTTATCTCCGAGTGTTTGAAAAAGAATTCCTGACTTGAGACACAAGTGTGACAGGATATCAATACTGACAACTTAAAAGCAAACATAATTCAACAGTTGATGTAGTGTTTAAGGCACAATGTTATGTGTGTATGCTACAATTTAAAAAAATATTTCCCAGTTGTTATTTATTTTACCAATATTTCCAGTTTATCTCTGGTCACAGTGTAGCTTACAATGAATTTGACCTAGCAAGAAAATATTTTTATTTCCTTTCTCCTTGTCTTGCTTCCTCGTATACAACAATTCTATTTGGTTTGGGCAGGAGGGATTTACGAGTTTAATAAGCTGCCATGAAGTATTCCCATTATCCTTGAATACTCGACACACAGTGTTCATTTTCCTGATAGCCATCCATGGTTTACTTTTGCATTCTTCCTGCTGCAAAACAAGAGGTTCATTTTCGCTTGAGTCAAGTTTTGGTGTATTATAATCTTCTAAAATACTACATATTCAACAGGATTTTATATTTAAGAGAAAGCTATTAGCAGACATTTGTATAAAAACACATTCAGCTCTTTGATCATTTTGGAAGACGATGGATGACTATGATTTATTTCCACCTAAATATTCAGAGCTTTTACACTTAATCTGTTAGCCATACAGTTGGGAAAAAAAAAAAAAAAGAAAAAGAAAAAGAAAAAAAAAAGATAATGTAAAACTGTTCATGGTTTATATGCCATGTGCAATCCTCCTTAGATGGCAAGATGCCAACTGCCACACCTTAAAAAGAACAGCCCACTGTAGCCAGCTGCCTAGGATGCCCTTAACAGAGCTAACACATTTCCTAGTCTTTTTATTATGATCACTGAAACTAAATGCCATGTGTGAAGTTTTTGCAGGAACATTGCATTGCTGCATAGGAGGTGCTGGATCAGAAACCCACTCAGCAGGCTGACAAGTATCACATGAAACAATGGCATAAATGAAGCAGAACGAGCACTGAACAGCAGTTGACTAATCAGAGTTTACCCCATGCTTAGATCACAGAATCACAGAATGCTAGTGATTGGAAGGGACCTTGAAAGATCATCTAGTCCAATCCCCCTGCCGGAGCAGGAACACCTAGATGAGAGCACACAGGAAGGCGTCCAGGTGGGTCCTGAATGTCTCCAGAAAAGGAGACTCCACAGCCTCCCCGAGCAGCCTGTTCCAGTGCTCTGTTACTCTCACAGTAAAGAAGTTCCTCCTCAAGTTTAAGTGGAACCTCCTGTGTCCCAGCTTACACCCATTGCCCCTTTTCCTACCATTGGACATCACTGAGAAGAGTCTGGCTCCATCCACCTGACACTCACCCTTCATATATTTATAAACATTAATAGGATCACCCCTCAGCCTCCTCTTCTCCAAGCTAAAGAGACCCAGCTCCCTCTGCCGTTTCTCGTAAGGGAGATGCTCCACTCCCTTAATCATCTTGGTGCCTCTGCGCTAGAGTCTCTCAAGCAGCTCCCTGTCCTTCTTGAACTGTGGGGCCCAGAACTGGACACAATATTCCAGATGCAGACTCACCAGGGCAGAGTAGAGGGGGAGGAGAACCTCTCTTGACCTACTAAGCACAGCCCTTCTAATGCACCCCAGGATGCCATTGGCCTTCCTGGCCACAAGGGCATAATGCTGCCTCATGGTCATCCTGCTGTCCATCAGGACTCCCAGATCCCTTTCCCCTACACTGGTCTCTAGGAGATCATCTCCCAACCTATACTGGAACCTGGGGTTGTTCCTGCCCAGGTGCAACACCCTACACTTGCCCTCATTAGGTTTCATTAAGTTTTTCCCTGCCCAGGTCTCCAGCCTCTCTCCAGAGAGACCTGTCCAGGTCTCTCTGGATGGCGGCACAGCTTTCTGGTGTGTCAGCCACTCCTCCCAGCTTGGTATCATCAGCAAACTTGCTGACAGTACACTCTGTTCCCTCATCCAGGTCGTTGATGAATATATTGAATAATACTGGTCCTAGTACCGACCCTTAAGGGACTCCACTAGACACAGGTCTCCAACTAGACTCTGCCCCATTGACCACCACTCTCTGGCTTCTTCCCACCAGCCAGTTAATAATCCATCTCACTACCTGGTCGTCTAATCCACACTTCCTCAATTTGTCAGCGAGGATGCTGTGGGAGGCCGTGTCAAATGCCTTACTGAAAACAAGATAGACCATATCCACTGCTCTACCATCATCTAACCACCTAGTTGTGTTTTCATAAAAGTCTAGAAGGTTGGCCAAGCCTCGGCTCATCTCACTGCCTGCCAGGGCCCAGGACCATCCCTCACAGCTGTTCCCTGGCCCTATCAGCCCCAGCCTGCATCCCTGCAGGAATCTGTCTTCCAGTGTATGTCTTGGCCTGGTCCTTGCTGAATTTTATAGCATCCCATCAAAGCCTTCCTTCCCTCTCCACCTCTACCTGAATGGTGGCCCAACCCATGAGCGTGCTGACCAGTCCCACAGGACTCACCTGCAAACTTGATGCAAAAAAAAAGTACGTAATTTGAAACAAAAATGGGATGACTGAAAAGAGACAAGTCTCAAGCACCTGAAAGAAGATTGTTGGAAGAATTCTATACTTTTGTGTACTTGCTGATGTATTACTTCATATTTTTACAGGAGTTGTACAGAAGATTTAAAGTGATATAATATTTACTATCCCTCAGTGAGTGAAGGAGTATGTATTCACATTGACTTGCATTTTCACAGTTAAAGTATTTAATTTAGTAAAATTAACCTCCTACAGTGGATTTTGTGTATTGATGGATATTGTGAAAGAAAACAGTAATTTTGTAAGCAATTTTCTTTAGTGTTTTATTGTTTGTTTGTATGTGTGTTTACAGATGGCCAATGTTCAGCAGTAGGTTATTCATTCTCTTTTCTTGAGGAAAAAAATAAACAGAAGGAACTGAATGTGTGTTTTTGTAGTTCCTCATCACAAAGTATTTTTTCCATCTTTTGATGAGCTATTATAATACTTTTATCAAATTTCAGAATCATCTCAAAAAAAAAAAAATCCAATGAAAAACAAAACCAAAACAACCTAGGACAAAGAAAAAGATGATTATGTATTTCCATTCTATAGATGTTGCTATACTACTTTAACACCCAATATTTTTCTAGAGATAGAAATGCATGCATTATGCCAATCTGTTATTTTAGTAGAAAATTAAAGGATTTTTGTTGTTGGTTTTGTTTGTTTGTTTGTTTATTTTCCCCTTCACTCTCCCATCCGCACCCCAAAGGAATTACACTGCTGTGAATGAAGAAATTAAGTGTCTACCTGGGACATTTTCCTAAATGGAGAAGACAGAAAAATACTTGAATGGAAGAATGTTGCATGTCTTAATTTTTTTGCTCACAAGATACATATCTAAAGAAAAACTTGAAGTTTTCTGGGAAAGCCTGACAGTTTCTGGAAAAGATAATATATGATAATTTTTTCTTTGGAATTTTGTCTAATATATTGGAGATAAACTCTATGGGTAATATTCTATGTAGCTTTTTCTCTGCTCTTTCATCTTGAGGAGGAACTTGTTTGTGAGATTCAGCAGAATATTGGCATATTGTAAAAACCAGCTAATTTCATGTAGTCTGCACTCATTTGCAATGGTACTATATGTTTCTTCAGCAACTCTGTATATTAGTATTCTAATAACTGTAGGCCATTGTAGGAAAATGAAAATGCAACAGAAGTAGTCTTTCCAAAAACTAAGAGAAAACACTTAAGTTAGTTAGTTATATTAATCTGGGGAAATATTTTTATAGAAGCAGCTCTGACTTGTCCAAGCATCTTCAGTATGTACTTGTGGGTGGGGACTGAACTTCTGTTTTACTCTGTGGGGTAACTCTGTTAATCAGATTGATATGGTATTGTTTCTTGCCCTATGGACACAAGACAATCATTAATGACATATTTTCTTCATGGTGTCACCCCAACGGTAAACCAGAAAATGGCACTGCTGCTAGGAGTCCATTTTTTTTTTGTACAGAAAAGAGCAAACCCTATCCCCATCACCCCCAACCCTGGCAAATAAACTTAAAAAAATAACCAGACCGTTTGTGGTTGCCCATTAGAAACAGTTCCAACAATTCTGAACATCTCTGAAAGAGTGCGCCCTGCCTTCTTTCCTTCACTTGCCTACTCAGATAACATTGTGGAAAGTATAATGTATTTTATAATTTATTATCTTTGCAAAGTGAACACAAGGCCCGAAAACCACAAAGCCCAGCTTAACAAAGGAATGGAATGAAAAAATGGATGGTCTAAAATGATGGAAGGGTTGGTCACATTGAAAGCACTCAAAAATAAATGGGTGCTAGTAATATGCGTAAAAGGTGAAAGAATATATGTGGTCAAAGAAAAATTGATTCAGACCTTGTGATACTAGGCTAGAATCTCTGTTTCTTAAGATCAAAAGGATTCTTACTCCTGGATAGTCATCTGATAGACTGATAATATTTTTATTTTCTCTCTCTAACAGTAAAACCAGTCAGCATGCTTTATTCTTATATATTTCACTCTCTATACTATTTGTACTGGCAGCAATCAGGGTTTCAAGCGATGACCAAAGAAATGTAGCTCTGCTTTCGAAGTCAGCCAGAAGGTGGCAGTTTTAGACCATTTTGAAAAAGGGCTGGCAATGGTTCTGAGTACAACTAGACTCCTACTCTATGTTCTGAAAGATAGTTTTAAATTATTTATTTGGTAATATAGTCATTAAATATAAAAGACCTTTCATCCCAAGAGTGGTAAATTCAGCCCCATTTAGCTTTGGTGTAAATACAAAGGCTGCTACTGAGATAACAGATTCTTCAGAAGCTACTCAATTTAGTACGTAGAAATTCAGAGATAAAATAAATACATTTGCATCTAAGACAGGCCATTGCCTTTGGAATCCATCAGGGCAATGACATCCATCTTCTAGCTATGCCTAGAAATCACAGATTGTAGTCTAGTCCTTGGTATGGTTCCTAATTTGTTTAGATTATTTAACACAGTTTTTTGGGGGGTGTTTTTTGTTGTTTTTGTTTGTTTGTTTGTTTGTTTGTTTTAACCAAGACTTACTTTTTCAGGATACAACGGGAAAGGACAATACTCAAGAAAGTAAAGAAAATTGCTTGTATAAATATCTCAAAAAGAGACAATTATCCAGAGAGGTAATAAACTTTGCTTCTGAGGAGCCTGGCTTGCCAAAGGAGATCATCAGGAGATCATGGATAAAAGTATTTGGTTAAGTTTACAGACAATAGTTAATTTATGTTTTAATAAGGCAAATTGTTCCTTTAGAGATGTAACTCCAAAGAATACTAGTACGCGTTTAAGTCCTGAAATATTTATCAGCAAAAACTGCAATAAAAACTCTAACTTCACAAAGCAGAAGCACGTATTTGCAGGACATGCTAGGGCATTTTCACCCTAGAGCTTCTCCCACTCTTGAACACTTAGTACCATGCATGATGTGCCATATCAAGTGGGCTGGCATATAAATTAAGATTTGGACAGATGTGTGATCAGAAAAAACCCAGCATGTTACAACATAAAAAATTTCTGACTTTCTGCATCTTTAGTCAAAGGATTTCTGTCTTTATAGATATCTGAAAGAAGAACTTTTAAAATAGAATTCCCTTGTGCTCTTCCTTGAAAACTTTTCCAAAGGACAACTGACAGTTTTTTGCTCTCACTTTACACTACTATCAGTCATGAAGAAAATAATACTTTAACAAACTCAAGGACATAAAGCAAAAAGTTGGTAAAAAGCATAAGAAACAGAGAAAAGAGCGCAAGGCATATCGAGCTATGAGGTCAAATTAGACTACAGAAAAAAGGAGGGAAATAAGGTTCCGGATTTTAAAAAAGAGCAAACTTTGAAAAACTGAAGGGATTGCTCATAAAGTCAGTTGGACTGGAGAGCTCAGGGATCTAGATGTGAGAGGCCTGGATTTTTCTCCAGTTAAACTATTAAAACTATTAGGAGCTGCGTACCCAAGCAAGCAAAAAGTTTACAGATAGAGTGTAGAGCCAACTGAGTGAACAAGCAGGTCAAGAAAGATACTGTGAAAAAGTAGAAAGTCTAGAAGGAATGAAAAAAGAAATAATTTACAATTCCCTAAAAGGCAACCCTTCAAAGACCTTCAACCCTAAAAGTGAAATTAAAAATGAAAAAGGTCTTGTGCTAGTGTGGGGAGGGAGTAGAAGACATTTACAGCTCCAAGGCAAATCATTGTTTTTTCTAAGGCTTTCAAAATGAAGATTCTGTTAATCTCATACACAAAGACCATATGGATGCTGGCAAACACAAGTTTTGCTGTACTATAGAGAGTGTGCAAAATTTTTCTGCTTTGTCTTAGGACTGTGTGTGGACAGCAGTCCAAACTAGCAGCATTAAATTGTACATTGTCTTCTGCATCAGTTTTCTAAAAAAGAGCAGAGGAAGTGCTGTCAAGTTTCTTTCATCCTTTTCAGATTTGAGGAAGGGGAGAGGCATGATTATTCTTTACAGCATTTTGGGCTTTATTGTAATACTCTAGTATTGCAGTACTGTAATAGAAAATTGTGTCTTTGTGGCATACTTACATGATTGCTTTTCTTCATGATCCATCATAAGGCTTAAGCCTAACTAACCTCTATTTCATTTCCTGTGCTACAGTCTGCAACACCTCACCATTATAATATTGGTCATTCAAGCATAAATGCCTTAGGTTGAAGATTAAAAAGATAAACCCACCAATCTTCACCTCCAGAAAATTTCCTGAGCTTCTAAACAGATTAAACTATTAAGGGAAAAGTAGAGGCAATAGCAATAAAAAGAAAAGAAAACAAAACACACACCATCCTCTATCCTTGCAATCCAAACAGACTTACAGAAAACTCAGTGTTTTAAAGGAAGGACAGTGAAGTAAGTAATAAATAAAAATGATGCAGAGAAGTCTGCATTTTACAATACCACAGAAATAAATCCTTCCCAGCACTCCTTCTGTATACATACTGTTTCATTTGATCCATACATTTCCTCAAGCAGAACTCAGGGCTTGGTAGCAAGACTAGCTAGCTCTTCCTATCACCACACTGAAGAGCATTACAGAGAATATCATACATAGGGAAACTGAAGCACAAAGAGGTAAAGTGAATTATCCAGAGTCATACCCACCCAAGGCAATAGGAAAAGAGCACTGTGTTTTGAGTGACAGAGATTAAAAAGTTTATTCTTCTGGGACATAGTGGATTTAGGACCTTCCTAACATCTGCCTCATTAAGTATCTAGTCAATACAGTGCATATGGCAATGATGTTGTTTCCTTATAATACTTCATGAATCCAATCATGCAAATATATTTGTTTGTAAGCAATTTTTCTCCTAAAGTTAAAAAAAAATAGAAATTAGCCTCAATTCATGGACTTTAGTTTTGCATTTCCAATTTGTGCTTATAGGTTAAAAGTGACCTGTCATTCAGAACCTGTGAAGATTAAATAAATATGAGGGTAATCAGAGCAGAAGTTTAACTAAAAGCTCACTTTCTCCCAATATGGTCTGACCACACCTTCCTTCTTCTTCTTCAGTAATTTTTGCTTCTTGCTCTTCTTCAAACCTTGCTTCTTCTGTTTCAGCCATTTATCCAAACCTATGAAGGTTTTTGCTTTGATGTTGATCATCTTATAATAATGATTTATTGAAGACTTTTTTTTTAAGCATTGGTAGTTTCAAAGTTCAGGTTATCTGGGATATGGCTTATCTTTATAATACCTCTCAAAAAATTTGAACTACGTCATAACAACAATGTTCATTGTAGTTCCTACTGAAAATATGTTTATAATTTTCCATAGAGTCAAATTCTTTGACTTCAGTATGAACTTGATCCATGAACTACATAATGTATTATGCAAGCTTCAGAATAGAGCTCATTTTTAAGTTCATGAAATGTAAGCCACAGTGAAAACTGTAAGCAAAAGATGCTGGCCCTGATAAAAGATGCACATACAATTTAAATCAATTCATAGCTTTTAAAAAGTTCATTGCAATTTAAATGAATTCATAGCTCTTAAAATGTTAATCACTTTGAACCTGCTTGAAATTCCTTTGTGAATAAAATAGTTCATGAGTGCTTGTAAGGTTTCAGGAGACTATACTTACTAGGAAAGAAGAGACTTATGCCATTGAGCATCTATTTTCCTGTCTTTATTTTGCTTCTCTGCACATATGCTTATTTAGATGAAAATCAGGCTACTATAAAGTGACAACACAAATCTTGTTTTTGGGTTTAGTGGTGCAGAAAGGGTCAGAGTAAAACTTACTTACCATGAAATAAGGTTTCTAATTGCTGTCATTGCCTTCAATCCAACACATTTGATCAGTTTATGTTCTTTATTTTTTTAGGCCTTTTCCTCTGGAAAGACCAACAGGACTTTTGTATAAGGTAATATTTAAAGTATTGGTTCTCAATTTCTGTTCAGGAATAAACTGTAGGTGAGACTATGTGTGTGTTCAGCCCAATCCCAGCTAAAGAGAAGTCTTCCTTTTTAGAAAACCCTATTGGTAAGGACTTTTGAATATTAGGTGGAGTTTTGACCGTAGGTAGTGGGCAGCATATTTGGATTTGAAAAAAAAATAAAATAAAATAAAATTAAATTAAAAATGACCCTATATTTCATATATCACTGAACTTAGGCATACAACCAACTGCACTTATCAATGTTGTTTTTGTGAGAGAATGGTTTTACCACTGCAAAAGTTCAACTTATAAGGGAATCATGCACTCTATATGCTCTGTGTATCCTGATTATTCTCACTGAACAGAATGCTTGCTACAAACAAAACCAAAATACAGCAACCCAAAACTGGTTAATTTAAAACCACTTAAACTTGAGAAGAAACTTCTTTACGGTGAGGGTGACAGAGCACTGGAGCAGGCTGCCCAGGGAGCTTGTGGAGTTTCCTTCTCTGGACACACTCAAGACCCGCCAGGACGCCTTCCTGTGTGATCTTATCTAGGTGTTCCTGCTCTGGCAGGGGGATTGGACTAGATGATCTTTTGAGGTCCCTTCCAATCCCTAACATTCTGTGATTCTGTGAAAATATACATCTTAGGACACTCAGAGTTTGAAACTTCCTTTACAACTCTAACGACTGTAACAGTCGTCATTTGGATCAGCTCTTTCAAGGGGGTTTAAGATAGTTTTGTACATCTATCCTTGAATAGCTTGGTGTAATTCTTGACAGCTTTCTTGATGTTTTAGCCAATGCTTTTCAGTGATTAGGCAATATAGCTCTCCTTTTTCTACTTAGTTAAGAACAATGTGAAAAATAAATAAATGAATGCCCAAGTTTTAATTAATGTTTTTTTTTGCAGGTGGTGCACAGAACCCTGTACTATTATCAGGAAAATGCAACAAGGAAAAATGTAAATAGAAACCTGTGAATTGCTAGTATTGTTGTCTATCCAGAAAACAGGTAGCAAATACAGTGTTAAATTCATGACCATTTACTGATTCATGAAATTTGGAAAACATTGCAATTTATTATTCACCTACATCCACAAGCCTGAAATAAATGTAATTTCCAAATGTACTGACTACACTTCTAGTTCTTAGACTCTAGGTATATATTCATTTCAGGAATGCTTCCCACTGAAATTCTGAGTGTTGAAAGCTGAGGATTTTTTGTAGCTTACTGGAAATAAATGTTAGCAAAGCTACCAATTTAAGTTCCCATTTGACCTTACAAGATATCACAGATCTGTGATGATTTTTAGGGCCCACATTTACTTGCAAGTAATAAAAGACTACCCAATGAAATCTGTGTATTAAGTCAGAGTCTACATACAACTTTACCTCACTTCAACAATAGAAGTTCATTGAAACCTCGTTCAATTTCCAGTTAATCATTATTTAGTTCTTCTTTTAGCCTTAGTGACTACTAACATAATTAGTTTTCTCATTTAACAATGATAGGGACACATGTCACTTCCAAGGCAGTGGGCCTGAAACTGCTAAAGCAACTGTCAGATAATTACATTTTATGTTAGAATTTGGCCTAGAACAAAACCCTCTGGGTGCAAACTTCCTATCTTTGTACTTGTCTCTTGAGCGAATACAGCCCTAAATCTTTTCTGTTATCTGTTTACATGTTCAGCATTTCAAAATTTTATCCTAATTTTGAACAGCCAAGAACCCACTTGGCTGTTTCTGCAAGAAAACATGTGGGTTCAGGTAATTTGTATTTCTGATGCACAACTGGGAGGCTGGGTTTTTTTGCAATATCTGGTATGTGAGTCCCTGTCTTCACTTGAGCTGCCAGTATTAATTCTCCTTTGAAACAAAAACTTCATGGTGGACCATTAACTCTGATTTTTCTGCATGACTATCACTGTGGCTATTCTTTCCTGTCAAGAAAATGATTTTTCTGACAACCAAAGATGTTTCTGCCAACTCACTGGCAACAGTATCTCAAATAGAGATTTTACAAAGCCTGTCTCACTATTTCTGCTTTTTTTCTGGTGTCCTTTCTGGAATTCTAATTTTTATTGCTAGATCTTTTTAAGTTTCAATAATCAATTTGGAATCTTATAGGCAGAAAAGGGAGATAAACATTATCTTTGGAAAAAAGCCCAAACTTTAATATCTTTTCAGATTGTATAAAATTTAAAATATGTTTTTCCTTCCTTCTGAAGAGCTCCCTCTATTTCCTGTGAAAACTGAGCAGAAAAGTGTAATGGGTTAGACAGGAAATGCATGGTCAGTGCTGCAGACCAAAGGGGTGAAGAAGAGATAACATCCTGAAAGTTTTTCTAAACTGTTAAAGATTGTATACCAGTGGTTAGAGTGGGCAAGAAAACGTTCCAGAAAGCTTCTGTCACAGTTTTTCTCTCACATCATTCCACCCTTCCTGCTTGACACTGAAAGCAGTAACATCCTGTATAGACATTTCTTCTTCCATTGGAGAGGATGATATCACTCTGTGTGAATAAGTTTTTACTGTTATTTTAAAACTGGTATTATTGAGTTGAAAAAATGCTCATTTCCACAGCTCCACAGTGTGTCTTTGTGAACCATTAAGAACTGTTGTACACAAAACTGTTCAATCAATGGTTTTAACTACTTACTACTTTTTTTTTTCTAGTTTGTTTTCATTGTGCAGAAGAAAAAATCATGTCTGTTCAAAATGGCATAGGTCTGTCATTTCTTAGCCTTACCAAAAAGAAAACAATCAAACAGACAATTTATGAGGTTCAGACATTGTGAGCTGGTCTAGTTTAATTGTAGATGTGTCTAAAGCCACTTTTTTTCCTTTAAAAAACCAGAAGTGTGCTTCTTTATTTTTTAGCATATACGTAGTTCCTTCAAAATGCGAAATACATAAAGCCTTTTTTATATTAGTTAAAAAAAAAGTAATCTTCCAAGATCTGATGCCTGGGATATCTGCTCCTGTTGGGGAATAAATTTACACAAGTAGGATAAAATGTAGTTTAACACACACTGTTTGGTAACATTAGTTGAACAAGTTAATGTTCATAATCATTTAATTAGGAGTATTACCTAGGGAGGCATCTTGCTAATATACATCGCTGCCATGGAGAGGGAGCAGTGTGATTGCAAGCAGAAGTTTGTGGGTTTAAAAAAACCCAAACTTTTAAGATGATACAAATTAAAAAGGAAATAATTGTTTGAAATCAGAAATATCAATGGATATGATGGGAATTGCATGTAAACCCCATAAAAAGAAAACTTGAGGGATATGATCTCATGTTGTAAAGTTTTTTAAGATAACATTGTAACTGAATAATGGAGATTCTTTATCATTTGTGATGACAATAAGACAACTATAGCTACCAGAAGCTATGTGAAAAGAGGTGATGGTTAGAATATATGAAAACAATGGTATCAAATAAATTTAAAAAGAGTATTGAAACCAGATGAGAGGAAGGCAGAGGGAGGGGTGCACTTGCTTTACGTAGAAGAGTGAACACATAAACACAGAAGTGAGAGTGGTCTGAGAAGAGTTGCTGCAGAAATAGACTATGAACATCATCATATTAACTCTAGTATCTGAAATAATAGAATATTCCAGTTTAGCCCTAGGTCTATGATTATCTGTTTAGTACAAGAGGTGTTTCTTCCCTATGTGTTTGTCTATGAATCCTATCTACAAATCCCATCTTCAGTCTAAGAATACTGTATGCAATAAAAGGAAAAATAAATCAAAACTGTATTACTTTGATCAAACACAAAGTTTGAAGAATTGCATACAAGAATCTCTCTTAAATGACAGGATTTGTCTTTCCAGAATAACTATTACCTCATTCACTTAAACATTTTTATTTCACTCATTTTCATTCTTTACAATTACATCTCCCATTAAGTATTCTATAATATGGCGAGGAAGTGATTAATTCTGAAACCTTTGAATCCTGTTTAAGACATTAATCTTTTTGTGGTAAATTAGCTTAAGGCTTATTTTTCCTTCAAATTCGTAAGTTTCTGTTGTTTCTGTTTTTCATCTCGTTGCTGCTTCTGCATGAAGGAAACAACACCTTAGGTGTAAAACTATTACTGCAAAAATTCACAACATCTCAGTCAGAAATAATTTTCAACTCACAGACTCTAATGAAATAACTCTATTTCCTATATGGTTGGAGTAGTTTTAATTTCTGTTCATCATTACATTATTAAGTGAAAATTCTAATTTTTAACTAAAAATGATAAATAATGCACATATGCATACTTAATATTTTTTAATTAAGAAATTAGTAATTTGGGGGGTTCTTGCCAGATTCTCAGACTATACTTTCAATTTGCAAACTCTGCTTGATATCATCTGGTTATCATTTTCAGCCAAAGACAGTTTTCACAAATATTGTGACTTAATACAACAAGAAACTAATGCAATAGGAGCAAGATCAATGTCTAGCTATTTAAAACTTGATAACCAATTGAGGTAAAGCATTGAAACTCTGCTGAAATTAATGGAGTTAGCCTTATAAATTCAAGCTACCAATGCATTATGCAAAAGGTTTTCTCCTGTTTAAATCTATGCTATGTATTCACCTGAAGAGCTAATAAATCCCAAGCATCTCTGTTCCTCCCTTCATTCTACTGTCCCTTTTTGCCAATCCATTTTTCTTTCTGCATGAATCCATATACAGAGGTATTTAACACTAGTCAACAATACTTTATGAAGAACAGATTTGGTTCAACAATTTCATTACAGTTTTTGAAAAAACAGGTTTAATGAATAAAGGTAACTAGGAGAAGCAAATATATGTTATGTTGACTTACTACAAGATATAAACAAATTTTGTTAGGCTGCATGACTAAAAATAACAAAAAAGTTGTTCTTTGGCGATGTAATTAACTGATAAGCTTCCAAAAACAGTCATTAATACGCATCATTGCTGAATAGGGGGTTTATTAGCAAGAATTTTGCTCACTATGGAGTTTCACTTTTCAAAAATATTTTGAAGAAGATGCAGGAAAGATATCTCAAAATATCAAGGGGAAAATACCTTTTTAGTGAAAGAATATTGATTCAAAAAACTGTGATAATTTAGGAATTCAGTAGTTTAAAGTTATCAAAATGAGAGACTGAAGAAAGGCAGAAAGAAAATGGAAGATTCTAATTTGTTCTTTAACAGAGAAAGGCCTCAGTGAAACAGAAGCTGTAGCACAGGCTGAGATAAGTTAGAACAGGATCTGTATTTTGAGATTGCATCATTGACAATACCTGAATGCTGGTGCAGGGACACATACTACAAAAATAATCATAGGCTCTAAGTCCCAAGAGGACTTGACTTTCCAGTCCTCTATGCTCCTGTGCTCTTCAGAGTTCATACTCACCAAGAAAACACACTCAACGTGGGGAACTTCCAGAAGAGAACAGGGAACAAAATGGAAAACTTCTTTACACATGATTTAGGCTATGACACAATCATGTGGTGAGTACAATGTACATCTATTTACCTATTCCTTCCTCTTCCTATCTGAAAAAGGATGTGGTAGAACAGGAAAAAATATGGAGTAGTACTGTTAAGAAAATTACAGATATAGAATGCCTTTCACATAGGGAATGATTAAATAAAGTAGTAAATAGATTGGTATTCTCCAGTCTGGAAGAGATAAAAAGGGACAAGGAGTGGGATAGCAAAGTTGTGTGCAGCATAAGGAATGGAAGGAATGTCTTTAGTCTCTTCAAATATCATGAAGTGTGGATATCAGCTAGAACTAGAAAATACCAGGTTCAGATAAACAGGAGAAGGTGCTTCTTTACACTGTTATTAGATCTAAGTGATAGATTTCCTTGACAACAGCCATTTCAGAATCTAAAAATTAACATGAGTGTAGAAAGTGCAATGAGGGAAATTAATGTTGAAAAAAATTCAAGGGTTGTTATATAAAATGACAAGAGGTAACTAGATCAGGAAGCACCTGAAAAGAGGCTCCCCAGAGGGGGAAGATTCTGGAGAAATAGTACTACAGTTTTGCTCCGTTCTTATGTATTTCCAAGCTGCCATTTTTAGAGAAGGCAATAGGCTAGGAAGATGTTATGGTTTATGTTGTGTCTCCTCTCTCTGTCTTAATTTTTAGGTTCCTTACAGCACAAGTGTCTTACTTAAACTACGAGCTATAGCATTCAAATCAGAGGCAAAAATGTAAAACTCATGGTTCACCTTTTACAGGAACTCCTATTCAGTCATCAAGTCTTTTGATCATAATCTTATTTACATATTGCATGCCTGAGACAGGAATTCTCTTATGATCAGTGCTTCAAAAAAGAATTTATCTCTTAAATTATCTGAATTATTATGTAATCTGTGTAGTCATATAAGCATTGGCATTCAGTCCAATTTTTTTTTTTCTTACCCCCGAATCTTTGAATCAGTTAGTGTTTTCCATGATGTTCATTTAGCGTCATGTAGTTAGGTAAAAAAAAAAACCAACTTTCTCTCATGTCAGTAGCTAAGGATAACAAACTTTTGAATAAAGCTGCCATTCCCTTCTCCCTAAATATAACCCTTCATGATTTTGTTTTTTTCACAGTCTCATTTTGTTATAGGAGAGTATGAAATAAACAGCTATGATTACAGTGTTTTATACCTAGAAATCCAAATCCAACCTATTTGATGTATTAATAAAGTGTCTTAACACTCCAGTGTGATAGTGAGGCACTGTTTTTGCCTAAGGGAGTCAGAAACAAACTAAAAAAAAGTGAAAGAACCTCTTAACTTATTTGTTAAAAAATTATCAATACAAGGCATTGAATCTGTCTGGAAAAAAGGCTAAAAAAATGGCTAAGGTAGAATGGAGCATTGGAAAGAAAGAAAGATGGCCAAGTTCAAATATTATATCCAAAGAAATTTATACTGCCAATGATAAATTTAGTGGCAGATTATGAAATAAAAAAAAAAAAAAATCTGGTTTTGGGTAGAATTGAGAATTTTGTCTTAGAATTTTGATTGATGTTGCGACGGGGGGAAAAATCCGGACGCTCAATATGAGAATCATCAGACTTCCCCATTTATTGATCACACACATGTCTCTTATATACAATCCGTTAACCAAGCCCACATACGTTCTTATAAATCCACACTGATTGGCTTATTCATTCTCCTGAGAACTCTCTCCTCGTTACAACAGGTGGTGTTTGTTCAGTTGAACTTCAAAGGGCAAAAACAGGATACTCCCTTTTTTCCCAACTTGATTAGAATTGTTTTGTCTAAAGTTCTCAAGGAGAAGAGGCCTACTGAAGATCTCTGCTAATTCTCTCTGATTTATGCCAAAGGGCCTAAGCCATTTCAATGATTTACAACAGATTGAAACACCATGAGTTCTGTGATATTATTTCTTATTGTAATATAAATTTTTAATTTTTATTTTTTTCTGATTGCCATCTTTTTATACCAAGCTCACCTTTGTGGCACTAAGAGGCTCTGTAGATTGGAAGAAATATAGCTGTATAATATTTCTTTTTTTTTTTGGTTTTGGATATGATACAAATAAATTTAAGTCAATAACATCATCTTTTGACTTGTATGAACTTAGGTTTACTCCCATACTACTCAAACTAATTAATTACCTTCTTATATTTGTTGAAAGAGTTTACCTTATAGTATGGATGGACTATTGGTACCAGTAAACAGATTTATTGCAGGAAATATAGAAATCTGGAAAAATTTCAAAGAACTTTTCAAACTGTTCATCATCAGAAATTTTTTATTTGATTGCATCTCTGGATGTTTGGGAAAGCATCAGGCTAATGACATACTAGGAAGAAAATCACACATCTAATCACATTTTCATGTGGTATGTTGACTCATACTAAACATTAAGGCTTTTCCATATGTATCTTCTCAGTACTGTTAATTGATGTATATATGCAATATTTGAATTGATTTTAGATGGTTTATAATGGATCACATTCAGAAGATAGCTACTCTATCGCGTACCTCAAATCTTATTTGCAGGCTAGTATATATTGCAGGCTATTCTAATAACTTTCTAAGTGCTGGTAGATGGATTAGTTGGGGTTTTGGTGGTTTTGTTTTTGTTTTTGTTTTTGTTTTGTAAAACAAACTAACAAACATGCAAACAAAAAACCTAACAAACAAACAGTGGTGCTTGCTGCAGGAGCATGTTTATGAAGCCATCTATCTATTTCTGTTTCAACTTCTCTAATACTGCTCAACTGTTTGCTGCAGTTTGGCCATCTGATGTAACAGGTCATCAACCTGTGCACACCTTACACAGATACTTACCTTTTTACCAGAAGGATCTGGGCACTCACAACAGCCTACTGCCTGTATTGATATCTCCTTCCTTACCAGTTTCATCTGGGTGGATGCATCAGACATCTCAGGGGTTTTCTCTGCAGGAACTCTGGTTTTGGCTCTGAGACAAGTGCCCACAATTTTGGAAGAGAACTAGAGCACTTCCCTGGGCTGTAGATCTACAAGATGGTTGCAGTGCCCTTCATGAGCGTCCTTCTTCATGATCTGCAGCACAAACTGCCACACCACACCCTTTCTAATGTACCATGCCCTGGTTGCTCACCATGGTTGCAGTGCTCCTGGTCTCCGGTGCTCCCTAGGGCCATTTAAATCTCCCGTACTTGCTCCTGTCAATGCTTAAGCCACGTTAGCCTCGCGTGTGATTGCTGCTGGCTCCTGGTGGGTCTCTCTGCTATTCCTCAGGTTTCTCCGTCTCCAGGACCCAACCTTTCCACCTCAATCTAGAGCTCAGCTGCAGAATTTACCATATCTGGCTTTGAACTCTGCTGAATGGTCATCTAATCCAACCCCCATGCAATGAACATGAGTATCTTCAACAGATACAACAGTGTACCTTTGCATTGTAGTATGCACACACATACAAGAGAGCATGCTCACACTCAGGCAAGAGAACTAGAAGGATAAGTTCTGGCCTACTCTGGCTACAATAAATTCTTAGCTGAAATAATTGTCCCTGAAACTCAAAACCTGCTAGGCAGCTTGTCAAAAGAGAGTGAGACTGTGAGCTGCAGAAAAACATCTGACCATGACAATTAAAGATGACAAAAACTTAACTAATATACGAATCAGTTTGTTTTAGCTGCTGAAAAGTGCTTTTATCTGAATATTTGAACTCTGATGTGTTGCAAATCTTGTTGGCAATGTTACCAAGGGCACAGAATTGAAATGTTGTTAATTTCTTAATTTTACATTAACAATTGATACTGTTTTATTTAAGGCTGAGTGAGTAGAAATACAAAAAGCATCTGTTAAAGTTATCTTTCCATGTAAAAAGACACACTGAAAGCACATGAAAGAGGGGGGCAGTGAATTAGACCAGGAGTTATTTCAAATGTCATTACTGTCCCATCACAAATAAGGCAAAAATAAGCACATCAGCTTTCTTGCAAACTGAGGATTTTTCACAACAGGAGGGAAAAAAACAAAACTAAAACCAAAATCAAATGCATACTGTACAAATGTGCCAAGGGCTTTATCATGCTATTTGGTGTTACAGTAAAGACACATTGCATACTATTTCTTCTCTTTGCTTTTCCACCTTGTTGCCCTTTTTATCCATAGCAACATGAAAACTATGCTGATAGTGTTTTAATGTTGCAGTAAAGTATTCAGAAGTTCAGAATTTCCAAAGTTACATTTTCCAGGAATATTTAGTGCTCCCAATGTGTATGTTTTATTCAATTTAATTTTTATATGATCTTATTCTACTTCTGTAGGCGCTGTCTTTCATCTGGCACAGAATTATTCCCTGAAGGGACAAGTATCTTTTTACTATTTTAACAGATGTACATAATCTAATATTGTCCCCAAAGAGCAATGAGGGTGATATGTCTCTACCCTTCTCTCCAAAGGAACCACAACAGACGTAAGTTCATGTGGCCCTTGAGTAGGTTTAGATATATAGTTTAATAATAAATTTTCCTAGGCCATGAAACTGCTCTGATGAGGAAACATCAGAGTCAAATCATTTGGATGTCCAGGGAAAGCATGAATAGCTTGTATGAATCCAGTCTAAGCTTCAGATATTTTGAGCTCTTCCTGATACTAATAACAATAACACAACTTTGCTCTTGATATAATCCTGCTATGCTGATGCAGCAGAAAACTGGACTCAGACAATTTGCCCTTCATCCAAAGTACATCAAAGATGTATTTTCTACAGATATTGAAAATATTTCTTTCTCCTTTGAGTACCAGTGAAAGTGTAATTTTTATATATATGGTATGCAATTAATCTTTGCAGGCAAACAGGATTTTTCAGAGTAGCAAATATATTTAAGAAAGAAAAATATTATTGTTCTTTTCTTATAGTTTAGGCCCTAGAATAATCATAAGAGATATGCCATGGCTATTAAAAAGAAAAAAAAAGAAATACAGAGAACAAATGCATCTCTGTAACTGGAGTTAATTTTCTTGGGTTTTTAAAATGCTTTTTCTTTTTTTGAGGATAAATATCAGTTTTATCAGAGGCATAATTACTAAAATGTGGAAGATTGTAGTTAACATCAGGTAATCAGATTTAATGTTAAAGTTTTCTTAAGATTATTTTTCCGTTGTGATCCATTTAATCATTTGACAATCGTAACTGTACAAGTTACATTTCTATAGAAACATGCCTTAAAGCTTTACCAGATGTAAATGGTGACCATAGAGGGAACTGGTAGAGTCATTACTGTGTCAAATGAGTACAGAAACCTTTATAATTAACCTAAATCTAAACACTATAAATTCTATTTCATCTTGTAGCTGTCTTTAAAAATAAACCGACAGCAGTTAGATCACGCTGTTAAATGGATTTAGTAGGGGAATATAATACAGAACATGAGTCTGTTTGCCCAGAGAACAACATTTACCTGCACACCCTCTGAGCTGGCTTTCAATGAAACTGATCTGTATCATGAAATCCTCCTTTTCCTGGATTTGTCTATATATGGAATGCCATGTAAACTGGTACATCTTTAAGACAGCATTTTAATATTGGATTTAGTTTTAATTATTATCATATTTTTAAAAGGGTTAAGAGGTTATTGATTTCAGGCATCCTTCTACAGTTTTTTTAAAAGTACCTAGTGTTTCGAATAAATTTTCATTATTTTTGTATTCCTAAAATAAGTGTGAATCAGTCATTAAAATAAGGTCTTTTCTAGGAAATTTGATTAACAGAGGCTTTATTTTTCTGGGTTTCTCTTGATCCTAATTTGTCTATAATGAGTACTTTTATGGTGCATATTGTCACATAGTATACTCACAGGAAAAACTAATGCAGGAGACTGTGAAGAAAACTGTTCTAATTCTCTCCGTTCTGAAGTTATGGATCACTGTATTGTTATCCAAGCCTTCCCTTCCATAGGTAATTATATTTTGAAAAAGTATGTTCTGTATTTAGATCTAAATGCCATTTAGTCTTAGACATACCCTCATCTTTTTTACAAAGTCATTCAAGCTCTTCACATATCCAGAGTTCCAGTGAAGCACTGCTTATTCACAGAACTGTAAGAGGAAACACAGTATTTGAACTAGGTAGGAGCTCAGTCAACAAAAAACCTTCAACATTTGCAGAGCAGATTGTTGCATTGTATTACTTTTTGCTATGTGAAAAAGTCTAGCGGTGAACAACTGTTTCTACCCATAAAGTTGATGAAGGACTCAGGGTCATAGAACAGATTTTCTAAAAGCAAATACACTGATCAGATCATAGCCAATGGGAAGCCCTGAAAAAAACTCACCCAGAAATATGCTTAACTCTGTTCCTCTCAAAAACTTAGGCAACCAACTATAGGATCCAGACTGAAATTTCCCTTCATATCATATTAATACCTGTGGTACTTCATACCTACTCTAGCTTTTTGACAGAAACCAGCAGTAAGAAAAGCAACAGTAGAAGCTCACTTTGTAAACAGTTAACTACAAGAGAGTGACGATCTACTAGTCTCATCACTCCCTTGAGGTCATGGAAGACTAATTCATTAACTATTTCATATACAGAATAAAAATCATCACCCTAAAAGGGACTGGAGATACTTAGCATACATAGGACATGCCAGAAATTATAAAAGTCATTGTTCTAATGGAAGTGACATTTTCTTTGGAAAAGAGTGACTGAAAAATTTCTAAATTTAAAAATTTATTTGAAAATACAATTCTAGTAACTAACTCTCTCTAGCATTGAAGACTAAGTTATTGTACAACCTAGTAATTCTAATGTGTCTGCTACTGGCTCAGAAGAAACACATGAGATGATCAATTCCATTTATAATTACATTTGGGAAAAGGGATTACGGAGACAAATATAGCCAGCTGTTTTGTTCCCATGTGTCTAACATAAAATGAATCACTGAACAAATCTTTCTCATGCTCCTACACTATTGATCAATTCAAATGTTTTTTCTAAGTTTGTGAAACCTAGTCCTGACATCAAGGTCCTTAAGAACACAAAATGAAAGCATTAACTTCATGAAACAGTTTGTTCTCATACCCTTGAGGTACAGAATCAGCATACTACTGTATATATATATGAGTGTCTATTAGTTATGTAAATTGATATTTTATATTGCTTATTCATTTTGCTGTTTTACAATTTATTTAAAATGGAACACTGGAGACTTTCATTTAAATAAAAAAATAACTCAATTGTCAGTTCTTCTATCCCAGGTACTGTGTTCTGTTACCGTTCTTATAACGTTTATATCCTTTTTCCAAGGAGAAATGAAGTGGACCCTTTTGTTTCAAGGGAAACCTTCAATTGTCCCATAACATCAAATAACTTGACATAACGCTAACAAAAAAGCTAGGTTTATATCCAGCTATAGTAAACTGTATATACATCAGAAAAAAGGCTTCCATTATTGCAGGGCTTACTCGTATTATATCCTTACTACTGTTCTTATTTTTCATACGTTCACAACCCTCTTTGATTCAACTGAGACTTCAATTCCTGTTGTTTATAGAAATTGTAGCATTTAAACCTTAAAAAAAAAAAAAGATTCAAGAAATCAGGATGCAAACAAGTATTAAAAAAAAATATTAGTCCATTCTCCTTCAAGATCCAGTACCCTAGGAGAACAGATTAGTGCCTTCCTCATGATAGCAGCCCTGAATATACTTGAAGATTGATATGTGTACTTTGACTCTTTTTTCTTTCCATAGAGTAATGTCAGATTGTTTGAGCTTTCCCTAAGGCCAGCTCTGAAGAGAAGGACTTGGGAGTGGTGGTGAATGAGAAGCTCACCATGAGCTGGCAATGTGCGCTTGCAGCCCAGAAGGCCAACTGTATCCTGGGCTGCATCAAGAGAAGCGTGGCCAGCAGGTTGAGGGAGGTGATTCTCCCCTTCTACTCCACTCTCGAAAGGCCCCACCTGGAGTACTGTGTCCAGTTCTGGAGCCCCCAACACAAGAAAGACATGGACCAGTCAGAACGAGTCCAGAGGAGGCCACGAGGATGATCCAGTGCTGGAGCACCTCTCCTGTGAGGACAGACTGAGAGAGTTGGGGCTGTTCAGCCTGGAGAAGAGAAGGCTCCAGGGAGATCTTATAGCGGCCTTCCAGTACCTGAAGGGGCCCACAGAAAAGCTGGGGAGGGACTTGTCATAAGGGCAGTTAATGACAGAACAAGGCGTAATGGCTTTAAACTGGAAGAAGTTAGGTTTAGATGAGATATTAGGAAGAAATTCTTCACTGTGAGTTTGGTCAGACACTGGAACAGGTTGCCCAGAGAAATTGTGGATGCCCCCTCCTGGAAGTGTTCAAGGCCAGGTTGGATGGGTCTTTGAGCAACCTGGTCTAGTGCAAGATGTCCCTGCTGATGGCAGGGGGGTTGGAACTAGATGATCTTTAAGGTCCCTTCCAATCCAAACCATTCTATGATTCTATGATTCTATGATTCTATGATTCTATGATTTTCTTGCTGCTAAAATTATTTTATTTGATTCTGGAGGAGAAACAAGTTCTGCTACACACAGTAGACCAGTTCTGTGTAGTACAATTGCCACGTGGTGGCTCATCCTCTCTTATACAACACTAAGAGTCATGAGATAACTTCTAAAGAGGTAACATATGGAAACTGATGGAAAGACTATACATACAATGCATTTATCAATGGGCTTTTAGAGAGATAGATTTAATAAGATTACAAAGCAACTTGACTTGTATATAGTACAATGCAGGATTTTCATTAAGCTTTTCATGGATCAAAGAGGGCATATATTTAAACAGATTTTCAAGTAAACCATACTCAAATGTATTTTCAGCTTTTTTTAGAACTTAGACTAGCAAAGTAACCACACAGATTAGAGAAATAGTGTAAAACCAGAATGAATTTCAATAGGGATAAATACAATGTTCAATTTTTTTCAAATAGAATTAATCAGCTCCACAAATACAGGTTAAGGAACAACTGGCTGAGAAATTTTGCAAGAACGTCTGAGGTTATTGAGTCACAAACATAAACCAATATCACAATATTGTAAAAAAAAAAAAAAAAAAAAAAAAAGTTTTAAGATTTATTAAGGAAGCATAGAGTCTAAGGCAGATGGGACAAGCCCAGAATTTCCATGCTAGCCCTTTTTCACAGAAACCAGAAATAATAAAATTGTTTACAAGAAACAATTTAAAAAAGAGAGTGATTACTATCCACTAGTCTGCCACTAGTCTGATCACTCCCTTGGGGTCATAGGAGGTGGAATCCTGACTTGGTAAGTACTAAATATAGATAGTACATTAAAAAAAAAACCCAAACAAAATCAAACACACAAACAAACCACAAGCAACAACAAAAAACCAAAAAAGTATATCTTAATAAAAGTTAAAGCCTCAGTCAAAGTACGGATTCTCATTTCAAATATCATGCTTCCAGAAAAATGTCAATGAAGTGTCTAGAGAAGGATAGTAAAGTATGAAAATTCGAGACTGTTAAAAACATGATAAGTGTCTAATATCTATTTAAAGAAAAAGGACTGTTTTGACTTGTACTGGGGAGAAGGGAAGAGGATAAAAAGGTATCTTGCCCATTCAAGAGGTAAAGAAAATATCATGGTTGATCTAAAAATAATTTTGCATGAGTTGAAACCCTTTCAATCAGATGAGAAGAACCTACATTAACCCATATTAGTTCTTCCCTGTTTTTTGACCCAGATCTTAAAGGATGTTCTTCAGATGGTTTCTCCTCAATATCTATACTTGTGTTCTAGTTTATCCCAACAGTATTTGCATAACTGTGTGCAGTTAGAGATAGATATAGAATATAAAAGCTATAGAAGAAAAATGTCTCATTTACCTTAGGGAAAATAAAATGTATTTTTAATTTGTTTACTTACTCTTGGATAAGATAAGACAATGTGTTGGATTATATCACATGATCTTCATTAGGACTAGAAATGCATAACCCTACTTTTACATACAATGTTTCATTTTCATTAAAAACCAAAGATTTATACCTTCTGTACATCAAACATGTTTGATATTTGACTAGCTATACAGTGACTTTCTTTAAACTGCATACCACTAAACTCCCCAATAACACATTAAAAATACCCTAAATTTCTGCTGTAATAAGATGTATACCATTCTTTTTTTCAATTGATAGTTACTTCCAAGCACAGAAGAAAAGTAACTATATTATTCCATTACTGAAGAGAAGATTAATTTCCATTTGAAGTCTCAGTTCTCCTCTGTCCATAAAGGCTGATATTATCCCCTTTCCTTCTGAATGACAGTTTAGAGTATTTAGAAATTTGAATAGTTTTACTACATTTCTTCTGCTTGACTGAGTAGCTTCAGAAGCTGTATGCATGCTATTAGAAATACTATTTTTTTCTAAAGTAAGCACTTCATGTACTTACCCTGCCTAGCAAGATCTACCCTCATTTTCAGAATTACTTTCACTAGCAAGCTCAGTGGCTTAAACTATTATCCTGTAGTTGTTTTATAATTTCCCTCATGAGTGGTAGAAACCACAGTTTGTGTTTGCTTTTCAAATTGACAGGCTGCTTTTCAAAGAAGATAAATTATTTTTGAAAGAAAGACTGAAAACACTGAGTCTATTTATGCTCTCCCTGTTAGAAGCTTGTTTCTTCCCTTATTCAAGCACTATATTTGCTTGCAGGTAATAAATTATCTTCTTTTCTAATTTTGACCATACTGAAAGCTACCACTATGTCATCCTCACTAGGAAAGAAAGAGGTACCTTTCCTGTGTAAATCCAAAAGCCACATTCTCTTCAAAACGAAAGAAAAGACAACCCCAAAATCCCCAAAGAACAAACCAAAACAAACAACACAACTTTGAGAAATACTTAGAATTAGTAACATTTGCTGGTGGGTTGGCCCTAGCTAGATGCTGGATGCCCACCAAAGCCAACTCTATCACTCCCCCTCCTCAAATGGGCAGGGGAGAGAATGTAACGAAAGGCTTGTGGGTTGAGATGAGGACAGAGAAAGATCATTTATAAAATACCATCACAGGTAAAACAGGCTCTACGTGGGGAAAAGAAATAATTTTTTTGCCAAATGAATCAGAGGAGAATGATGAGAAATAAACCCAAATCTTAATAAACCACCTCCCCTGACCCCTTCCTGCTTCCTGGGCCTAACATCCCTCCTGATTTCCACCTCCGCCCCACCAGCAGCACAGGGGACAGGGAATGGGGGTTTAGGTCAGTTCGTCACATGTTGGTTCTACCGCTCCTTCCTCCTCAGGGGGAGGACTCCTTGCACTCTTCTCCATACCAGCGTGGGGTCCCTCTCACGGAAGATAGTCCTTCACAAACCTCTCCAGCGTGAGTCCTTCCCATGAATGACAGATCTTCACCAACTGCTTCAGCTTGGATCCTTTCCATGGTCTGCAGTCCTTCAGGAATTGACTGCTGCAGCATGGATCTCCCATGGGGTCACAAGTCCTACTAGCAAACCTGCTCCAATGTGGGTTCCTCTCTCTATGTGGCCACAGGTCCTGACAGGAACCTGACTCAGCGCGGGCTTCCCACAGGGTCACAGACTCCTTCAGGCATCCACCTGCTCCGGTGTGGGCTCCTCCATGGGCTACAGGTGGTCATCTGCTCCACCATGGACCTCCATGGGCTGCAGGGGGACAGCCTGCCTCACCCTGGTCTTCACCACAGGCTGTAGGGGAATCTCTGCTCTGGTGCCCGGAGCACCTCCTCCTCCTTCTTCTTCCCTGACCTTCGTGTCTGCAGAGTTGTTTCTCTCACATCTTCTCACCCCTCTCTCCAGCTGCAAAAGGTGCCTTTTGTTTTTTTTTAGTTCCTCTTCTTAATTATGTTCTCACAGAGGCATTAACATCGTTACTGATTGGCTTGGCCTTGGCCAGTGGCAGGTCCATCTTGGAGCTGACTGGCATTGGCTCTGTTGGACATAAGGGAGCAGAAGCCACCCCCATGCCCTCCCACTACCAAACCCAAGCCATGCAAACCCAATACGCTTTTGTAACTGGAGGTTCACTGAAGTTCAAAAGTATTTGGTATCAGGAAGAACATGTTATTCTATGATGTGAGTAAAGACAACCACTAATTATGAAATGATGTACCTAAGTAGGACTTGGGCTTGTCCTTGTCTAAGGGTCTGTGACCAAACTTTTATTCATTATATGCAATTAAAAAGGATAATGCCTAGAAATATCACATGCTGAACATTTTGTTTGAGTTATTAGAGGTTGTACTATGTAGAAATACCTGAATTTTGAGAGGATTAGGTACACTGGTACTCTTAGATCATGACCTGGCAGTTCTCAGAAGATGCCTAATAGACTTTGATTTCCAGTTTTGGTGGTTAGTGCCAAAAATGTAGCATCACTTACATGCCTTTGAAAGACAACATCAACATTCTCCTTGCATGATATCCTAGTGTTTAGAGAATTTCATGAGGTAACAAGGAAAGCTTGAAATTCTGAGCCTACTCACCCCCATGCTGTGGTATCTTGCCAAAATGAGATACAAGAATTCTCTCTCTATGTAAAGTCTAAGCTAACAAACTGATAGCAGGGTCCATAACAGGCAAATCTGGCACTTAGTGTCAGGGTATTTTCATTAGTGTATTTATGCTTTGTCATATCCAGTTACAATATTAACAGAACTTTGATCAATAATGTCTAATAACTATTGTAAACAAAAAAGATTAACTTCTGACCTGTACCGGGCAGAAGGGAAGAAGCTTGGGCCTGTGGCATAAATGGGTGATCTTCTGTCCTCCCCTCATTTGCCCTTCTTCTCTGCTTTACTCTTCCCATCCACCCACCCACACCAGCTAACAGATAATGCATTGGGGGTTTTTTTTGTGTGTGTGTTTGTTTGTTTGTTTTAGGTTTTTTTTTTCTGGTTAAGCATATAGATTAGATAAGGCTTGGGAAATCTCTGTTTTACTTTTCTTTTTAGCAAAGTTATTCTGAAAGGTACTATTTGGCTTTTGAACAGTACTTCTGTTCCTTCAGATTTACAAAACATTTGTCACATGAAATGGGTATTCCATTATATTAGATATCAAAACAGTGTTTCTTTCAGCTTTTGAAAAAAACAGCAAAACCAGGCAAAGTTAATTACTATAAGGCTATAAAATGAGAACAATAACTATACACACATCTCAAATGAGAAAAACACAAACAAGTTTAATTACAGGGTAACAGAGATTAGAGACTGGTACTTTGAAAAGTTGGTTCTCGTGATGCCCATTTTTCATTTTCTTTGTTTTGTAGAATGCCAATGTGCCATCAAAGATAGCAGCAAAAAGGTATTATGATATTCTGAACCACAGTCACAGGCATTCTTGAAAACTAGTAGTAGCTGAAGGACGTATTTTATCTAAATCCTTAAAGAACAGCTGTGGAATGGAGTCCCATAAGACACCATTCATGGTCAAATGTGTTTTCTGTCTCTGTAGTAAATATTAGAGAGACAAAGCTGATGTGGGTTGGCACAAGTTCTTGGCAAACATTTGTTGATGCTTCAAAATCCATTTTCATTTTGAATCATATTTTAATTGAGTGTGTAGGGATACATTAATATTTGGCACACTTTCCTTCTCTAGACTATTTTTCAATTGAAAATGGATACCATTTGATGGCATGCTTACTCAGGATTTACTTTGCTTGGAAGAAGCTTAAGAAAAAGATGATCAAGACTGAAACATCTGAAAACTGCTCTGTGAAAGCTATCCTTTACAAAGTCATCCTATCTTGCATGAGTTTCTCAAGAAAAAGTTGATGTCATTGCACACACCCTCCTCCTCTGTGTTTTACGTACTTGTTTCTTGCTTTGTATGTCATGCAGCAGTGTTTACATTAACACCATCACAAAAGTATTACATTTATACATATATGCAAAATAAATACTCAAATACTACTAGGTAATAAGTAAATGCTTTATCATCTACAGGACATCCTTTCCCTTACTCTTGTGACAGTACTAATAGATACTGTAACAAAATAGGTGTGTGTACTTTATGATATAGTATGTATTTTGTGGTTCAAATCAAAGTAAGCATATGTCAACTTATAACTTCACTTATATTAACAGACTCTACGAGATCAAATCCATGGGACATGTCAATTAGACGCTTTTTATAAACTATTTCTTCTTCAATTTTTTATAGAGAATCTTCATGTGGAAAAATAATTATAATGGAAGAAATTCATTTCTGTGCAAAGTGGAAAGACATATTCACCTCTCTGCTGGGAGCAGAAAAGGACATGACTGTTTTGTTAATTTCATTTTTATCTTCTATACAAGACTACAGTCTAACTCCTTTGATGAAAAGAAAGTCAGGCTGCATATGCAGTACTTCTTTTAGATGAACTAAATATGCAGTACTTCTTTTAGATGAACTAAATGTTTGCCTACTGAAGTAATTAGCAGTTTTGCTGACATATTGTTGAGCCAAGTCTCATATCATATTCCTTCCTTTCCTTGGTGAAAAAAGTTGATCCAGATCCTTACTTTCACTTTACTCAACCAAGAAGTCTATTGGTTTATTCTGAATTCTTCTACAGGTATGAACCTGACACAAGAATAAAACAGCTTGTTCTACTGGATGTAGTTGAGGAATATGATTTAATGAAAAAGACATTAATTTCATAACATGGATATTACCTTAGATTCCTATTGAGATATTGTCCTGGTTTTGTTAGGATAGAGTTTTTTTTTTTTTTTAGTAGTTAGAAAAGCTGTGTTTTCATTTCAGCAGAACTTGTTATGAGAAAAACAATGATAAAAGTACTGACATTATTAGTTGCTGCTGGAGCTCAAGGCCACCGTGTTTGGCTGTTCACAGCTGCATTAGAACTGGGAGGGAGAAGTGCAGTGAATAGCAAAGCCCAGAACTGGCATTTGGATGTGCCAATGAAATATTCCAGATCATATCTCGTCATGTCAGTATATTAACCAGGGTTGACCAGAAGACTGAGGTATTCTCTTGGGGATCACTCAGGCACACTCTTCTGAGGTTTCATTTTCGGGACTGTCTCTGCTCCAGGATCACTGGCTGGCACAGGCTGGGCATCGGTCAGCAGGCGGTAAGAAATTTCACTGTGTATAGCTCATTTGTATGATTCTGTTATCACTGTTGTTATCATTATCATTTTATTTTAATTAGTAAATAGTTTTTATCTCAACCTGTGAGTTTCCTTGCCCTTTTCTTTCCAATTCTCTCCCCTACTCCCTGACCGAGGCAGGGGGAGGGTGAGAGAGCAGGCTGTGTTTGGCTGCAAGCTGCAAGCAAAAAGGGTGAATCCACCCAAACCATCACAGATATCCATGACAATCTATACAGGTAGTGAAGGCAATCCTTCCTTGTAAATGTGCATAAATTACCTAATACCAGGGTATGACAGATAAAGGCAGATATGTAAAACATCTTTATGTCATGTAGCTGATTGGGAGACAGAAACAATTAAATGGTCTGTGATAGTACAGTACTGGGGCTGATTAATTGGCAGGGAAGTGTTTGGAAGGTGAAGGAGGGAAGGGTATGATGTGTTATGAATTTGTGCCTAGGAGTGACACTTTTAGGCATGAAGAAGATAAAGATTTGCATGTGATATATTTTCACAGAGGAACTTTAGCAATGCCATTGCTAAGATTCTAGAAGTTTTCATTTTGACAGGAATAAGAAAGATTTTTTTGTAGGCAATGCAAACATGAGGAAAAACTACCATCATCTATATCAATTATACTTGACCTAGAATTACACATCTTCTTCCTGTATTGGCATAAACTCGATTGCCACAAACAAGTATTTAAACTGCTAATATATTTTGAACTGCTAAGTATCTCCCCATCTTTTCAACAGACTCTGTGGGGAAACTATGTCTATGTTTTGCTTCATGCACTACTTTGCATATTCCAAGATACTATCCATTAGGAATATTTTCCTCTTTCCCATCTCATTTAAAGCTCCCATCTCTAAATATGCCAATGTGAAGATGATGTATTTATCAGTGTTGACACTTCACACTCACACAGCAGTTGAGATAGTATTCTTGTGTGCTTAGGCTTTCTGACAACTTATCAAAATCATTGAGAGAGCTTATAGAATGGGAAGTTCTCCAACACAAGTGGAAGGTAGCTGATTCTAATCAGATATATGCAAAACCTGAAATTAAGATATTATTTTCCCTGTAATCATTTTAGGAACACACTGTTGTAAAAAATATATATGCATTTGTATTTTCTTGTGTTTTCTCACATGCAACACTTAAGAAATCACTTGGTAAATAATTACCTCAATGTCTTTCTATTTTGCCTCAATGTTCCTGGGCAACTGTTATAAAGATATTCATTGCATTTTTTATTGTGGGTGTGTGTCTGTATGCAGATGGAGAAGATATTTCTTTTTGCAATTATTAGCAATATTTTTGTGTCAGGGTCTGAGAGACTGACAGGAAAATTCCAGATGTCATGAACTACATTATGTGTAGAATAGCAGCTCTGCTTTTCTAGGTCTTTCAGTTTGCTTTAGTCTAGCTGGAGTCTATAAAACTAGTCAGCCACATAATACTTCAAAAAAATAATTGCAGTTCTTCTCTTTATGGTATTTTGTAAAATGGCGGTGTGAGAAGGCATTTTTAGCACAGTATCTAACCACAACAACAAGATAAGTTGTTAATATTTTCACTTCCCCCAAGCCCAACAATTTAAAAATCAGCAATGCAGACAGATATATTTCAAATCAAGATTTCATCAAGCAAACGACACAAAACCTGCTGCACTCACTGGAATCGTTCCCACTGAACCCAGAGGTTTTCAGATTAGCACCCAGATGTCTCCTATCCTAACTAACAAAACTAATTCAATCAAACAGCAAATTATTCATCTGGATTGTGTGTCCCCTGTGGAAGACTCAGGCCTTATCAGGAGAACTCACAGTTTGAAAAGCACAGCAGTATACCATGCCATCAAGAGTGAGACGTCAGATGGTTATTGAACACTGATTTTTTACAATGTCTGAACAGAAAGAAAGTGCTTTCAAACTCATTTGCAACACAAGTTAGAATGGCACACCATTCTTCTTGCAAGCATCATTAAACTTTTCACCACAAGAGTTAATCATAAATTCACACTTGCATAGTGTGATATGTTAATACATGAAAGTGACTGAGGAAGCGCCCAGACTCCTGACTTCCAAAAATTCAGCTTCATCTGCCTACTGGAGTCCATTAATGACTCCTGCACTGGTAGGTGAGGATTGGGATTTTACTTGGGAATGTGCTTTCAAAAGATTGCCAGAAGTGTATACTGTCAGTCTGCCATTTGGCAGTGTCAATAAGTAAAAGGTAGCTTCCTATGGCATTCCTTAAGTGTTTGGAAAAAAAAAAAAAAAAAAAAAAAAGTTAGTCAAAGATCCCTTCCCTTCTCTCCGCAGCAGACTTTAAAGCCATCATTCATTTGCATCCATACAGTGATTTGTGTTACCAAAGAGTGATAGATGACCTTGGGTTGGTGGTGAAATTCCAACATTTTCTGTCTTTTAGCACAGCTGAATGTTCACTGAAGAATGCTTCAGTCAGGACTTCTCCACTACTAATCACCTGATTATTCAGGCAGGGAACAGAAACTCTGCCACAGGATTACAGCGTAGGAAAACAAATTCTAAACTTCAAATAAGAATTACTGAAGTCAGGGGCTCATAAGTAATCCCTTAGCTCAGTACTGTTACCATTGGGTGTTTGCTGTTTGTTTAACAATTTGACAGATATTGATGACTCATTAACAAGCCTGTTTACAGCACCCATGAGGAGAGAAGGTTGTATTGCTATGGTTAGCAGAGATAAACTTTTGATGCAAGAATTAGAGAAAGCATTTAGCCATGTCCCTTTCCTCACTGTGGCAGCACCAGAGTCTGACCTTGGGGCTAAGAAGCCCCTTATGATCAGAACTTATACTGGAGTTACATGCTAAGAGGTAAATAGGAATATGTGGAAATTCGGTTTGCAGAATTTAGTAAACTCTGAATCTTTCTATTTCTCACATCTGCTTTTATTTAACACTAGTTAAATCCAGGGAACTGTATGATGCAGCTGGAAAACAGAAAGAATTCACACAATTAACACTATTAAGCAATGGGAATTACCAAAATACTGTTTTTTCTTTCTTACAGAAAATTTGATGTTCCTTTCTACCTGCACGTGCATGAAAACAGTTCAGCTGCATAGAAAGAAACAGAAATCTAAAGATCTAGAGAAGCTGCTTTTTCTTATCAGGAGTTTTCATTTGTTTGTTTGTTATGACACATGTTTATTTTTTGTTTTCAGATTCTTTTAGGATGTCTAAAGAGAAGATTGAATAATCATGAGATTATAATAGAAAATTAAATTATTTTAGGATCTTTGCTTGATAGATCTTTAGCATCATAAAGTTTAGGTTACTGCCTTTTAAATAGAAAAGTAAACTCTGCATTTCAATGCTCTTGAGGTGCAACTGATATCTATCAGTTAGATTAGGGCAGAAAAGGTTTTGGCAGACATTTCTGGTCTCAAATAATGTGCATATATATATATATATATATATATATATATGTGTGTGTGTGTGTGTGTGTGTGTGTGTATATTATTTTATTTATTTTTTAAAAAAAGTTAACATAAAGGAAAATGTAACCAGTCAATGAGACCAAGGTACAACACTTATTTTGGAAATTTTCAAAACTTTTATTTCCTATTCCAGGTATTTATCACTGAAAACACATTCAATTCATTTTTTCATATAAATAGTTATTTCTAAAATAATTTTTTCTCATTTCATACAATGAAAATAGCATTTTAAAAAAATCTAAAGACATAGGTTTTGTGGTTTTTTAAGAATAAATAGGATATTCTTTAAACCACCTCTTCCTATAAGCAATTTAAATAAAAATTAAACAAACAAGAGTTTTAGGATATTCTCATCTAACACTAGTGGTTTAATTTTCTAAGCTTTACTCTCATTGGCTGCAGCAGCAAGAAAAAGTTTAAAAGTTCTTACATATTGCACATACAGGCAACATTTTTAGTAGCCGTCCACAACTTTTTGGGAAAAAATCACATAGATTTTATTCTTTAATAGTGTTTCTATAATACCTTCCCAAATGCAGAACAAACTGCATTCAATGAGAAGAGATTATTTTCCAATTTTCTGTGCAGTGGTAGATGGCTGAGTGCAAAACTGCAGGCTATATTGCTTGGGATATGAAAATAATGTTAAAATTCCTAGTTCAGCTACGAAATTCAAATGAGCATCTTGACATCATACCAATGAAAGGACTAAATTAAATGTGTGCAATGTGACATTTTCAGAGGAATGTACTGCATTATTTTATTGCAGTATGTCAGTGTAATTATTGTACACTGAAGACAAAAATTAACCAGTGCATTGTGATAAAGGTTGCTTTAAATGGAATTGACGGTGTGCAACTGAGTAAGCTCATAAGAGTATTAAACATAGCCAAAGTGATAGCATGCCATTAAATCAGCTTCAGAACCCTCTGTGCAAGATTCTGCTTTATTTAATTTTGCTTTCTATTTCAGGTTTCACATGTGAGACACCATATTCTTATATTTATCAAGCCAGTTTGCTCTTTCTCACTTTAATAATCCAAGACCCTCAATGGTCGACTTTAGATGTCATCTCCGGGGAGCGCAGCAATGCCTGTGAAAAACCTTATCTAGAAATAACAGACCGTTTGGTTTGTCTCTACCCCATCTGATCTCAGAATTTTACTTTTAATGGCTGTCATTGAACACTGAAGAAGTAGCTGACACTGAGCTTTGTTTCACCAGTGGAACAAGAAAACATAATAAAGAGTTTTAGTAAAAATCAGGCTAGCAAATACCAAGTTACTTATTGTTTTAAAGTAAAGAATTACTATATCACTTTCTTCCACTTATCTAAAATAAAATACAATCCGTTTTTTGCAAGTTTTCCAAGAGAACCATCCTAAAACTCTGAAGTACAGAGGTTGTCAGTAGACAGCTTTTATTTATCCTACCACAGGGGAGTAAGTACACAATGACCTAATAATGTAGCATGGTTTGACTCCAAGTAGCTGAGATAAAACCATCAGCAGGGCAAGCTCACATACCAGGCTAGTAGGAAGATTGTCTGTGCCTTCCTACTATCTGTACCTGCAACCACCTGCAGAGATAATGTTGATAGGGAGAAATTAACAATTGGAAAAAAAAAGCCTCTTGCTTCCTATGAAAATATATTTACATTATGCTAGTCAAAAACTAGATAAAACAAAAAAGTCAGAATAAAACAGTGATGGAGCATATGAGGAATAGTTAGTAAATATATTTTGTAATCTTTATAAATTATGGAGGAGGGTGATACGTTCCGAGGAAAGGAAAATAAGAGTGAACAAAGATGTAGTAAAAGGCTTTCAAATTACATGTGGAAGTAGCTACTATGAAAAGCATATCTGGAAAATGAGTAGAATATTATTGGAAAAAAAAGATAGGATGGAATGAAAAAATTTCCATAGTTCTTTGCTGGAAACTCTTAAAATTTTAGCATCAGGTCATTGTGATAAGTAGAGAGATATGAGGTGGTATTTGACTGAAAATAATCCTTACTTCTTACTTTCTTTGGATTCCTTTTTTCATTTATCTATACTGATCCACAGATGCCAGATAGGGCTTATAAAATCATTGATGTTCTGGTATATTGAAATCTTTGAAAAATTAAATATGAGGTCTAAATGATGACATCAGGCTGCTCTCTTTGACAGGCCTAATTCAACATCAGCTTTTACAGTTCACGTAACTTTGAAACTCAACAAAATTCCACACTAACCAATAAAAACTGCATCATCTCCCTTCAATGAGTCCCCAACTTGACATAGATGTATCACGCTTTCATCCTGAAGGCTTTAAAATATTGTTATTTTTTAGACAGAAATTTTGTGCTGGAGCATCAGTATTCCCCAAACAGTCACTGCAAATAAATTTTGGATTTTAGAAATTATGTAAACTAATAAAGTTTATTTGATAATAACCTTAGAGAAATTTGAATACTGTTTTACTGGGCTTATGTGAATAACATAGTAGAAATCCTGACTGTGATGACAAAACCAACAGGAAAGGATCTGATATACAACTTAAAATAAATTTATTCCTCTCACTGAAATTATGTCTGTTAATGAAATATAGATTAATACTACTAAAAGAGTATTTTATCCTGTGCACTAGTTGGACTTTAATGATAATTTATGATGCAATCGCTGAAGCAATGAGAATAAATAGATCTTGATGTCATAAAATGTTGATGCAGATTATGCACCTATATAAATGAATGGGATTAAATTAAATATAAGCAGTCAAGATGTTGACAAATTAAAAACTTTATCACACTCACTTTCAATCAAATTAAACTTCTAAACTCAGTCACATAGATCTTGTCAAAACAGAAATGCAGCAGAGGTTTTGAAAAGTAAAAATCCATCCAGCATCCCACTGAAGGAAACTATCAATAATGCAGGCTCTGTAAAGAATATTCTCTTCTTCTCTCTCACATTATGCATAACAATATTGCTAGAAAAAATAAGTGTTCAAATTGCAAAATTGCAGCTGCATTACTTTTCTGCCAATTTGGGGTTTGGGTGGTTTTTTTGGTTGTTTTGTTTTTTAAATTCAGCCATAGGGAAAGACATAATTCAAAAGCACTTCTATTTCTATTTTTTAAAAATATTTATTCAAACAAAGAGACAAACTAATCTATTTCCCCTTCTGCCCCTTGCAAAATTAAATCACCAATCAGTCATCCAAAAATGACAGAGATTAAAGGACATCAGTAGCTTAGTACTTGTAGAGTATTTATTCCGTAAGACACTAATTAAGCCAATATTTATTTTTTTAGATGGTTGCAATAATGTGATACTCCCAGCCCACTTAATTCCACTTTAAAATGTCAATCACATGGTCTTTGGAGGTAGTATATGTCAAATGGTCAAAGCAGCTCAAGAAAGTCAGAAGTTGACGATTTGTGGAACCCAGAGCCAGACACAACCTCTGTAAGAGCATGTGGAAAATAGTCATTAGCAATGTCATCTTTGTTGAAACAAAATGGTCTACGATGTGCTTGAATTTACACTTCACAAAAAATATTTTTTTATTTATTTCATATATTCTTTTTGTTCTATTATTATTATTTTTTTTAATTTAGATACCTCCTGACTGGATTCTTGAATGAACACAGAAACTATTTAAAATATCTTTGTAACTCTTTTTATGTATGCAAATATATGAAAATAAAATGGTTTATAGTTAAGTTTGGATTTTGTACTTGGATGACAAATACAGCCAGCAAACAAAACAGAAACTAATAATAAAACAACAATAACAGGCTACCATTTTTTTTTACTGGCTCATGGTAGCTAGTAAGTAGTGATAAATCAGGAATATGCAACATGTCCAGTCCCACAGTGACACACTTTCTCCTGTCTCTTTAGTTTTTGTACTAGTTTTTTGTCTCTGCCATTCCTTGTCCTCTTGTCATCTCCATTAATACCTCTGTATCTCTTTCTCTTCCCTAAGTTTATCCTTCATTTTTGCACCATGACTTATTCTCCTAGATGCTGACAGTTGGATAGAAAATTAAAACCAGCTGGAATTTAGGCTTTTTATTCTTTCAGCTGCCCCCATAGCAATATATGCAGGAATAATTCTTGCGGAAAGAATAAGTGTCCCATGTTACAGTCATAGTCCTGTAGCATGTTAGTTACTCTACATCTACAAAGTGTGTAGGTGGTCTGCATCATGGAATAAAGCAGGCTCAGGAGAATATGGTCTCTAAAAAGGATTTGGCTTCTCTGCAGGTGTATATTTATGAGTTAAATTTGCTTAGAATCTCAAGGAAATGTCCATATGTTTATCTATCATAACGCAGTGGCATTTCCGGACTATGACATTAATTGCTGGATGATTGCTCCATCAGATTAAAGTTTTTCAGTGCAAAGACAGCAGCTTCTCTGAATTAAATGAGCACTAGAATGTTCCAATGTGAGCATAACCCTGTTCTTTCTAACTTCCTTACTGGAAACGGATGAAACATTTTATTTAAACTGCTATGAAAAACCAAGAACAGCAGCAATTGCTGTGAAAAAAATCCAACTAAATAGTTTAAAACTAAGAAACTCAATAAAGCCTTCTGAAAGAAAACATTAGACAATCCTAAATGATAACATACCTTGTGAACATACACAGTCTGAAGACATGATGGTATAGTATGTACAAATGTGCTCTGTGTAAAATGTAAAACACCTCTTATTCTCACTGTCATAAGCAGTGTCTGGTTTTGTTTCAGAGTAAGTAAAAACTCCTTTTTGAGAGTTAGTATGGTGTAAAGAAAATGATAACCAATCAAAAGTCTGGATAAAACAAGTACAGAAAACATCTCCTACAGTTTTATAACATTTCTGGCTCTATGGGGCATCTTTTCAGACCACCACTAACCAAATGCCTTTGTATGCCCAGCTGCTTCATATCATTACAGAGATGATAATGTCAGCCTTTCTGACTGTTTGCAGCAAGCTGAATCCTCTGTACTCTAGCATGAATATGTTCTGCTTTGATAAACTTCTGGGTTCTGACATTGCTTTAGTGTTGTTTTGAAACAGATATATAAAATAGTGCTAAATTAAACCACTACCATAAAAGTAAATAATTTCAGATTAAATCTGGTTTGTTTGTTTTTTTTTTTTTTTTTTTCCTACAATAAGCCTTTCTTTTATAAAGCACTCTCTCTCTTTCTCTCTCTCTCTCTCACACACACACACACACTTGCATGGAAAAGAAAGGACATAAATGTAACTAACACTGAAAGGTTTTGCTTTACTAATTCTTATATTTCAACCCTTTCAGCTAACTACATAATCTACTTCTCCTTCCCTCCGTTTTCCCCCTTTTCGTTGTTGTTAAAAGTGATTATAGCTCTGTATTTGTCTTCAGAAAGCTCCCCATAGTCCAGCAGCAAAAAACCCCATGTTTTGTTTTCAAATAAAAATGTTCCCTCATTATTTCCATTTGAGCTTGGATCTAGGTCAGGGCCAGTTCCACAGACTGAGCTGTAATATCTAAACTCTGACCTTTATACTATAGATTAGATGATAGATAACACCCTTAAGAGTGACGGAGCACTGGAATAGGCTGTGCATAGAAGTTGTGGAGTCTCCATCTCTGGTGCTGTTCAAAATTCACCTGGATGCTTTCCTGTGCAACCTGTTGTAGGGAACCTACTCTGGCAAGGGGGCTGGACCAGATGATCTCCTGAGGTCCCTTCCAACCCCTACCATTCTGTGATTCTCTGATTAAAATTATGAATGACAGGGTGTGGAAGTTATGGCTTGCTATTTATGCATGGATTTGCTAAAATACAAAGCAAAACATAGTAAGTGCAAGAGTAGAAAATAAAGCAAGAAATCTATTTATCTTTGAGCAAAGAATTACAGAATATCTAAGAAGTATCTCCTGCTAATTCTCTATGTATCTTTTCAACAATTAATTTATCATGCATGCTTGTATAGGTAAAGAAATAGATGAAAGATCTCATCCCTAGGTGAGCATAACTGTATACATTTAACTAATAAGATGAGGACCATCTTAATGCATCAAAGAGGTACAAGGCAAAACAAGAAAAGCACTTCCAAAGGAGCTACTCTTAGTTAGGTCTTCTTAGAAAGCATGACTTCATTTTCAAAAACTTGTTTTAATTTTTAGTATTGTTATTACTCTGTGTGACTAAACTGAAACAATTCAAACTCAATTTTCTGAAAATTAAGAAAACTGCTGGCTGAAGTCAATAGAATGTCAAAGTATTTCTGACCATTGTAGTAATAATCAGATAGACAAGTCTGAATAAACTTAGTGGTCAAGTAAGAAGCAATAAGAAATACTTTGGGACTCTTCAGATGCCAAGGCATATATAACATACAGGGGAAAAACTATAAATTTCCCATACTGATAATAGTCCCTACAGAACCTGTCTTCCACATGTCAAGCTCTGTAGAAGCCTGGTCATATATTTGATTCGTTAAGTTAATTTTGCATCTACATAATATCTCTATGTAGATATTCAGCACTATTTTTATTACTGTTTCTCTGAAGGTCCCATTCTATGTGAGGCATAGACCTCGAGAAAGTCAAGGTATAAAGGACAAGATGAGAGCCATTGGCTGATCTTCATAGCACAAAAAACTTCTGATGTAGAAACTGTCAATCTTGAGAAAATTTCCTTGTTTATAGTTTTATTTTCTTATTTTCACATAGGATTTTTATCTGGAAACCACTTGCTTAAATTCAACTGTATTTGGAAGAAATTAGGCAGTCCCAATGAGACACATCAAATAGCAGAGCATTTTATATATGCCCAGGGACAGCACTTATTTTATATTCTTTTCAACCAGTTGTTCAACTTGAAGAGTTTTTCCAAATGTGACATGATTAAGCATAATAATTTATATATTTACAAGTGTAAAACTATTTATATGACACAACACAGAATGATAAAGAATTATCAGCAAGTTTTGTAGTTTTGTAATTATTCCAATATTTTTCCTTTCCAGGTTACTGGACAGTATCAGAATCTCTGGAACGGGAAGCTTGAGCTAATGCCAATCTGAACTGATAAATCCATAATTTACAGGACATCACATTTTGTATCCAAATGTACATATATCTGGAAAGAAAAGGAGAGCATTTAACTGATCCAGATCTCTGCAGTCATAGCTAGACTGCTTCCTAGGAACTTTGCAATATGCTCACGCAACCTCTGCTTCTGGATGTGTTTTATTAGTATGCTGACACACATGAAATAAATACATACTGTGGGAAATCCAGGTCTACATGGCATTACATTTAACCTTCTTAGATAAAAAGAGTTTTCATAATGGATTTTATGATAGTTTACATTTCTTATGTTATTACTAACTGTTGCAAGGTTATTATTTGGATTTTGAGTGCAGAAAGATCATGATTGAAACAGGCTTTGGAATAATACTCTAAATATCTTTGTGATGCTATATACTCCTTACTTGCTTTTGTAAGTATATCTCTTCTGAACATAAAATCTTAGTCAAAAAGTTTTATTTTGGAATAAAGATTTGCAAGAGAAATGTAAACATGCATTGTGTTTGCTAGAAAGATTATAAACCCTACCCCTTTCCTGCATCAGCTCTTAGCCCCTGTATTATTAGCTCTGCCAGTTGTTTATATATTGACAGCTGTTTGCTATTTAGAGATTTAATGTGCTGAATGCACAGTCATAAATATATGTTCTCCAAACTACTTAACAGATGTTTTTTGAAAGACAACAGACCAGAGAAAATGACTAATGTAGTCACCTTACACTTAGGAACTTTGATACAAAATTGATTCAAAAAAATTTACTTGAATGTAACTGATTCATAATTCCCATGCATTAGCAACTGACAGCATAGGTAACGGAATGTGAGATGTTTAAAAATACATGTTATCAACAAAGCACGTGATCAAAAACACAAGCAAAGTCAAAGAAAATTAAAAAACCCCTCTACATTACACTGCTTTATACAGAAATAAAGTACTTTTGTAGGCAGCTATACCAGAAACATACTACCATACAGGAAAATCTTATTTTCTCCAATGTCTGAAAAAAGTTGTGGTATGAAAGGCAGTGCAGCTACTGTAAATAGTTGAAAGGAGACAGAACCACCAACAAAATAGCCTTAAAGTGAGGGGAGGAATAGAAATTAGGTTATGACCTCTTTAAGACTTCTGCTTCTGTCCATCAGATCTGCAGAGGCAAACCTCTGTCAGGAGCTCAGTGTAAGAATAGTAGAGGAAGAAGTTCTCCCTTAAGAATATAGGGGTTATTGCATGTTCCCTCCTCCGTCTAATATCTTTCTGCCATGGCTAAAGCAAACACTGCTGAGCAAGTACTTTAAGAAAACTAGGAAGAAAAACACAGAGCTCTTTAAGACAACAGTTTTTCATTTACAATTTACAATGGGACTTTTGCTTATCAGTGAGCAGGAAGGCTAAGGGATCCTAGCTGTAGCTTGGAAATAAACTGCAAGAAGGACACACGTAAGCTATGGATGTCATAAAGATGAACTGAAAATGCAGAAACGCTGACCTGAACAACTAGATTTATAGTTTTTCTTGAACTTTCCTCTCTTCCGACTGAAGATGAAAAAAGTAGCTATCCATAAAATACAGATCAGATAATTCCTACCCTTTGACTTAATTACATGCTTTCTACTGGAAAATTAACTGACAATGCCAAAGGCATCTTCTGAATGTCAGTTGGAAGAATGTGATCAAAGTCTGAATGTAGCTTCTTGTTTTAAAAGACTACAATAATAGGTATTTCTTTTGTTTTAACTTACAGTGAAATTTATCTCTTGCCTAGAAGTAGAAGGGAAATAAAATGGGATGTACTTCTTAAATCTAGCTTATAAAGTAATATTTGTTATTTCAGGATTCTCTAACATCCTAATTCTTACAAAACATCCATCAAAAATTGACTACAGCTACGGTCTGGACAGTTGGCATGCTATTGACTTAGTATCACTATTGATAATAAACTTGCCATTCTCTCTGTTTTAGTCTGCAGTATTCTAAAACAATCTCTGGAGACACCTCCCTCTTTTCCAATTACAGGAAAGAACCTAAAGCAAGCTTGCTCATGGCTCATTGTTTAGCTAGTGAAAACTAGATTACTAAAGCATGGCTTTAGTTTTAAAATTGTCTAAAGCAAAAAGTGAATTGAAATATTTCTATTTATCTGTATATACCTTATTACACCTAATAAGAGATTTGATTTTCATAGATGAAATGTCAGCATGGTTTTTAAAGAAGAATTATTTGATTCATATGTCTAAAGCAAAACATTCAAGACCAAAGATACTGTCAAATGACTAGTGGTTTTAAAACAAAAATACTGATACGTAACATCCTATTTCAAGAGAATCACTTTTGTTTGTGTTTTCCTTTTATTTATTTATTTTTTTTAATAGGGATCTATAGTTACCTTTGAAGTTTCTTTTCACTTAGACCTTCAAGTTGGAGTCAAAGGAGTACACATGCATACACTATCAGTTTTGAACAAAGCACAGCACATCCATAACCCTTTTAGGATTCATAGATGTCACCAAGCATTGCAATCATAAGTCTTTTTCAATATCTGAAAGTTGAAACTAAGCAGCCATCTACTTTCCTTTGTACTCTCTGTCTTTGCAACTTGGATGGTTTTGATGGGACATCTTCCAGTTAGTTCACTTGCTAGTATTACTCTCTTTGTTCCTGTTAAGTTTTGGAGGCATAGGTTAGTCTTTTCTTTCCAGGATGAGTTTGGACTAGGCATTTAGTATTTCTTCCTTATTCTTTTGGCTTGAAGATACCTAGGGCTGTGCCTGAGAATTTAATCGCCCAAATGATGACGTCTGAGTGTAAAGATCCTGGACTATAGAACTCTTTCTAATGACAACCAATCAGCTACTCACTTGTTCTTTTTCTACTTGCCAGCCTTGTGTAAGTGAGCTGACAGAATACTTAGGGTTTGAGAAATCTGGAAGTTCAGTTAAAAGAACAATGCAGTCTCAGGAACATAACCAACCTCCATTTAAACAAGACTTTTGCTCACTGTCACTTAGCTAGTGTGGTGTGGAGCACCTCTTAACAATATTCACATCCCCTCAGTTTTTGTGATTAGGAACAGTTCTCTAATCCAAGTTTAACTTTCTGAGACCAGACAAAGGACAGAGCTTCATGAACACTAGACTTGATCAAGCTTTCAGTTCGTACATGCATGTATATGTGTGCATGCTTGTGGATAAATGTTCACATTTTTTAAATCATAACAGGGACTGTTCCCAGGCCAAGGTGCTTTCCCATATATTTTCAGAGGCTTTTTGCTGCATCTAAACTTCTTTTTCTTTCTGATTGCTCCACAAATTCTGTCCACTTCCACCTGCTTGAACAAATTCTAAAAAACATGGTAAGTAATTATATTAATGCCTCCTGTAGATGATGGGTTAGCAACTGTTCTGTCTTTGGCAAAGGACTCCTCATTGTAATATCTATATTTAGAGCTGTGTGGTGTGACTTTTGCTCTTGTTTAAGAGGAAGCAATGTATCTTTAATGAACTAAAATGAAATTTCAAAATATGTAAGCATTGATTTGGCATTAAATGTGTAGCTGGTGAGAGCTGGAGTCTTGTTATCACTTAAGTTGTTAAGTAAAACAAAGGATTTCACATTGGGTTGACCCTGTGAAAAGTGTTGTTTTCATTCTTTTAGCACACTTACTATTTTATCTTCCATAAAATATTTTATAGATTTAATAGATTTCAAATATAAATTTTGTATATCTTCTTTTGACCTTTTTTTGGATGATTTTGCTGTCCTTCTGAAAAAGTACAGAGGCTGAGTGAAGAAAGAAGAAATCTTGCTTGAGAATGTTGACTGAGATTGAGCAGCATCTTTTTCCATGACAAGTAGCCATATGGTAAAGTAATTTCATAATTCTTTTTTTAAGAAAGGAAACAAGTTATAATATACCTCTGCTTCATACAGTCTCTTAAGTGATGCATTTCTTCATATTTGTATAAAGTACAGACATCATACAAATGTGTGAAATACAATAAATTTGTGTGATGGGGTTGGGTGAATATTCAGTCCTTCAAAGACAGACTCCACAGTTTGAAGTCTATTAATGTGACATGGATTCTGTATTGAGGACTGGATTCAGCATTTTTCTTCATTTAAGATTTGTTTGTTTACATACAATGTTGATCCATGGAAAGGCTAATTTTGTTCTTAAATTACTGATGTAAAGGCAATGACATACTCATTTCAAAATAAGGCTTGGTTTCATTGATGTCATGCTCTTTCATTAGTTAGAAACGTACAGCTGTTTAATTGTATCTCTCTGATTAAACAGTGTTTCAGATAAAGATGAAAATTGGTTTCCAAAATGTGTTCATCACATGAATCTCAATACCTAACAATAAAAGCCTAGCAATGTAATAAAAATCAAGATTCTTGTGGGATCTACAGTTCCTTTTTAGAGGTACTTCTACTGGAAAAAGATGTATGCCCATGTGCATTCTCCGCCATTACCAAAGTAATCAGTTAAAAGTTGTTTTAATCTTGAGGTTCGTACTGATAATATAACTGTGACACATTTTATTTTCCCTTGCTCTCCAGAATATCAATGAGATCGTGAGATTTCATGGTAATGAGATCGTGTTGAAGGCTACAGACAGACAAGTGGGAATTTTCACTTTCCTTTGACAAACAACATTTTAAAAAGTCAAATGGTAGGATCCTCCATAGATACAACAGGTTAATTATACACAGAACTGAGAAATTCCAGTGGGTGATAGTCCACATTTTGTCATACACTCCTGCATACCTAAGAATTTGCTGAAGAAATAAACTAATTTAAAAATAATAAGGTGGAATTCTCAACTGATTAATCATTAATTTCTATCCTAAATTATCTTCCTTCTCATGCACATTCAAAATCTTGAACTTCAGGGATTTTTTTGTTGGTTGCTCGATGAAGGTTTTTTGTTTGTTAGTTTTTTAATAGAGGCTATATATGTATAAATCTGTGTTCCAAAGAATAATCACAGAATGTAGGCCATTGTGTAAGCATTTAGAGTCTGCTAGGGGTGGGTGGATAGAAGATGTATGAAGTTGTAGAAATAACTAGAACAGACAATACACAACATATTCATAGTTTATCGTTAGTTTACTGTTAGATTAGCAATTGGAAATAAAGTTAACATTTAGTGCATGGAATATATCAGAGACATATATGTTAACAAAAACAATACGTATGTTAACTGCCATCTTTATTTTAGGACACAGAATTAAACCATAGTATGATGTGAATAACATGTAAAGAAAATGGTCAAAGGTTGTTCTGTTGATGAATTTTTGGTAAAAGATATAGTAGAGCATCAATGCTGAGAAACAGGTACTGTCAGTTCAGAGATTTTGTTTAGACATATTATAAATTGTCTGCAAAGTTTTGTTTTTTGTTTTTATTTTTTTTAATGTCAGCCATCAGTTAATGCTCTGGTAGTATAATGTAGAAATGGAATTACCAAAGTAAATAAAAAGAAAATGTGAACAGCTCTCAAAACAAATATTCCGTATATCTGTATGTTATATGCAGTTAGTTCAGTCATTCCCTGTGATTTTATACTTACTTTACATTCCTATTGTTTCCCTAGCATTAAAGGCTTCTGCCATGTATCTTTGTTTTTAAGGACCATGGACACTACAAAAGACATGACTCATAATGTCTGCTGCTTTATCTCCACGTCATTCATGCACGAATAGGGGAGCAGTTCAGACACAGATGACCTTTATCAAAGATTACTATGAGTAAAAGTGTCTTAAAAAAAAATTAAACCGTGTCCTTTATTGATTACAAATTAATCTCCTGAGAAAGGCTGTTTGTGACTGAAATGTCGGGTCTACCCTCTGGTACAAACCTTCTCTGGAGGTGAGAAATAAAGTTATACCCAGAGCATTACTTTTTAAAGAGTTTTCTTCCTCGTCTGTTATGGTCTGGAATTACCTCTCCATTAGCTCTGAAGCCTTTCTTAGTAGAACAGGTGATCACATGTTATATGTACAAAGGCTAGGTGTCAGAATGCTGTTAGTTTTTCAGTGAGCTAATTTCTGTAATGTAGACCTTTTTTCCCTTGCAGAGAATCCATAACCTGAAACCAGCGGCAAATTACAAGTCCATATATATATGAATTCATATCTTTAAGTATATTGAGCAGACATCTTTGAAGTGCATGTAACACTAATGGATAACACACTATTCACAATTTATGGGAAAAAAAAACCACCCTAAAATCCAAAAAAAAGCCCCAAACCATAGTAAATACTATTAGGGAAAATGGCACTGCTTACCAGTAGTACACACACACACACACAAAATAAAAATCTAAAACTCCTTTTTAGCTACTGGACAAGTAAATGAAAATATTGTGAATGTGTTGAAATTATAGACTAACCACTGTTAATTTTTTTCTTCCCTTTTTTTTTAAGCCTCAGGCTGAGTTCTTCAATGATTGAAATTGTATGGTAATTACCTTGAACCATTTCACAAAGCTAAATGCAACTGCTTAGTAAGCAAATTGCACAATTTCAATGCTCACTCTCCATACAAGGACTTAGCCAAGACTCTCAATCTCACTGACTTTCATGTATTTTTGAAATATGTGCTTGTTGCATATGAACTATTGAATAGGTGGTGTTGGTATATAGTCTGACATATTTTAAGTAAGTGAATGGTACTTGTGAACTCTGGATCTGTGTCAGAGTCAGAATGTTATTTAGAATACTTGGAATGCTATATTCCTCGTGAAAGCACAGCCTAAGTTCCTCACCCTTGAAAACATGTTACAAAGTACAAGTGAAAAAGATATCATTATGCTGAGGAGAGCAAAGGATTAAATCTTTTCCTTTTTTTAATAAGGAGAAGCAAAATATCTCCTTTTATCTTTCCTCGCACTCTTATTACAGAAATACTATCTGTTAAGATATTTTTGGTTTATAGAGCCTTAGTCATGATTACATTACTAAAGATTTACATTTGTGTAATTTACATAATACAAAGCTGGAGGAATATAGAGGTGAATTGGATTATATAACTAAGTGGAGTCTTGGTTTTTTAACACAAAAAAGAATAGAAAATTTTATTCATGGCCAAAACCAAAATAAATTTTCATTCCTCTTTGTGATTACTCTGACAAAATAGAAAATCAATTACACAAAATGCTGTCAATGAGTTGTATTTCCATCCACAATGATCTCAAATTGAAGAGAAAAAAAGACTTGCCATACTCAGGCAAAAATATTGTATACATTATTATGTCTGTATCTGATTATATGACATCAGGAAGTCTGTTTTATGTCTGTGCAGTACTCTACTATATACTGATTGAAGAAGTACACTTCAATTATTTTATACCTGAAGTTGGGATTAATGGTGATTTCAAATAATTTATTCAGTACCATTAGATCCAGAGAAAAGTACCATTCTGATCAGTGCTTACAACATGTACCAAATACCAAAATACAATTTAAGGTTACTCTAACCTATGAAAATAACTGCTTCTACAAATAACTAATTTAGACCTCAATATGTTTTTTTTGTCGTTGTTGTTGTTGTTTGAAGTTTTACATTGGTTTTATCATTTTAGAAAAATAAAGAAATAGTTTAAATCCCCTTTCCAAAGTTCTTTGGGGTATGCTTTCCAAGTATGAAAAAATTTAGTTTAGAATAATTCTTTAACAAATTAAATTTAAGTAAATGCGAAAAAATAAGCAAGACAAAAACATCTTGTGAAGTATTCTGCTTTATAATGATGTTTATTTCTGTTCAGTTCTAAAGCAGTAAGTTGACTGTGATTGCTTCATCTGAGAAAATTATTTCTGTTAGTATGGTGAGGAATTGTAAGATTTTTTTTGCCACTGCATTACTAGAGTTCAACTCAAGCATATTGGTTGTAAATTATGTCATCTGAGAAACCCTCATTTAACAATATTTTGCATCAGCAACTGAGAAAATGAGTGGTTTTCCATAGTGTTTCTGGATTTGTTCATGTTATGACCCATTATTATCATGCAATATCACAGTGAAAAACATTCCAGAGGGAATCAGGTTATTTGACGGATTTGTATGTGAAGTCAAATGGGCAGACAAAACCAGGGGCAGACACATTTTAACTGGAATACTGCACATTTACTCTGGCCTTTCTCTGCTTAACATTTTTATCACAGGTATGCAAGAGAATGGTAAATCTTCATTAATAATATTTATAAATTACTCAAGGATTGTCAGGAAAAGAGGGGAAATTAAGGAGTCAAGTAAATCTGTTAACATGCTGAGTACAGCTAAACACAAGATCTTCATGTAGACTGAAGTACACAGACCATTCTTTTAGAGTGGGGGATTCCAGCTTGTGAAGTAGTAACTCTCAAAATTTAGGAGGTACGTATGTAAAAGCTGACAACAAATGCCCTTTGTGCCTCAAAAAATTATTGTAACCCTTACTTGTATAAGCAACAGTCTTGGTAGACATAGGTTAATTCTCCTATCTCTCCATTATGAAACTGTGGGACCACTCCTGGATATATCATTTCCAAATGTGATGGCCATAATTAATGGTGAAAATTCTTAAAGACTCAGAAGAAAAATTAAAGGGTTAGAAAACAGATGTGAATAGACTTACTGAATGTGTAAGAAGCATCTAAAGTGACAATATGGATGTGAGCAGTTTTTGTAACTACTTACATGAATAGAAATATGATATTAGAGATTTAGTCAACCTAGTAAATTTAATTTAAGTTAAATTTACACTGATTTACTCCATCAGTTATACAAATTTTAATTAGCATTTTTTGACCAACAGAAGAACTTAAATGTGTTGCAACAAATTATCGACATTACTTTTAAACCAAGACAAAATACATATCTAAAAATGAAACTCCAGTTCAAATAAGAATTGGTGTGAAAAGCACCTAAAGCATGTTTCACACAAAAGGTCAAACTAGATGAAACCAGCATTGTGACCTTATGACCTATGCAATAAATTAATTACTTCAGAGAACATCTTGTATCTGAGAATATATTTGATATCAGTGCATTAAAGGAATAAAAGTATGCTACAATACATGATCCATGAGACCTTGACAGGCTTGAGAGGGACAGTGGCAAGATTGAGAAGTGGGCCTATGTGAACCTCATGAAGTTCAACAAGGTCCAATACAAGGTCCAGCACCTGCATCAGAGAAATCACAGAATCATAGAATGGTTTGGATCAGAAGGAAGCTTTAAAGATCATCTAGTCCAACCCCCCTGCCATAGGCAGGGACATTTTCCACTGGATTAGATTGCTCAAAGCTCCCTTCAACCTGCCCTTGAAAACTTCCAGGGCTGGGACCTCCATAACTTTGCTGGGCAAGATATTGGGCATTCCCCAATATTATGGAGAGTCAGTAATGAATTGATTTAAAGCAGACCTGCGGAAAAGGACTTGGGAATACTGGTGGATGAAAAATTGAGTATGAGCTGGCAATGTGTACTTGCAGCTAAGAAAGCTAATTGTATCCATCCCTTTCAGAACAGGTCCAGAGAAGGACCACAAAAATGAACAGAGGACTGGAAAACTTCTGCTATGAAGACAGGTTGAACAAGTTGGAGTTACTCAGCCTGGAGAAGAGAAGGCTCTGATGAGACCTTATTGTGGCCTTTCAATATATAAGGCAGACTTATAAGAAAGATGGAAGGAGGGGTTTGGTTGGTTTATTTGTTTTTGGTTTTGTTTTTTACCAAGGCCTGTAGTGACAGAATAAAAGGGGCAATGGTTTTTAGCTGAAAGAGGGTAGATTTGGATTGGATATAAGGAAGATTTTTTTTGTTATGAGATTGGTGAGACACTGGAACAGGCTGCCCAGTATTGTTGTGGATGCTCCATCATTGGAGGTGTTTAAAAACGGGTTGGATGGGCCTTTGAGCAACCTGGTCAAGTGAAAGGTGTCCCTGCCCATGGCAGGAGGATTGGACTACATGATCTATGAAGGTCCCTTCCAACTCAAACCATTTTATGATTCTGTTATTCTAATAGTGCAGTGGGACATGATTTCTGTTCATATCAATAAAACAGCTCATTTGTACAGACAAGCAACTTTCTTGTACTAATTACTAATTATTACTGGAAGTATAAGCTTAATGAAAATAATAGCTTTTAGAACATAACAAAATTATTTGACCAAGTGACTATTCAAGATGTCTAAAATAAATACGGCTTTTCTGCTGAAAAATTACACTGTCATGGACAGGTCTTCATCCGAGTGGTGGAAAGGACAGCACCATTATTTTGCATGGTACTGTCAAGCCATTGTACAAAAAGAAACAGAGAGCAAATCAGACTTGATTTGGGCAAACATTTCTTTATGTTTATGAAGAAAATCACTAGGATACTTTAAAAAGTATGTGAAGTCCTGGAATGGTATTAGAAAAGAAATAGGAAAGTAGCTGCTTTAAAAAATAGTCATAGGATGTTAAACTATATCCAACGTACTTATCTTCAGCAATAGTCCTGTCTTTTAGTCAGGCGCGGACTTCAGATTCTCTCTACAAGTACAATTCTCAAGGAACTTGCCTATTTGCAAAGTTGTTTTTAACCTGATACCCTTTCATTGCCTTAGCCTTCCTGGTTATTATTGTTGTTCTCTCCTTCAAAGGCTCACAGAACTTTTCTGCTCCCAACAATCTCTAGGACATTAGAGGTGACTATGCTGACTAGAAAAAAGCTATTTCTATTTCTCCCTTTTCTTTCTACCACAGAAGCTCCATTCATATCCAGTAGTGCTTGATAAGCCAAATAATATGTAACATTATCCTCTCTAGTTAATAACGGTGTGACATTTGTCTAGCCATTCAGTTCCCAGCATATTGAAAAGTCTTTGTCTCCCACTTTTTTGCATTACTTAATTGCAGTCCTTCAGATCTCTTAGCAAACCTATTTCTGAAATTGAATAGGTACAGGTCTGCAGAGCAGGAACTGCCTTGTTCATTCATATGTTTATGTTTTTCCCTACTACTACAGATCTGCATTTATATTTGGAACTGTGAGAATTATTTTAAAAAGACGTTAGTGAAATATTTTGGAAATAAGAATTTTCCATGGTTAAGTTGATAGCAAACCTCTAGTGTCTCAGAATCAGAACAGCTGGGGCTGGAAGACACCAAATGGAGTTCACTAGTGTGGTTTCCTGAATAAGACAGGGCCAACTAGATCAGGTTACTCAGGACTGTGGCTTTTGGGTTCTGCAGATCTGTACTGTTTTACTCCAGTAAAAAAGCTCTTTCCTATGTTATCACAGACTAAAAAACTCCCACCAGCTTTGAATCTCCCTTTGCTCAAGCAGCAATTTTCTTTAGCCCTGCTTGGCTGTCTCTTTGCTGTGCCCTGGCTCGAGTATCTTTTTACTCCAGCCCCTGCTCAGCTGTTTTTGTGCTCCAGCTCCTGCTCAGCTATCTCTTTGCTCTATTCACTGCTCAGGTGTATCTTTGGTCTAGTCCTTCTCAGGTGTCTCTGCTCTAGTCCTTGCTTGAGCATCTCTTCGCTCCTGACTACCTGGACATCTCCTCCAGCCTTGCTCAAAAGACTCTCACTCTGCTATCTTTCTTTTTTCTCTTTGAAATCTCTTATTTTCTTCTGCATCTCTCTCCGAACCTGTTTTCACTCCTACCCCGCCATCTCTCTTATTTTCCCCTTGCCCCTATTCAGGTGTCTCTCCTGCCTTGGTGCTGTCTATTGCATCTTCTCTTCTCTAGAGATTACTGCCCTTCTTTAAATATACTTTTTGCAAAGCCACCATACACTCCTCTGATGAGTACAGCTGGGTGTGCAGTGGGTTGGTTTCGTCCATAACAGAGCTATCTATAACTGGCTGTGATCAGCTCAGGGCAGTCCCAGACCTCCTTCTGCACTGGTGACCACTTCAGTCCCTCGTCAACTACCAAAACCTGCTGGTTATGCCTGTGTGATGGTTTGGGTGAATTCACCCTTTTTGCTTGCAGTTTGCAGCCAAACACAGCCTGCTCTATCACCCTGCCCCTGCCCCACCCAGGGAGTAGGGGAGAGAAGTGGAAAGAAAAGGGCAAGGAGACTCATGGGGTTGAGATAAAAGCTATTTACTAATTAAAATGAAATGATAATGATAACAACAGTGATAACAGAATTATACAAATGAGTGATACACAGTGCTCACCGCCCGCTGACTGATGCCTGGCCTGTGCCAGCTAACAATCCCGGAGGAGAGACTGTCCCAAAACCGAAACCCTGGAAGAGTGAGCCCCAGCAATCCCCCAGAGAAGTACCCCGGGAAGAGAAGTGCCCTGTCTTCCGGTCAGCCCTGGTTAATATACTGGCATGACGTGATATGATCTGGAATATTTCATTGGCACATCCAAATGCCAGTTCTGGGCTTTGCTATTCACTACACTTCTCCCTCCCAGTCCTAATGCAGCTGTGAAGCAGCCAAACACGGTGGCCTTGAGCTCCAGCAGCAATTAATAACACCAGTACTGTTATCAACGTTCTTCCCATAATAAGTCTGAACTGAAACACTAAAATACAGCTCTTCTAATTACTAAAAAGAAAATTAACTCTATCTTAGCAGAACCAGGACAGCCTGATACATGTTTAAATGGAATTTCTTTCTTTTTAGTTTGGGCCCATTGATTATTATTTTGTCACCTCCACAGCCTTGTAGGTATAACTGTCTGGGGGATCAGAAATCTAAGAGGAATTTAGAGAAGAAAGTAGCCAAACTGCTGGCAAAGCAGACAGACATATGAACACATTCTTTCAAACAGGTGATTCATGATTTACCGGATGGTCTTATGCAATATATGAATATTCATTATTATGTGTAGCTAATGAAGCTTCTGTCAAGACATAGGAAGACATGGATATGGCTTGATGAGCTCTGCAGAAGGTTTGAGGGTGTAACCTATCTTGTTAACTGAAAAGGTTTATGTCTGAGATTATCCAATCCCTATGCTTCTTACCCAATTTCAGCCCTTCTTTGTATTTTCACTTACAGTCTTTGTTTCAGCCTAATCATCTAACTTTTGGGTGCCTTAAGATTTTTCTTTCTTAAACATTATTTTATATACAGTTTAAGTGTCAAAAAGACATTTCCAAAAATTGGATAAGTACACATTGCTCCTTGAGCTGAATTTTTTAGAGGTGCACAGGTAAACACACCACAGGACTAGGTAAAAAAAGAGGAAAAGGGATACTACAGCATTCTTTTTTTTTCACCTATTCCTGTGGTGTGCTTACCTGTGCAGTGTTAGCAAACTACTTTTCTTGAGGTGTAGAAACTTTTGAATTAATTTCCAATCTAGTAATGATAGTTTCACATCCATGAGTCAATCTTCCAGCATTTGGGCTCCATGGAAACAGAGCTATGAACCTAGAAAGTTTATCTCAGTGTTCCATTTTAGCCTCACAGTTATTTTTGAATGGAGACCTTATCTACTCTTTGTAGAAATGAAATATTTTAAAGGAAAAGCATCTGTGGTCCTTGTCACATGATATTAGCGGTAGGTCCCTTATAAATTCTGGCATAAATTCAGAACTGCTGGCTTTACAGATTTCTCTGTCTATTGTTTTCAGACTTCTGCATGTGTCTCCAGGGAAAAGGTAGCAGTCCTAAAAAATAGACTGTTCCTTTCCCTTCAGATTGGTTGCCCTTTCCTTTTATTCTTCCTCACAATCACTAAGGCCTGCCAATCTTTATTACTATATGTAACAAGAGACTTGTTCTTCTCCTAAATGTAAAGACATCATGTTTCCTCTTCTAATTCATCTCTCAGCAAAAGGTTAAGAAGCCTGGTGAAGTGAGGGCAAAGGGTTTCACATGACTTACAAGTGTCAAGCAGCTAATATCTAATGCCTTTGCACCTCCCTGATCCTCTTGTTCCCTCTTCCTCCCCTCATCTTCAACCTGAGTGCATATAAAGTCTTCTTATATGTGATCTTCACAGGCTTGTGAGAAGTAAAAAGTAAGTTCATCTCTAGCATGTGATGTAAGTCAGGAAGGTAGTCTAAAGAGGATTAAAAGATAAGGATACAAGTGGACCTCTGGACTGATAATGGAGAAGTTTTATGGGCTGTGAGGAGGAGCTGAAAGCCAGAATTCCTGGATTGTGATGACAACAAACTGAACCATGATTATAAAGGAAAAGAGGAAAATTTGCAGTTTAAAAATGAGGCTAATTTGTAGAGAAATCAAATATGTGAAGCAGGGAGATTCAGAATCGTAGGTTAAATTCATGCAGTGCTAGAACAGATGTTTGATCACTTGAGAAATCATAGAATTAGATAGTGTTTCTATTTTGAAACAAACTTAAAGCCCTACTTCCAATCACCAATTAGCATGTCCTATACATCACACACTTTTTTTTTTAGTGAATTTTTATCTCATGTGTATTTGTCTAGATTTATGTTGATATCACCTAGTAGAGTACATTATAAGAAGTTGTGGCAACTCTTTCTGAGTACATGAATTTACTTCCAAGGAATGTTCACATACAAAAAGTCAGTTCACAGGAGTTATGAATGGGGCTTTGATTCATGAAGGAGTAGATGTAGAATAGGCATACATATACCTAACAGATTTTTTCAGTGCTTTGCAGCTGTGGCTTCTTGCCAGTGAGCTTGGGCATTTCTTTTCACCAAAGGCATACCACTGTTTTTAAATGGCACTGAGTGAGTCTGGAGTTATTTATAGAAGACAAATATACCACGAACATTCAATTTACTAGATCCTGTCAAAGGTATGAAAGATTCAGTGCAGAGAAAAACAAAACTTCATTCACTGTTTCTTTTTTTTTTTCCTTTTACAATTGTAACTGGGTGACTCTGCATGTATGTGATTTCATTACTTCTTTAACTACGAATATATTAGAGGCTTAGACATTTCCAAATGATAAGAAGTAAAAATATCTTATTGAAAGACAATATCAATAAAACTACCTTGCATGCCATTCATCTTTTTCCTTTTTGCATTCCACTTGAAAATTTTGAATTCCTCTTCCAATCTCGCAGCTCTTACTAAAGTTGTTCACATTCCAAGTAATAAATTTTAATTTGCTACCAAGCAGGCTTACCATGAGGTGTTTATTTGTGTGCCACTTACAGCATTGCTCATTTTAATATCTAGAAGCCAAGCAAAACAGGAGCACAGAGCAGTTGTGATGGAAGATATTTGAAATTCTCTTGTGAGGACTCAAACAATTAAGGAATAAAAGTTCCTGTCTTATTCCTAACACAGAGTGGACCATATTTTCTACTTGTCTTAAACTTAGGTACAAACAACCTTTTTTTAACAGTCAAAGCTCAACTGATATATCACCCCTCTAAATCAGCAGAAAGTGAGAAGATCCTGTAAGTGCTACTGATAGCTCTCTCTTGCCTGTGTAAGTCAAATAACACAAGTTCATTCAGTTATATTTCCTCACCCATTTTTTCCTAGAGGCTGCTATTCTTTACATTATTATTTTCTGTTTGAGCCATAAGTACATTTTCATGATTTATTTATATAGCACATCAAGCTTTAAATAAAACATGCATCTGAATTTAAAGTTTTGTCTCTAATGTGCCAGTTATGTAACTAATTCATTAGGTTTGTCACTGACTTATAAATTATACAAATGATTTTAAAACCATGAAGCTGATTTGGATCCATATTTCATACTTTGGAATGTAAATATCTGTTTTATTTATAGCAGGTTTTTTATAAAGAATGAGCTTAAAAGTTAATGTACAGACTTACCATTGAAAGTATGGTTTGCCCCTAGCAACCTATTGAAATACAGTTACCTGTAAAGATTTTTATCTGTATTCCTGTTTTAAACACCAGATGTTGTTTTACCTTACTAAGATGAATTTTACTTTTCTCCTTACAGGGATATGAGGGAGCATAGCAATAGGGAGCTACTAATGTTTGAGGTTCACCCTGATATCAAGAGAGTCTATGCTGTCTTTTTCTGTTGCTTCTGCTGAGTCTGTCTGCACAATTAAAGAGGTATATCAGTCATCATTTTGGATCTCTAGAGTTGGATATCATAGCTCATTTATTTCCCCACTTCAACCATGTAGGAATAACCACATGGAATCAGGTATAAACCAGTCACATAAGGATGATAGAAGCCAAGTGCTTAACTCACACAGGAGACAAAATTATTTTTCAATTAAATTTTCCCTACAAACATTAAAACTAACCAAGTCTGTTTTCAATGGGCTTGCACCTTTTGTGCTCTATCCCCAGGATAAACCATGTGCCTTTTCATCCTCTGCTGCTAGCTAGGCAGGGGCAGCACTTGGTGTGGATAGTAGATCAGGAAGTGGCTGCTGACTGGCTAGTTTGCCACTGGCACAGAGAACCTGTAATCTGAACTCACTTGTGTCCTGATAAGGACACTCCCATGCTCTCTCGAAGAGGTATGCCCCTCAAGTTTTCCCAAATTTGCATTAATGTAAATTATTTCTAAGAGAAATAAAATAAATTTATTTCAGATTTGGTTGAAGTTGCTAAAAAGGATTCAAGCCTTATTGGATGAGAGATAAACACAAAACTGAGTGCATAAATCACATTCCCATAACAAAACAGCCTGAAAATGAAATTAAATTAAAGGGAATTAATACCTGTATTCCAGTTATTAGGTTTTCTATTTTTTAGAGAGGAACATCATAATAAAACAGTTTTATTATAAATAAAACTAAGAAGTTTTGTCTGAGTAAATGGCAATCAAAATCCTAAAACTTTCTTTATAAAGATTACTAAACATTAATGCACATTTGAATGCATCACCTGCTATGTGCAGTATATTGTGCCTGGTGATGGTTAATACATGGAGTTGTATGCCCATTAAAAACAAACAAAGAAACAAACATGCATAAACACAAAACAAAGCTTGTTTTTAAGAACTCTAGCAATGGGAACCCATAAATCTGGAAACACCCCATACTGTAATGAGTTAATGAGAGCTTAAGGATTTGTTAAGCCAAGGGTTGGTCAAGCCAAATGTAAATTCATACAAACCCACAGTGAAGATACAGTGTAGAAACACATAATACGATCTTGTAGCTTATCAGATTGAGGTAGGTTGCCTCAAGGTGGATTATTAAAAGTATTTTCTTACATCAGGGTAATGCATCTAGCCTGGAAATTTGCACTTTTTAACCATTGCATTATGGAAAAGATCTAACTGTTCGGTCACAGGCCATAAGCAAAATAGGCTGCCTTGAGGGCCATCAACGAATGTTCAAATTTGCTAAGGAACAAGAAAAAGCATTGTAAACCAGTAACAGTTTGAGTAAATATGACTTATCAGGGTAGAGTTCTCTACATTTTGGAGGATGAGGATTCCCATTTAAAGTTTCATTATCTGCGCATGCTGCGGAAAAGTAGAGATAATTAAGAAGAATAGTTTATTTCACACCAAGTCTGAGAAAAGAAAAAACAAAACAACAAACCAACCCTAAATATATACAAATTGCAAACTATAGAAATATTTTATTTCTTTACTTTATTAATATAAAGAAAAGAGATTGTGATATACTGTTATTCTGTACTAGTTCTATATTTCTTAGCCAGACATAAAATAAAGAAAAAATTAAAAGTGAAAATACCTCTGAAGTACTTTCAACTTTTCCAGTTCTTCTGAACTGAATTTCTAGATTCCTGGTTATTTTCTCCAGCCACTTCCCCCTTCCACCTCCGCCCCGAGTGTGATCCAGATATATGACATTATTTTCTTAAACTATTTTTCCCCCAAATTGAGATTTTTTTAAAATAAGATTTCCTATAGCAATGTATTGATAATTTTATATTTGTTTAGGAGCTTTGTGTCTGCTTCTCTGAAAAATCCATCTTTCTGTTAAATGCTGGGTCTGTTGTTTTTATATTAAATAGTGTTTTATTTTGCAAATGACTCAGAAATATAACAGATTATTACATGAAAATTAAGGCAACAAAATCAAGTTCCAAGACATTTGATATTAACACCTGTAAATGACACCCAGCTGAGCTATAGTATTGTATATATAATGCTGATCCAGGCAGGTCAAGGTAGCCCCTGAGTCTCTCTTTTCGTTTATATACCCACATTTTGAATAGCAGAAGCAGTGAGGGGAAAAAAGAACACCAGACAATTTGACTGCGCTGAGTGCAGTTTATTAAGCAGAGCAAGTAAGGGATAGGCTGTTTGTGGGAAAGCTTTACACAAACACACACATGAGCAAACTTACTATTACCTGACTGCCAGTAAGTTGGCACAGTTGAGCCTGGAGGAAACACGACACTTTCTCCAGCCGCTCCATGGGGTGCTCTGGACAGGGGCTTGGCACCAGTGTGTTAATGGTTACACCTCAGCTTCTCTTCTTGTAGGTGGTGTCAGACATCTATGTGCCAGTGTTTCCTCAGTATCTATTACTGAAGGGTTTTATAGCCAGATGTTGACTCAAGCCACCAGCCAGATCAGTGCATTACAATATCACACTATGCGTTTCCAGCAGTTTCAGGTGGTGTTCTTCTGGCACTTGTTGATCTATGATCTGGACCATGCACACTCAGTTCTTGTTCACAATGTCCTGTTGGCCGTGTCTCATTGTGCTCAGTTACTCACTTTTGATCAGGACAAAATTGTGGAGCTCCTATGAGACATTAAATGTCTTTGAATCAAAGGAATAGGCCGTAATTTCTCTGTTCTTTACTATTTTGAAAATGTCACATTCTCAGTGGGTCAAATTATGTTCTTCGTTATGAATCTCTGTGTGCCATTTGGCCTCCTATTCAGGAACAGTTATTCCTGATTTACACTAGTGTTAAAGGCTCTATGAATTCAACTGGATTTATGCTTCTTGACCCACAACAACCTCTGTCCCAGTGACTGAAACCTACTTTCAGATCCTAGGCAGCAGAGTAGGTCATCCAGTATAAACTAAAGGACTTCTGAGTCATACTTTATCAATGATTTAAGGAGACATAAAATTTGTGTAGGCTTTTCCAGCTAGTGCTTTTCCCAAAGAGCTACCATTTCTTTTATTAATCATAGAAGAGATGCAATAAAATCTATTTTCTTGAATTTTAGATTCTAGCCTTTTAAAGCATTTAAATCATTCAGCCAGAAGTTATTTCCCTTTGCATGCATTGAACTTTTCTCCCTAGAATTATTTTTCTAGAGATACAAAATTCCATGACTGGCTTGACCTTGAATTGCTTATCTCTACAACAAAATTCTTTCTGAAAGAAGTTTATTAGGCCAACAATGCACAACAGTCAATGCCCTTTTACCTTATTCCTGCCTCTCTTCCTGACATTGTGTGAGGAACTGCACTGTCTCAAAGATTGCTTGCAAGGACGGTCACAAGACCATTGGGTTCTGGAAACCCCGACTTGTGAAGGCGCCCTGCCCGTAAGACAATCTTTGAGCCACGGGGTGATGTGAGGAACTGCACTATTGACTTGTCTCAAAGATTGTTTGCAAGATGGTTGGCAAGATTGTTTTCACAAGACCACTGGGCTTTGGAAACGACTTGTGAAGATGCCCTGCCCACTTGTGAAATGCCCTGCCCGTAGGAGGTCTTCTGCCCAGACATGTCCCTGCCCTAGTGCTGGGGGGCACAGAGAGATGTGCCATTGCTATGGAAACCACAGCCCTCAAAGGGGTACTTAAGGAAGACCTGCATGGGCAACAGTAAGCAGGGGAGAAAGAGAGAGAAGAAGAGGGACAGAGAGGACAACCACCTGACTGCCTGACCGCACCACGCCACGCTGCACCACGTGGAACAAGCAACTGAGACCTCCTCACCCGCCCCTTCACCGTCGCCTCGCCGCTGGACCCGTGGTGGTGACTATTCTTGCTGCCCTATCCTGACTCCTTGCTTCATTTCCATCTTTCTTTCCACTTCTGTCCTATCGCTACCCTCCTTATTACTTTTGGTAATAAATGGTGTTTCAGGAATGCGGCATTTGACCTCGTTTGTGTCTTAATATCGCTCTTGGGATCATATCGAAACCTTTCCTCGACATCGGATCGGGATATTTGAATGATCCCGACATCGGATCGGGACATATTGTTACTGACCTCAAACGCCAAAGAGAAAGTTGAATTGGAACAGTTGATTGGCACATACTACAACTTGAAGCTGTATGGTCTCAAGATTTGATGTCATTATTTCTAATAAAAAAAGACGAGGTGCTGTGGTATTCTAATGGGAGAACAGAAGGGAAAAAAAAAATGTTTTGAGAAATGGTACAGGTAAGTCATCAGGGATTTCATATTGTGAATCAAACTACTGAGTCAATGTCATAGTATGATGCCACTGAGCCTGACAAACAGGATAAACACAACTATTTTTTTTTTTTTTTTTTTTACAATTAGCCTCTTAATTACTTAAGCATTCTGAAAGTCTTTGAACATGATAAAGGAGCTATTGGTGTGTACACAATCACAGTGATTACTGCAATAAAACTGCCCATAAGAGCAGATGAAGTCATTGACAGTGCAAAGAAACAGAGCACAGTTTAGAAGAGATGATAAAACATAATTTAAATTAGACTGAAAAAAAGATTTAATTTTTGGAATTAATCTGTAGAATTTGTCCCAATTACTGGGTGTGGAAGTCACAGCTGACATAAAATGATGTCAGAAAAAGGAGTGCAAATTCTTCAAATCTCATTTGAAATATTTTTGTCCAGGCTGAAGTTAGGCAGCTCAAAATGAAGAGTGTTTATTGATAAAGTTTAAAGTACAGAAGCAGAAAAGAAGCTTTCTCCTTGGGTAGAAAACTTTCCTTGGACAATTTCTGATTTTCATTTAAACCCACTAACATAATAGTATAAGCACTCTTAATGGAAATAGAAGTAACCTTGAAAATTTTATCTTAAACTTCAAGCTTGAACTTAAGCTGTGCATGTGTTTTGTGCTTGCTTGTGTGAGAAAAATCATGTACACAAAGAGATGATGGAACACAGGTGAATGACTACTCAACAATATATTTTGAAAAGAATTTTCTCTAAAGATTACTTGAAAATTCTATGGGTACTTTTGAAACTTTGTAGTAGGCAAATAGAACAGGATCAGCTCCTTTGAAGTTCACCTACTTGTGGTAAATAACATTTTGCAGGTGGCTAACATTCAAAGGGAAATATTGTGTTTCTTCTTTAACATAAGTGCTGCAGAACTTGTGAAGCACCAGGGCTGCTTTCAATTCTGTGTATGTGCAAGATTCTAAAGTAATTTAAAATTAAACTAGTGTTTTGAAATTTTTGCTTTTATATTTACCTTGAGAGGTGGGCCTGTGCTAACCTCATGAAGTTCAACAAGGCCAAATGCAAGGACCTGCATCTGGGTTGGGGAAACCCCAAGCACAAGTACAGGCTGGGTAATGAGTGGCTTGAGACCAACTCTGAAGAGAAGGACTTGGGAGTGGTGGTAGACGAGAAGCTCAACATGAGCCGGCAATGTGCGCTTGCAGCCCATAAGGCCAATAACCGTATCCTGGGCTGCATCAAGAGAAGCGTGGCCAGCAGGTCGAAGGAAGTGATTTTCCCCCTCTACTCCGCTCTCGTAAGGCCCTACCTGGAGTACTGCATCCAGTTCTGGAGCCCCCAACACAAGAAAGACATGGACCTGTTAGAACGAGTCCAGAGGAGGCCACAAGGATGATCCGAGGGCTGGAGCCCCTCTCCTATGAGGACAGGCTGAGAGAGTTGGGCCTGTTCAGCCTGGAGAAGAGAAGGCTCCAGGGAGACCTTATAGATGCCTTCCAGTACCTGAAGGGGCCCACAGAAAGGCTGGGGAGGGACTTTTCATAAGGACAGTTAATGATAGAACAAGGGGAAATGGTTTTAAACTGGAAGAGGCTAGGTTTAGATGAGATATTAGGAAGAACTTCTTGACTGTGAGGGTGGTGAGACACTGGAACAGGTTTCCCAAGGAAGTTGTGGATGTTCCCTCCCTGGAAGTGTTTAAGGTCAGGTTGGATGGGTCTTTGAGCAACCTGGTCTAGTGGAAGGTGTCCCTGCTGATGGCAGGGGGGTTGGAACTAGATGATCTTTAAGGTTCCTTCAAACCCAAACCATTCTATGATTCTATGATTCTATGATTCTATGATTCTATGTGGTGTGAACTTCCAAGTGGATATTTAATATCAAGTCTTTTTTTCTCTAAGAAGCATGTTGAAGAAGCACAAATCACACTAAGTATACTGATCTGCTCATGCACCTCTAGAAGGCTGAAGGCATAGTGCATGATTATAGCTAAAACTATGGTTCATATTGTTTCAGTTATACTGTTGTGCTTTCAGGTTTATGAACTTATATAATCTGGCAGACACTCCTCTTTTTAGCTAGACTTTGCTATAAAACTCTTACTGGTGGGATGGAGCAGGTAAGAGAGGTGACGCAGAGCACAAGGCAATAAAAATATATTAAAACCACAAAGAAAAGAAGTGTAGCTTATAGCTTCCAAAAATGCAAGGCACATCATTATTCTATTACTAAAAGCCCTACTGACGTCTTTATTTTTAATTGCTAGTTGTTGTTGTTACTATTAATATTATAAACAAAAATGTAACTATTCAAAGCTTATTCCTGTGCAGAAAGCAGTGTTGTAGGGCTTTCCTTATCATAACTCACTGCTGTGTAACATGTTCTTTATTGTTTAATGCTGCACCTGTACCATCTAAAATTAGCTGCAGTTGAACTGGTTGGAAACCAAAGACACTCTACAGCTAGAGAGGAAGTGATTTAAGTGTTGGCAACTCTTGGAATATTTGTCATTTTCCAGGAAAAAATAAAAAACAACTGTTACTTGAGCACTGAGGTTATTTAAAAGTCTTTTTTTCATTTAAAATGAAACAAAAAGTGACAAGTCGTTACTTATTTAGAAAAAATATTAATCACAATTTCAAAAGCCAGTGGGTTTTACCCTCCCCTCAGTGCTCTCTTTTTAGAAACATAATGGTTTATAGACTATCTTATCATTTCTGAACCCTTGAGTTAAACCATAGTATATCCAGTATTTTGCTCCCCACCCCACTTTGTACAATAATCTGATACTTGAATGTAGTGGTTTCAGGCACAGCTAAGATCATGTGGTCCTTCACTCACTCCCCCTGACCCAGTGAGATGGAGAGAAAAACTCAACAAAAAGCTTGTGGGTTGGAAGGAGGACAGGGAAGGCTCACTCACCAGTTATGGTCACAGGCAAAACAGAGTCAACCTGAGAAGGAAAAGGAAAAAATAAATTTAATCTGTTACCAAACAATCAAAGTAGGACAATGAGACATAACAACCACTTCTTACAACGCCTTCCCCCACCCCTTCCAGCTCAAATTACTTTGCTCCAGATTTTTCTACCTTCTCCCCCAACAGTGGCACAGAAGACAAGGAATAGGGGTTGGAGTCAGTTCACCATTGCTGCTCTTTCTGACATGAGGTCCCTCCCACAGGCTAAAAGAACTCAGTTCCAATAAAGTGTTCCAACGCGAGCTTCCCATGGAGTTACAGTCCTCTTGGGCATAGCTCCCACCTCTGACATAGGGGTGTCCACAGGCTGCAGATGGGTCCAGTGCACCTTCTCCCACACTGTTTTGGCATTGAGTGTTTCTGGGGGCGTGGGTCTCCTTGCTCGTCAAGAGCACCCAAAATCACAACTGCCCTCAGGTACAGCTTCTTGCTCCATTGTGGAGTCCCATATGGCCTACGCATGGGCATCTGCTCCACTGCTGAACCTCCATGGCTGATCTGGGTGTCTGAGGTTCTATATCTTGTTGTCTCCTCCTCCTTCCTCATGGCAACGATGCTCTTTTTGTTCAGGCTCATGCTCTCCTGGTGGTTCTCCCCTTCCTTGCCAAACCAGTTCTTTACCTCATAAATATTGATTTGAAGAGGCATTTCCCTACTGCTTATTGGCTCAGCCTGGGCTGGAGCCAGGTCTTCCTTGGAGCCAGGGAAGCTTCATGAAGCTTCTGCCAGGGGCCATCACTAGAGCCTTTTTGTCCACTACCAAAAACACTGCCCCGGCCCCCCCGCCCCCCCCCTCCCCACCCCATCCAGCCCCATCACACAGAATTAAACTGAAACAAAGACACCCAGTTCCTAGAAGTTGTCTAAATTAATCTAATTTCTAAGATTCTTCTGAAAGGCAATTTTTCCTCCTCCTCCGTCTCCTAACCACAACTGACCTTCTGACCCTGAGGAACTGCTGAGCTGTTTGTAGAAACTGTAAAAGCATAGGTCATTTCTCATAGTACAAATATCAACACAGGGGACAGCAGGGGAATAAAGCAGAGTAACTTACCATCAGATCAGTAGCATTTGGTTTAGTAGTAGTCTATGTGTGGAATTTCTTTGATATGCTAGGGATAAGCTGCAGTATTGCATATAGATTTTACAGCCTCCTTTATTTTTCAGTGTTAAGACAATGCAATGCTGTGATTTGAAGATATGAAACTCAGCAGGAACAAGAAAGTAAAGGATGGATGGAAAAGTAGTATATAGCAGCCAGTGGGAGGAAACACTGTAGTGTATTGAGAATATCTGAGAGGCGTATGTTATTTTAAGTTATTTCTCTGCTTGCCTTGCTTTTTCAAATGTTGCTTGCTCTGGAATATCACACACATGCTCACTCACACACTATTTATGTGTTTCACTTGTTTAGTATTTTCTTTTATTCCTCCATGAATCTGAGAACCTGAGGTGGGTGGGAGGAAGGAAGGCTGAAAGAGTGATGTTGCCACATAAGACACTGCTAAATTGTAAGCTAGGAGACATTTTCTATATTACGTTTCAGTGACAAATTTCATGGGCAAATTCACTGCCCATGTCTGCGATCATAGACAGTATTTACTTCTAGAAACCCTTCCACATTGTTTGCTGCATACACCTATTAGCTTTGTGCACTTGCTTTGTCTGGAAATCAGTCCAATGGCTGAAGAGCAGATGCCCTGCAGAGCATCTTGTACTATAGACTGCTCTTGAATATGTCAGCTGCATGTAGTCATAATATGTGTTCTAAAGAGCTAAAGGAATATCCCTTCTAGAGCAACAATGGTGCTAGTTTTAATGAAATACCTGCATGGTTAGCAATTACTATAGAACACAAAGAAATTTTTATGTGCTTGAGGTATTTTTGATGAGCTGGGCCAGTATGAATATCTTGGGTAGATATACATATCTCAAATGTAATATATATATATATATATATATATATATAAATATATAAAAATTTTATTAAATATACTCCTTTATTTTATTTTATTTTTTTAATTATTCTCTGTGTGAATGAAAGAAAAACAAGTTTGAAGTCCCAGGAATGATTTGACATGTATTAACAAGACAGTATGACCTTCTAGAGTATTTTAACTACAGCATTACAGAATCTGAATTGTAATATTTTATAGTTATAGGTAGGTTTTGATCAGACCTGAGAACCATCTGAATTTCAGTGAACTTATCTCAGGCAAACTTGTCAAACAATTAAAAATTATCCCTTTCTGAGGGTGATTGCTGAAGTAATGAATGCCTTGTATGTAAAAAAAAAGAGCTGAAGATGTAGTGGCATAGAAGTATAAATAATGGGAAAAGAAAGCTATATCTCTCCTGGAGGTTAGATAGGAGTTTTGGTAATGAATCATCTTCACGAGTGGCATGGCAGGAAACAAATCTCAAAAGAAAAATGAAAAGGAAAGGCAAACAATGGGAAGTTGCTGGTTTTTTAATTAGATAGTAACTTGTGTCAGCATAAACTCTCCTCAAGCTTGCTTAGAAGAGTTATAACCAATAATGTAAGCAGTAGTTGCTGGAGTCTGCAGACTGAAGTTCTGATGTCAGACAAACCTTGCAGAAAAGAACTGTAGGATTCAGCTCTCCCTGTCCTGCAAAAATGAGGCTTTGGGATAATTTATCTGATAACCCATTTTGTCATGCTCAGATGGTTACTACACTGAAAATAACAACAAGGTTTCCTATAGAAGCATGCTTCATAGGAGTATGGTCTCCAGTGAGAATCCAGGCTTGACTCAAAAATAGAAGACAGTAAGCAATAAAGATATGTGAATGAGTACCAGATGCTTTAAAAAATAACAGGGAAGTTGTTGATCACAGAGCTCTAATTACTGTTAAATAGTTGTTCTGTTTTGTGCTATGCCTGTTTTTATTTTTCCCCAGCAATTTTTCCCCAGCTGAAACCAGGACACTGATAGGAACATTTCTTCAGGGTTTTTTTTTTTTTTGCATTTGATTGTTTGTCAGTCTGTTTTTAAGTTGTCGGGATCAGAGAAGCTCTGTCAATTGTAAGAACAAAACATTGGCTCCACAATTTTGGTGATTAGTACAATGCTTCTACAAAAATCTCTGAGGTTCTGACTATGATATCTTTAAGTAGGTCTTGCTGATTATATTTCAGGCAGTCAAGAGCATAGGTTACTTGTTTAATTGCAGCAGCTTAATGAGAATCCTGGGAACAGATATTCAGTATTTTTCTTGGTGTGTGTATTAAGCCACTTGGAAATCAGACTGATATAAATTTTGTCCTTAAAACCCCATAAATCTATACTACAAGTAGAACATAGAACTGAGAAAATCGGCACAAGTTGTCATCTTAATTCTATGTTTCATTTGAAAATATAAGATACTTTATTATAATTAAAACCTGTTTCTTTAATAAATAATTAATGAAGGTGCAAACCTATATAACAGAAATAATAATACCAATTTTGAATGGGTTTATGGCTTACATTAGTTTTATTTTCTTTCTTTTAGCAGTAAATTGGCTTGGTCAGATTAAAAATAACATTTACGGCCTAAAATATTATGCTTGACTATTACAAGTTTTGAGATTTAAGACTCATTCAGATCTACATTCTAACTGAAAATGTTATTAAACTGTACTTCTACCACAACATCAGTCTTCACCAATGAGTTATAAATAGGTCAAGGAATTATTTTAATTCAGAAAACAGAACAATTTTAATTGTGGGGAGTTTTTTTTCAGGGGAAATAAATTAACCTTATTTTAAAACTTTTTTTTGTCCCAATTTTAGTTGGGAAAGCAACAAAGTTTCTTTATCTTCACTTCTCCAATGGATTTCATAATGTATAAAGGTCTAGCAGCAGCAGCTACTTTTCATTATGTTAGAATATATAAAAGCATACCAAAAGTGGGGCAAGAAAAATGGCTAGATATTTCGGGACTGGCTGGGCAGGGAGGTGAGAACCTATGATGAATTCACACTACAGGGGATGATTATACCTTGTAGCTGTGCCTAAGGCTATAGTAGTTGGAACAGAGTTTAAAGGGTCAGTGTGCAAATTAAACTGCAAAAAAAAAAATAGGATGTTCAGATCCAGGTTTACCTTGTCTCAATTTTATTTTTAAACTCTGTCAAAACACACAGCGCAGGATTTTTTACAGGGTCAAGGGTTTGTTTCTCCCTCTCTCTTCTTTTGTATTGCATTTTTAGAAATCAGCTAGTCTGCAGCTAAGTTGCTGGAACAGTAAATGAAATTAGCTTAGTCCAGACAACTGTTACTGTAAATGACATTTCTCTCTCTCCCTCTCTTTCCCTATTTTTTTTTTTTGCAAATACAGCAGTTTAGGATTTTATTGGTGGAAGGGAATTTTATTTATTTTGCAAAACTCTTGGCTTTTATTTATTTAAACCACACACACAAAACAAAAGGAAACAATTTGAAAGGGATATGATGAGCACTAAAAATTTAAAGTTAATATTTTAACTACCCTTACTTTTCATTCAAGTACTCGGATACCTTCAGAGGTGGTTCTGTGATTCTTGAAAGTTGAAGATTGACATTAAGGTCTGAGACTTATGACAGTTGTGGATAAAATCTATTTTCTTAGTAGGTCAAATTCTGAAAACCAACAAAAACCTGAGTTCCCACTGGGCTAAATATAATAAGAGGGTGTTAGGAATTCCATAATGATATCCATCTTCTCTTTTTCTCCCCTTCCCACTGAGCTCCATAGTGGTACTATTTGTACATTCCCTGCCAATCTGAGCAATATGAAGAGAAAACAACCCGTTTGCTTTCAAAATAACAAGACATATTATTAGCTAATCCATATGGCAGAAGGCTGCCGTGCTGCTTTCTGTACTAAATCTGTTTCAGCTTTTAAAATGATTTATTATATTTTGTAGGCTGCATTTTCTTTAAAAATAATAATAAAAAATCTATTGTGCTTCTGTGTGTTTTGCCTAGGCTTGTTTTGCTGGTTCACGTTAGATTCTGTGTGTCTAAGGAATTTGCAGGTGAGGGGATTGATTAAAAAAAAAAAAAAAAAAGTTAGTTTTTCAGTATATGCTGCTGTTAATTAGCCTGTGCAGTAGAATAGATTGTGTTGACACTGACATCAGGAAAAAGGGTCTCTTCATTACCCTGAGTGTTACTTTGAACGTAAAGCACACTCCCATGGAATTACTTGTATGGCATTGCTAATCTCTGAATGAACAAGTAAATTAAGTAATATGAGCTGCATATGAAAACAGGAATAAAAAAGATCTATTTTGTGTTTGAGAAGGTTTCAATGAACTGGGGTTGAATCATTACCTGCTTTTGTATATGCCCTATGAAGCTTTATAACTACTGAACAGTAAGAGGCAACGTTATGTTAGGTAGTGGGCAAACCAATTGCACTTTGGCCATGCTTCAGCAATAACCAGTGGGAATGCTCAGAGCTCATTGATTGTGAGCAGTAACATCATTTTTAGAGCAGAAATACAGATATAAGAACTGATTTAGTTACTCAAATAATAAAAAAAACCCAGTTATCTCAATTATTTATTACTATTTCACATTTTCACAAAAACACTTGTACCTCACTTGAAAAAATATACTATATACACACAACACGTTGTTACAGTACACTCATTGCAACACATTAGTACTGTGCATTCACTGCAGAAATAACTATTCTGTTAATCAACATCAAAAGGAACGTGTTTGAACAGCTGTACCACCAAGTAGTTCAACTTAAATTCAGGAAAGCTTGGTGGTTTTGCAGCATTGTAGTGTCCTTTTGGATAACCATTAAAAATGTTTGGGTTGCAACAGGACAGTAAGTATCTGAAAGCCACTGGGTTGACAACTTTTGAGGGAAGAACTGTTGTGCAAGTTGTGTGAATACAGAGGATCTGATAAGAAACTGAAATCCAAGTCTAGAAAAAACTCACAGAAGCTCAGCAGAGAATTTGAAAAGCCAGCTGCTAAAGATAACAGATCATCTATCCCCAAAGCTAAATCAGATTCAGTAGAGTAAGCAGCGTCCTTTACTTCTCCCCTATGGAATACCTAATATTATGTCTGGTTATTTTCAAAGCAAACAGGTTTTCTCTGCATATTACTCAGATTAGATATGAATGTATAAATGCTGCTACTGTGATGTACAGTGGTCAAGAGAAGAAAAGATGGACAAACTAAGCCTGGAAATTGGATGGTGTATTGGGTTTGCGTGGCAAGGTTTTTGGTAGCAGTGGGGGAGGGGACATGGGGTGGCTTCTGTGAGAGAAGCTGCCAGAAGCTTCCCCCATGTCCGACCCGACACAGCCAATGCCAGCCGGCTACAAGAACGGACCCACCGCTGGCCAAGGCCGAGCCAATCAGTAACGCCTCTGTGATAACATAATTAAGAAAAAAAAAGGAAGGGAGAAAAAAAAAAGCTGCACACTTTGCAGCTGGAGAGAGGAGTGAGAAGATGTAAGAGAAAACAACTTCGCAGACACCAAGGTCAGTGAAGAAGGAGGGGGAGGATGGGCTCTGGCGCCGGAGCAGAGATTCCCCCCCCAACATGTGGTGAAGACCATGGTGAAGCAGGCTGTCCCCCTGCAGCCCATGGAGGTCCATGGTGGTGCAGATGACCACCTGTAGCCCGTGGAGGACCCCACGCCGGAGCAGGTGGATGCCGAAGGAGGCTGTGACCCCGCGGGAAGCCCGCGCTGGAGCAGGTTCCTGTCAGGACCTGTAGCCCGTGGAGAGAGGAGCCCACGCCGGAGCAGGTTTGCTGGCAGGACTTGTGACCCCGTGGGGGACCCGCGCTGGAGCAGTCCCTTCCTGAAGGACTGCACCCCATGGAATGGACCCAGACTGGAGCAGCTCGTGAAGAGCTGTCAGTCATGGGAAGGACTCACGTTGGAGCAGTTGGTGGAGGACTGTCTCCCGTGAGAGGGACCCCACGCTGGTGTGGGGGAAGGAGACCTCCCCCTGAGGAGGAAGCAGCGGCAGAAACACCGTGTGATGAACTGACCCCAACCCCATTCCCTGTCCCCCTGTGCTGCTGGGGGGAGGAGGTGGAAAATCGGGAAAGAGATTAAGCCCGGGAAGAAGGGAGGGATGGGGGAGGTGTTTTAAGATTTGGTTTTACTTCTCATTCTCCTCTGATTTTGATTTGTAATAAAGTAAATTTGTTTTTTTTTTTCCCCCAAGTCGAGTCTGTTTTGCCCGTGCCAGTAATTGGTGAGTGATCTCTCTCCGTCCTTATCTCTACCCACGAGCTTTTCGTTATAATTTTCTCCCCCTGCCCATTTGAGGAGGGGGAGTGATAGAGTGGGCTTTGGTGGGCATCCGGTCTCTAGCCAGGGTCAACCCACCACAGATGGAGAGTACCACTTTTTTAACAAAGGACATTTAATTGTTGACAAATATAACGCAATTTTTTTTTTAGTAGTTATGCAGTTTCTACCTCTGTTCTTTACTACAACTCCCTACTGGTACCTCATGAGAATGATAGTCCAGATGGAAAGCTGAGCTCAGACTTGGAAAAGAGAAGGAATATGATGCCAAAATTAAAACTTCCAGGATGTGCGATAGAAAGAATTTATTTGGAATGAAAATGCTGTGGTTTCTCAGTCTGATTCAACCCAAAAGCCTAAATGCCACATTATCAGTTGCCCTGACAAAGGCCTAAAACTTTCTGGCAGTTTTTCAAATTAAAATAAAGCTGAACCTATATGAAATACTGCTTTGAATGAATCCACATTAAATATTTTAAATATTCCTCTAAAACTTTGCTAGAATTTTAAATCTGTGAAAAATACTATTATCTTCACTTATATATTTATATATATGCCGGTCTTGCCGCAGGATAAAATTGAATTTCTAGTTACTCAGATAACACACACTGATAAGATCAAGCTATTAGTGATCAGTAAATCGTGTACATAGGAACCATGTCTTGGAGTTATCTGATGTGTGCAAGGGTAAAGTTTATTTTTAGCACCTCAGTGTATTGCAGTAAAATCAGTACTGCTGCCATAGGTGCTCTCAGTCACTGATTTATTTCCTAGGTTGTTAGTTACTGACTTGAAGTTCATAGTTGCATGGGCAGAGATACTGTGTAGTGTAGCCATTAAATATCCACTGTATCATCAAATTTGTAAAGTACTGACTTAGATGCAGTATAGCAAATGTTTTAGGCATAAATGAAATAAACTTTTTCTTCCTAGCATTTTGTTCTCAGAGTGGAAAGGATTACAGTTAGAGTGTGATTTAAACATCAGAAGAAATTAGCCATGAAGAATTAAGAAAATACAATTGTGACATCAGAAATGCACACACCAAAACACCGTCTGTAAAATAATTAGTTCTAAGGAAAGAGTATGAGGTTTACTTGCTCCTTTAATTCTTCTGTATCAATAGTTGTTTGCAATGAATCTTTAAAGGAAGGGGACTATTTATTGCTTTGTTTATATGCCCAGAAATACGTGTACCTCATAAAAACTAGTCTTGTAAGAGATCTGCAGAGCTGTGCTTGTTCTACCTGTTGACTCTCTCCCACAGCTCATGCCCTGTGCATCATGGTTCCTGCCTGGCTGTGTTGCAGGGAAGATGATAGCAGAAGCCTTGTTAAAGACATTCAACCACTGAACCAAATTTGATTCAACCAGCAGTGCTTCTGTGTTAGAGAACTAAAATAAAGACAGTGCTGGAACACAGTTCTTTTCTTAAGGTTAATTGATATTCGTGATAGCAGGTCGCTTTTTTTTTTCTTTTCTTTTTTTTTTTCAGTATCAAAACCTTTCCTTTAGGATTCAAAAGAACAAAAGGACCTCTCAAACTGCAGCTTGTTCCCTTTTAGTGTGTTGTTCCAACAGGATGTATTTTGTTTATTGAATATGGCAAAATACAATGGTTGTACTTTTCAGGCAGAAATCTCTCTCCCATTTGACATATTTCACTGTTCAGATGCACTGGTTATATAAAAATAGAAATGAGGAATTTTAATCAGCAATTTTAAATGCTCTTTCCAAGCGACTTCCACGTGAAGAAAAGGATGACGTAATGTTACCGTGAAACAAAAAGAAAAGGAAAAGAAAAACAAACAGACAAACAAACAAAACCAAAACACTTCAAACCCTCCCCGGGAACCGCTGGTACCCCCAGGAGGAAGGAAGACGCGGACCCTCCTTCCTAAGGGCCGGCGGTAACTGTGGCAACAGCCGCGGTCCCACCGCACCCCGGGTAGCGGGTGGGCGGTAGCACCAGCCCCTCCTTCCTCGCTCTCGCGGCCGCCAGGTGACGCTGCTGCTCCTGCGATCGCCCTGTCCGGGCCCTGCCCGAGCTCCGAGGGGCCCTCCCGCCCCTCCTTCAACCGTCGGGGCACCTAGCCTGCCCGTCGGCGATCAGGCCGGGCTGTGCCTGCCCCTTCCGAAGTCCGCGGTTCAGCTGCTGTTTAAATGCAAACGGACTGCTACTGCTGTGAACTCAGACTTTTTAAGGGTCTGCGTTTGTGATCGCTATCTATGACTGCAGGGAACCATAGCTCTCCACAGATCTTTGGGATGTTTTCTCCTGGTGGATACCAACTGTATCCTGGGCTGCATCAAGAGAAGCCTGGCCAGCAGGTCAAGGGAGGTGTTTGTCGCCCTCTACTCCGCTCTCGTAAGGCCCCATCTGGAGTACTGCGTCCAATTCTAGAGCCTCCAACACAAGAAAGACATGGACCAGTTAGAACAAGTCCAGTGAAGGCCATGAGGGTGATCTGAGGGCTGGAGCACCTCTCCTACAAGGACAGGCTGAGAGAGTTGGGGCTGTTCAGCCTGGAGAAGAGAAGGCTCCGGGGAGATCTTATAGCTGCCTTCCAGTACCTGAAGGGGCCTACAAGGAAGCTGGGGAGGAACTTTTTACAAGGTCAGTTAATGACAGAACAAGGGGAAATGGCTTTAAGCTGGAAGAGGGTAGGTTTAGATGAGATATTAGGAAGAAATTCTTGACTGTGAGGGCGGTGAGACACTGGAACATGTTGCCCAGCGAAGTTGTGGATGTTCCCTCCCTAGAAGTGTTCAAGGCCAGGTTGGATGGGGCTTTGAGCAACCTGGTCTAGTGGAAGGTGTCCCTGCTGATGGCAGAGGGGTTGGAGCTAGAGGATCTTTAAGGTCCCTTCCAACCCAAACCATTCTATCATTCTTGATTCTACACATAAAGTTGTGGAGTGGTACAATAACTTACACCAGCTCCTAATGTGAGGCTAAAGGCAGGCAGCAGTGTCAAAGTGGCTACAAAGCTGTCTCACAATCTTGTGTTGACTCTTGTAGATTGTAACTCAGAGAGTGCGCTGACAGTGCATGGGCAGCAGGTCAAGGGAGGTGGTTCTGCTGCTAAGGCCCCACCTGGGGTGTGGTGTCCAGATCTGGAGTCATAAGCACGGGACCTGCTGGAGTGGGTCCAGAGGATGCACAAAAAAATGAGGGGGATGAAATACCTCTCCTAGGATGAGAGGCTGAGAGAGTTGGTGTGGTTTAGCCTGGAGAAGAGAAGGCTCCAGGGAGACCTTATTGCAGCCTTTCAATACTTAAAGGAGGTCTATAAGAAAGATGGGAACAAACTTTTTAGCAGGGCCTGTTGTGATAAGACAAGGGGTAATGATTTTAAACTAAAAGAGGGTAGATTTAGACTAGGTGTTAGGAAGAAATGTTTTGCAATGAGGATGTTGAAACACTGGAACACATTGCCTAGAGAGGTGGCAGAAGCCCCATCCCTGGAAACGTTCAAGGCCAGGTTGAATGAAGCTCTGAGCAATCTGATCTTGTTGAAGATGTTCCTGCTCAGTGCATGGGGGTTGGACTAGAAGACCTTTAAAGGTCCCTTCCAACCCAAACCATTCTCTGGTTCAGTGATTCTGTGATGGTGCTGCCACTTGACATGAATCTGACAAGTAATGGTCTCCATTCTGTCTTACCCAGGGCATCTAGTTATGTATCTTACTTTTCAGTAATTGCAGCTGCCAGCTACAGGAAGCTAATAAAAATACTTATGTTGCTTACTAGTACACAGCCAGTTCTGCATAACATTTCTAGCTGTTCTAGATTCCAGATTATGTTCTAACAGTAGCTTGTATTTTGCTATTATCATGACAATATTAAAAAACCTTTACTTCTGCAAAATCTTTTCAATAGTCTGTCTCTGCCAAGGAATTAACTACTACATCCATGACTATTGTATTTAAACAGGGTTTTATTTGTTTGTTTGTTTGTTTGTTTGTTTGTTTTTTACGTGGGCTGGCTGACCAAGCTCTACCAACAGAGTCACTGAAAAACCTGCCATACTTTTTTCTGAACATGCTATGCTATCATAATAGGGTAAAGAAAAAGGAGGAGAAACAAATCATAGATGGAGAATAAACAGCAGAAAAGGTCTGAGCTAATCTGCTTGCTGTATACATGCCATTCTGGCATGTTTCACTCTCCTAAAATAATTGCATTGTTGTCAATATTTTTGTTTGAGAAAGGAAAGGGACCTATCTTCTTTCTCTTTTAGAAAAATTGAAGCATCACATTTGTGCAGATATCTAGAGTATTTTGTCTGCACCCTCAATAATTTTCTACTGTTAATGTCTATTGCATATCCTCTGATTTGTTGTATTAAATAGAAGCACTTGAGAATTAAGTATAGATATATCCAGAATGAATCCACTGCACCAGAAGAAAGAAAAAAAAAAAGTTAACCCTCAATTGAAAGAAACCATAAAAACAATACAAAAGCAAGATTAAACTTTTCAAACCTAAACTATTTATAAAATGTAAGTGAAAATAGATAATAATTATGTATGACAGGAACATCTAGTGAACATGAAAAATGTCTATAAAATTAATATTATTTAGAAATTTAGTTAGTGGTACAGAGGTATGAATATGTACTTCAGGGTTATGAGCTCTGTGGATATTGTTAACAGACAGTTTCAGTGGAGTGCATGTCTGATCATAGGGTAAAAGATTCTTCAGACCTAAGACTTCTATTTTATTCCCGCCATTCTTTAGTGTTATTCAGGGTTAGTTAGCGTGAAGAGTGCTGGGTGGTGTAACAACTGATTCAAGGGCACTTGTGACATAAAGAATGTAATAACCTGAATGATCAATTTCCATTCATGCTTATCCTGCCTGCTACTACAGCAACTTGATTGAATTATATTCCTGCTGCAAAACTTCCTATCTGTTGTTTTAAAAATCTTACTTGCAACATTGATTCCTCTTTAAATTTCTGCTTTCTTGTATTTTTTCTTGCAAATTTTTTTTCCTTTGCTTTCTTCATTTTTCTCTGCTGTCTTTTCTGCTTTTACATGTTCACCCACAGCATCTTCAGCTCTCTGACATGTCAGTCTGTTGATACACACAAACATTCTGCCAAAACAGGTTAGCTAGATATAGTGCCATCATTAGTGACTGCTCCATTTTCAGCACTACATTGTACTAACTGAGATAGACAGAGGTCATGCTGTCAGGCCTAATAGTTCCTATGAGATGATTAGTTGCACTAGTGATATCTGGATGGGGCTTGATGGACACCTAACTTTCCACTGCACTACTCCCTCCTAGATACGGATCCTTTACTCTTTCAGAAATGCCACACTGGATGATTTACTATGACTAACTAATTATTGTGCTTGTTTGGCTGTTGTTATTTGTTTTGCCTCTACTCACCTCACTTGTGAGCTCTGCTGAGTCTCACTGTGGGGAAATATGAAACACAAAAGCTGCAAGAAGGTAAGAGGAATGGAAGCAAAACATCTTCTGAATAGCATCTCCTGTAAGTCTGATGCTTTCTTTCAGCAGCATGAAATAAGTGCTGGACCTGTGTCCAAGAATACATGAGGATTTCTCAGAAATGCCAGTGTCCCAGACAATGTCTTTACATCATGTTTTTATCTTTCCTCTTCTAAGCTTTTACTGCTTCCCTCTACCATACTCTAATTACGCAGGCCATAATAATCCAAACTCTGATAATACCCCTCCTTTCTTTGTCTACTTCTGTCTGCATATTCAAAAAAGTAAAATAATAATTTTGACCATCTAATTAGCCCTTAAGCTATGTTCATAAATCATTGTAAAACTTCCTTTGCATTTGAGTTTATTGTATTTATTTTGTCTGTGGGTGCATTTGGTCCCATTAAAATACTTATTGATTAAATAGAATTGTGTATTCCAGGATGAGGGGTAGCACACAAAGCTGTTGCACAGCACCAGAACATCTGAATATGGTATGTGCCCAGATTATGGCATAAAGGACCATCCTGAGCTGGCATATGTTCTTACTCATAAAGATCTGAATATCAGCCTGGGAAAAATGGTTTTGCAGTGAAATCTGTAGAATGAAATTCAGAACATGTAATGAAGGTTAAATTTATTGCACTGCAACAGCCCTATGGCAAACAACCACTTTGTGTGTTTATGGTATAAACAGGCATGTACTCTTGAAACAGCAATTGGTGTCTTATGGTTTGCGTTGTGGAGCAGTTTGTTCTTAAAACTGCACAAAATGAATACTTTTTGAATGAATTTGATTGAGATTTATAGATGAAATTGAGTTGGGCAGGGACATGAAGAGTGCACTTAATGCAGATCAACTTGTAATATATTTAAGTTTCTGCTTCTCTGAGACATCTACCATGTTAGGTTTAGTTTTTCACTGGTCTGCTCTTCACTAACCAAAGGCATCATTCCCAGGAGGAGATGACTGTCCATTACCTGATCAGTGCACAGGAAAATTTCAACATGGCAGAGGAGCAGAAAAGAAAAGACTGTGAGATAAAGGTTGCACTTAGTGGGTCATCTAACAGGAAATTGGAGCAAGAAGTATATTAAATGAAAAGATGGAAACATCTCTTTACAAATAAAATTCATCAGGCTTGCCTCAAAGCCCATGAAATTAAACTGGTTTTGAAATTTAAGTATCATACTAACACCACTCTGGGTTATTTTCTTCATCTAGCAGTGGTTCCAGGAATTAACTTGGTATCAATGTCAGGTATTTCTCACCAGCTGTACTCAAACCTACTCCTCTAATGCTGTAATATTTATAAAAGTAGATGTAGCCTTTAGCGATTGTCATGATTCAGTTCCTCATCTGTAAACTAAAGATAATACTTCTCTGATAAAGAGAGTTTTGTAAGGCTATGGTCATTCACATTTGTGACATGCACAAAAACTATGCAGGCAGTGCTTTTGAAAAGCCTATGAATAGAATGCTGCAGATTTTCTATTTATTTATTTATTTATTTTAAATTCCAGTTTAGTAATATTTGGTAATATTGCCACTTTTATACCATAGAACTTCATGGCAAAACACTGTATTCTGTTATTTAACTGTGGATTACTGCAGTAAAATGGCATACTTTATGGCTTATGTGACATCTTCAGCTTAGCTGCTTAGTGCTTATTGGAAATTTGACAATTCATTATTCAAGTTTTACCCCCGAGAATTTAAACCTGAGGAATCCAAGGAGTGGTTTTCACCAGCAGAGGTACACATAGAAAATTAGAACAACTGGAGGGTAACTGTATTTTTCACGTGTAGTGCATGATTGCTGGAAAATGTATAAATAGAAAATACTACAAGAAAAGGAAGAGATGGCAGAGAAATAGCTCTAAGATCATGTACCTATTTACCAGTAAAGTAGTTAAGACATTTAAAGGAAAATGCCTTTGTCAATGGAATCTCTAAATATAACTTAAGTTTTTTATTTCGTCGCATCTTGGCTGAAATTATAAACAGTTATTTTTTGTCCTTATTAGGTCATAGAGGAGGTTTTTTTATAATGGCCATAACAGTCAAAAAATCTGTCTTCTTCACATACCAAGTGACTTATCAGTCTTCCAAGCTTACCGAGAAGTGCTTGTCATGTTCATTTAGTATAAGATAGTCTCAATATTCTTTTCAGTAGAAAGGTATTTATATCTGATCTTCAATGGTTGATGTACATCCAAAGTTTAGTGTAGAAGACTGAGACTTAAAGAGCATTTTAAATAAAAAATCCCATGCTAAATTTATGTCTGCAGTACTTAAACACTTAATACAGCGGTGCAACTATTCCTGAAGATAATGTGAAGTGTGCAGTTTTATATCACTTGAGATAAAGACGTGCCTTATAAAGACACTCTTTGTTTTTTTTTTTTTGTTTTGTTTTGTTTTTTTTTGTTTTGTTTTTTTTTTTTTAAATTCTCTTGCACCAAAAAATATAATATGCTCTTACGGATTACCCCAATTAAAACAAAAACCCTACAGAATAATACTGGAATTACATTGGCTGTTACTGCAAACTACTACAGTACACTTAGAAGAGGAATGTAATTTCTCCTCTGCTAATGCACTAACACTGCTATTCAGCTAAATCATGATGATTTATCTCATAGGAATTTGTTGATTTGTTTCAAAGGCATTCTGTTTATTTGATAGCCAGATGAGTTAGTATCTTTTGCTCCCACAGTTGCTGCTTTAAAATATCTTTTTCAGTTACCTAATAATCCAATAAATATAATTAGAATAAAATAGAAAAGAGTATATGTACAGGCTATGAAAGCAAAATTCACTGTTGGCAAGTGGAATTTGCAAGCCCAGTGCTTAATGTTGCCTACCTAAACAGATCAGAAAACTGAAAGCCTAAAATTTGCGTATGGAAATTTTCAGTCTGTTCTCAAGTAATGTTGAAGGAGAAGCTAAACAGGCCTCTGGGTACTTTTTAAGATTAGTAGGCTTGCTAGTAGGGGCACTGTGCCTAGTGCTCATGTCTGAACTACTGCCAGTGCATCCAGCAGCCCGGGAGATTCACCTCGGAGTTGCTGATGTTGCTTTGTGCTGCACCAGATGCATTTCTGCTTGAACAAAGAATTGTATTTTATTTCATTTGCAAAGCTTCTGGACTATGCAGCTGAAAAATTAATTTTAGGGAGTCCTAATGCTCTTATTTTTCTTTTTAAAGTTTCAGTGCTTTAAGGGAAGAATTTAGGACATTTATTGCCTTCATAGTTTGACTGCAGTTCACATCTCATGGTTTGACAGTACTGTGCTGGTGAAACAGTTCTGCTTTCTTAGTCACTCCTCCAGCCCATAGCAAAGCAAGCAAGCAAACAAACAAATAAATATATATCTGGAAAAAGAAGATGCTCTGTGACTGTTATTTATATCCTTTTGTGAGTTGTATATGCATAATTTGTCTCTAACATTTTGCTTGTCTAAACAGTCTAAACAAAACCAGGAATGAAGGGCCTGTGTAAATGGTCCTTCACACAGTGCAGGAATGGGATTTTTTTTTTTAAAGAACCCTGTGATCGAATCTGTATAGACGATACAGCCAAGTGGAGGTCAGATGCAATCTTACCCTGTTTAAGTACTATTGAAATACTACAATTACTTCCTAAACTTTTAAAATGATAATTGTTTTGCTTTGTTTCCCCAAGCTTCATAGCAACATGGAATGCTTAGTTGTAAGACAGCATAGAACATAAATTGTGGTTGTTTGTGTTTTTTTTTAACTGACTCATGAGAATTCACTGGGTGAATGTGTCTCACAGTGTATTCCAGCAGTCAGTGTGTAGATCCTTCTTTCAAGGAGGAACCTTTCAAGGAAGGGACTGGGGAAGGTGGAAAGAAGGGAAGAATATGAGAATTTCCACATAGTCATATTTATCAGCACTGGAGATACTTGAAGCGTACATTTGCAAAGCTGAAGTGGCTTTAAGAATATTTATTTTTTTAAATACCCTTTTTTCAAATTATAGGTAAAAACTGTAATTGTACAACTCAAGATTTCAGCGAAAAGCATCTTGGTTTTGCACTTATAAAAATGCAAATGTTTCTTCCATCTCTGTTCAAGGCTGAAATTTTTACTCATGTTTCTAGTCTTCCATGTGCTGGAAGTAATTTTTGTTTGTTTGTTATGTTTTTCAAAGCTGGGGAATACTTTTATTTCATAAGTCACCCTTTCTGGTAGAAACTGTATCATCTAAGCGGTCATTAAAATCTCAACTAAAATGAATTTGAAAATTTAGATTTGAGTTTTGATACTTTATTTTAAAGTTACTATGCAGAAATTTGCGACTTCTTTGTCAACATCCTTGTTCACTGTATTGAAATTGTTTCTTCATTATAAATCTGTTCCTTAGTCATGACTAAGGAAGTCAAATGTAATACACTTCACTACTGCAACCATTGTTGCTAGCTGCTTGAAACATTATTGCTCTGGACTGTAAGTGTCAGTGGAGGCTATCAATAGACAAATGGCATAACCTATAAACATCCTAACAAAATGGAAAACTACTAGAGTCAGAAAAACTTATACAATAGCTTTCTATGAGGTATCATTTTGTTAAATTTCAAAATATGGAATAATTTAAACTGAACACAGTGGTTAATTCAGCTTTGTTTGAGGTCTGATACTGTTAGGCTATCCTGTTCCCCTGTAAAAATGCTAGTTACATTCTGTGTTTGTATATTAGATTACTGTGAGAGTAGTATTAAAAAAGCTGTTTTGAACCACAGTAGAATGTAATATTTAATATACCAGCTTCTTTGAGAGGGATAGGTCAGTGATTGATTGATTGATTGATTGTAAATATTTTCATGTTTTAATTACTGATCAAGACTTCTGACCTTACAATTCATGTTCAAGTTTTATATCTCCTGGATACATTTTTTTTGTTGTTTGGTTTCTTGTTTGTTTGATTTTGTTTATTTGTTTTTTAACTGTACACTTTAAGATTTCTAAGGTATATGTATTATAGGCACAGAGTTAATTAGCAAAATTTTACCTGGCACTTTAGATATGTGCCCTACCATTTGTAGAGTGTAAAATAATTATTGGTACCATGTTTTTCTCCTGCATAGCACTGCTAGAGTTTCAAAGACGTGCAACCTTAATCTTTAGTAAGTTCATTTCAGAACTCTGGAATACCTAATGTATGTCAAAATGCAAAAGAAAAAGGAATAAAATTTTCAGTCAGTTACTGATCAAAGTGATGTCATGATGTCTAGAACCTAAATTGCCATTAGCTTTTACTTAGATATTACTAACCTGCTTATATTGTATAGGTTAAAAAGTAAAGAATAAGTGTTTTATCACTATGGGTGCTAGCCGTTAATCCTGCAGTCCTAACACTAACACAATACTTTCAGTTGTTAATAAATTAGAAAAAGGAAGCCTATGGCTTATAAGTAAAGAACATATAAACTAACAAAGAAATTATGAAAGGGATGCAAAAGTTTACACGGAAGATACGTGAACTCTTATTTTTGAATATGGGCTGAATACATATGCATGAATACCCAGGTTTTAGTCACGATGAAAAAGGTTATAGAGTAAATAGCCAAATTTGCAGTCAACTCCAGTAACTGGAGACAAGAAGGCAGATTAGTATTTAGAATGCTAGTTTCTGGAGACACAGCTGCACATCAGAAGATGGGAAATAGAAAAATCAAATCAGTTCATTTCTTCATTGCCTCTAGTGAGTAATGGGCTTTAAAAAGGTAATTGTATGCATACAGTCATTACCTGATCCCCATTAGTTTACAAGTCTTAGATGTCTGCTTTCTGTGACCTACTACTGATGTGTTGCTTTCCAAATTAGCACAGGTATTATGCTGTAAACTACAGATTTTCTTATATACTCATTATGCAACTTTAAGAGCTCTTCATGTTACCAAGCATCTCAGAAATTGAGAAGTGTTTTGTTATGAACCAGTGCCCAAGGAATTAATTAATTCACACTTTGCTGTCTTGAAGACAATAGTGATGCTTCAGAGGAAATGAAAACACCCACAAACCTGAACAGGTAGGTCATCTGTGAAAGCACAGGTGTCATTTGGAATAATACACAAAGGAACAATGCTGCAAAAACATGCATCCCACTGGTGTCTCACTGATAATATCACTCTTCTGCACACAACAGTTACTTGGAATTTCACAGTGACAGTGGAGTTGGAGTCCATCACTTTTCTGCTAACATACTAAATTTACCTATTTTAGCTGAGGGGGAAAAAATACCTGTAAGCAGCTAAGATCAGATTCATACAGCTGAGCAATTTTTTATAGTCTAGACATTATGGGTCAACAGCACAATATAGCCAAGTCATTGTGAAAATGTAGGAAAGAAAAGTTTTAGACAGAAGAATGATACTGATCACTAAAAAGTATTATGAAAGTTAATTATGAAAGAAATCAAGTGCCTTCAGTGTGATTCAGAGAAGTATGGGCTTAAAAGAGAAGGTAATAGTAAGGTTGCTTTTTGCTCGTTTTATCACCATCATTACATAAATGTCTTTAATTCAAGTGGTAAAAATAGACATATTTGTATGTTTTAAATTCTGGTCATAAGGCTTCGGATGGATAAAAGTCTTCATAATTTGGGCCAAAGTCCTACTTTTGGCTAAGGAAGATAAAGAAAAATCTTTCTAGATCTCTTTGATTTATGCTTTTTTAATTTTATACATATATATATATATATATATATATATACATATATATATATAAATTATACATATACATATATATATTAGTATTTCCTTCAGAAATAATTAATGCTAAACTTTAGGATGCTGGTATAAGTGAACATGGATATTTGTGATTGAACAGTTGGCACTTTATTTTCATGTTGAGACAGTTTTTGTATGCAATTCTTTTTTTTTTTTTTAATGGAAAATAAATTAACATTTACCTTATTCTGTAATATATCACTCTAAATAAAATTTAACTAGAAGTTTTAACATATGACAAGTAAGAAATATTATGTTATTTATCTTAAAAATAAGAATTTCTAATCATTTTTAGCTCATGAAATTATATACATGATCACGGTTATTGTATGGTGTATGACTGCATAGAATCATGAACACATATTTATATACATTATGTATTCTAATACTTTGCTTGGCTTATTAACAAGAATACTGGGCAGGTGACTTAGTGTATATCAGCTTCTTGTTCTTTCAGCTTCCTATGGCTTTATCTTTGGCTTTGTTTGTAATGGATTATTCTGCCCAAAGATATTGGTTTAGGGTCCAGTGTTACACTTGTCACACTTGTCTGTGTCTAGAAATACATGTATTTTAGAAAATTTGTGAGAGAACAAGACAGAGAATGAGCTGTATTTGTATTATCAGGTTAAAAATTATAAATCCATATATAAACCCAAGTATTTTAATATACAGCTGCAGGAGATATCTAAAATTTCTATTTTATTTAAACAATTCAAATGACTGAATTAGAACTTAAAATTTGGTGTGCACAAGCACACAGTTGTGACTGACGATAAGTGTATTTGTCATGTTGAAGGAAATAGGTTTTCAATAATGTAATGGACATTGGAAAATAGCATTTAAGAATAAGTTACTCTTTATTGCCCTAAAGACATGCCAGGATTTGATTATCAACATGTTCAGATGTAAAGAAATTCGGAAAGCAAATATTTCTTCATGGTGTAGCATGGCTCACCACATAAAAATGATATTTTTCAGGAAATACAGTACAATGGAAGTAAAACAATTACATTTTTCAGTATGTACAGTATTCTTGTAACCAGGTTGGGATGATACAGTCTGGATGGGAGAACAACTAGGTGGGTACAAAACTCATTGGATGGTTAAACTCAGCAGGTGGTGGCTAATGAGTTTTACTCCCCCTAGGTGCTGGTAACAACTTGGATAACATAGGGACCAGTCCTGCTTAACATCTTAATTGGTAACCTGGAGGAATTTATGGAATGCTTGTGCATAATGTGTTCAGTAGACGTCAGACGGTGGCAACCAGTTGATATGCTGTCAGAGGTTTTGAAGTGACTGGACAAAAACCTGAACAATCTAGTCTGACCTAGACAACTAGAGGGCAGTTGAACTAGAGACTTCCTCAGGTTCCCTTCAACTTGAATTAATTCCATGTTCCTATCCTATGACCTTGTTCTATGCATGTGCTGGGACAGTTATGTAGAACCATAGTCTATTGTGTAAGAGATTTTGAGGTAGGTTTTGGCATGTAAAGGCAATTTTTTATTTCTTAATAATTTCTACGTCTGTTACGGTTAAATGCTGAAATTCATATTTCAGGTTTTGGCTTTACATTATTGCTTGCTATCTTGTGTGGAAGGAGGTGATATGTGGGAATGTTTATATCTTTATCAGTTTATTCTTGTTGATAATCTTTAACATTATCCTTGTCAGATTCAGGATAGGGTTCAGAAAGAATGGCTATACTGAAAAAGCTAGTACTTACATGTTGATGTGAAAGCCTAAGTATTAAAGTTTTGGTTTTTGTTCTGGGAAAAAAAGTGATTCAAGCCCTTATGAATGTGAAGACAAACTTATAAGTGTCTGAACCAAACAGAGAAGTATAGATCTCACTTTAAGTTTTGAAAGGCCTGACTATTACAGCTGACATCTTTATAAAAGCTTGGAACATGGTGGCAGAGCCCTCGCCAAAGATAATTTGAAAAGTAGGAAGAAAATCTTTAGTATGGAAGTGCTATAAAGGGAAGTGGAAATGACACTTCTGTAGTTTCTGATTCCCCATTTATCCCTGTATTCTAAAACTAAGGTAAGAAGACAGCAAATAGAATCTCTGCTTTGTAGTGGATAAATGGATTGTTTCAGCTTTCAAATATTGCAGTGAGGCAAACCTATTTATTGCCTTCTCCTACCAAGGATTGTCTCCTTCCTGTAACTCTACACACGCAAATTTAAGACAATTTTTTCAAATATTGCAGAAACTCTAAAATGTCTTAGAATCAAACTGCTGATGGTATAAAGCAAACAAACATGTTTGCTTTAAAAATGGATAAACTTGATAATTTTTGCTTAATCTAATGTCTTTTCCTACCCTCTCCATCCTTTAACTTTTTTTTTTTTTTTTTTTAGCAGAGTACCTTACACATCTTCTGGACCATTAGAAACAATCTGATTCATTTTCCATTACAAAAGGTAAAAGGAAAAGTGTAGTCCCAGTCTATTTCAATTGTATGTAACTCGGTTGCCTGAAATGTAATCTGTGAAGTGACTTCTTAGCTTGAAAAGCAGGCTAAACTGTGGCTGAAACCTGGCACTCATGACATTCCAGGCCTCTTAAGAACTGTGGTTTTCCATTCAGGGGCAGTAACAAGTACTGTGAGTTTGACTGTCAAGTAAATGGTTTCCTATTCTGTTTGTTTTCGATATCTCAAGGAATGCAGTGGAAGAAACTGCTGACAAGGTGAGTGGGAACAAAGGAAGATGGATACAGGGTTTTATCATCATAACAGTGGAAGTTTCCCTCTGTTTCACACACAATTTCAATTGGCCATTTGCCCTAGCACAGATATGCACAGTGGACTGCCCTAACAGAGAAATTGTCTGTGCCACTGCACAATAAATTAATGAATGTCTTGGACAGCTGTATCTGACCTGACTTCTTTTGTTTGCCTCAAAGATTTCTGAAGACCTTTCTAGTGATGGTGGAAAATAATAGAATTCCTCCAGCTTCTTCCATTCTGTTCATCTGGGATGCTTCCTCTCGTGATTGTGACCTCTCTTATCCTTTTCTTATTGTTCTAGGGTACAAAACATCTCTGTATTTCTACAGAGGATTCACCTTCCAGACTTCAGGTAGTGAGGAATAAATGACAATGTGCTGTGACCTTTTGTACTTGCACATCACAGTCTCATATGAATTGCAATTACATTTTCTTTTTTTGGCACACGTGCCTCTCAGGGTTTTACATGGCTGGAGATCTGTGGCAGCTCTCTCCTGAGCATCAGAAACAAGATCACCCAGATGAACAGCAGCTACACATTCAAGTACAGAATTATTTCTCATGCAAAAGGTATAAGAAACCTTCCTGTAAAAATCAAAACAACTCTTCAGAGATGAGTAAGACATTTAGTAATACAAATGTCATTTTATCCATTGAAAACTCATTCTGTTCCCGCTTTCACAGTATACATTCATAGCCCATACTTATTAAAGATCTCTGGGAACTGGTAATTTGTCATTCAGTGATCTAAGAAAAAACATGGGTAACAACGTATATAATGAAAGTTGTTGGGATTTCTATGCCCCTCATGCTAAGAAAAGAATTTAAGTGAATGGACTTCTAGAATTAAAATCAATATGTCTGAGAGAAGACATTCCAAACCAGAGGCAGGGGATATGTTGAGCCGCCTTGGAAATATCTAGAAGATCTCTTAATATTTGTACTCACTTATGTACATGCTTGTTAATAAAATTTCTGGTCAGTTTTGTAACAAAACTTCAATGAGCATTTGGTCTTGTGATTTTTCTTTTGATTCCTATTTTATGGACATGATTCTGCAACATTGGGAGGAAAAGGTGTGTTTGTGAGACAGGCAAAAGTTTGTTCTAAATTCTTTAGGAGGTCAAGGAGATGCAGAAATCCCACACATCAGAAGAGGAACCCAAAGAAAGACTACCATTAACACAATAAGAAATTGAAACACTGCTTCTCTTAGAACTTTTACATTAAGACAAAATATCCTCCCCACCCCATTTATACAGATCTTCTGTGGGGAAAAAGTTTTACCTTGCCATTATTCACCTTGTCAATTGCAGTGTCTTCTGAGGCCTGTGATCTTTTGTTATCAGACCAAACAAGTTCTCAGAATATTTTGTAAAGCATATTCTTTGAAAATGTTCAGAAATTTTGTAACTGAATTCTGGCTGAAAGCGTGTAAGAAAATGCCTAAGAAACAGAGTAGTATTTCTGTTAAGAATAATTACCTTTTTTTGTTTGATATGCCATATGTCTTTTCACTTGGTGTAACTGGTTAAAAAAAAGCCTTCCAATATACTAAGACTAGGGGTCACCACAACATCTTAAGAAACAGGGTGAAATTCATAAGTACATTATGAAGATTTTTGAAACTTGTGTTACATGGTATATCTGTAAGTGCAGCAAAGCAGTAGTCTAAAATCAGTGCAATATTTTTGTGAAAAATATATGTTGCAAAAGAAGTTTTACTTTTATAAATGTCATTTGACATTCATTTTTGGCCGTTACTTTTCTAAACATGGCTCCATTTAACCATCTTCAACACTTACCTGGAGTGTTATCCTTGTGCCGATAGAAATATTTATGCAAGGAGTGCTTATTTTTTTCTAATGTGTAGGAAGAAATAAAGCCTTTGAAGAAGCCCTTGATAAAACAGTATACACAGAAACAACAGAACAAAAAAATAAATTAAGAAATCTGTATCCTGAAAATCCCCAGATAGCACACACCTGTTTTGCTTTCCTCACCAGACTGCATACTATCCATAAATTATCAATGTATTTAACTTTTTTAATATTTTCATTTTATTTTACTTGATTATTAAAAACAGTGTTCAGAATCTGTAATTTGGGTGGTAGTAGAATCTCCATTTTCATGCAAATTTTTTAGGTTTCACAGCATTCAAATACTGGAGTTTGGAAATAAAAACTTAGAGTATGTATGTTATATTATGCTTAAAATATTGTTAAAGGTCACATATTTTTGGTGAAAGCTACCAGAACACTCTGATCAGGCAAAAGCCTGTAATATGATAGCTAATGTGAGGGATACACCTTGAACATGGTAGATTCAAGATTACCTGTAACATTGACATTACTGGACCTACTTGCCACCTTAAGAAAAACTCTGGGGGAAAAGGAATGACACAAAACACAACATAAGCACAGAGATAAAACAATTCAGTGAAAATGGGTGTGAAAGTAGAACAGAAATCAGTCTTTAATAAGTACAGTCTTTGCACTTAATAGGAACTTCCAGCTGACTAGGGAAACCTGCTTATGAAAAAAATGAATAATCCCAGAAGAAAAACAAATTAAATCACAGGAAGCCACTTCTTACACATTTGAACTAGTTCTATATTTTCTGCTGAAGTTACCAATTTTCTTTCTTTCAAGTTATCAAATTATCTCCTCAGAGATTTTCCATTTCTTTGCAGCTAGTGAGTGTTTAAGTAAAACTAAGGACAGAATTCAGCTCACAGTTTTTTGAAGGGCTTTGGTATATTTTAGGGTAAAGAATTAAATGTAAATGTAAGATTATTATGTAGAAGAAGAGCTGTGAACTTGGAAAACAATTAAAAAAGACAATGTAGAAATTATTATCAGGTTCATGGACAGAATAATGAAGGCTAATGCATCTTTTCTGGAGTTGCAAAAAGTAAATGAATAACAATATTTATAAACTGTTATCAATGTAGGCTGTGATGTGTTTGGAGATAAAAAAAAGTTTTAAAATAAAAGAGAAAATTGCTAGAGCATCTAAATTTTTTAAAAAATAAAATCTCCTAAATTCTGAATTTCAGGATTATCAACGGGAATCTGTAGGGTTAAGGATACTCTAGGCAATAAATAATATTTGTTTATGCAAAAGCTTTGGGTTGAAATAAATATTAACTTGATTTTTTTTTTTTCCAAAAGATTGTATTAATTTTTAGAAGACTAAAATTAAATCTATGTTCTAGATAGGAAATAAAATCACCAGTATTGTGTTCTTAGTGCTAATGTTAATTGTTCTGAATGAGCTGCCAGTACAGGTTTATCTATGAACAGAAATGTGGTTGTACTTGATTTAAAAGTATATGGTTAGATAAGAATATTAAAGGAAAACTACATCTATACTTTTGCAAATCTCATGGGTCTGTCTTGAATCCATCCCATTCAATGTGTTCTTCAGTTGTGCCCTCACAAATTTTGCAAATGACATCAAACTAGGGTGTGATTGATACATAGAAGAAAAAAACCTGCCTTTCAGAGGGCCATGGACAACATGGAGGAATGGACCAAAAGGAACTTTATTAAACTGAACAAGGATAAATGTAAACATCTATGTCAAGTATGGACTAATCCCCTGCAATGGTACAAGGACTAGCCCTTTGCACTGTCTGAGCACTGACTGGCTGAGGAAAAGCTCACTGGAAAAGCCCCGGAGATATTAGTGGACAGCAAACTGATCAGAAACATAGCCAGTAAGTAGATCAAGGGAGCTGCTTATTTTCTTTGGTACCCATTAGAGCACATCTAGAATACTACAACCAGTTCTGCACCCCACATTCAGATTATTAGTGTGTTGGAAGAAGTTTAATTTACTTCAATAGCTAAAGAAGCCACTAGAAGATCCTCAAAGAAACAAATATATTTTGTTTTAATTAATTAGTTAGCAGGGTTTGTATGTAATCTATCTATCTACTGCTCCCTAGCTCCAAGGTACCTGCAGTTTGTCCATGCCTTTTTGATTTATAACTACAGCTGCTAATGGGAAATAATGGTTACAAGGAAGAGAAGAATGAAATCTCAAACCGAATACTAATAAGAGAAAAGTAGAAAAAAAGAAACAGGAAATTGTGCGTAAACATATATCTTAATATAAGCTTCAGTTCATTTCAGTGAGATACTTTTATCACATTTTTCATTACCTTATTTTCTAGTCATTTTGTCGTGCAGAGTAAGGAATAAAACAGAAGTCAATAGGAACTCAGGTTCACATTTGTGCCATCAGCGTGTTCCAACAGAGAATAGTTACTGAAGCCTAGACAGTTCAAATGAAATCAAAGGCTGGTTAAAACTGGTCAGAGGAAACTATGGGAACAATTGCAGAACTGACAGAAAGTATCAGGAAGTGCTCAAGTACATATAGCACTTCCTATAACAAATTTCAATCACATTTATGTCTATTGCAATAGAAATGTATAAATGACTGAAAAGTGTGCATATCTGCAAAAGCTGCTAGGTTTTTTGACTCTTTTAATATGGAAACAAGATCAAACAAAGCATTCATACTCAACTTGAGATAATATAAGTCTGGTAAACTAAAATAAAAATGAAGGAATATATATGTATAAAATATAATATGTTACATATAAAAAGCATATTAAAAAAACAGAAGAACAGTGTATGAAGTTAGTGAAAAATAATTTGAAGACAAATATGTGTGAGAAAAATATTGGAAAAAATAAGTAACTAGGAAATATGAACCAGAATGTCTGGAAATATCAGTGCATTTCAATTAAGATAAAACAATGTCATATCATTCTTATATGATTCAGATCCTTGAAAATGGTGGCAACTCTTTTGTTTGGCTTTGAAATAAGCAACAATATACAGAGCTCTATTTTAAAATGGAATAATGGATTTGTAAAATTGGAGAAATGAGCTGCGTCTAGGTCTTTAGAAAATAGAGAAAGCAAAATAAATATTCTTCTAAATCAGGCTTACCAGGAAACATTAATTCACGAAATCTAGGTCCAGTTGAAATCTAAATTTTCTAGACAATGGAACAGGTCTCTGGACTGTCTATTCTATTAGATGAAATCTCCAAGACATGCAAAATATTGCAGTGATATGCTGATTGCACACAAGTGGTAGTTTATTTTGCACCTGGGGAGGAATAACCTCATCTTCCAGTACATGGTGGTGGCTGACTGGCTGAAAAGCAGCATTGCAGAGAAGGTCCTGGGGGTTGAACATGAATCAGCAATGTGCATTTGTGGCAAAGAGGGCTAATGGTATCCTGAGCTGCATTAAGAAAAGTTGCCAGTGGCCAAGGGAGGTTATGCTTCCCCTAAGCACTAAGATTATGAAGGGACTGGAGCATCTCTAATGGGCAAAGGCTGAGAGGGCTGGACTGTTCAGCCTGGAGAAGTGAAGGCTTAGATGGGATATTATCAATATATATAAATACCTGAAGGGAGGGTGCCAAGAAGAAGGTACCAGTCTCTTTTCAGTGATGCCCAGTGACAGGACTAAAGGCAATGAGAATAAATTGAAACACAGCAAGTTCTATCTGAATGTCAGGAAACACTTTTTCACTGTGACAGTAATTGAGGTCTGGGGCAGGCTGCCCAGAGAACTTGTGGAATCTTCCACCTTGCAAATATTCTAAAGCCATTTGGAAATTTTCCTGAGTAATCTTCTCTAGGTGTCCTTGCTTGAGCAGGGGGAGTTGGACAAGATGACCTTCAGAGGTCCCTTCCAACCTCAGCAATCCTACAATTCTGTCACAAAAGCAGTGATTTAGTAACAAGAAACAGCAGGAAGTAATACTACCCATATCCCGTTGATATTGCTTGAGGATGTTTTCTACTTAAATAGAAAATTTTATAATTTTAGTACAATTATATCTAATCTTACTTGCAGTTTTGTCTGCAAATATTTAGTACTTTTTGTTGCTTTTTACTAATTTGTTTGGTTTTTTTTTATTTATTCCTTTTATAGGATGATCCTTGATTAGAATGGGTAGATTTTCTTCTCACAGGCATATCTATCATTTTTTAATTACTTTGGTTTTATGCAAATAAAATTATTTCAATCTTGGGCAAAACTGTGAGTGAGCAGTTGATATTTATCAGTAGCAGTAAACTACATTTTCTGTATTTGTACAAAAAATAGTAGAAGTTCTATGCTGGTATGAACACCAAAAACTGTACAATACTTTTTTCTACTTATCCTTTACCAAAAATTGGTCTAAAAGTCTAGCTTCCGTCCTTAAAAATCCTTATTATTTCTTAAGACTGAAGATCTGATGGTGGTGTGGTTTTCATAGATGGAATATTTACTAATTAATTCCCTCCTGCAATTCTAATTTGAGCAGACTAGTTCTTTATATTTGCAACATAACAGAGTGCTTTAGTACTGCTGCACAAGCAGCAGTTCACAAGCAGTGATCCCTTCATATAAAAATTATAGATCTTCAAATATGCCTATGTGTTATATGTGAGTTTACCATAACACTATTCAATTAAAAATCACAATGGCTTTATCACCATCCTTAGATAAAAGAACAAATAGCTGCAACAAATTCAATTAGAAGTTATTGATGTAACATACTGGTAGCATCTGCTGTTTTATCTAGAGTTTTTTATCTTAATTTATATTTTGCTTTAAATTCCTCTACTTCTTTGTCTTCACCACAGTGTTTCTGAGTGATTAATAACTACTGATAGTATTCAGGCTTGCCTAACCTCAGTGTGAGTAATCCAGCTGCAGAAGTAAATATGTCTATATCATTGCTTCTCCCTTGGTTATGCAAACACCACATCTGAGAGTGTTATCACACAGTTTCTAGTGCTGTAAAACTGTCTATAAATTAATTTCAATTCCCCTTGAAGTGTGTTCGTCTCACGCTAGCCAGTGGAAGGCTGACAGCTGTAGAATCACAGAATCATAGAATGGTTTGGATTGGAAAGGACCCTTAAAGATCACCTAGTCAAATCCATGGGCACGGACATCTTTCACTTGATCAGGTTGCTCAAAGCTCCATGCAACTTGACCTTGAACATTTCCAATGATGGGGCATTCACAGCTTCTCTGGGCAACCTGTTCCAGTGTCTCACCACCCCCATAATAAAAAAATTTCTTCCTTAAGTCCAATCTAAATCTACCCTCTTTTAGTTTAAAACCATTTAAAACCTTTTCTTGTCACTACAAGCCTTTGTAAAAAGTATCTCTACATCTTTCTTATAAGCCCGCTTTGAAAGACTGCAATAAGGTCCTCCTGGAGCCTTCTCCAGACTGAACAATCCCAACTCTCTCAGCCTTTCTTCAGTTCCATCCTTTTGATCATTTTTGTGGCCCTTCTCTGGACCATCTCTAACAGGTTGCTGTGGTTTAACTTGGAAAGGTATGAGAAGAAGAAATGGTTTGTCTCAAATATTCTGTTCTAAAAGAACTAACGATATGAGCAGCCTTGCTAATAAGAGACGAGCTCACACCTACTGCCTTGCCTTACTCCTTTGCTGATAAACGCAAGTGCAAGGGCCCCATAAAGTAACCAAATGACCGCAGCATGTGCTATAGATGGTTAATACCCCCCAGCCACTTCTAATGGAAATAAGGGAGACACCTCCCACTGCTTCTAATGCAAAATAACATCACATCACCTGCTGCTTCATATGCTAAATTAAAAAAAAAAATGCAGAGACATGAGAACTTTTGTCTATAAAAAGGTGAATTAATAATGAGAGGGAGTGCACCAACCACCCAAGAATCCCAGAACAGCTGGACCAAACTTTGCAAGAACCATGGAGTTGTGATTTTCTGGTAACTTTCCTGTGTCTCTCTTTTTTCTTTTTTCCTCTTTCAATTTTCCTTTTTCTTTCCCAGTTTAACTATATTTCTGGCACATACAGGTAACATCATTATAAGTTTTAGCCTTATTAAATGACCACTGCTTCTTCGTATTGCTATAAGTTTTTGGTATTGCCAGATGATCACAAGTTTTGATAGTTATTGTTTAGTTTGCTGCGATTGACATTGCTAGTGTTTGCTAAGTCGCTGTAAGTTTTAGTTTTGTCAGTAAGTATCAGTAGTGTGCAAGTTTCTTTTGCCAAGTAATTTGTATTGTTGTGAGTTTTCATTGACAAGTAATTTAGGTTTTGTAACACTGCTACACTTTTTACAACAACTTTTAATAAACTGTAGCTTAATAGAACCTCTTGAAGTAATTGTCTGTACTGCGCAGAAATCCAAAAAAACCTCTCCCACTAACCCCACTGAGTGGGATGAGAGAAACCCTCCCCACACAGCCTCTAGCTCACTTCCTTCTGATGGGATGGAGGAGACAATCAGAAGAGTAAAAGTGAGAATTTGTGGTTTGACATAAAGCTAAAAATAGGTAAAGCAAAAGCCACACACACAAGCAAAACAAAACAAGGAATTCATTCACTACCTCCCATTGGCAGGCAGGTGTTCAGCCATCTCCAGGAAAGCAGGGCTCCATCACAGGTAACAGTGACTTGGGAAGACAAATGCCATAACTAGGAATGACCTTCATTCTTTCTGCTTCCCTCAGCTTTATTGCTGAGCATGATGTCATATGGCATGGACCACTTTGGTCAGTTGGGGTCAGCTGTCTCAGCTGTGCCCCCTTCAAACTTCTTGTGCACCCCCAGCCTCCTTGCTGGCAGGGTGGTGTGAGAAGCAGAAAAGGCCTTGACTCTGTGTAAGCACTGCTCAGCAATAATGAGAACATCTCTGTATTATCAACACTGTTTTCAGCACAAATCCCCATACTAGCTACTGTGAAGGAAATTCACAGTAGCCAAAACCAACTCACAAGTCTTTGTCCTTCTTGTACAGGGGACCCCAGAGCTGGATGCAGTATTCCAGGTGGGGTCTCACAAGAATGGAATAGTGGGGGAGAATTAACTCCCTCAACCTGGTGATCATGCTTCTTTTTATGCAGCTCAGGATACGACTGGCTTTCTGGGCTGTGAGCCCACTTTGCTGGCTCGTGTCCAGCAATGTGCAAACCTCTCAATCCATACTTCCCCCAGTTTGTACAGATGTTGAGGATTGCCGCAACCCTGTTAAAACCTTGCACTTGGCCTTGCTGAACTTTACATGAGCCTATTTCTCAAGCCTGTCAAGGTTCTTCTGGATGGCATCCCTTGCCACTGGTGTATCAACTGCTTGGTGTCATCTGAAAAGTTGTTGGGGGTACACTCAATCCCACTATCTATGCCCTTAAGGAAAATATTAAGTAGGTTTTGTCCCAGTACAGATCCTTGAGGAACACCACTCATTTCTAGCTTCCATTTGGACTTTGAGTCATTGATTATAACTGTGGTAGGTTGACCCTGGCTGGATGCCAGAGGCCCACCAAAGCTTACTCTATCACTCTCCATCCTCAGCTGGACAGGGGAGAGAAAAATATAACAAAAAGCTCATGGGTTGAGAAAAGGACAGAGAGAGATCATTCATCAATTACTGGCACGGGCAAAACAGACTCGACTTGGGGAAAAAAAACCCCAAACAATTTAATTTATTACAATCAGATGAGAGGATAATGAGAAGTAAAACCAAATCTTAAAATATATCACCCTACCCCTCCCTTCTTCCTGGGCTTAACTTCTTTTCTGATTTTCACCTCCTTCCTGCCAGCGGGACAGAGGGACAAGGAATAGGGGTTAGGGTCAGTTCATCACATGTTGTCCCTGCTGCTCCTTCCTCCTCACACTCTTTCCCTATACCAATGTAGGGTCTTTCTCATGGGAGACAGTTGTCCATGAACTTCTCCAATGTGAGTCCTTCCCATGAATGACAGATCTTCACCAACTGCTTTAGTGTGGGTCCTTTCCATGGGGTGCAGTCCTTCAGGAACAGACTGCTCCAGCGTGGGCTTCCCATGGAGTCACAGCCTCCTTCAGGCATCCACCTGCTCTCACGTGGGGTTCTCCATGGGCTACAGGTGGTCATCTGCTTCACCATGGACCTCCGTGGACTGCAGGGGTACATCCTGCCTCACCATGGTCTTCACCACAAGTTGCAGAGGAATCTCTGCTATGGTGCCCGGAGAACCTCCTCCCCCTCCTTCTTCACTGACCTTCGTGTCTGCAGAGTTGTTTCTCTCACATCTTCTCACTTCTCTCTCTCCACCTGCAAAATGTGCCTTTTTTTTTTTTTTTTTTCCCCTTTTTCTTAATTATGTTATCACAGAGGCATTACTGATGGCCTTGTCCTTGGCCTTGGCCAGCAGGGGTTCCATCTTGGAGCCAGCTGGCATTGGCTGTGTCAGATATGGGGGAAGCTTCTGGCAGGTTCTCACAGATGTCATGCCTACCCACCCCCCTGCTACCAAAACCTTGCCACGGAAGTCAAATACAACTTGTTGGATGTGGCCGTCCAGTCAATTCCTCATCCATTGAATAGTCCATCCATCTTTCTAATTTAGAAGTAAGAATGTTGGTGGTAACTGTACATTACAGAATTCCAGGCACATGACATTATTTGTTCTTCCCTTGTTAACTGATGCAGACACTCCATTGTAGAAGGCGAACTAGATTCGTCAGGCACTATTTGCTCTTGGTGAAGCCATGTTTGCTGTCTCTAATTATTACCTCCTTGTCTTCCATATGTTTTTATATGTCATCCAGGAGGATCTATTTAATGATATTTCTGGGTGTGGAAGTGAGGCTAACTGGTCAGTAGTTCCCAAGGTCCCCCTTTCTACCCTTTTTAAAAATGGGTGTGATGTTCCCTCTTCTTCAGTTGCTGGGGACTTAGCCTGACTGCCATGACTTTTCAAATAAGTGAGAAGTGGCTTAGTGTTCTGTTTTTGCTAGGATAGAGTAAATTTTCTTCTTAGCAGCTAGGAAGCACAGTGTTTTGATTTCAGTATGGGATTTGTTATGAGAAGAAAGTTGATAAGGTACAAGGATGTCATGTTGTGGTGGTTTGGGTGGATTCACCCTTTTTGCTTGCAGCTTGCAGCCAAACACAGCCTGCTCTATCACCCTCCCCCCCCCTCCTCGCCCAGGGAGTAGGGGAGAGAAGTGGAAAGAAAAGGGCAAGGAGACTCACGGGTTGAGATAAAAACTATTTACTAATTAAAATGAAATTATAATGATAACAACAGTGATAACAGAATTATACAACTGAGTCATACACAGTGCTCACCGCCCGCTGACTGATGCCCGGCCTGTGCCAGCCAACGATCCCGGAGGAGAGACAGTCCCAAAACCGAAACCCTGGAAGAGTGAGCCTGAGCGATCCCCGAGAAAAGTACCTCTGTAAGAGAAGTGCCCTGTCTTCCGGTCAGCCCTGGTTAATATACTGGCATGACGTGATATGATCTGGAATATTTCATTGGCACATCTAAATGCCAGTTCTGGGCTTTGCTATTCACTGCACTTCTCCCTCCCAGTCCTAATGCAGCTGTGAAGCAGCCAAACATGGTGGCCTTGAGCTCCAGCAGCAACTCACAATACCAGCACTGTTATCAACGTTCTTCTCCTGATAAGTCTGAACTGAAACACTGTAACTAAAATACTAAAAAGAAAATTAACTCTATCTTACTAAAACCAGGACACATGTTTCAGTAGTTTGCGAATGCAAAGGACTGGGAGGGAGGAAGTGTAGTAATTAGCAGAACCCAGAACTGGCATTTGGATATGCCAGTGAAATATTCCTTATAATAGTATGTCATGTTCAGTATGTTAACCATTGACTGGAAAGTGGGGGGATTCTCTCAGGGATTACTCAGGCTCACTCTTCTGGGATTGTGGTTTTGAGTTTGGGGTTCTTTTTTGCTTCTCTGGGATCACTATCAATGGGTGGTGAACAGTTGTACTGTGTATCGCTCATTTATATATATATAAAATTATAATTATAATTATTATTATAACTACTTATTTTTTTAAAACTCCAATTATTAAATTGTTCTTATGTCAGCCCACAAGTCTCTTTACCTTTACCTTTCCAATTCTATCATCTACTCTTAGCAAGTACATCTGCAAAGTCTCTCATGAACCTAGGATGCATCTTGTCAGGTCCCACAGACTTGTGTATGTTCAGGTTCCTCAGGTGAGCTTGAACCTGATCTTCTCTTACCTTACCTTGAAGCTCAGGGTCTTGGAGATGTGGGAAGAGCAATTGCTGGTGAAAACTGAGGCAAAGAAATTCCTGAGTACCTCAGCTTCTCCATGTCAATTGTCTCCTGTCTTGTTTATCAGAGTGGTACATTTTCTTTGATCTTCTTTTTCTGACCAATGTACCTATAGAAGCCATTCTTATTATTTTTCAAATCCCTTGCCAAATTCAGCTCCAACTGTGCCTTAACTTTCCCAATCCCATCTCTACACAACTGGGCAGTGTCCCTATATATCTTCCCAGGATACATGTCCCTGGTTCCACTGCTTGTGCATTTCTTACATTTTATTTTGTCCAGGAAGTCCTTACTCAGACATGCTGGTCTCCTGCCTTCTTTGCCTGATTTCTTACATGTAGGAATCAAGAGCTCCTGTACTCTTAAGAAAAATGTCCTCAAAGAGCTGCTCTGTTCTGCTCTTTTATCCCTGAAAGCATTAGAGGATTAGAACCTGCAAGTGTGATTTTATCTGAAATAAGAATGCATCATCAACATCCTCACATTTATCAAGCAGTCTAGTAAATACCAACCACAAGATTTCCTTTGTTAGCTTGTTCTCTAATTTTTACTCATAAGATCTCAACCTATTAAGGCAACCTCTCCTTCTTTACCTTTCCCTTGTGAACAGTTTATAGCCATCAACTGCAGCACTCCAGTCATGTGATTTGTCTCTCTAAGTTCCAGTGACAATGATTAGATCATAGCTTTCCAGCTGCCCAGTGGCTTCCAACTCCTGTATGTTACCAATGCTATGTGCATTGGTATAGAGACAATTCAGTTGGGCTACCGACTGTAACTTTTTAGAGGAACACACCATTGTTGAACACACCATCATTTCAGGCTCTGGTGGGTTGACCTTAGCTGAACACCAGTTGCTCACCAAATCATTATCTCAGTCCCCCTCCTCAGCAGGACAGGGGGGAGGAAATAAGATGGAAAAACTCTCAGGTCAAGGTAAAAATAGGGGAATTACTTACCAATTACTGTCACAGGCAAAACAGACTTCAGTTGGGGAACCTTAATTCAATTTATTGACAATTAATAGCAGAGTAGAATAGTGAGAAATAAAAACAAAACTAAAAACACCTTCCTGTCACTGCTCCTTCCTTCTCAAACTGAAATTCACCCATGACTCTTCTAAACTGTCCCCTTCATAAGCAGTGCACAGGGATGGGGAATGAGGGTTGTGGTCCATTCATAACAGTCTCTGCCCTTCCTTCTGATGTCGGGATCATTCAAATATCCCGATCCGATGTCGGGGAAAGGTTTCAATATGATCCCAAGAGCGAGATTAAGACACAAACGAGGTCAAATGCCACATTCCCGAAACACCATTTATTACCAAAAGAAAAAGAAATAAAGATGGTAGCGATAGGACAGAATGGAAAGAAAGATGGAAATCAAGCAAGGACTCCGGATAGGTCTTCCTTAAGTACCCCTTTGAGGGCTGTGGTTTCCATAGTAATGGCACATCTCTTTGTGCCCCCCAGCACTGGGGCAGGGACATGTCAGGGCAGAAGACCTCCTGCGGGCAGGGCATCTTCACAAGTCTGGGTTTCCAAAACCCAGTGGTCTTGTGAAAACAATCTTGCCAACGATCTTGCAAACAATCTTTGAGACAAGTCAATAGTGCAGTTCCTTACACCTCCTCACACTTTTCTCCTGCTCCAGTGTTGTGTCCCTCCCACTGAATGCAGTCCTTCACAAATTTCTCCAATGTGGGTCTTCCCCAGGGGCTGCAGTTCTTCAAGATAAGGGTACAGTCCTTCAAGAGTGGACTGCTCCAGTGTGAGTTCCCCATGGGCCACAGTTCCTGACAGAAAACCTGCTTCTGTGTGGGCTCTTATCCATGGACTTCAGCTCCTGACAGAAGCCTGCTCCAGCTTGGGCTCTACACAGGCTGCAGCTTCCTTCAGGACACATTCATTCATCTGCTATGGCGTGGAGTCCTCCACAGGCTTCAGGGTGGATAATCTGCTCCACAGTGGCCCACCATGGGCTGCAGGGGAAACTCTGCTCTGGCATGTGGAGCACCTCCTGTCCTTCCTTCTTCACTGGCCTTCATGTCTGCATAGTTGTTTCTCTCACATTTTTTTACTCTTCTCTCACAGCTGCTGTTGCACAGTGTTTTTTGCTGTGTTATGTTAACACAGAGGTACTACTGCCAGTGTTGCTGACTGGGTCAGCTTTGGTCAGCAGCAGGACTGTCTTGGAGCCAGTTGGAACTGGCTGACATACAAGAAGCTCCCAGTGTCTTCTCATAGAAGCCATTCATGCAGCTCCTCTCCAGCCCTGCTACCAAAACCTTGCAGTGAAAACCCAATACAGAGGATTTCTACAGGCGTTCCCCTCTTGGTGCCTGATGCATCAGCAGCCATTGGCTCTCCTCTGTTACTCAAAATTCCAGCTCTTCCCCGACTAAATGTAGTATAAAGTTCTCTTTATAGGTACCTTCAGGAACTTTTGCCCCTGTATGCACTCATCGACTATCTACCTTAGAAAGAGAACTCAGGCTGTAGGTTGAGGTTGAATCCTCAGCACCCCAACACATTCCTTGTGCAAAGGTTTTATCTGCATTGGAAAATGACTTTAGGAATAGAACTTCAACAAAGAAAGTGTCTTCTCAAAGTCTACAGGGTTTATATAGCTGAGTAAGAATTGGCTTGTCTTGCTGGCTCTTGAGCCATGACAGGATCTGTACAAATTTTGGTGCCTTGGGTGGTTCCCAATGTATTGGTGATAGATGAATGCCAGGATGGAGGCTTGTGACCTGGATTCCCTTTTCCCACTCTTTTCTAGCTCTTTTCAGACCACTTTTAGGCAATTACTTTTTTTTTTTTTTTTTTTTTTTTTTTTTTTTCAGTTGATTTATGTGTTTGCCAGAGGTCTGAAATCATCAACTTTTAGAAACTTTTCTGTGCTTTATATAGAATTTTGTGATCAAAGCTTACATGGCAGACTTCTCCCTGTGGTTCATCTGCTTTGTGTCAGTAGCCTTATGTTGGTTCCCTCCTTCTGTTTGTGGCTAAATTTTAAAAGGAAGTTTCAGACTTTTATGGTCGTGACTCAAAGTCATTCTTCAGTTACCAATTTAGCTACAGCTCACTTGGCTTTTTGAACTGCTTTAGCAACTGAGTGCTATTCTTCTTGAATGAACTAGAAAAGTATAAGCAGCAGGTAAAATATATAAAAAGCTGCATTCACATGGATTTTCTCACTGTTAAAATGATCATAGTTTTCCAGAGATGTACGCAGTATGTATTCTTCCTACCATCTCTTTGATATTTTTATGAAGTTCTCTTAATTACAGTTTTCTTTAAAATAATCATTTTACTATTATGTAGATAAAAAAAACATGTTCAAAATGCAGTTTCCCTCACTGTGTGATATTCTCATTATCAGGCTCTGTAGCAGTGGAACAGAATAACCTAAAACAGACTGAAAGTCTCTGAGGTCCTTCACCTGGCCTGATATTCTGTATCTACCCTGAGTAGGCTCCCAGTTGGGTGTGTTACCCTAATCCTCTCCTCTCTTTTTAGCAGTCATCCTGATTTTACAGTTTCAGGAGACATATTTTATCTGTATTTCTACAAAAAAACAAAAAACAAAAAACCAACAACCAAAATAATAAAAAAAAAACCCCTAACAAACAAACAAACAAACCCTGATGCGATAGTTTCATTGGGCTAGCCCTTGATAGGGGATAGGGGAAAAGATTAGGGGCAAGGATTAGGAGGCTTGTAGGTTGAGGTAAAAAGAGTTCAATAATAGAAATAAAAGAACATTTTTAAAAACCATAATATTAAAATAGTAGTGATACTGCTAACAGTAACAAAATATACAAATGAGTGATAACCCAGTGCAACTGCTCACCACCCACCGACAAAGCCCGGACCATTCTCAGATAACAATCCCAGAGGGGCAACAATCCCAAACTGAAACCACAATCTCAGAAGAGCAAGAGCCCAAGAAAAAGCCAGAGAGAATCACCCCCTTTCTGGTCAGCCCCAGATTATATACTAAACATGAAGGTATATGATATGGAATATTTCATTGGCACATCCAAATGCCAGTTTTGGGTTTTGGTATTCACTGCACTTCTCCCTCCCACTCCTAATGCAGCTGTGAGCAGCCAAACACAATGGCCTTGGGCTCCAGCAGCAACTAATAACACCAGTACTTTTGTCAATGTTCTTCTCATAACAAGTCTTACACTGAAATGAAAACACAGCTATTCTAACTACTGAGAAGAAAATTAACTCTATCCTAGCAAACCAGGACAACTGACAAAGTAACTTCACTATTTACTCAGATATGCAGTGTTGGGTGTTCATGGGAATACAATGTCTGTGCAGTGTTGTATATATGTACATGCATATATAGGTTTACTTATATGTGTACATGAAATAAGGACAGTTATATTTGTTTACTTATTAGTGTACGTATTATAATACCTCTATTCAGAAAATGAATGTCTCTGTTCCTGTTTACAGGGTTGGGGGTTTTTTTAAAGCATTAAATACAGGGTATCAAACTTAAAACAGAAGCCAAAAAATTTGATAAAAATTGAGAATGGAACCTGAAACTACCATAAAGAAAAAGAAAAAATTATCTACCAAGAATCTGATCAAACAGCCTGCGGAGGGTTGGCCCTGGCTGGATGCCAAATGCCCAACAAAGCCCGCTCTATCTCTCCCCATCCTCAACAGAAAAATAGGGAGAAAAATATAATGAAAGGCTCATGGGTTGAGACAAGGATGAAGAGAGATCACTCAGCAGTTACTGGCACAGGTGAAATAGACTCAAATTAGGGAAAAAAAACCCCACAATTTAATTTATTACCGATGAGATCAAAGGATAATGAGAAGTAAAACCAAATCTTAAAACATCTCCTCCCACCCTTCCCTTCTTCCCAGCCTTAATTTCTCCCCTGATTTCCATCTCCTCCTCCCCTCCAGCGGCGCAGGGGGACCGGGAATAGGGGTTGGGGTCAGTTCATCATGCATTGTTTCTGTGGATTCTTCATCCTCAGGAGGAGGACTCCTCCCCATGCACCAGCGAGGGGTCCCTCTCACAGGAGTTCCTCCATGAACTTCTCCAACGTGAGTCCTTCCCATGACTGACAGTTCTTCACGAACTGCTTTGGCATGGGTCCATTCCATGGTGTGCAGTCCTTCAGGAAGGGACTGCTCCAGTGCGGGTCCCCCACGGGGTCGCAAGTCCTGTCAGCAAACCTGCTCCAGCCTGGGCTCCTCTCTCCATGGGCTACAGGTCCTGACAGGAACCTGCTCCAGTGCGGGCTTCCCATGGGGTCACAGCCTCCTTCAGGCATCCACCTGCTCCGGCATGGGGTCCTCCACGGGCTACAGGTGGTCACCTGCTCCACCATGGACCCATGCAGGGGGGGCTGCAGGGGGACAGCCTGCCTCACCATGGTCTTCACCACAAGTTGCAGAGGAATCTCTGCTCTGGTGCCCAGAGCACCTCCTCTCCTTCCTTCTTCACTGACCTTGGTGTCTGCAGAGCTGTTTCTCTCACATCTTCTCACTCCTCTCTCAAGCTGCATCATGTACAGATTTTTTTTTTTTTTCTCTTCCCCTTTTTTTCTTAATTATGTTATCACAGAGGCATTACTGATGGCCTTGTCCTTGGCCTTGGCCAGCAGCAGGTCCGTCTTGGAGCCAGCTGGCATTGGCTGTGTTGGACATGGGGGAAGCTTCTGGCAGCTGCTCACAGAAGCCACCCACATGCCCCACCCCCCAACTACCAAAATCTTGCCACACAAACCCAATACATGACAGAGTATTAGCACAACATACACAGATGCAGCCCAAATGCCAGCTGCTTTTGAAAAATATGTTCTGTACCATAAGCCTAGTAACCAACTTAGCCCCAATACTGATCATAATTTCTTAATGTACCTAGTATGCAGTAAGTGATAACCATATCACAACTCTATACAATTAGCTGTTCATGGAGATTTAGAAATTCTCTTTATGACCATGGTATTGTCCTAAGGCTAATTTGTTTTCCTATACCTATAGATTTTTACTGTACATTGTCATCAAGATATGAGAAAGATTGATTTATTTCAGTCCTTCTCTTTGTCTTTTAACTGGGGCATCTTAATCTTTGATTTGAAGTGGCTGCCATATTAATTTAGCCTCCTTGTGCACTTAGTGGTCATGGACTCTCTGGCAGATGTTTATATAACTGAGTGTTTAGTATAATTTTAGGCCTGCCAGTAGAGCTTTCTCCCACCTGCTTCAAGGTAGACTAGGAAACAGCTCAGTCAGTAAATCTCCGAGGAGAGCAAGTAGCCCACAATGAAGGGAAGAGTAAACCAAAATGTGTAAAACTTCTGTGCTTTGCAGTTAATGTGGCAATGGGCATTTGCCCACACTTCAAGACCACCCTCTAGCTGAGTCTTGGAATGAGTAGAAGTCTTGTCAAATTTGCTAGCCCCAGACAGATGTTTCAGACTCCTGAGAGTAGACACTGATGCTTAGGCCCATGAATTGTTCCTACTGCTAAGACTTTGAGGAAGTAGGAATCTCCGTTAGTTCAGTGATCATAGAGCTGGTGCAAAAACTTAGGAAAAGGCATAGCAATTACATAATGCATGTGTGCTTCCTAATAAAAAAGCCCAAACCAACCAAACAACTTTCCCCCCCTACCCCCAAACTAACTACCCCCTCCACTCTCAAGAAAACTTCAACCAGACATTAAAAAAAAAAATAGGACATACAGAACATTTCTTAACTGAAACTTGAGTTTATAGGATTTTGTTTAGCAATTATGAGCTTACATGCAGATTTATTCCTTGGGCAATCTCAGAGGACATACCTTCCCATGACATCTTCCACTTTTTGTAGTTTGGAGAAAAAGAGGCTGAGGGGTGAGCTCATTCCTCTCTACAGCTTCCTGAGGAAGGGAAGTGTAGAGAGAGGTACTGATCTCCCCAGTATCCACTGATAAGACGTGTGGGAATGGTTCAATGCTACATCAGAAGAGGTTCAGACTTTTAAAATGTCTGATATGATATTCAAAGTTTGCTGTTGAACTATGTCAGAGAGCAATTTCTCCTGGAAAATAAAAGATAGACATCTTCATCCTCGCTAAATAAACCATTTCAGGAGAGCAGAGTCAGCTTGTTTCATATTAAGTATGACACATGAAAAGGACTAAAGACCTTTACCAAATCCACAATTTAGTCTAGAGGTAATATAGGTAAGAACAGCAGAGGAGGGAGAAGTTACTAACTCAGGCAGCAGGTCCCAGAGCAACCATACTCCATTCTCTGACTATGCTTGGGAGTCTAGCTGGTGAGATTTCAGACACCCCAAAGCTGCTCTAACCTACACCAGACCACTGCTCCCAAGGAGTTTGGAGTACAGAGAAGCAAAGATGGCTTGGAGCTGCTTTCTGCACAATCCACTTCAGCTGTACTGGCATATACTTCATATCTCTGTGATCTAGTAGGTGACTTTTATAGTAGCGGCAATAAAAATAGTAACAGTTTTTTCTCCTCATGTAGGACTGCAGCTGAAGAGGAATAAAATGTCATTTGCAGTGTTGGGTTTGAAATCAAGCAGGTGTTACTGGAGAATACTATTATAACATTTTATTATAAAATATTTTAAATGTCATGGCTACTAAAAAATTGTGGTATGATAGTGTATGTAAATTTTTGATTGGGGAAGGGAGATTGCACAACATTTTTTAGCATTAATCATGGAATCCTAATGATTTTTACACCATCATGGACCTAGAGAGCTAAATAAAATTTGACTATTTTACTTTCCTTAGTTCAAGTTACTAGATTTAAAATATGGTTCCTGCAGAGAAATCTTACTTACAGTTGATTAATTCATCTGACAGACAAATTATGGTTGCTGTTTTTTTCCAGCAAAACACACAATATCTTATCCAGGAATATAAGTTTATGCTATTTTTCTCCTAATAATATTTGTGTGTGTGTGTAGAAAAAAAAATCTATACATTTATTACACATACAAAAATGTATTTTGTTCTTATTTCCAGTTTGTTGTGAACTGCCTTGGATATACAGAAATTCTGATTCAACCATCTCCTATAAGGAAGAGTTGTTTTGTAAAATAATCACATAATTGCAGCTCTCAACATTTTATCTTTAAATGTCTTTTTCTGAAAGGAAAAAACACAGTTAGGTATAATGAAAGAAACCTATGATTAAACTTTGTCACATGCTTTCTATTTTATATGGCAAGATAGTAAACTCTTTCCAAACGAATAAAGAGAAAAATTCAATGTTTTGACCATTATCCAGGATTTTGTCTGTATTATAATTATACAAGATTGTAGGCTGTTTCATGGTACAGTTTCTCTGGTGCACCTGTAGATTGCATGCTTGCAAAATTGCTTGGAATTTCCTGTCATTATGTCATTAATTTTTGTGGAATATTGAAGGTGCTTTATTTTATTTAATCTCAAATGTGGGAGGGAAAAATAAATTCTATTATTTGTTCTAGTAATTCTTTTGCTTCTTGTGTGTGTATGGCAATGCACACAAGAAAGGTAGGTTTTTTTGTTTTAACTATGTCTTATTGGTTTAAAGATTTTTGTTTATAGAATTCCTGAAATCTACTTATTATGTAGATCAAATTACTTGCTATCATAAAGATACACACTTTAAAATCTTTTAACTTTTAATTTGGAGAAATAATGAACTATGATTATATAATTTGATTATAAAATACATTAGCTGTGGCAGTTAGGTGATACTGCATTGATTTCAGTGGGAATATTGATTTATATCAGCAAGGATTAGGCTCACAATCTACTCATTTTTTTTACTAGTCCTGGAAAAAACAGCTCTAGAGGACAATTTGAAATCCTGAAGACTAACATTCCTTGGCAACAGGAACGCCTGGAGCCTGGGCTAGAGAACCATAACTGTGAGAATGATAAACTCCCTACTAGCCCCAAACTTGTACAGGATTTGCTGCTCCAGCTGGATCCCTATAAGTCAATGGGGCCTGAAGGGATCCACACAAGGGTTCTTAAAGAGCTGGCAGATGTCATAGCGAGTCTTCTCTCAATGATCTTTCAACACTTTTGGGAATCTGGAGAGGTCCGAGTTGACTGGAAGCTGGCAAATGTTGTCCCAGTCTTCAAGAAGGGCAGCAGTAACTATAGGCCTGTAAGTCTCACTTCTGTGCCTGGCAAAATGATGGAGAAGATTATTCTGGGAGTTATTGAAAAACACCTGGAAGACAACATAGTTATCGGTTCCAGCCAACATGGGTTCATGAGAGGAAGGTTCCTTGCGAGCTGGTCAAGGGAGGTGATCATCCCAAACTACTCTGCACTGGTGTGGCCTCACCTTGAGTACTGTGTGCCGTTTTGGGTGCCACAGTATAAAAAAGGATATAAAACTACTCAAATGTGTCCAGAGGAGGGTCACAAAACTGGTTTAGAGGGGAAGCCGTATGAGGAGAGGCTGAAGTCGCTTGAATTATTCAGCCTGGAGAAGAGGAGACTGAGGGGAGATCTCATCACAGTCCATAACTTCCTCACAAGGGGAAGAGGAGGGGCAGACACTGATCTCATCTCTCTGGTGACCAATGATAGGACCAGGGCAAATGGCAGAAAGATGCCATTGGACATTAGGAAAAGGTTCTTAATCCAGAGGGTGGTGGAGCACTGGAACAGGCTCCCCAGGGGGCAGTCATGGCACCAAGCCTGAGAGTATTCAAGAAGCATTTGGACAATGCCCTCAGACACATGGTCTGAATCTTGCAACTGTCCTGTGCTACGGCAAGAGTTGGATTTGATGAATCTTGTGAGTCCTTTCCAACTCACAATATTCTATGGTTCTATGATTCTATAACATATATTTTGATCACAGAATCACAGAATGTTAGGGATTGGAAGGGACCTCGAAAGATCATCTAGTCCAATCCCCCTGCCGGAGCAGGAACACCTAGATGAGATCACACAGGAAGGCGTCCAGGCGGGTCTTGAATGTGCCCAGAGAAGGAGACTCCACAAGCTCCCTGGGAAGCCTGTTCCAGTGCTCTGTTACCCTCACAGTAAAGAAGTTTCTTCTGAAGTTTAAGCGGAACCTCCTGTGTTCCACCTTACACCCATTACACCTTGTCCTACCATTGGACATCACTGAGAAGAGTCTGGCTCCATCCTCCTGACACTCACCCTTCATATATTTATAAACATTAATAAGGTCCCCCCTCAGCCTCCTCTTCTCCAAGCTAAAGAGGCCCAGCTCCCTCAGCCTTTCCTCATAAGGGAGATGCTCCACTCCCTTAATCATCTTGGTGGCTCTGTGCTGGACTCTCTCAAGCAGTTCCCTGTCCTTCTTGAACTGTGGGGCCCAGAACTGGACACAACATTCCAGATTCAGCCTCACCAGGGCAGAGTAGAGTGGGAGGAGAACCTCTCTTGACCTACTAACCACACCCCTTTTAATGCACCCTAGGATGCCATTGGCCTTCCTGGCCACAAGGGCACAGTGCTGGCTCATGGTCATCCTGCTGTCCACCAGGACTCCCAGATCTCTTTCTCCTACACTGTTCTCTATCAGATCTTCTCCCAACCTATACTGGAACCTGGGGTTGTTCCTTCCCAGGAACCAAATGGCTATAAGCACATTTTTAAAATTACCTTTAACTAAAGCTTAGCATTCTAATTTGATTCAAGAAAGTATTATTCTTTGATACTAGTCAATAGTATCAAAGCATAGTCAATAGTATCTTCAATAGGAGCCTTAGTTCATAACAAACATTTCCCCAGAAAAGTCATGTACATTTTCTTTCCAAATGATAGTGCAGTTATAAGACTACTTCACTGAAATGCCTACAAGAAAATTTAATTAGTCAGTTAAATGAAACTGTCAGAAATTTAGGAAACATTTTTTTAGAAAATTATAGCCTTAGGTATTTCTTAGTTTGCTTTGTGTTACTTCAACTGCAAGACCTGTTTATTATCTATTTGTTCACCATGGATGAGGGTCGCTTAACATTTGCTTTTATCTTCTTGTTGTCTGTCTGTTTTCCAGCTGTTTGAATTTTAATAAGAAAGAAAGTGGAGGGATTCAGAAAAAAAGGAAAAAGCAAGTGACATTTAGGAGTTCCATAATAATTCTGTTCTTGCCAGCAACAGAATGAAGATGTTTCTGTTTTGAATTGTGATTATGGAAATGAATGCTACAGGCAAAATTAATAGGTGCAAAATTATGGTAATTATAGCCATGGTAACCAAATTTCCTTGTGCATTAGAAAGTAAAGGGCTATGATACAGTACCATAGGTCAGGCATGGTATCATTGACTCACAGCATATCTACTCACAATAACACTTTTATGGAGAATTTTTAAGTGGTCTATTAAAACAGAAAAATGTTTCAGCATTAACAAATGACACCTGAAAAGAAAGAGGGAACGGGGAAGTAAAAAAGTGTTAGGCAGGGCTGCTGAAATGCTCTAAGTACTTATTAAAATGTATGTAGCCTTTCACCTACATTGCAGAGTTACTAACTTGAAACTTGCAAACCTTTTTTTGCTTTTGAAGCTGTACGTTGAGAAAGTACTGAGTAATCACAGCATAGAAACCATGTTAACTTGATTAGAACATTGAAAGGTACAATTAACACAGAAATAGAATGATTCAAGCATTACTTCCAGAAGTACTATAGTGTTTACCTACACTACTTTAAGAAAAATTATTGAAAATATATATGCTTCCTGATATCTATGTATCAAAAGAGACAAATGGAGAGAGAACACAAAGGTTTAGCAATGGATTTGTTGAGATGTTTAAAATATACCAGATTCTTATTCTTTTTTTCCTACTTATTATTTGTAGTAGACCCAGAATAGTCCATGTTGCCTATTCTATGGAAAGAAAAGAAGGAACTTAAAAAATTTGTTTGGTTCGTTCTCAGAGCCATCAGGGCTAAAACAATGTCACATTGTCACACAAATATGCACTCATGAAGAGATCCACATGAACGCAGAATCACTAGTATCACTAGGAAGGCATGGTCTTTTCAATCACACTTTACCTCACACAGTCCAGCCAGCTACAGCTTGGAATTTACTCTAGACATGGGTGTGAGTCTGAGTACAGAGACATGCAAATGTTGCAGAATGGAAAATTGCTTTCACTGTATTTAATCCTTGCAATTCTCCTCATCAGAGTTATCTGAGCAATCCATGAGTCCAGTCTGTCACTGACATATAAAAGTTTCCTAATAGTAAGCAGTTCACCAAATTAATAAATATCGAGTTTGCATCTCATTTCCAGGACATTATCTCTGTTAATGAACTTAGATACTTTTTATACAGATATTTTGTTTAAGGCAAACACATATAATTTTTGTTCTCATGCAATCACGTTACCCTCAGAAGACTCCTACACAGCCCATACATCCAAGAATGCTTCCAACCCCAAGTCTGTAATTTTTCTGTCTGGAGAGTAACACTGATCAGTTCCTTTGATTTTATATCTTTGGTTGCCAACAATCCTGCATTAAAATTAATGTTAAATGTTAAAAAATGTTAAATCTTTGAAAGCTGCTTCTATGCCAAATTAGATTAGTTTCTGGAGATAAAGAAATAAGGCATAATTTCCAACTTGACACAAGACAAAGTAGCTGTCATTTCTTAATAGAAATTACTTTTAGGTTATATCTCATCTAAAGGAGGCAGTCTTTGGCTATGTCTACATTAGCAAGTAACACTGCAAATTAATCTGTAGTGCAAAGCAGGCTGATGCTGAGGACCTGACATCTACAGTGTATGTGTCTTAATGATTTTACTTTTGACTGTTTCTAGATTGATACCATATTCTGAACTTTCATCAGCAGAGACAGTGTAACTTCTGCTTGCCTTTAATACCAACAGAATCCAGTGTTCAAACCAAGATCTCACCATGTGATGTATTCCAAAAACAAGTAATGGGGATGATTCATTTCAAAACCTGCTTATAAACAGAATACCAATGTAGATGCTCCATTTACACCTTAGATGATATAATAAAATCACATTAAAAAACCCCCCAAAACCCATAAAAACCCCCAAACCACCAAATAACCAATTGCCTATTCCGAGGCTCATATCATACACAATAAATCACTTATTGGACAAATAAGATATGGGTTTAGAACTATGCTAAGAAATTTTTATCTAAGCAGCATGATACTTTCCCCGCCCCCTCCCCCCCCCCCCCCCCCCCCCCCCACTATATTCTGGAAAGCAGAAGGAGAAAACATACTGCCTGTGAGTATTTGCATATTAGATGCTTTGTACTATCTACAGTTAGATTTAGGTAACATTCTTTACATAAGTGCAGAAAGTTTGTTTGCAATATATAGCTTTAAGGATTCTATATTTCCAAATAATTTTCCTATTTTCCTTTGTACTGTGCAGTAACATTTTCCAGAAAATAACATAATTCTAAGATGTCTTCTTCAAATGAAATAGCCTGTTATTTTCTTTTCCATTGGGAATATTTCAGAAAAATAGTTTATTTTTTACATCTGACTAATAGTATTACACTCATTACAAAAACAACAATGGCCACCTGAGGAACTAAAGTTAAGTGAATAATTGACAAATTAAACTCTCCTTTTCAGTGAACAACAAGCCCTTGAGCAAATTGTAAGTAAAATATATCTCTGTGAATAACTCCAGATTTGTAAACTATAAACCATTTACTGGACAATTATTTTTTTGTGTGTAAAACATTCGGCCTTAATAGGTCCTTCTGATAAGCTACATGGATCACATGGTACTATATTTTTCTACAGATGTACTTCCAAGATTATATTTTCTGGAGTAGTACTTGCCTTTCTTAGATCAAAACCTGTTTCCCTTTAAGAAATTTTAGGATTCATTTAAAACATGTTGCCCTATGAAAACTCTCATCAGTGATTATTCATTGTGACAATGTGCAGGAAAAAGAAAGATGAAAAAATATTTTCTAAATGGTAGGTGACAATGCAGTCATAGAGTCACAGAATGATAGGGATTGGAAGGGACTTCAGGAGATCACTGAGTCCAAACCCCCTGCTAAAACAGGTTCCCTACAGCAGGCTGCAAAAGAAAGCATACAGGAAGGTTTTGAACATCTCCAAAGAAGTTCACAGCCTCTCTGGAAAGCTTATTCCAGTGCTCTGTCACCCTTACAGTAAAGACGTTTTTCCTTAAGTTTGCATGGAACTTTCAGTGTTCCAGTTATTGCCCATTGCCCCTTGTCCTGTCACTGGGCACCACCAAATAAAAGCCTGGTCCCATCCTTTTGGCCCCCACGCTTCAGGTATTTATAGACATTGATAAGATCCCCTCTCAGTCTTCTCCAGGCTGAAGAGTCCCAGCTCTCTCAGCCTTTCCTCATATGAGAGATGCTTCAGGCCCCTCATCATCTTTATGGCCCCTCTGCTGGACTGTCTCTAGAAGATCCATGTCTTGAACTGAGGAGCCCAGAACTGGACACAATATTCCAGATTTGGCCTCAGCAGGACAGAATAGATGGGGAAAAGAACCTCCCTCGACCTGCTGGCCATACTCTTTTTAATACACCCCAGGATACTGTTGGCCTTCCTGGCCACAAGGGCACTCTGTTGGCTCATGGCCAGCCTGCTGTCCACCAGAACACCCAGGTCCTTTTCCACAGAACTTCTCTCCAACAGTCCAGGCCTTAACCTGTACTGATGCACGTGGTTATTCCTCCCCGGGTGAAGGACTCTGCACTTGTTCTTGTTGAACATCATCAGGTTCCTTTCTGCCCAGCTCTCCAGCATGTCCAGGTTTCATTGAATGGCAGCACAGACTTCTGGTGTGTCAGCCACTTCTCCCAGCTTCATATCATCGGCAAACCTGCTGAAGTTGGACTCTATCCCTACATCCAAGTCATTGATGAAGATGTTAAACAAGACTGTACCCAGTACCGACCACTGGGGAACACCGCTAGTTACAGGCCTCCAACCATATTCTGTGCCACTGATCACAACCCTCTGAGCTCTGCCAGTCAGCCAGTTCCCAATCCACCTCACCACCACACATTAATCCCATACCTTCTAAGCTTTGCTACAAGGATATTGTGGGGGACAGTATTGAAAGCCTTGCTGAAATCAAGGTAGACAACATCCACTGCTCTCCCCTCATTTACCCAGCTGATGATGACATCATAGAAGGCTACCAGATTGGTCAAGCATGATTTCCCCTTAGTGAAACCATGTTGACTACTCCTGGTAACCTCTTTTTCTTCCAAATGCTTAGAGATGCTATCAAGAATAAGTTGCTCCATCAGCTTCCCAGGGATGGAGGTGAGGCTGACTGTCCTGTAGCTGCCTGGATCTTTCTTCTTCCCCTTTTTGAAGACTGGAGTGACAGTGGAGTGACAGTCTTCAGGCACCTCTCCCATTCTCAAGACCTTTCAAAGAAGACAGAGAGTGGTTTAGCAATCAATTCCACCAGCTCCTTTGGCACTTGTGGGTGCATCCTATCAGGGCCCATGGGTTTGTACGTATCAGTTTTGTTTAGAATATCAGCTCCTCCTCAGCCAAGGGGAATTCTTCCTCTCTTCAGACACTCTCTTCCCTCTAGTGTCTGTGCTTCCTGAGGGGCACTTTTAGCTATAAGACTGAAGGTAAGAAGGGATTTAGTATCTCCACCTTCTCAGCATCTCCTGAAACCAGGGCACCTGCCTCATTCAACAGCAGGCCCACATTTTCCCTAGTCTTCTTTTTCATGTTGACTTACTCAAAAAAGCCTTTTTTGTTGTCCTTTATCTCCTTTGCCAGATTTAGTTCCAAGTGGGCCTTATCCTTCCTAGTTGCATCCCTGCAGGCCCTGACCACATTCCTATACTCCTCCCAGGTGACTAGACTCTTTTTCCACATTTCACAGACTTTTTTTTTTGAGTATTTCTGTGAGCTCCTTGCTCATCCACACAGGTTTCCTGCCACTCTTGCCCGATTTCTTTCTCCTAGGGATGCACTGGTCTTGGGCTTGGAGGAAGTGGTACTTGAATGTTAACCAACTCTCTTGGGCTCCCTTACCTTCCAATGCTCTAGCCCATGGGATACATCCTTGAAGAGGTCAAAGTTGGCTCTCCTGAACTCCAGGGTTGCAACCTTACTTATTAGCTTGCATTTTCCATATGAGATCCTGAACACCATCTCATGGTTTCTGCAACCCAGCCTGCCCCCAGCCAGCCCTTCCTTGTTAGTAAGAACAAGGTTCAAAACCACACCTCTCATCTGCATGTCTTCCACCACCTGTGTCAGGAAGTTATACTCTACATATTACAGGAATCTCTTGGACCATGTGTGCCTGGCCATGTTATTTTTCCAACAAATATCAGGGTGACTGAAGTCCCCCATGAGAACCAGGGCCTGTGATCAAGCTGACTGGCAAAAGCCTCATCAACCTCCTCATCCTTATCAGATGGCATATAGTAAACACCCACAACAATATCACCTGTGTTAGCCTGCCTCTTAATTCTTAACCATAAGCTCTCCACTGGTTCATCATCCATCTCCAGGTGGAGCTGGATACATTCCAGTTGCTCTCTCACATAAAGGGCAACTCTGCCACTCCACCTTGCTGGCCTGTCTTTGCAGTCTTCTCTGTGTATACTTTGTGTAGTGTTGAGGTACTTTGCAACTGGCATTTACTATCTTCATAATTTTTATCTCAACTCTGCTTTTGAAAGGAAGGTTGTTAATATTTTCCTTGATTTTCAAATGGAAAAATTAATTATTAAAGGATTTTATGATAACCAGAATAGCCAGTGTTTCATTCAAGCCTGTATGGACCCACCTGGGAACATCAAGTTTGACTTTTATTTTTTTGAGTTTAGTTTCAGTTATTCTCCTAGCTTTACCAAAAGACAGTCTAAAATGTGTTCTTTGCCAAAGATCTATGAAAGCAAAATCGAAGAAGCTGGTGATATCACCATCTCAGTATAGAATTGTGTGAAAATCTTCCAGTGACTCTCTCATCAATTTGTGCCAAGTAATAGATTTTTTTTCTTTGTTGTAATTTTTTTTTTTTTTCCTGGGAAGATGGGGTGAGACATAGTACAGTGTACTTGCAGAACTGCTAGACAGTTTAAGAAAACAAAATATATAAGTTATTTTAAAATAGTGTGCTGAACATTGATAAGAGTATTTAATACAGATAATTAATACTTGCTTACAGAAAGCAGAACTAAATGGTTCTGGCTTCCTAAGTGGCATACTACTTTCTACTTTAGACATCTTGTGATATCTTTGTTTGCTTCAGTAGGCAGATATTCTCTGAACCAGACTTCTATCTCATCAGAGAGTATCTGTCAGTAAGTGATTTTTTTCTGCTAATACATGACAGATTCCTGTAAGAATTGCTGTGTTGTCGTTCATCAGCATTTTGTTGAGATAGGTTTTACTAAACAGAACCTAAGATATGCTGCTCCCTTAAAATCTCCTTCCAGTCACCCCATTTGCCTCCATTCAAAGACTGAAAGGCAGGCTGAATGATTAGTGGTGATTAATGCCATTATCAAGAAGGACGACCTACCCATATGATTTTTCTTTTGTAGATTATGTATAGTGATGACATGCAGTGACAGGGATTTTCTTTTGCTGGAAAATAAATAGCATAGGGAAACATAAACATCTAAAGGAAATACCGTGTGTATATTTCCTTCCTTAATCTTGGCATTTCCCTCAGCCTCAGTACAGATATTCATTATTACCTCCTATTCCCTCTGAGAACCAGTTAGACCTTACTTGCTGCAGACTCCATCAGTGTCTGTTACACATCTCTGTGGGGCTGACCTCTCCACAGTTCATTTTTGTTCAGTGTTGATGTGGATGAGTCTCTTTGTCTTTTTAAAACTAGTCTTCAGTTTTGCTATAACTGACAGGTTTCTTTAATAACACCTTTGGTAACCATAGTAAAAGGTCTGTTGTAAGCACACATAAGATTTTCCACCACATGCAATATTAACCTTCTATCTTAATTATGTACATTAAAATTACCTTTATTAATGACTCCCAAAATGGCAGCTAGAAGAATTTGAAACATTCACAGCAGATACTAATACTGTCTTCTTCTTTTTCCTTTTTTTCTACTGTCCACCACTTGCTTTCCTTTTGCCTGCAATAATATAATTGATGAATAATAATGAGTTGACTGTACATGAAAGGCAACAAACACTGAGGGGAATATTTTCAGTTAAGTGCTTGGTACAAAGGAGTTCCCAAGAGCTAGTCAGGGACTTAATTTCTTATTGAAAACTTAATGTGGACTTACTATTTTTTATTCCATTAAAACACATTTTATTTTGTCAGAGTCTATACTAACAAGTGGGATGTGATAGCACTCAGGAGAATAGTCTTATTTGTGTTGTTCACACCATTTCTGATTAAAATAGCTTCTCTCGGTGATTTGTAAAATCAACCTGTTTCCTCCAAAAAGTTGCACTTTTATAAGTTTTGAACCTGAAGCTATTTGCCAATAATCATTTGATGGGCAAGATAACTTTCAAAAGTCTATGGCCTTTTGGTCACTGTACTTCTTCCTGTTTGCCTTTTTAGGGCCCACCCATTCTTTTTGGCTTCAGCTGTATCTCTCTTCCCCTATCCATTTTATGGCATAAATGTGGTCACCACTGCTGCAATATACACAAATTGTTACAAAAATGAACTTCTGCAAGGTGGAAACTGCTACTTGTTTTTCTTTTAGAAATGTAGACCCAAATCACAAAGAAGCAGCTTTGTGAGTTGTCCCTAGATACAAAAGAAGTCTGTAGTGATGAAGAGATGTGAAGATATCTTTCTTGTGCTTTGACTGATTGTTGACTTGATGGATTTTTTTCTTTATAAACCCTTGCTGATTTATACTGTAATGAGACCCTGTGATCCTCAAGGTGGAGCTGAGTTCTTTCCTTTTTTTTTTTTTTTTTCTTTTGGAAGTAAATACATCAGAGAAAAGACTCCTGTTTCTAAATCTCTGATTGTTTTGAATGATTTAATACTAAATCAAAATAGAATAACTTCGAAAGACAGCAAACCTCTAAGTGCTGCCTTGAAACAACCTGAACAGGAGGCTTGAAAAGAAGCTCCATGTCCTCTGTCTGCTCTGTCCTTGGAGGACTTGTCCTTCCCTCTGGTTCTGCTATGCAGTGTGACATCTTTTGGTGGTTTCCTGGTTGACATCTACCCAGTCCACTCTGGGTCCCTAGGAAAGTTGTGGTTTTTTTCTGTCATACCTTAGATTGACAAGCAGCTCAGATTCCTGCTACAGGAATGTCATACACTCATATGAGACATCTGAGCATTGTCTTTCTCCAGAGCTGCTTTTTTTCTGTTTATGTTCAGCTGGTGAGAGGCAAGGGATTTATCTCAATCCTACAACACCAGATGTTTCTCAGTGCTCAGCCAGGACAAGGTCAAAAGATGTTTGTGCTTCCTGGCCACCCACTTCTTAACAGAATAAATGTGTCACAGTAACTACACAGTAAAATGTGAGCGAACAAACCAAACTTCTCCACAATTCAAATAAAATTCCAAACCAAACATCTCTACAATAAGTAGTCCTGAGTGTTAATAATTTGCCATCAAATCAAGATCAAGCATAAAAATTGAATTGAACCTTTTTTCCTTAATGGCATTTGTTCTGGCACCTGCCTATAAACTCACAATATCCTTCATATGTCACTCTTGTTAAGAGGCTCCTAATAGACATTAGTTTTCATCAGTAATGCTGAGACAATTAATCAAATCCAATTTTTTCAAGGCAAGACAGTCGAATGCACTGCTTTCTAAACCCTTTCCTTCTCCGATCCAACTGGTAAAATAACATTGACATGAACAGTTTCTTAGCTAAAACATGGAAACGTTCCAATTGCTTAATATCCTCCAATGGAACTGTGAAAACACATACAAAATTAGCTGCAGTTAATTTTGTTCCCTGAAATTAGGTCCACAAAAATACTGGCTTAATTTTTTGCAAAGTTTTCAAAGCATTTTTGATCATTTGAAAACTTTTCCAGGTGCCTATTGACTAGATACTTTGAGAGTTCTGTAATGGAAAAGCTCTTCTGAGAGGTTATAAAGTATTTTTTCTTCTATTTTTGATAGATTAGATTGAGCCTAATGTTGGCAAGCCTATTAACATACTATTGGAGGTTCCAGGTGAGAACATGGTTCTGTCATACCACATACTGTGCACACATAATGACTAATGCATAGATTTTGTCTTGAACAGATATATTTGAGACATTCCTTTGATAAGAGAATTCATGCCAATGAAACCATGGCAGAGCTCTGTTTCTAAGCCATAATTAATCCAGTGTGTAAAAATGACAGTGGTACTACTACATAAATGCCAGACTAATTCTCTTCTTCTAGATAATTTCTTTTTACAGAAATGTAATTTCACAGATTTAAACAAATATATTCCTGATTTGCAGTGTGTTAAGCAAGAAGGGAATCTGACTCATTATTTATTTTACCTCTTTCCTGCTTGAGAACAGATTGTTCATGTTGACAGGCACCTAAATAGTTACTAAAGGAGCACAGGGTGAATTATATAATAGCTTCTCTTGATGTAAGCCAAATATCTCTGTGGATAGAAGAAGCAAGTGTCATTAAACAAACATAAAGGTTGTTCTGGACTGAACACAAAGAATTTAATTTGAGGTAGCAAATTAAAGTATAACAATGAATATTGCCTGTGCCAAGAGGCAAGAAAGAATTGCAATTAAGAATTCACCCTATTATTAACCTCTAGTTATTTTTGGCATAATTTAAACAAATGACTAGGATTTTTAATTGGGAAGTAGAGAGCTTGTGCCACTTTCATAATTTTCTTGTTACTCTGTCAGCAAAGAAATAAAGTTTTATATCAGCCAATAAAACACCATTGTTACTGACAGGATCCAAACACTTAGATGTACAAATTTAGAATACATCACACATATTGATGAATTTATTCATTATTATTCTGTTTAGTCTAAACTTTTTGCACATGAGAAACTAAGACAAGAGATCTGATAAAACTTTCTTTAATGAAAAATAAGAGAAACAAACTGCCATTTAGCTGTGAGCTAGGACTGTAAAATAAATTGAAAATCAGATTTTAGGCTATCTTTCAGGCAAATATTGAACAGTTTTGCAAAAGATGATCTTTTTTTGTGAATGTGTTTATTCTTGGGGGAAAAAAAGCTACAAGCTAAGAGCATTTTGATTTAAAAAAAAATTGAAAAATAAAGAAGCATAATCTGTTTCTGCAGTACATGAAAATGATATGCAGAGACAACTATCTCACTGTGGAGTCATATGTCATAGCACCATCACTATGGTATCAGTCTTGCCTTCCGATATGAACTCTGATTATGACTTAATATAAAGTAAGGTATATTTTTTTGTGCTTATAACATAAATTTCTTAGTTCACACAGTCCAGGTTTTGCCTTCTGGATAGGCCCTTTTAAAAAACATTGTTCTCCATACAATGTTAATGACTGAAATTCAATTTCTATTTTAGAGCTGAGTGAAAAAAAGCTAAATAAGTGTGGAATAGATCTCTGATAAAGTCTTTAGGTTGCTTGGATATTTATCCATAAAATTTGTGGATATGATAGCTCTTTATCCTATTTGTGCAGCTAGTCAAGCAACTATCTTTTCTGGGGAAACCATCCCAAGTTTAATGTAGTGGAAAGCCCACTCATCTCTTCCTAGTTCCTCCCTTATGGTTGCAGATTAACAGACTAACTTGAAAAGTATAAATATGCCAATTATGAAACAACTGACAGATTTTCTAGGGCTGCATTTGGAATCAACTTTTTGATGTCTCATTTAGTGTGATCTTTTAAAATTATTATTAGTCTTCATACTTACTGTGCAGTTACTGTATTTTCTGCCTTGTTATACTTTCCATCTCATATTGTCAGATCTCTCTTTCTGAAGTTTTTCAGAAGAAAAGAAAGCATAGAAATCAGTGTCTCCTTCAAGGCCATTAAATCTAATCATTATTAGAATAGCATGAAGTTGCCATAGTATCTTTAGATTTGAATCATTAAAGTCCAGTATTTGCTGCTTCCTTTCTACCAGCCACTCACTCTCCAGGCCACGCTTTACCTTTGAGATCACACTGCTTCTACTGTGGAACAATACCGTCTCCGATCTCCTCTTCATTTTTTAAAGCCCTATTAAATACTTTGTTATGTTTACTGTACATAATTTAGGGTCCAGTAACAACTCTCAGTGTTTTAACCGAGATTTTTATAAATTGTTACCCAAATCTTCTTTTGAAAATTCATAAAAGGAAATTATTGAGAATTCTGAGTCAAGGACTTATAACTAAAATTAGTTTATTCTAGTGCTGGTAAACTGTAAAGAGAACACTAGAATAGGAGAGTAAGACTGTGTCAGGTCCCAATGTCAAAGAGCCAAAGATATCGGATATAGTAAAAAAGTGAACTCTTAGTATTGTCCTTTAATTTTCTCATCAGAATCCTACAGTTTAATCTTCTGTTAAATTAGCAGTGGCTGCCAGAAGATGCTCGGATATTGTGGTAGTAAAGGTGCTACAGCTGTGCAAGCAAAGTTGAGAGTTCAGGCTGATTTTGTTTAGGTGTTTATAAAATAAGAATGTTTATGAAGAATAATTAGGAGGAGCAGGTGAAGTGTCTTACAGCACTGAGGAAGACATTCTCACTGTGAAGAAGTCATTTGAAAAGAGATGTTGAGATGTGAGTGGGAGAAAGATTTGAAATTACTTTATTTGAAGTAAAGTAACTTCAAGTCAGGTCAAATGAAGATGTAAAATGCAGTATAAAAGATAGCCTTTTCACCTCAAGATGAAAAAATCAGTTTGATGTGCATAATAAGAAGTGACAAGAGGAATGAAACAAGATAAGGTGGGTGAAGAATTCACTAATACAGAGAACTCAGTGAAATAATTTTAGGAGAACTTCAGAGGCAGAGGAGCAAATCTAAATATTCCAGTTTGAGTGAATCAATTTGTATAAGATACTAAAAGTTCAAATATGCTTTAAAGTATGCAATGTAATAATAATAATAATAAAAAATATTAGCAGTTTTGACACAGTGTCAGAAATACAGATCTGAGAAAGATGTGCACAGGTCTTCCACCATTAACTTGATAGAATTTTCTGTTATTAAGCAGAAGTGTAGAGAATGGAGAAGCTTTTGAGAAGACAAGAGCAGCCCTGATGTGCCTCTCTGTCCAGTTACAGCTGCATGTCAGAAAATCAAAAGAGAAGTTGAAGATTGCAAGAGCTAAATCAGAAATGAAGTGAGAGATTTAAAAGTTGTCAATGTAGAAATGGCACTTTCTTTCAAAAGTAGTGATTGTTTAGAAAAAGAAAATCAGCATCTATCACCCATATTTTTATTTTTTAATTTATTTTTTCATATTTTTTTTTTCTCAAATTCAGTATTTTTCTTCTTCTGTATTGGCCCTCCTTTCAGGCTACATTATTATGCAACAGATAGTCATGAGGTTCAGGCTTCAGCACCTGAACTATTCCTTTAATGCTCTCTCTCTCTTAGTGTGTTATGTGGCCATGGGTGTTAAAGGGACACTTGGCAGACAGACTTTCAAAATCTTTCTCTAGCTTCCTTCTTTAGTTCATAACATTAGATTTAAACAGTTTATGGACAGCTTCTGTTCTGTAATTTAGTACATCTTGTTTTACATGATGCTTATCGATAAAATAAGGATTTTCAACAGTGTATAATAGATTTGTTTTGTTGCAAGACAGAAGAACTGCCTCATTAAAATCCTTTTCATAATACTGTGTCTCTTCTTGTCATATTCATAAAAAGGGAGGAGAAAATTAACCTTTCACAGGGCACTATTGCAACAATAGCACCTAGAAGTACTATGTTTATGCAACCTTTAGCAGGGTAGCAAATAATCTTTTGTCTATTGGCATCAGCCAGTATCGTGCTGGGAGCTGTGGCTTTCATACCAGGTTGTTAAGTGATAACTGAAAACAGTGGGAAACCACTGGACAGCTAGCTGAATTGCTGCAGTTACTGTGTAGTCCATTGCCTGCTAACAAACACTGAAGTTCAGATTTTGCTTAAATTCAGTTTGTGCATGGGTGACGAGGCACCTCAAATATTTTAGATGCATATAGAGAGACAGGAGGGATGTTTCCTTTTCTGAATCAGATGGCCTGTGGTTAAAATATTTAGACCAGAAGTAGAAAGTCGTCAGGTATTTTCTTGTGGCCATTAACAACCTGAAAGAAAGATCCTGTGGGATGAGGTTTTTGAGGAGGAAGTGATACAAAAAATATTTACAAAAAGTATTTGCAGATTTCTCACATATTTTCAACCAGTGCAAGAAGAAAAAGAGGAGTATCTTAGTTCTCAAATTCAGTCTGTGCTCCCATTCCACTACAGTGATCCCTTGTATGATGTTCCCAAGAGGGGATGTGAAATATATTGGACATTTATTTCTTCAGGTTTCTAGCTGGATGAAGAAAATGTAGTAGAACACTACATGCACTATAGCCTGACCTTGCCAGTTTTGCCACATTTTAACTCTTCTCCCTGTACTCATTCAGCCACATGGAATCATAGAATCATTTGCTTGGAAAAGACCTTTGAGATCACAGAGTCTAACCATATCTACATCCATACCCTGCTACAGGAAGAGCTTTGGATTCTTTGATAATGGCTGATTTTATAAGACACCAGTCCAGACAGTGATTTGTGGGGAAGGTTTATCTCGCAGGGGCAAAAGGAGGTTGGGGCAGGAATTGACAGGGCTCACTTGGAGAGCTTTAAACTAGATTTGAAGGGGGAAGGGGTTACAGCTGGGCTTGTGCCAGTGGGACAGCACTTCAGAATTGATGAAGACTGGGAGGCCTCCCACCTCCCGGTGTACTCGGCTCGCTCCCTGCAATGCCTGTACACCAATGCACGCAGCGTGGGGAATAAGCAGGAGGACTTAGAAACCCGTGTTCGGTCAGGGGATTATGATCTGGTGGCAATTACAGAGACATGGTGGGACAGCTCACATGACTGGAATGTGGCCATGGATGGCTATGTCCTTCTCAGGAAAGACAGGCCAGCAAGGCAAGGTGGTGGAGTTGCTCTTTACGTGAGAGAGCAACTGCAGTGTATTGAGATCTGTCCAGGGGCGGATGAGGAGCGAGTTGAGAGTCTGTGGGTGAGAATTAAGGGGCAGGCTGGTATGGGTGATGCTGTTGTGGGTGTCTATTACAGGCCACCAGATCAGGGTGAGGAAGTTGATGAGGTCTTCTACAGGCAGCTGAGAGCAGCCTCACAATCACAGGCCCTGGTTGTTGTGGGGGATTTTAACTACCCTGATGTTTGCTGGAGGGACTACTCAGCCAGCCACCCACAATCCAGGAGGTTCCTCCAGTGCATCAATGACAACTTCCTGATGCAAATGGTGGATGAACCAACTAGGAAGGGAGTGATGCTGGATCTCATCCTCACTAACAAGGAGGGTCTGGTTGAAGCGGTAAAGGTTGAGGACTGCCTGGGCTGCAGCGACCATGAGATGGTGAAGTTCAGGATCTCATGTACAGGAACAGAATTTCAAGCAGAATTGCAATGCTGGATTTCAGGAGGGCCAACTTTGGCCTTTTCAAGCAATTGTTAGGGGAAATCCCATGGGAAAGGGTACTTGAAGGTAAAGGGGCCCAAGATAGCTGGTTAGCATTCAGGGACTGCGTCTTCCAAGCTCAAGATCAGAGCATCCCGATATGTAGGAAGTCAAGGAAGGGAGCCAGGAGACCTGCTTGGTTAAACAGGGAACTGCTGGGCAAACTCAAGTGGAAGAGGAGAGTTTACAGATCATGGAAGGAGCGGCTGGCCACTTGGGAAGAATATAAAGCTGTTGTCAGAGGATGTAGGGAGACAACTAGGAAAGCTAAGGCCTCCTTAGAATTAGACCTTGCCAGAGGGTTCAAGGATAACAGGAAGAGCTTCTTCAAATACATGGCAGATAAAGCCAACGTTAGAGGCAATGTAGGCCCACTGATGAATGAGGTGGGTGCCCTGGTGACAGAGGATACAGAGAAGGCAGAGTTACTGAATGCCTTCTTTGTCTCTGTTTACTCTGCTGGAAGCTGTCCTGAGGAGCCCTGTACCCCTGAGGCCCCTGAAGATGTCAGGACAATTGAGGAGTTTGCCTTGGTTGATGAGGACTGGGTTAGGGACCAATTGAGCAATCTGGACATCCATAAATCTATGAGTCTGGATGGGTGTTGAGGGAGCTGGCTGAAGTCATTGCTAGATCGCTCTCCATCATCTTTGCTAAGTCGTGGGGAACGGGAGAGGTTCCTGAGGACTGGAGGAAAGCAAATGTCACTCCAATCTTCAAAAAGGGCAAAAAGGAGGACCCGGGTAACTACAGGACGGTCAGCCTCACCTCCATCCCTGGGAAGGTGATGGAACGACTTATCCTTGGTGCCATCTCAAGGCATATCAAGGACAAGAGGGTCATTAGGGGCAGTCAGCATGGCTTCACCAAGGGAAAGTCGTGCTTGATCAACCTTCTAGACTTTCATGAAAACACAACGAGGTGGCTGGATGATGGTAGAGCAGTGGATGTGGTCTATCTTGATTTCAGCAAAGCATTTGACACTGTCTCCCACAGCATCCTCGCTGCCAAATTGAGGAACTGTGGATTAGATGATCAGGTAGTGAGATGGGCTGTGAACTGGCTGGTGGGAAGAAGCCAGAGAGTGGTGGTCAGTGGGGCAGAGTCTAGTTGGAGACCTGTGTCTAGTGGAGTCCCTCAAGGGTCAGTACTAGGACCAGTATTATTCAATATATTCATCAACAACCTGGATGAGGGAATTGAATGCACTGTCAGCAAGTTTGCTGATGATATAAAGCTGGGAGGAGTGGCTGACATGCCAGCAGGCTTTGCTGCCATCCAGAGAGACCTGGACAGGCTGGAGAACTGGGCAGGGAAAAAATTGATGAAATCTAATAAGGGCAAGTGTAGGGTGTTGCACCTGAGCAGGAACAACCCCAGGTTCCAGTATAGGTTGGGAGATGATCTCCTAGAGACCAGTGTAGGGGAAAGGGATCTGGGAATCCTGGTGGACAGCAGGATGATCATGAGCCAGCACTGTGTCCTTGTGGCCAGAAAGGCCAATGGCAACCTAGGGTGCATTAAAAGGGGTGTGGTTAGTAGGTCAAGAGAGGTTCTCCTCCCACTCTACTCTGCCCTTGTGAGGCCTCATCTGGAATATTGTGTCCAGTTCTGGGCCCACAGTTCAAGAAGGACAGGGAACTGCTTGAGAGAGTCCAGCACAAAGCCACCAAGATGATTAAGGGAGTGAAGCATCTCCCTTATGAGGAAAGGCTGAGGGAGCTGGGCCTCTTTAGCTTGGAGAAGAGGAGGCTGAGTGGGGACCTTATTAATGTTTATAAATATATGAAGGGTGAGTGTCAGGAGGATGGAGCCAGGCTCTTCTCAGTGATGTCCAATGGTAGGACAAGGTGTAATGGGTGTAAGGTGGAACACAGGAGGTTCCGCTTAAACTTCAGAAGAAACTTCTTTACTGTGAGGGTAACAGAGCACTGGAACAGGCTTCCCAGGGAGCTTGTGGAGTCTCCTTCTCTGGGCACATTCAAGACCCGCCTGGACGCCTTCCTGTGTGATCTCATCTAGGTGTTCCTGCTCTGGCAGGGGGATTGGACTAGATGATCTTTCGAGGTCCCTTCCAATCCCTAACATTCTGTGATTCTGTGATTCTCTGTCTGCAGCTGATTTTAATACAGAAAAGTACTTCAGTTAAATGCTTAATGCACCCAGAAAATATAAAGTTTACTCCAAGGGTTATAGTGAGGTATCACTACTGTTTCTGACACTTTATGTTACATTGCTTGCAGGAACAGCAATTGAAATTTCACTCACTAAGAGAAATAGGTATAGCATTCTCCATTTCTTTTTATAAAATTGCTATTTAGTCTTGATATGTTTGTCCATGTCTCAGAGAGCTTTGATTTCAGTGAAAATGGAAAAAGTGATTTAATGAGAAAATGATCTAATTTGGAAAACATATTAAGTCCTTTAAGACCTTATGAAAGAATAAACTGTAGAAATACACTTCATGTTACTAATCAATATTTTCCTCATTGAACATATCTTTCTTTTGGGCACTAGGTAGATGTGATGACACTATAGTGATGACATTCTACTAACTTCTGAAGAATACACACAAAAACTCTTTGAGCCTCTTTGTTCCAGTGATGAACAGGAGGCCAAAATATTCATAGTATCCTGAGTCTACCATCTGCTGTCCATTGCTCACATTTGTTGTGTGGTGAAGAAATTACAAATCTTCCCTGCTCTCTGCTAATAGGATAATGTGATGTCCTAATATTGGATGGGTAACAGTGTAGAAATCCCAAAATTTTGGGGAAAGAGGCAAAGATTTTTTACATTTATTTGAAAAGTAGTGGGTTTACATCTTTAAGAACAATATAGAAAAAAATGTTTTCTATAGCTTTCTCCAGAGTCACTACTTTCTGGTGAAGATGGCTCTTTATGAATATTGGACAACAACAATTCAGCAGGAGACAGTTAATATCATAAAATAAAAAACTATGAAGTTTCTTTACAGAGGAATTATGTATTCCAGATTTTACTAGTCAGCATGTAATGACAGCAGCACTCTTCTAGGAGGATCGAAATATTTCACACTTGAAACTGAAAACTAGAATATTCTGACTATAAGGTTATTGCTACGTTAGTTGATGGATGTTGTACAATGACTTCTGAGCTGCCTTCTCTTTCCTTCTTACCATGTATTTTTGTATGATTTTGTTTCTTTAAGCAAAGATTTTGATGTTTTCCATCCTTTAAACCCCTCTTATATCAATAAGTCAATACCTGAATGACTTTGTGATAATACACTAGGAAATGACTAATAAGGAAACCAAGTTAAAGTCAGGAAGGAGATTTCAGTATTGAGTTCATACAGAGTTATACAGACCAAAGAAGGAAAAGTTCACATTCTGGAACTGAAATTCAAAAAAACTTATGTTTCATTTGCTTGTCTCAGGTAAACAAACCATTAAGTTGGTGAAATCATCTAAAATGTTGATATTCTATGCTCCAAGACCTGAATGACTCAGAGTTCAGATCCTTTAAAGTAAAATTCAGCGAATTCCAGACTAATACTGACCACATGTGGTAGTATTACCACATGTGGTCAGTATTAGCTACCACTTTGGTAGCTTTTTATTTTAGTGGTTGCCAACAGTACAGTTCTCAAATTCTAGTCCCTACTTCAGTGGGAGAAGACTGTCTTTTAGCAGACTCAACCAGGAGGCTGAAGAAGATATTCATATGACCAGAGTCAAATTTTGAAGGGCTAGTTTTTCTAAATTTCTGCTTAGTCATGTTTAAGCATAGAAAATACCTACTTATTTTTGCCTAGGCAGAAATTCTCTGCAAATGTTGGGTGAGTTTGGAAGTACACTCATGAGCCAGAGCTGGGAACTTCTGAATGTTGCTGACCAGACACCATCCTAATCTGTGAACAAATAAAAAGGAGGAGTGTGAGACACTGTTTGGACATGTTTGCAAGTCCAGTCAAGAGCAAAGCTGAGCATGTAACCCTAATGGACATACTTAAGCACTACACTCTAAATGTGTGTTGTGGTGGTTTTACTTGGCTAGCAGCCAAACACATCAGCTCACTCACTCTTCCCCCCAAAGGGAATAGGGGGGAGAATTGGAAAGATAAAAGTGAGTGATAATACATTATGTAAATAAGTGATTCATAGTGCAGTTGCTCACCACCCACCGATCGATGCCCAGCCTGTCCCCAACTAGACATCCCAGAGCAGAGACAGTTTCAAAACCAAAACTGCAATCCTGGAAGACAGATCCTGAAAAATCCCCAAGAGAATCCCTAACTTTCCAGTCAACCCTCATAATTCTACTGAACATGATGTGACATGATATGGAATATCTCATTGGCATATCCAAATGCAAATTTTGGGTTTTGCTAATTACTACATTTGCCCCTTCTAGTCCTCTGCACCTGCAGACTAACAAGTCCTTCAACTTCCAGCAGAAACTAAAAACATTAGTATTTTATCAGCATTCTTCTTATAGCAAATCCCATACTGAAACCAAAACACAGCACTATTCTAGCTACTAAGAAGAAAATTAACTATATCCTAGCTAAACTAGGACAGTGTGAATATATCTACATAGATCTATATGTGTATTTTCTGGGTCTGTTTAGTCTAGAAAAGCAAAGACTGAGAGGGGACCTTATTAATGTTTATAAATATCTAAAGGGCAGGTGTCAAGAGGATGGGGCCAGTGATAGGCCAAGGGGCAATGGGCAAAAGCTGGAACACGGGAGGTTCCACTTAAACATGAGGAAAAACTTCTTTACTGTGAGGATAACAGTGCACTGTATCAGGCTGCCCAGAGAAGTTGTGGAGTCTCCTTCTCTGGAGATATTCAAAACCTGCCTGGATGCATTTCTATCTAACTTGCTCTAGGGAAACCTCCTTTGGCAGGGGGGGTGGACGAGATGATCTCCTGAGGTGCCTTCCAATTCCTACCATTCTGTGATTTTATATCGCACTCATTGTAATCAATGTAGAAAGAAAAGACTCACAGATGTGAACAGGACTAATAACTTGATCTCTTCTTTGCATGATCAAGATTAAAGCTTTGGCTAATCAAGATGGAAAATACATATAAATACACTTATACATATATAAAGTATGTATGAGTATAGACATATATCCAATTATATGTATACATATTTATATACATAAATATGGAGTGCATATATGATAGGGAAGGAGGACATTCACCAGCATTCTTGTGATGTAATGAAGGACAGAGCTGATGAGCAAAGGGCTTGGATTGATGTGAGAGAAAGGTATAATAAAATCAACAAAACAGGTCTTAAGCAGAGGCACCTCAAGTATTTGCATGTAAGCAAAGACAAGGCTATGAGGAACATTTATGGGAAAAACACCCAGACCCATTCTCGGAAATCACCATGCTGTTATCTGAAGTGCCTGGACACCAATGCATGCAGCATGGGGAAGAAACAGAGGGAATCATAGATATGTGTGGAGTTGCAGAGCTGCAACTTGCTGGGATCTTTCTGGGATCACTGAGACATGGTGGGATGGCTCGCATAACTGGGGTGCTACAGTGGAGAGGTACAGGCTCTTTAGGAAAGACAAGTCAGGAAGACAAGGATGAGGAGTTGCCCTTTATGAGAGAGCAGCTGGAGTGCATGGAGTTCTGCCTCTGCATAGATGATGAGCCAATGAGAGCTTATGGGTAAAGATTAAAGCATGGATCAGTATGGATGAGGTTATAGTGGGTGTCTGCTATAGACTACCTGATGAGAAAGAACAAGTAGATAAGGCCTTATTCAGACAGCTGGAAGCAGCCTCACATTCACAGGCTTGGGTCCTCCTGGGGAACTTAAACCACCCCAATACTTGCTACAGGGATGGCACAGCAGGACATACACAAACCATAGGGTTCATAGAGAGCACAAATGACATCTTTCTGACACAAGTCATAGAAGAATGCACAAGGAACGGTGCTTTGCTGGACATCTTATGCATGAACAAGGAAAGACTGGTTAAGATTATTAAGGTTAAAGACAGTCTTTGTTGCAGTAAACATGAGATGGTGGAATTAAGCATCCTGAGAGGTAGGAGCAAGCAAAGTGCAAGCTCACAACCCTGAACATCAGAAAACCAGGGTTTGTCCTTTTCAAGAGTCTGCCTGAAAGAGTACTACAGGACAAGGCCTGGAGAGAATAGAGGTTTAGGAAAGCTGCTGCAAGCTCAAGAGCGGTTCATCCCAATGAGCAGGAAGCCAAGCAAAAAATAATGGATGAACAAGAAGCTCCTGGCAAAACTCAAACACAAAAAGGAAGTATAGAAAAGGGAGAAGGAGGGACTAGTAACCTGGAAGGAATGTAATGACACTGAGCATGCAGAGACACGGTTCAGAAATCTAAAGCCCCCTTGGAGTTGAACTTGTCAAGGGATGTCAAAGGCAACAAGAATGGCTTCTGTAAGTACACAACCAGCAAAAGGAAGACTAGGGAAAATGTGGGCCTGCTGCTGAATGGAACATGAGGCAGCAACATGCCCTTACTACAAAGACTAGTAGTATCCTGGGCTGCATTAATCAAACTATTGCCAACAGGCAGAGGGAAGTCTTTGTTTCCTCTTTATTGAGCAGGTGAGGCTGCACCTGGAGTACTGTACCAAGTTGCCAGCACACAAGAGATGGAGTTACTGGGAAGAGACCAGCATGGGGCTGCTAAAACCATTAAGGGATTGGAATATCTCATGTGTGAGGAAAGGCTGAGAGAACTACAGTGTTCAGCCTGGAGAAGAGAAGGCTCAGGAGAGATCCCATCAATGTCTACAAGTATCTGAAGGGAGGGTGCAAAGAAGACAGACCCAGGCTCTTTTCAGTGGTGCCTAGTGACAGAACCAGGAGTAATGAGCACAGACTGAAATACAGGAGGTCCCCTCTGGACATCAGGAAACACTTTTTCACTGTGACCAAGCACTGGCATTGGTTGCCCAGGGAGATTGTGGAGTCTCCAACCTTGGAGATCTTCAAAAGCCATCTGAACATGCTTATGGGCAATGTGCTTTAGTTTACCCTGTTTGAGCAGGGGGCTTGAATGAGATGACCTCCAGAGGTCCTTTCCAACCTAAACCATTCTGTAATTCTGACTCTGCATATGTATATTTGTACACATAAACATAAATATGTATATATGCATCTATGTGTACGTACATGTATATTTGTATTTATATATAAATACATACATATATTTGTCTTTAGATATGCATATCTATATGTGTATACATGTATATATGAATAAAATATGGATCCATCCAATATATGGCTTTAGACATAAGTCTATACAGTAGCTTGCCCCTGTATCTCCTCCTTTTTGCCTTGCGCAGACACACACACACACCATAAACACCCAAAAATACACACTCATGGGTATCTACAGTAGCTGGCTTGGACCTATGGCCTTTCCAGCAGCTGATTTTCAGACACTCTGATGTTGATAGCATCCAGTTCAGAGTTGGGGCCACCCCAACACATGGCTCTCAAACTCAGCCTATTTGCCACTAATTCATCCTGATGTGTGCTAGCAGATGCACACACTGACATATGCACCCAGGCGACAGACAGACATTCCAGCCTCTTCAACTGCCAGCACCCTCATGTACACCCACATGACTTGTGTTCCCACACCCATGTCTGGCACTGAGCCTCTACATACACACACACAGGACAGAGCTCCTCACTCAATAAATAGTCAGAAAAGGATATTAGTGAGACGACAGGACTGACTGCTGATCAGGTGCAGAGCATGGACCCACAACACTTCCCAGCCGCTGTTCACACCCTTCCAAGTCCTTGAATCCCCTTCCCCCTCCACTTTTCTATGTTTTTTTCATCACAAACCTACCCTTACCCCTTCCTTTCTTCCCCTCTGATCCTTTCCCTACACATGCCATAATAAACCTTGTGCAATACTGAAGTATTCTTCCCTTCATTGTATAATGCTTCTCATGCATCTGTAGGCAGTAACCAGTTCAGTTCACAAGATGATTCAAGGGCATGTTCTGGAAAAAGATTTCTCCTCATAGATTTTATACTTTGAATTTTTCCTATAGACTCAAGCAAGATGGCATATTTAAAAATTTTGTTCCATGCTACTGTGACAGATATCAGAATTAATCATGGATGTCTGTACCAAACATCTTGTGTTTAATCACAGTAGCAAGAGTCTCCTGTTACTTTTTTTTAGCATTCAACAAATTTTGCTCACTCTCTATCTACCTCATGATATTAAACGCTCCTTCTAAAATAATTAATGGGTTTGCTTTATTCTAGCTCACTGATTTTTATTTCCTTACTCTTGAGGAAACTTCTTCCTGAAGCCTTACCATGTTTAAATGACAGTCCTACTTACTGTCAGTGTTACCTGATTAAAAATTACATTATTCAGGTCTGTAGGTCTCATTCACTATGGCTTTGTATTTTTTAACGCATAGACTAGACTAGACTAGACTAGACTAGACTAGAATAGAATAGAATATTTGGAAGGGGTCTACAGAAATTATCTAGTCCTATGGCCTAACCAATTCATAGCTGACTGAAAGTTAAAGCAGGTTTTTAAGGAAATTGTCCAAATACCTCTCAAACACTTACAGGCATGAGGCATTTACTACCTCTCTAGGAACCCTGTTCCAGCTTGTTCCAGTGTCTAAACACCCTCTTGGCAAAGAAAGGCTTCCTAATGTCAAGCCTGAACTTCCCCTGTTGCAATTTTGACCCATTGCCATGTGTCCTATCACTGGATACCAGGGAGAACTTCCCGCTTCACTTCCCCTCCTCAGGAATCTGTAGAGACCAGTGAAGTAAATTGCTAGTCAATGCATTTTTCTTTTGCTGTCATAATGTTGATTTTTTTTTTTTAAATGAGATTCACCTTTGTAAACGGTTGCAAAAAATTTAAGACTTTAGGGAACAAAATACTCCTCTTTTATTTATTTATTATCACATTTTTGGAGGCCTAAAATACAGTAGAAGATTGCTCTCTTTTGGCAGTGATGATACAGTTGTTGTCAGTTTCCCCAAATTATCAGTGTGCATCAGACAGATTAGTCACTATTCTAATTTCAGATCCCAGTTTGGAATCCAGGAGCCACAAAAGCTTTACAGTGAACTAGTCATAATTGTTCTGCATATAAAGAAATGGAATCTTTCCTCCCTCCTGTTTTGGAAGTTACTGAGCTAATTTATCTTGGAAATCCCAGACAAAGAATTTCTGCACTTTACAGTTAAATTGGTACTGCTACAGGATGCAGAAAGCAATGCTTTTCATTCTGACAGAATTAGTTAACAGGTGTTAGTTAACCCCTGCCAGCTATGTCCAGATTGTTTACAGGTGTTATGAACAATGTAAAGTGCACAAAAAATTCTGAAATTATCAATTAATTATTTGTTAAGAAAGCTTTTCCTGAAAGAGGAGCTACTAGAAAATAAAGGAATGGGGATTGGACTAGATGATCTTTCGAGGTCCCTTCCAATCCCTAACATTCTGTGATTCTGTGAACAACAACAAAAAAGCAAACTATCTATTCTGCACCATTGTCACCCCCAGAATCGTTGCAGATAGATAAAACAATGACTGTAAAATAAAAAGAACAGTTCACACATTGGAACTTTTTTTCCTCACACTTCTACTTTTATTTTTTTGAGAAATCATCAGATGTAGCTATGAAAACTTCTGTTATGTTTTCCACATGGTTATCTTAATGGATAAAAGATAAGGATAAAGAAAGTGGAGGCTTATTTTCTGGTTACTTTTTAATTTTTTTAACATAACATAAAAAAAAAAACAAACCCAAACAATTTCCACCTTCTGAACACCAGTCTGGTTATCTTGAGTAATACAAATTCTGACCTGCAATGTTTTACTGCATAACAGAAAGCCAGAAGATACAGTGCACAGTTATCCTTTTTTTAAAGGAAAGTTTGTCCTACAGTGTGCATAATTTTAAAATACCTGGTTATGCCATTAAGCAGCATGAAGCATCTGTTGTTAGTATTACAAAATATAATTTTTGAAAAAACTAAACAAACCCAACATTCTATAATAAGGTCACTAATCTTGCTGAAGAACAGCAGATGAAATATTGCTAAAATACAGCTGAAGACAACTTTGTGCAAACATTTCAAGATTGGAGAAAAATAAAACAAAACAAAAACAGTACACATGTAGATTAAATGAAGTAAACCTAACTTTACATTGGAAAAATACACCCAGCTCAGCATACCAAGATGGTCTAAATTTTGAAGTGCCGAAGTGATTAATAGATTATGCTAATATTAGCTGTAACACAGACTTGATTGTTAAACTGTCTTGTATTTGTTTTGAATCTGTCTTTTTATCAAACTGTATATAGAATATTTGTATGCATACCAACATAAACACATATATATTTTGTGGTTTTAATTCAAGAAACCAACATTTGATACTTCATGTCAATATACTGTTGTTGCTGTGACTTAAGCAGGCCATTTAAAATTACTGAAAATTTGACCGAAGAACAATGCACTGTAAACTTAGGGCAAAATAGACTTCAATCTAGAATATGCAAAATGGCTTAGGTCTCACCAAAAAAAAATCTAAACCAGAATAACAAATATCTTCATTTGTAAGCATTAAGTAGACTTAATTCACGTAATTTTGACATCTGCTATATAGGGGTTTATGCACGCTTAATAATTTCTTCCATAGGCTGGTTATGACATGAACTTCAGTGGGCCAATGTTTATTCCATCTTTTCTGCAGAGTCAGCACAATCAAGAGATATCGTAACCCTCCAGCTGAACTGACTGAGTATACATAGACATACAGATGTATGGGTATGGGCATGTGCATGAGCGTGTACATGCACATTTACATATAGCCTGATCCAGGACAACTCCTCAACTGCAGATTAAAAAAATTAATCTGAAAGGCAGATTTTTTAAAAAAAGGTTTTTAAACAAGTCTCCTTCACTGCTTTTCAACCTTGCTTTTCTGTAGGATGAAAGCAACTTACTTTAATTGGCACAGCTCATATTGCTAAAAGCCTGTACAAATGAAAGTATAAGTATTTATATTAGCCTACATGGAAAAAAAAAAAAACCCAAAAAAAACAAACCTAGGAAAAGTTTCTGACAGTTTAATTTTCTCCTATTCCATACTTGCATACTGAAATATGAGCCAAGAACCTGCAGAAAAACCATCAGCTGTGTCCAAATTACAGATGATTTCATCAAACCCACTTACTTTCAACAAGGTCAGTGATCTGCCATTCTTTCCTAAACTGAGTTTTTTAATCTGACCCATGCAGTTAATACTTAAGAGACAGAAAACTCTCCTTTTCCTTTCCTTTTTACCTTTGTTGTGGATGTTTGAGTTTCAGCTTACAGTGTTGAAAACAGGAGGTTGACTCAGCAGAATCTGTTCCATGTCAAGGAGAGTTATTAGTTAAATAACGTTTGTCTGTCAACAGAATTTTTCCTATTGTTTCTGCTAGTGCCATAAGAAGTGACTGACTACTACATCTACAACTAAGGCATGGGGCTCGAGGGCCAGACCTTCTTAATATGGCAATAAATGGAAGTTTTACCATTCACTGCAGTGGGATTATATACAGATTCCAATTTTATGTGGAGAAAATTTATTGTTGTTTAATTTAAATTTTATGCATGTAGGTCTGTTCTTTTATACAGATGATTTTTCACATTCTTATATTCTGCTATCAACAGATGAAAAATTTACAGAATGAGATTGCTAACAAAGATTATTTTTATCTGACCTCTTTGTTGAAATTTGTGCAGGACATAATATTCTTTCTTGTAATGTCAACCAATGTTTTGGGTTTTTTTCTTGTTTTGCTGATATTAAACACACGTATTTCATATTTGCAACAGTTAGACCCTAAAAATAATAGGCATTATTTATCAAGGAATGGAAATAATCCTCAAAAAGTCCATTTGCACTTTTTATTTTTAATTTTGCAATGACACTGTCTTTGCTGATATTGATCAGGATTACCCTTCTGATGGAAAAACAGGCTGATCAAAACCTTGTCCCTGTTCTAGGATTATAGTAATAGATTGAAACATGAGTTAAGACCCCAAGTAACTTAAATTCTACTCTCCCAGAAGTTAGATTACACAATGTCAGAGGGATGGGTTTTGCTCAGGTTTTAGGGAATGAAATACAGACTATGATGTGTGCAATGTCCAAAGGTTTATCTGAAAACAAGGAGGAATTGTATTTGCTTGTGTTATTCGATTACTTGTCTTCTGACAAATAGAAGAAAACTGTGCAAGGATACAACTATGAAAAAGTGAAAGTTAAGAGGAAAAACTCCAAAGGCATGGAAAAAGAAAATATGAGATTGTATTTATAGTTATTCAGGTGTTACTGATGCTTCAGCCATTATGAGTTTCCCAGATGAAGTCCTCTTTTTAAAAATCCTTTTGTCTTTTGGTTACAAAGACCTTGTAAAGCAATTTAGTTACTGAAGAACTTATAATCATCGTGGAAAGGAATATTTCACAGCTGTGGAACTGAACCACAAAAACATGAAATAATATGTAAACAGTACACACACCACACTGAACAGAAATTAAGTTATTGTACTGTTGTCACAAACATAAAAATCTACCTCTAATCACAATGTTGTAAGATTTCACTAAAGTAAGCAGTCCCGGCATATTCTTTCAAGCTTATAAATTTTAATGAAAACAAAAATGAAAGTTTTAAAATTAAATGTCGTTAATACTTCTCTGTGTTGAATTTAGGAGCATCTGTAAAGTGATCAAGTCTGTTGTTGTGGAAACTTAGGGAATAGTTTTGTACACTGATGATTTTGTTGGAAGCTGTTTTCTCTTTCTTCTTTGCAGCCAAGAATCTAGAAATCTTAGGCAAAGTAAACACCAAGGCCATGGATTTGCCTCAGAAAGACTGATAACAGATTACTACCCGTGAAGTACAGAACGCACCTGACTCTGTGGCAAGTTTAATGGCTTATTTCAAGTAGTTTGAGTAGCCAAAGGATTTGTGCAGTATATAGAAAAACACTATAAAAAGAAGTAAGAACTTGTACAAAGTGGCTTACATCAGATAATAAAGAGATATTAAAAGAGAGAAAAAGAGTTTTTCTACAGACACTTAATCTGATATCACTGTGATACTGTGCGAAACAGTCTACCAGAGAAAAGGGAGCTGGAGTGGCTGAGAGCAATAAAAAAACATAACATGATTTTACACTCCTAAGTGGGCAATAGAGCCAGCAGGGAAGCACAATAAAAATGCAGTACAAGGTTCAGTTACTGATTAGACAGTAGTAAACATGCAGGTATGCTACCATATGATAGGAAGCTATTACGGGAGATGATTCTTTTTAATTTCATTTCATGTTTTATTAAAATATTCCATAGGCAATAAAACAGATATTAATACATGAGAGACTTTAAATTGCTCTGATCTCACAGGTAAATGGGTTTGAGTCAATGTGGTTTTAGGCATTTTAAATAATACCTTCTTTTTCTGATTATGGTTTTAGGTAGAATCATAATTATTTTCTCTATATATGAAATGCCTTTTAGATATTCATCATAAAAGTATGAAGCTAGCTCTGCCATCTAACTCCTAAAATCCTGTAGAAAGGAATTTTGCGTTATGTTATGCCTTGTATTTAAAGGAAGAGAGTGGTGCAGTGTAGTAAGCAGTAATATTTTCAATAAGTATCCAAATATGGTAAGTATCATATTTTTTAAACCCAAGCATGTTTCTCAGCTCTTCTAATTTTAACAATAAAAATATACTATGAGCAAAATGGAAAAGTTAAGAATTCTGAGTGATCCAAAGCTTTGCCAGAATTCAACTCAAGCTACTTTTGAGTATAATATTTTTAAAATGTGGTTTAATTTAAAATCTGTGTTGTTTTAGAACACAGTTCCTTGAATTTCTTTGGGCCAGGGAACAATGATACAAATATCATTAACAGGGAAGAAATTACTATAAATAAATGAGGAGGCAAAGATGATTCAGGAAGAATCCTGCTCACCTGGTATTCCCAGCTTAGCCTCTGTTTCGTTTAATAATATAATTTATAAGTTTTTTTCACACATTTTCTTTACATTTAAAAGACAATATTAAATGGCCTAAAGCAGACTGAAGTGCAGTCTCATGATATAATCTAGTCTCTCTTAAATTGGTTTATGGAAGCACAGCAATGGAAGCACAAGCTAGCACTGCACTGGATTGCATTTAAAGGAAATATAAATCCCTTCTTAGTGTCTGGTTGTCTATGAAATAAGAGATGGAATGATCAAGAGTTTACATAGTCATCTTGATTATTCCCAAAAGCATTAATGAAAATCTAGTTTTCTGACTATTACTTTCCTTATATTGAAGTTTCCCAAAACCACAAATACCTAAAAATACAAAATCTGAACTTCATAAGAGAGAAATTAAGACTTGAATATTAATCATGGTGGCTTTGTGAATTCAACAGTATTAAAATTTGTTTCTTATATTCACACCACATACTTACAAAGGTATTTATATTTTTCAGATGTAGCAGATATATAATAATACTAAACTATTTGTCCAATTAAGGAAAAGACAGAAATTAATTGTTTATATTTTCTGAACAAACAGTTAGAAATAGTGGTTGGCAATGTCATACTTGCACCTTGAAAAGAAAGAGACCTATTACCAGGAAAACATCCATTTTTATTCTGCATGGAACAATGAAGAATTCTTTTGATGAGGAACTCTAGGGTAAATTGATTTGTTTGTTACCTATTTCTAGCAAGACACTTTACTATGAATCAGTGCTTGTTTTTAGAACTAACAAAAAGACATAGAGCCAAAATAAATCTAAAATTGAGTCTTCAGATTTGTGTAAAAATGCATGAATGATCATGGGTTGCTTACTGTAACAACTGCCGAATTAGGCAGTTGCATATTGTGGTGGTTTAGCCGCAGGTGGCAACTGATACCACATGGTCACTCACTCACTCCCCCTCTCGGTGGGATGGGGGAGAAAAAAACATAACAAAGGGCCTCATGGGTCAAAATGATAACAAAGAGGGCCCACTCACCAGTTATGGTCATAGGCAGAATAGACTTGACTTGAGGAAACAAAATTCAATTTACTTTGTTACCAATCAATCAGAGTAAGATAATGAGACATAAAACCACATCTTAAAACAACTTACCCCTACCCCTCCTTTCTTCCTGGGCTCAGATTACTTTGCTCTCGATTTTGCTACCTCCTCTGGTCACAGTGGCACAGAGGGATGGTGTAAGGGGTCCTCCCGCAGGCTAAAAGACTTCAGGAACAAACTGTTCCAGTGTGGGCTTCCCATGGAGTCATGGACTTCTTTGGGCACAGTCCTGGTCCAGCATGGGGTCCTCCATAGTCTGGAGGCAGATTTCTACTCTGCCTGCTCCTCCTGGGTCCCTGCTCTGGTGTGAGCTCCTCCTGGGCCCCTGCTCTTGCCCAAGTTCTCCACATAGTCACAGCCACTTTTGGGCACAGCCTTCCACTCTGATATGAGCTTCTCCATGGCCTACATGTGGGCATCTGATCCACTGTTAACCTCCATGGGATGCAGGGGGACAGCCTGCCATCTCAATGTGAGCTGCAGGGGAATCTGTGTTCCAGTACACCTCCTCCTCATCCTTCCTTACTCACCTGGGTTTCTGTAGTTGTCTATCTCTCATTCCCCATCCTCTCTCTCCTCTTCAGATAGTTGTTATTATCTTTGATGTTCCTGATCTCTTGTCAAACCAGTCTGTCACCTTCTCAAATATGGATCCACAGAGACATCGCTGATTGGCTCAGCCTGGGCTGGAAGCGAGTCCACCTGAGAGCCAAGGAAGCTTCTCAAAGCTTCTCACAGGAGCCATCACTGCAGGTCCTTGCCCTGATACCCAAAAAATCACACACACACAAACCTAACACACATATAAGAAAGATTTTCTTTCATGTGCAGGAAAGAGCATCTGGAAAATATTTATGTAATCTCCTCAACCTCACAAAACACAGTATTTTTTCCTGTATAAATAATCAGTCTTGAGACAAATTAATTCAATTATTTCATTGGTATATCTGAAGTTATCTGAAGTTTATTTTAAAATTTATAGTTATGTAGGAGATAACTACATATAGTCTCATCTGAGACACAAGATGGCCCACAGAAAGGGAAATAAAATAATTTCTCCTTGCATTTCCAAATATGCCATCATAAATATAGCATGTCAGATTTTCAAAGATAGGAATCAGCATAGTCAATGGAGTAATGATAATCTGCATGAACAGAAGTTCTGATCTGACCTGTTTCTAATGAACTTCAGAGGATGAAATTTCATTTATTCCCCAAAACAGCAATAATACACTCAGAGCATGCCAGTAACTCTTATATTTACAGTGATTCTAAGAAAGTCCTCCATAGATGGAAACAACTGCAGCAAAAAAAAAGAAGGTATGTTTAAACAGCAGAAAAATTTTTGTGTGTTTTTTGTCCTAACTTTAGTTTCTATCCCTTTTACTTTCCTCTGTCTCTTCTATACAGTTCCTTTCATACTAATGGTTTGTTTTCTGTTATCACCTTTCAAACTTTTTCAACTACTCTCCATTTTTTCTTCTAATGTCCTGCTGTTACTTTTCCATGGTCTCTGCTTCCCCTTGTTCTGCACACTACAAAATACAAGAAGAGGGATGAAGAAGCACCAGAAAAACATTGCTTTATGTTTCATCTCAGTTTGGTCTTAAAGGTTAACCAAGGTAGTGGTTCAAGGTCAATAAAAAGAAAACCTAAATATGAGGAGGTAAGCCATGAAAGATTGAGACATAAAAGGAAGTATAACTGGGTTACTGAACCTATAATTAATTTAAAAAAAAAAAAAAAAAAAAGAGTAGACACCTTATTACATAGTCAAATACACACACAGACCTAAAGGGGACAATCATCTACAGTCATTTTATGATTATTAATTAAAGAGGCAGATGTATAAGCCAGTATTTCCCTTTAAAATGGTGGTTTCAGCATGAGCTACTATTAAGCAGGACATTATTCATTGCATTGATGGTACCTGTAATACTGAGGATAAGCTACAAAGAAATTCTCACTGGGGAGCAATTCAGAGAGGAAAAAAAAATTATCAGCCTAAGCTGTAGCTGTTTTATTCCATTTTCTGCCACAGAAAAAGTCTTCTTGTTTGGATTTTCATCATAAAATCAACCAAGGTTTCTATCATAAGGGGAGAAAAAAGAAAAAAAGATGTTTGGCTGCTAATATCCATGTCTTGTGAAAGGAAAAGGTTCGTTGTAATGCATATACTTTTAAACAGGCTGAATGTGCTTCAAATGAGACTCCACTGTTGGGACTGTTATAATTGTAGTTATGATTGAAAACTGCAGAAGGATGTGTAAAGATTTGGAAAATGGAAGCGGTATGATTGAGATTTCTTCCTAATATCTAAAATCTACCCTCTTCCAGTTTAAAGCCATTACCCCTTGTTCTGTCATTAACTGCCCTTATGACAAGTCCCTCCCCAGCTTTCCTGTAGGCCCCTTCAGGTACTGGAAGGTAGCTATAAGGTCTCCTTGGAGCCTTCTCTTTTCCAGGCTGAACAGCCCCAACTCTCTCAGCTTGTCCTCATAGGAGAGGTGCCCCAGCCCTTGGATCATCCTTGTATCCTCCTCTGGACTCACTCCAGTAGGTCCGTGTCCTTGTGTTGGGGGCCGCAGAACTGTACGCAGTAGTCCAGTTGGGATCTCACAAGAGCAGAGTAGAGGGGCAGAATCACGTTCCTTGACCTGCTGGCTACGCTTCTCTTGATGCAGCCCAAGATACAGTTGGCCTTCGGACTGTGAGCACACATTGCCAGCTCACATTGACCTTCTTTTCCACCCCAAGTCCTTCTCCTCAGGGCTGCTTCTAGTAGTTTAATTTGGCTGCCAGCCACTCGCACCTCCTCACCCTTTCTTCCCACTCCCCATGGGGTAACAGTAAGGAGACGTATAGGTTGAGATAAAGACAATTTAATAATTGTAGTAAAACAAACTAATAATAATAATAACAATAATAATAATAATAATAATAATAATAATAATAATAATAATAATAATAATAATAATAATAATAATAATAATAATAATAAATATTAATATTATTATTGTTGTTGTTGTTGTTGTTGTTATTATTATTATTATTATTATTAATGCACAGTACAATTGCTCACCACCCACTGATAGCAATCCCAGAGAACTGAAAAGGAACCCAGAACCTGAAACTGCAATCGCGGAAGAGCAAGCCCAAATGATTTCCAAGACTATCTCACGGTTTTCTGATCAACCCTCATTAATATACTAAACTTTATGTAATATGATATGGAGTTTCACACTGGTATATCCAAATGACAATTCTGAGTTTTCCTACTTACTACATTTCCCTTCTTCCGGTCCTTTGCACTTGCAAATTACCTAAACACGATGTTCTTTTATGTTATCAACATTCTTCTCATAACAAATCCTGTACTGAAACCAAAGCACAGTACTTTCTAGCTAATAAGAAGAAAATTAACTCTATCCTAGCAAAACCCAGACACCGTTCTCGACCCATTCTCTGCCCAGCCTGTATTTGTGCTAGGGATTGTCCTGGCCCAGGTGTAGGACCTTGCACTTGACCTTGTTGAATGTCATGAGTTTTGCACAGGCCCACCTCAACAACATAAGCAACATATTCAGCAACATCAGACAGGTCTTACTAATAATCCTAAGTGTGGAGACCTTCAAATGTGTTTGGCTTTTACCTGTGACTTTTCCAACCCACATATGAGCATGTCTGCTCCCTATATTTTGAAAGGCTATTTAAGAAAGTAGAAATTGCCAGAAGAAAGTAGGAGAACACATTAAGTATCACTTAAGACTGTTTGCTGTGCAACTGCTCATGAACTTCACTGCAAGAGATAACTAAAGTAAATACCATGGACCTTGTATCTGATCAAAGATGCAATATTATAGTTTCCAGAAAAGCTCTATTTGGGAAATTCAGACACAATACATATAATATCTGTTTCCTGAAATCTTAGTTTTGTATTAAAAGTTCTGATGGATTATTTTTCTTTAAATACACTTTTTTACTTCCCTTTGCAGGAGCATCAATCAATCAATCTTTTTGGGTAATAAACTTTATCATTCCTACATGTGTTTTCTTTTCCCTTTCTAAATGCATTAAGATGACCTAAAGTTAATTTTTTTTTAGCCGCATAGTCCAGAAACTTTGCAAATGAAATAAAATACAAATCTTTGTTCAAGCAGAAATGCATCTGGTGCAGCACAAAGCAACACCAGCAACTCTGAGGTGAATCTCCCGGGCTGCTGGATGCACTGGCAGTAGTTCAGACATGAGCACTAGGCACAGTGCCCCTACTAGCAAGCCTTCAACATTACTTGAGAACAGACTGAAAATTTCCATACGCAAATTTTAGGCTTTCAGTTTTCTGATCTGTTTAGGTAGGCAACATTAAGCACTGGGCTTGCAAATTCCACTTGCCAACAATGAATTTTGCTTTCATAGCCTGTACATATACTCTTTTCTATTTTATTCTAATTATATTTATTGGATTATTAGGTACCACATTGTACTCTGTAGTAGGGGAATGCAAAATCTAGACACCATTTCCTAATGGAGTGTTTTTGTTTTGGTTTTTTTTTCAGATAAGTGATAAACGGAAAAGAGGCCATAACAGCTGCCATCAGATTCACCACAAAGTTGGGACACAGTGAAGAAAAAAAAACCAACAAAACACAAGTTATGTAGCAGACCAGAATACAGTGTGTGTATTTTGCTAAAAAGCTATACTCTAATGAATACTGAATCTTTACTAAAGCACTTGAAGATGGAAACATTCTGTAAAACATGAAGTTGAAAATAAAGAAACACAGTTTAGAATTACAAGGAAATCAAGAATTGTATTAACAGCTGCCACTATACTGCTGTTCAACAAAGTGGTGGTAGCATATTTGTATAATAAAGGCAAGAATAGCAAAAGATTGTAGGTAAACTCTGCCTGCCAGATTAAGTTAGTGAGGATTTTTGGCATCTGGCACTGTAAATAGCAGGTGGCAGTAATGATAATATGAAGCCAATGTGGGGAGGTGGGAAGTGTTTACTTTCTGCCCCATTTGGTTAGGACAAATTTGTTAGATTATACATTCTGTTTTACCCTTAGCTTTTCATACCAAACTCAGGATTAGCTTTTTCTCAGGGTTAGCTTTTGTTGACCTAGTATGCTGATTTCCCTTCAGCCCTTTTACAGCCTTCACCTCCTGCCAGAAAATTCACTAGCAAGAAGCACTCAGAAGCCCCAGAAGAAGAAGTCCCAGAGAACCTCATGTCCTAGTGGGAAGCTCAATGCCATCCACATTCTCATGATCAGAGGAGACCTAGGCAGAGCCAAAGGTGACAAGGGCTAGCAACAGAAGACAGCTCTTGGCAAGGTTTATGGACTTCTCTGCAAATCTACCTCTTCTTTGGCAAATTAGAGTCCATAGGTTTAAAGTGTGCTTCCTGTGTACCAGGCTGCAGACACTACTCTTGCTTTTAATAGATCTGCTACAGCAGTTTAGGGTGCAATTTCTCCCTTATTAGTGGTTGTCTGTGTAACGTTCTCTACAGCTTTTTGTGAGCGAAACCAAAATGCCATTTTTCTGGGTTTGTGCTCAGAGGAAAGCAAAGTAGAAGGTCACCACATTTGTTAAAAATGCTGATAAGGTGTATCTTTTTTAATCCTCCATGAAGGACATGTAGCATGTTTCTAATAATTACTCATACAATTGTAAAAGTTTTAGATTTAAATAATATTAAACAGCATAGAAAAATCTATTTACTCATTAAAAAAATATATAAATTTGCTTAGTATTTTCTACTTTGCCCCTTTGCTTTGGAGGCCCTCATTTGCAATAACATTTAGAGATATGAAGACCAGACACATGATAGTCCCATGGATTCTGCTAACATTGTAATATTACATTTATAATAGAAAGGTATTTCAATATCTTATTGATCACTGTTGTGATCCTATAGACTGCCAAAACTTTTTTTTTTTTTTCTCCTATAGAAGCAGCTTTACTCTTTTGATGAAATAACTCAGGAATGTCCTTTTCAAACTCATATACAAATTTTTCAGATGCTTCTCAAATTTACTTACAGACAGCAGCTGTGTACTAACTGCCATCAGTGCCCATATATGAGCAAGTTTAGGATGGAAACTGTGCTACAGAGCTTTTTAACATTGGTTTAATGTAAACAAAGTTTTCCGAGATTAATATGAAGAGTTCTCAAATCTAACTCACAATCTTTTCAGAAGTCAAAACTTCATATTCTTTCTGAATTGGAACCAATGCAAAGCTACAGTTCTCTGTTAACATAGTTATTTTGGACTTGGTCAATTGCAAAGCAGTTTTATTTGCAATTCACATTAACCAGTGAAGAAAGACCTGTGAAGTTGTGTCTCACACTGAAGATACCTTACACAACTCTGGCAGTGCAAAACTCTACTGTAAAATAAAATCAGGCACTGTGTCATTAAGTCACTGTAAGATGTTTAGTTTAAGAGTACCATTACAGTTTCTAAAGGTGTATAAAGGGTTGGGGTCATGTAACTCCTACTAACTACAAGAAAAAAGGGAAGACTGAAAAATAGTACAGTACTTTCAGGGCAGAAACAGCAGACATGATATCTTATCTGGCTAAACTAACCTGGAGATGGAAAAAAATTCTAAGTGGCATATCAGACCTGAAACAATTAGTGAGGCACAGACAGAAACACATTCTTCCATCCACTTGTCTTAACATATTCTTTGTCTTTCACAGAATACAGTAAAACTCTTAGACAGTAAAAAGGTAATAGTTGGCAGGATGTATAGTAATTGATAAATGTGGTATTTATCAATTAGCTTCTGTATATATCTCACTGTTATAAACCTCTATTTTTTTCTTTCTGTTCCCCAACTGTTTGCCTAGCTTCTCTCTTTTGTTAAGAATACTGAAGGTTGTGTGTGTGAGAACAAACACTTTTGTTTCTTTAAATCATGTTTTTTAGAGATTCCCTCACCCCAACAAAGAAAATGCAGAGATAGTAATGCCACACGTTCCTTCTGGAACTCAGGTAACTCATCATTACCCAGAACATTTGATAGTTATTTGATGGAATTTGTGTCCAGAAAGTCACCCCTTGTGTGAAAAAAAATGTGTGGGGTTTTTTTTTCAGGTTTAGTAAGTGATGGCTGTTAGTGACATAGTTCCTCAGTATAATTCATCACTTTTTGAAGTTAACGACCCAAGATTGTTTTTATATTATTTTATGAGACTGACACCTACCAAGAGCTGTGGAAGAATATGCTTTTTTAAGACTTGTTAATTTAAATTATGTAAATTAATTGGCTGAGGTTTGAGAATAGATTGCAAAATTCTAACATTTGGACTCTGTTATTAGTAGAAAAGTCAGGTGCTGAAATTCTTTTAAAGCCGTGTTATTCTGTTCTCTGCTGGTGTAGCGTGGGCAGATTCTCACTTGTTAATTATACTGAGTGCACAGAAAAAGATGAAAAAAACTCTTTAACAGAAGAAAAAAATAAAATACTTTTAACTGGTATGTACTTAAGTTTCTGTCTACATGTATATATGGGATCAAGATCTTAAAGAACTACTATGGAATAAAAGAACAAACCTTAGAAGGATGACGGTTGGAAAGGACATTTAAAGGGACTTTCTGGTCACTGGAGACATTGCCTGACTGACATAAGTTTTCAAGTATGATGGAGAGAAGCTTAGCAATTACATAAGCCAGGTCCCTCAGGACTCTGAGATGCATCTAATAGGGTTGCATTGGCTTGTGTATGTTGATGTTCCCCAGGTGGTCTCAAATCTGATCTCCTAGGATGAGTGGGACTTCCCACAGTCACTGAGTTGAGATTCAGGGACTCGACAGCTGTGGGAAGAGCAATTTCTAGTGAAAACTGGGGCAAATAAATTGTTGAGTACCTCAGACACCTTCATTTAAGTTGTGACCAGATCCCCATCTCGTTTATCAGAGGGATTGCAATTTTGTTTTGTCTTTCTTTTCTGATGAATGTACCTGTAGAAGCCATTCTCGTTATTCTTCACATCCCTTGCCAAATTTAGCTCTGGCTGTGCCTTAGCATTCCTCATCCCATCCCTACACTCCCAAGCAATATCCCTATATTCTTCCCAGGATGTACGTATGTGGTTCCACTGCCTATGCTTTTTTTTTTTTTTGTGCTTCAGTTTGAGTAGGAGGTCTTTAGCCATGTTGGACTCTTGCCTTCTTTGCCTGATTTCTTGCAAATGGGAATCATGAACACTTCTGTTCTAAGAAAAAAAGTCTTTAAGTAGCTGTCAGCTCTCTTCTCCTTTATCCTTGAAGGCAGTTTTCTGGGAAGTCCCACCCATTAGTTCCTTAAACAAATGCAAGTTTGCTTCCCTAAGGTTTAGGACCTTGGCTGTATTTTTGCCTGGCCTATATTTCCTGTATTATTCAATGATCAAACCTGTAGTTTCCTTAATTGTGGAAATTGCTATGACAGAAATAGTGAGATTTTTTTTTATTATTTTTTTTTCCAAAATAGGGGATTGTGGCTACATTATCACTGTATCACAAACACCAGATTCTCTTAACTAAGTGGGATATGAAAAAGGTTGCAAGAAAAATAATAGTTGGATTCTCTCTGAAAGAATACAAATATTTATCACTTTTCTCTATGGAAATGAATACTTGAAATGCAGAATACAAAGCAAGAAAGAGTATGAGTTTCATATTTGTGAATTGCAGTTAATAATCAGGTCACAACTTGCACTTATTTATTATTCTCTTCATTTCCATGACTGACTTTAACATATTCATGTGGACCTACACCCATATGGAGACAGAGTAATGTCCTACAGAAAAAAGAACAAACGTTCATGTCTACTGGGAAAATTTTTCACTTAAAACAAACAAATAAACCAAAGAAAATGAACAAAAAAATGTCCTTCTTTGCATTGCTTAATTTTTGTGAGCTGTTCAAACTGCATCCAAGTTTAGTTGCAGCCACATTTATTTCTTTGTTCTTATAAAATGAGAAACTCAGATTAGTAAATTGAATGCAACTCAGAGTTGAATTTGGATAATTTCTGTGTAAATTAAAATCCTGTTTGCACTGGAATAGTGTTACAAAATCATATGAACAGTTATTAATCAATATTCATTAAAAAAAACTAAACCACTTCACTGTGATTCCTTCAGGTTGCAGATTAACATGAGTAGGTGATTAAGGAACTGGAATAGACCAATATGCATGTTCATCATCATAATAATAAACCCAGGAATGTAATGAGCAGCTACGAGAGAAATTTCTAATATAAATAATTATAAGGAAAGAATTACTTATTAGATAGGAAAAAAAAAAAAACTAAAACAAAACAAAAACAAAAATTGGGCAAAAGGGCCAGATATTGTGCATATTCACTAGTGAAGTGAATTCTAGTGAATTGTGGATGGACTTTCAAGTGAATTTAAATTCCTGCTAACAGTGCTCCCCATGAAAGTTAGCGTGAGGTTTAATAGGAAGATGCATTGAAGTTATGGGGTTGAGCCCAAACTAATCTTTTTTATGTCTTAGCATTTTAGCTATATTGTGCATAGAATCATAGAATCATGGAATGGTTTGGATTGGAAGGGACCTTAAAGATCATCTAGTTCCAACCTCCCAGCCATCAGCAGGGACACCTTCCACTAGACCAGGTTGCTCAAAGCCTCATCCAACCTGACCTTAAACACTTCCAGGGACAGGGCATCCACAGCTTCCTTGGGCAACCTGTTCCAGTGTCTCACCACCCTCATAGTCAAGAATTTCTTCCTAATATCTCATCCAAACCTACCCTCTTTCAGCTTAAAGACATTTCTACTTGTTCTGTAATTAACTGCTCTTGTAAAAAGTCCCTCCTCAGCTTTCTTGTAGGCCCCTTCAGGTACTGGAAGGCCACTACAGGGTGTCCCTATAGCCTTCTCTTCTCCAGGCTGAACAGCCCCAACTCTCTCAGTCTGTCCACATAGGAGAGGTGCTCCAGCCCTCAGATCATTCTTGTGGCTTCCTCTGGACTCTTTCTAACGGGTCCATGTCTTTCTTGTGTCGGGGGCTCCAGAACTGGACGCAGTTCTTATTTTAACTCAAACCAGAAACGTATCTAAAGACATTCCTGTTACTTAACAGATATCTATAAGCTGAACTGTTCACATCCTAAATACCAGCAAAGAGTGAAATAAGCTACCAATTTTTCCTAGGAGACAAAGCGGTGAAAGTGAAGCTTTCAGAAGAATGAGGGAAAGACGTATTCAAAATCAGCAGGAAGTAAATAAATAATTTTTACATCAAACATAAGCAGACAAGAAAACAACAAAGGCTAGAGAGAAGGAAAAAAGACATATTATTGTCAGAAAGTACCAGGTCTACAAAACCAGATAAAAATAAACATTAGGAAACGTAATGGAAATAAGTGAAAATGCACTCAAGGTATTTTCCAATACCTGTTGAATAGGCAAGCTGAATTTTAAGACAAAGCTAAACATTCAACACAAGTGTTTTGCCAGCTTTCTCATATGCATTTGGAAGCTGGCCATCCCATGAAAATAAAACATACAAGACCAAAAGTTTCCATTGCCTACCCTGAATGAAATAGCAAAACCACATGACTGGTTGAACAAGATCCTAGTAGTTGTCCTGACCAGACAAAACACTGGCAACAGAATGCTGGTTAGTTTTTCACAGATGACAGAAAGGAGACTGCAGGACACTCTCATATACCCCATTAAATCCTTTTGATGTAGCACCTTCAATACGTCTGCTGCAATTCTACTCAGCCAATGAAATTATTAGGATATTGACACATCTGCCATCTACAGCACCATAATCAGCAGGTGTTTTTTGTCTGGACATACAATTTTGGCTGAGGTTGAAAGATTAATAATAGTTACTAGAACACAGATTCACAAAGGAAGAAGTTATTGCTCTGAGCTACAAAAAAATAAAGTAATTTTAATAAGTAGATATATACAAATGGAAAAGACTTTGTTTTACTTCTGATTAAGTACATAAATTGTTATGATAATATACAGCATTTTTCAAGTTAATAAAATAATGTTCAATTTTAAATAAAATTTCATATCCTGCAGTTGGAAATTGCATTTCCAACACACAGTATGCAAAAAAAAAAAAAAAAAAAAAAAAGTCTTGTACTATACCTTCAGTTTACATGGTTCAGTATAAATAATATGTTTAGTTTGTAAAAATGTGACCAGAGATACTTCATTCTCACTACTAACCCATCCCACACAAACCAGTATACTGCATATTTTTTAAAATGTAGGCAAGCACTGCCTAAAATAATCAGAATATAAATTGGTAGAAAAGAAGGTAATGCTAGGCAAGGTCCTTCTGGTTTTTGTTTGTTTGCTTGTTTGTTTTCCCCAAGGAGTGTTTAGTTCAGTTTGGGGTTATCATAGAAATCACAGGACAATTCAGGCTGGTAAGGTCTCCTGAGTTGGAGATTGGCCAACCTCCCTGGGCTCCAGCCTCACTACTGAGCTTCCTTCATGGGGAAAAGGCTTCTCCTTATCTCCAATCTGAGCATCTCATGTTTCAGTGCCTGCTGCTGCCTAACACCCTCCTGTCACACATTACTGTGAAGAGCCCGGCTGCCCCTATCTCCTCCCATTCCCTCCTGTCCCCTCCCATCACTGCAAGGGATGCTGTTGCATGCCCCAAAACCATCCCTCTCCTGGCTGAACTAGCCCCAGTTGCACAGTGTCTCCTTGCAGGACAAGGGCTCCAGTTCCATCATCTCCAAGGCCTCCCCTGAAACTCAGTCAAATTTCTCAATGTCCTTTATCACAGAGCCTAAAACAAGATGTTGCTGGACTGAAATGGTCAAGCAACAAGAAGTGTCAAGGAAGGTTATAGAATATAGAAACTTAAAAATATAAATGCGCTACAGTAAGCTAATTAAATCCAAGTTCATTCTACAATGCTGCATTATGGGCCCCGTATTCCCTCCATGATAATTGTTTATTTATTTCCACCTATGCAATGTTACTGATTTAGGGAAAGTTTACTGTAAATTATGCTTGCAAATGTGAGAAAACAACTCAGTTTACACCCAACACTTTTTAAAGTTGTTGCAGCAGCAACAGGGGCTGTAAGTTTATCAGCTAGAACTTGGTTAATACAAGGAGAGGAATCTAAATTAGATTTGACAGAAAGGTCTTGTATTGTAAGCTCCTTTTAGTTGCCTTTTTGAAAGATTTTTCTGTCTTCTAACTGTGCCTAGAAGGATATACAGCATATAGACTGAAAAAAGTCTTTCTTTAAAATCCATACAAAAGAAGGACAGAAGAGAGGATTTTTGGTAAAATAGGGAAATAGAAATACTGTCAAATATGCCTTAATAGAATTTACATAAACATCACTGCACTTATAGTTTGTTACCAAGTACAAGAAAATGGGACCAACTTTTTCTGCCTGTCATTAATATATACATAAGTGTTCTAAAGAGCAGATGCCAATGGACATTTCTCTGCTGTCTATGCAATCCTATAGGACACATTTCTCTGTTGTCCAGGCTCATTGCAGACCTCAGAAAGACGGTTTAAGTGCCTAAGAAAATTATTTTAGAACACAATAAACTGAGTAGTGGTATTAATGGATTAAACAAAATTGTCACAGAGGGGCTTAGGTCTTTCTTAGGTCCTTACATTCTCATGACTCTGTAGGATTACAAAAGGAGTAAGTATCTTCCCTTGTGCAAGTTCCAAAATGTTGACAAACAGGATGCTCATTGATAACCATGGAGATAACACATCTTGAACTGGATATTTGACTTCTATGGTGTACTATCTGACAGTTTTCATTCTCAAAGTTAGTTAGCTTTTACACCTTTTTCTCTGTTACCTTACTGCTTGAATAGGGCACAGCATGTTCTGTTACTGAGCCCTCTGGGTAATTAGAATGAGTAATAAACTACAGTTAGTGTATGCCTTTCTAGCTGGGAAAAACTCAAATATGTCAGCCAGTGAGAAGAAATATTGAATCAAAATGAAGGGTGGGTAAACAAACACTGCTCTAAGGCCACATCCAAATCATTAAATGGAGTGGAGGTATGAACCTAGGTTAAGACTCCCTGAAAACCCAAAATAGTTTCTTCAAATAGTAGCTCAGTAGTGCTTCCTGATCTTGTTTATCATACACTCGTCTTGCTGGAGGAAAAATCTTGTAAGGGAAAAAAGATGGAAGAAGAACTCAAACAAACAGGTCTCCATGTGTTCAGCTCTTCTACAAAAGTTAAAATTCTTGAGAAAGATACACATCTAGGAGGTCCCACTGAGAACAATTTGCACCTATGAATATTAACATATACTAAGGCTGCTGGATAGTGAACTGACTGCAAAATCCAGTCCAAGAAGAATCCTTCTTCCTTTGAAAAAATAAACATCAAAAAAGTTGCTCTTTAAAGTAGTGTTAGTAGTAGAAATTGACATATCCAGGCTGCATCTCCTGCAGGTTTCATTTAATTTGATTTTTCAAGTATGCCAATTGAAAAAAAAAAAAAAAAAAAAAAAATTAAGTTTAAACTTGTGGGTTGGATTTTTTTGTTGGTTTTGGGAGGTTTTTTGGTTTTGTCTTTGTTAATTGCTGGGTTTAGTTCCCCTACATTTTTGTTAAAATAATTTTATTAAAAAGTATTTCATTTACATCAGACATGTATCACTAATTTTGTATTCGTAAGAAATAGGTATAAAATGTATTTATACTTGGATAAATAAGTGTTGCAAGGATGGGTAAGATCTGAACATTTCTGTGACTATTTCTTTCTAGTTTAACAAAACATTACTGCTCAGAATTTGAAAATATTTTATTCTTGTGGGCTAAATCCATTTTCAAAGGGTAATATGATTTAAAAAAATTAGAGAGTCATTGAGCTGTTGTTTTTAGCCAAAGGACATCTCTCACTATATATGAGATAGTAATATATAAAAGAACTTGCTTATGATCCAGTTAAGATATATTTAAGTATTATAAATAAGAGTATCAAATTTTAAATATGGAGGTTTAAAATTTAAAATTTGGTTTATAAAACAATATTTAGAAGTTCTTTTATTAACTCAAAAAAGGTAATCAACAATAAACTGCTAATACATACTTGAATAAATATATACTTCCATTAAAAAAATATATGTTCATGTTAATTAGTTTTTTCAATATTTGCTTAGCATCAGGCTATGGCTTAAGCATTACTGAGGTTTTAGCATTTTTTGCCACAAAAATCTTCTAGAGGAAGAAGATTTTGCAGTGCCCAAGAACTGCATGGGAAGGATGCCACAACTGGGACGTCATATTCTCTCCTCTCTTCTCCACACTCACTAGAAGAGGGTGCTTGTGTGTATCATGTGCATTTGTAAATGGTCTCTCCTAGTCTGACTGCACACCAATCTTGTGAGAATATACCCAGGACTATTATTTTAATTAATTACATATTTTTTAATCAATTAATTTTTTAATTATTATTATTTTCCCATGCAAGGAAATAGACTTGACACTTTTGAAGAACTTTCTCCACTCCTTTCTGCGGCACTTCATGGTAACAGCAGTATTTCAACACAGAATCAGGGCCTAACCTTGTATTCTGCAGTTTAAACAAGGAAGTGAAGGAAGTAAATGCATTTTGTTCATGACAGTACTCATAAATATAAGGAGAAAAACTTTGTTATTTTATACCTAATTATATGTTTATCACATGTTTAAATATTGCATCTAGTTCTATTGTGATCTCTAAGAGAACTCTAAAATGCTGAAACACCCTAGGAAGCTCCATTAACTGCTATTAAATAATTCTAGTGAAACAAAATAGCTTGTAACTCAGTTTTTTAGAATCACACATTCAAATCTTATTTTCATCCTCCTTTTTTTAGTATATTTTAGGATTCATTTATTCTTCTGCATAATAATAGACAATAACTGGCCATGAGTTTCATGTAGTAGAGGGAGTATGAACTTTCTATTTGCTAATTGAGACGGTATCCACTGTTAAATAAAAAGGTCTGTCTTCCAGAAAACTGTAGATTTTTATATGTTTTAAACAATCTCTTACCCTGATCATATTTTTATGAATCATTTCAGGATTGAAATTACATCTTATCTGTCCTATGACAGGCTCCTTCTTCTGTTCATGCGAGCACTGCTGATAAACTATTTGCTTATGGTTAAAGCTGTTAGTAAGTGTAATTATTCAACTTATATAAAATGTTAATGTTGGTAGCATTTATTGTAGTCTAAAATATGTCTGAACTGAACTATGTCACAGTTCAGTTCCTACTGAACAGCAGCCCTCATTAGAAAACCTGGATCTATAATTCAGTATAATTGGCTAATATGTTTCCTGCTGCTGATATTGTTAGCTTATGACTTTTCTCTTTCACTTAGCTCTTAAGTGTAATTTCAGCATTAGGCCTAATTTAACATTTTGCACTGCACATGTTTCACTCTGGGATTTATTTATTTTTTTTTAAATATAACTTAGACCTGTTTATGCATCTTTTACCCCTCATGGTTAAAGATTTGGGAGCTTCCTAAATAAAAATTCAGACACTTTACCTGAGAAAATATTTTATTAACTAGGATTTAACTATGTTTCCTGTTCATAGAAAGTGATATCAATGTATAAATTTAAAGTGCCAGGGATGAACGAAAGGGCCATATTCAATACATGCAAAATACTCATATGAAATCCATGCAGTACTCAATATCAAGTACAATCCTGGAAATGCAGAAATGTAGACGTATAAAGTGTTCAAATCAATAGTGAAGAACAATCATCTTATATAGAGAAAACACAATCTTCAGATCTCCTGTAAAACACTGAAACATATCATTATTTAATCCCTGCTCCAAGAAAGTCACTGCAGAATTTAGTCTATACTGTCTTTATAAAAAGAGAGAGCTATGGAGAATATAAGTATTGCAGTTTACTTGATATTAATCTAAATTTAGTCAAAACTCTTAAATCTCAACACAAGCCCCTTTAGAAGAGCCAAAAATTTAGGATTGTCATAGATTCCTGGATTATTTTTTTTTTTACCTAAGAAATTTCAAACTGACTTCTGATCTCTAAGGTTAAAGCACTTGTATAATATATATGAACTTTGAGTTAAAAGCGAGGAAAAAGATATTCACTTCCCCTGAGAAATTACTTTAACCTCTTCAAGCCTGTGAAAGCAGGTAGTTTAAATCTTTTAGACATTTGGGCCCAGATACTGGGTTCAACTCTTGAAAATCTTGGGGTTTTCTTTTTCTTTTTTTTTTTTTTTTTTTTTTTTTTAGTTAAATGGACTTACATATTCCTATCACTAATAGATATTCTCTGTGAGAGGAACTACAAAGAATTAAGCAAAGGGGTATGTTTATATCTTTAAAAACAAACATTTATTAAGACTTTTCAGAACTGGTGCAGTCAGATACTTCAATTGATTTAAGTGACTGGATTTCTTAGAACTGAATTATCTACATCAGCTATTCAGCATGATGAAAAACTATTTAATAATAGAATCACAGAATGGTTAGGGTTGGAAGGGACCTTAAAGATCATCTAGTTCCAACCTCCCTGCCATCAGTAGGGAAACCCCCCACTAGACCAGGTTGCTCAAAGACCCATCCAGCCTGGCCTTAAGCACATCTGGGGAGGGGGCATCCACAACTTCTCTGGGCAACCTGTTCCACTGTCTCACCACCCTCACAGTCAAGAATTTCTTCAAAATATCTAATGTAAACCTACCCTCTTTCAGCTTAAGCCATTTCCCCTTGTTCTGTCATTAACTGCCTTCATAAAAAGTCCTTCCCCAGCTTTCCTGTAGGCCTCTTCAGGTACTGGAAGGCTACTATGAGATCTCCCCAAAGCAGCCTCTTATCCAGGCTGAACAGCCCCAACTCTCTCAGCCTGTCTTCACAGAAGAGGTGCCCCAGCCCTTGGATCATCCTCGTGGCCATCCTGTGGATTAATTTGAACTGGTCTATGTGTTTCTTGTGTTGGGGGCTCCAGAACTGGACACAGGACTCCAGGTGGGGCCTTACGAGAGTGGAGTAGAGGGGGTGAATCACCCTCCTCGACCTGCTGGCCACGCTTCTCTTGATGCAGCCCAGGATACAGTTGGCCTTCTGGGCTGCAAGCACATATTGCCAGCTCATGTTGAGCTTCTCATCCACCACCACCACTCCCAAGTCCTTCTCTTTGGAGCTGGCCTCAAGCCACTCATAGTCCAGCCTGAATTTGTGCTTGGGATTCTCCCAACCCAGGTGCCGGACCTTGCATTTGGCCCTGTTGAACTTCATGAGGTTAGCACAGACCCTCCTCTGAACCCTGTCAAGGTCCCTCTAGATGGCATCCTGTCCCTCCAGTGTGTCAACCACACCACTCAGCTTGATATCATTGACAAATTTGCTGAGGGTGCACTCAATCCTACTGTCCATGTCACCGACAAAGATGTCGAAAAGCACCAGTCCCAATACCAACCCTTGAGGGACACCACTCATCACCGGTTTCTATTCGGACATTGAGCTGTTGACCACAATTCTCTGAGTGTGACCATCCAGCCAGTTTCTTATCCACTGAGTGGTCCATCCATCAAACCTCCATGTTTCCAATTTACAGACAAGGATGCCACGCGGGACGGTGTCAAATGTCTTGCACAAGTCCAGGTAGATGACATCAGTTGCTTTAGCCTTGTCCACCAGTGTTGTAACCCCGTCATAAAAGGCCACCAGATTGGTCAGGCATGATTTGCCCTTGGTGAAGCCATGTTTGTTGTCACCAATCACCTCCTTATTTTTTATGATCCTTAGCTTAGTTTCTAGGAGTAACTGCTATATGATCTTTCCTGGCACTGAGGTGAGACTGACTGTTTCTCAGGTCATCCTTGTTACCCTTTTTAAAAATGGGTTTTTTTCCAATCTACAGGAACTTCACCAGACTGCCAGGACTTCTCAGATATTATGGATAATGGATTTGCAACTTCATCTACCAGTTCCCTCAGGACCCCCGGATGCATCCCATCAGGTCCCATGGACTTGTGCACCTTCAGATTCCTTAGGTGGTCCCAAACCTGATCTTCTCCTACAGTAGGCAGCTGGACCACTCTCTTGGACCACCAATTCTCCTGGGCCACTCCTTGTATTTCTAGGACTTGGACAGTGCAAAACGAGCCCTTGCTGGTGAAGACTGAGGCAAAAAATCCATTGAGCATCTCAGCCTTCTCAATGTTCTGGGTGACCAGATCTCCCATGGTCTTCTGGAGATGGCCCACATTTTCCCTAGTTTTCTTTTTCACCCCAACATGCCTATAGAAGCTTTTTTTGTTGCTCTTGACATCTCTGGCCAAATTTAATTCTACCAGGGCCTTGGCTTTCCTAATCTGATGTCTGGCTATTCAGCCAATTTCTCTGTATTCATCCCAAGTAACCCATACTTCCTTCCACCCTCTGTAGGCTTCTTTCTTGATCCTAAATTTGTTCAGGATCTTTCTGTCCATCCATGCAGACCTCCTGCTGCTTTTGCCTTCCTTCCTCTTTGTTAGGATGCACTGCTTCTGGGCTTGTAGGAAGAGATCTTTGAGTATGTTCCAACTGTCGTGCACCCCTCTTCCTTCCAGGAATTCATCCCATGGTACCTGACCAAGCAGATCCCTGAAGAGGTCAAAATCTGCTCTCCTGAAATCCAGGATGGTAAGCTTACAATGAGCCATCCTCACTGCCCTGAGGTTCTCGAATTCCAACATTTCATGGTCGCTTCAGCCAGGACTGCCCGAGAGCTTCACGTTCCCCACCTACCCCTCCTTGTTGGTGAGAACAAGGTCCAGCATGGCACTTCTCTCACATCAGTTCCTCAACCACCCGGAGAAAGAAGTTGTTCTCAACACATTCCAGGAACTGCCTGGATTGTTTGTGGCCTGCTGTGTTGTCCCTCTAACAGATGTCAGAGTGGTTGAAGTACCTCATGAGGACCAGGAATTGCGAATGTGAGGCTGCTACTATCTGCCTATAGAGGGCCTCATCTGCTCAGTCTCCCTGGTCTGGTGGCCTGTAGCAGACCCCCACTGTAACATCCCCTTTCCCAGCCTTCCCTTTAATCCTAACCCATAAACTCTCAGTTAGCTCCTCAACTGTCTCCAGGTGGAGCTCCATACACTCCAGCTGGTTGCTGACATAGAGGGCAACACCCTCTCCTCATGTCCCCTGCCTGTCCTTCCTTAAGAGCCTGTATCCTTCCATACCAACACTCCCATCATGGGAGCCATCCCACCATGTCTCTGTGATGCCAATCAGGTCATATCCCTGCAGGAACACATACATTTCCAACTCCTCTTATTTATTGCCCATGCTACATGCATTAACATAGAGGCATTTAAGCTGGGCCCCCAGTGAAGTTGACTTTGACTTGTTGGCTTGTAGCAGCTGGCAGTCCATTGTGGTGCCAGCTGTGGCTCTTCAGGTATGTACCTCCCAGAGTCACTACCAGCAGTCCCAGTTATATCCCCTTCCCCCTTCCAATCTAGTTTAAAGCTCTGTCAATGAGCCCTGCTAAATCTTGCCCCAGGATCCTTTTCCCCTTCTGAGATAGGTGGGTCCCATCTTTTGAGAGTAGCCCCGGTGGTCAAAGAAACCAAAATTCTGCCTGTGGCATCAGCCTCTAAGCCATGTGTTAATCAGGTGAATCTTCCTGTTCCTACGACAATATTGATTCAAAAAATATTTGAATAAAATATGTTGGAAATCAAAAAATCTATGATGACAACATGGCAAATGAAATAAAAATGTAATAAATAAATATTGCAATGGATGTTAGTTCTGAAGAGGGTATTTTGAGTGTAGATTAATTTTTGGTAGAGACTTTAGACAGGATATTTCACAAAGATGAAGGCCTCCCAAAAATGGCAAAGAAAATCCATGTTTCTACAATGCCAAGAAAAATAAACTTTTGGAAAGGAGTAAGGATATCAAACTTATAATTTCAATATATAAAAGAGAAAAATAAGAAAGTAAAAAAAAAATACCCATCAGAAAAGACAGTGTTTGGAAATGTCTCATGAGAAGAACTTGTATTTTGTTTCTTTAAGTATATAAATAATATTATGTAAATATATAAATAAAGAGGACATAAATCAACTACTTCTCGAAATTACCTTTTAAAAGCACAGAAATTACTACCAAAAAAAAGCTCCCAAAATTAAGGAATTTTCCCAATTACCATTTTTTTCCAACATTTTAAATAGCAATTTTACTACAGAGCAATGGAGAAAAATAGTATCTGATTTAAACTTCTCTGAGCTAGGTTGCCAAGAGAAGGTGTGGATACTCCTTCCCTGAAAGTGTGCAAGGCCAGGCTGGATGAGGCTTTGAGCAACATGGTCTAGTGGGAAGTGTCCCTGCCCACAGCAGGGCAATTGGAACTAGATTATTTTAAGGTCTCTTCCAACCATTCTATGATTTTATGGTTCTGCCAAAACTAAGACAGTTAATAAAAATAAAGCTTGAAATATCCTGAAGCCTCTGTATTTGTTACTTCAGAAGTCCTTTAAAGCAAACTTAGTAAACACCAACTGCAACTGTAATTATGTAAGACAATTATTTTTTTTAATTTTTATTATATTTTTTTAATCCACAATACTTGGCTATGCCATTGGAAGAAAAAAGAAAATAAAAAATAAATCTGGTTTTTTTTTCCTCTTTTTCTCTCATTCTTTGACAGCTTCAACTGTGACAAATGAACATTAAAGTAAAGAGACTTCAAACTACTTCTAGTTTCTGTGTGAAAATTATTATTTACAAGTAGGAACTAATGTATTAGAAAAAAGAGATTCAAAAAGAGTGCATTTGAACAAACAATGATTAATTCAGACTGTCAATACAAAGTAGTTCAAATAATTTCAGTTCAAAAATGAAAGTAGATACTTGATAAAAATTTAAGATGAGCATGTACTGAAAATATTTATATAATTAGTTTAATTATTTATTTTATTTATTTAATTTGTTTAATTAAAAATCTAATTCATCCATTTTTGGCTTTGCTTTAAGTTTCACCTTAGAAAAAGTTGACAAGAGTAATATTGGGGTTTTGCCAATTGATTCGAAATTTACCACCTGGACACAAAAAAAAAAAATGAATATCAAAGAAAATTTATTCTGTTTTGTCTTTGAAATGTCCAGAAATTAATGTTACATGAATGTAGAATGTTAGTACCTCCATCATGCCAAAAATGTATTTATCAGTGCTTAGTGACAACAGTCAGCTTTCCAAGAAATATGTAATTTCCAGTTGCACTGGTAAGTTGCTATTTGTTATAAACATGAATTGCAGAAAACAGCAAAGAAATTCACAACTCTTCAAATCTTCTGTTTAATTCTCAGACTGATCTCAAAGAATACATCCCACTATATGCTCTGCAAAACTCCCAGCACACAGAAATTCCTAAAACTCTGTCAAATAAATGGAAATACACTCATGAACACTGTAGATCCTCTGAAGACTACTATGAATCATCCTCATAAACTTTTCAATAATGAAAATGCTTGATGATTTTCAAAGATAACTGATCTATCCTCATTTTAAAGTCAGACAGATAGAATGAAAAGGATGTGAGATCTTATCTTTAAGAACACCTTCCTGACTTTAAGAAAGTGCACATTTCTTTCACATGGAAAGTCAGCATCTTTCAACACTCAGTTTGATCACCAACAAGTTAAGACACCAAAACTATTTGTCAGTTGATTGCTAGTGACTAAATCACTAGTAACTGTAATTCAAAATCAAAATTCACTAATTTACAAGTTCATGATTAGTGAATTGTGATCCTGAATCACATATTGGTTATGTTCTGAAAATATTTTGTAAGAATTTTTGTCTTTACACTGTCCAAACATATCAGGCCTGTTCTTGTGCCTGGGCAATTGCAGTTTACATCTGGTGATTTTGGTGAAGTTATAGGTGACTATGACAGAGGTATAAAAGAGGTAACTACTCTGCAATGAGTAAGTTTCCAGGTTTTCTAGGTGTGGATTCTGGACACTGAGAGTTTTCAGAGAAGATAAAATAGTGGGTGCAGATAGAAATAGATTTCCAGGATGAGGTGGATGTTGCTATGGCATCAGGCACTCACAGCATGCAAAATGTACAGAGTTGCCATCTGTTCTATTGATCTATTGAGGAATAGGATATGATTATCCTTAATATCTCTTCACCTACCATTCTTTTCACATTTCTAGAATACAACTTCCCATTACAAATTTAAATAATTTTGCTGTGGATGGTGTTCCACCATGTGCAGCAATGCAATGTATGCATACTCCAGTGGAAGTTTACTTTTATCTCATCAGAGACTGAGGGCTGAGAAATACTTAGGCTTTCTTTTTTTTCCTAGAGGTTTGGTTTGTTTTTTTTTCCTGTGGTTTTGTTTGGTTGGTTTTTTTTTTTCCCTCCTAAACTTCTCCAGGGAGCCAGGAAGTGTTTTGCTTCAGGTGGCTGATTTGCTGAGAGCCGAGTAAGTCACACTGTTGTGAATAGGCTTATGAATTACTGTTTTCTTTAAACAATAAAAATGACATTATTTCCTTGTGGAAATTTAGTAGGAGCCTTGAAATTGAATCAGAGATAGTTTGTGAAAGAAGGGAAGTATAAGACAAAACCCTCTTGTTTCTGATTACGAGTTACAGCTCCAGGATAGCTTATTTTTAAAATTACTAAGGATTGGATCAAGTCAAAACTCGGATTCCAGCACTCCAGACAAGCAACAAGTTCTGAAAACAAAATCAGTTGAGTAGTAATTCAGCTTTCTCCTGTATTTGACAGGGCTATAGAATGATGGTAGCATGCTGCCTTTTAACCTCATGAATTATGAAGCAACATTACATAATGCTGCCAACTGTCATTTGGATGAACATTATTCCTCACAGCTCCTGGAAAATTTTACTACAGTCCTTTAAACTCTAGTAAAATATGACCTGGCAAGCAAACTTCATTCTGAAACAACCTGGGACAATACTGTTTATGGCAAGAGAGATTACTGCATGTCACAGAGGATGCCACCCAAAAGGCTTCAGAGTTGAGAAAAAATTATAAGGACTAGGCAAGCTGAGGGATACCAAAAGCAACAAGAGATGTTATTGAGTAGTTCATTATATCCTTCAAAAAAAAGATTTCTTCATCAGACATCCCTGTAAAGAAAAAGCAGTTCTTGTGTCAAGCTGATGAGCCTCACTGGCAGCTTACATCTGGGCACAGTATTCATGTGTCCTGGGTTTGGTTAGGAGAGAGTTAATTGTTCACAGGGAACTGGGAGGGGAGCAGGGGGCACAACTGACCCAAACTGGGCCAAAGAAGGTATTCCATACCATGTGACCTCATGCTCAGTATTTAAACAGGGGAAGTTCCAGGAAGGGGGATACCACAGTTTGGGAGCAGGCTGGGAGTTGGGTGGTGAGCCATTTGATACCATGTGTCACTAGTGTTGTATATTCTTTCATTAACATTGCTGTTGTTATTTTTTGGTGGTGTTTCCCTTTTCCCTTACTTTCATAGTAAACTTCACTTGCCTCAACCCACGAACCCCCTTTGTTTATATTCTCCTCCCCATCCCACCAGAGGGTGCAGGGTGTGAGCGAGCATCTGTGGTTAAGCCAACACATCATGATAAGCTGAAAGCAGGCAGACATATGTAGAGTAACCAGTTCTATGGAGCAGATAACAAAAATGATGCCACTATGTGTTAGGGAACATGCTTTAAGAGACAAGTCCCACATGCATAAGCTGAATGCTGATCACAATAATGTATTCTTGTATTCTCAGTAATCACAATGAGCCACTATGAGAAATTACTGGCATTATCACAGAATCACAGAATGGTTGAAATTGGAAAGAACCTTTGGAGGTCACCTGGCACAATCCCTCTGTTCAAGCAGGGCCACCTAGAGTCAGTTTCCCATCACAATGTTCAGATGGCTTTTTAATATATCCAAGGTGAGGGACTCCAAAACCTCTCTGGGCAACCTGTGCAAGGGCAGAGTCACCCGACTATGAAAAGTGTTTCCTGATGCTCAGAAGGGACCTCCTGTGTTTGAGTTTGTGTCTATTGTCTCTGGTCCTGTCACTGGGCACCACTGAAAACAGCCTGGCTTTACACTCTCCATTCAGACATTTGTATATATTAATAAGATCCTATCTGAGCCTTTTCTTCCCCAGGCTAAATAGTCCCAGCGCTCTCACCCTTTCTTTGTAGAAGAGATACTCCAGTCCGTCGTCTTTATAGCCCTTTGTTGAGTAGTTTCCAGTAGCTCCATATCATTTTGTGCTGGGGAGTGCAGAAATGGACACTATGGCCTCACCAGTGCTGAATAAAGGGGATCACCTCCTTTGACCTTTTGACAGTACATTCTCTAATGCACCCCAGAATACCATTAGTCTTCTTTGTGGCAAAGTCACTGTCACGAAGGGGATTTATTCTAACCAAAATTATTTAGCACTCTGATAAACAGTAACACATGTTCGGATGTCAGGTGAGGATGAACTACTACTCAGCTGACTTAGGAATTTGTAGGTATTCTCCAAATATTCCTCTACAATGATGACTTAAAATACCCACTCACTCATCTCTAAGATAAGGGCTTTCAACCCCTGAGACGTTACCCTGGGCAGTGTCCAAAGGAAGGTAACTGACTGCAGACACACTGCTTGGAGGAGGACGTAACTCTCTCAACTCCCTTTCTGGTGGGAGAGGTTGAGTGTGACCAACCCCAGTTGAGTCTCACCTGTGGTCAATTCTGAGTGGCTGGGGCCCATCCTCCAGCAGCTGTGAGCCTGTCAACAACCCCAGTAACTGCACCAAAAAAAAAAGTGAGGAAAATGTGCGAAAAAACAAGGTACCAAAGAAAAACACGTGAAAGCAAGAGCATGCAAGGATCAGGTTTCAACAGCAAGAAAGTTCCAGTCTCAAGGCAGGGCAGAGCTGCATCTGCCACAGTCACGTTGCTGCCTCATATTGAACATGGAGTTCACCAGGACCCTAAGAGCCCTTTGTGCCAAACTGCTTTCCAGCTGAGCGGCCTCCTGAGAGTTGTTCCTTCTAAGGTGCAGGACTTTGCACTTCCCCATGTTGAACATCACGAGGTTCCTGACAGCCCATTTCTCCAGCTTTTTGAAGTCCCACTGAATGGCAGCATGACCCTATCAGGCACTTTTCCCAGTTTTTTATCATAAGTGAACTTGCTGAGGGTATACTCTGCCCCATCACACACATCAGTAAAGATGTTAAATAATGTATTGACCTGTGACATATACCACTAGTTCCTGGCCTCAAACTAGACTTAGTTTCACTGACCACAGCCCTCTGGGCCTGGCCATTGAGACAGTTTTCAGACCACTTCACTGTCTGTTTATCCATTCCATACCTCAACAGCTAATATATGAGGATCTTACAGGAGACAGTGTCAAAGGTCTTACTGAAGTCCAGGTCAACTATATCCACTGTTCTCTTCTTGTCTACCAGGCCAGTCTTTTCATCACAGATGTTCATCAGTCAAAGCATGACTTTCCCTTGAATACATGTTGACTAATCTTGGTCACCTTCTTGTCACTCATGTGCCTGGAAATTGTTCCAACATTTAGTTGTTCCATCACCTTGCCAGTGAACAAGGTGAAGCTGACTAGCCTATTACTCTCTGGGTCCACCTTCTTGCACCTCTTGAAGATACTGGTTGTATTTACTTTCTTGTAGTCTTCAGATACTACTTCCAGTGCCATGATTGCCATGACTGATCAAAGATTATCAAAAGTGGCCTCTCAATTGCATTAGGAATCTCCCTCAGCACTCATGGGTGCATCCCATCATGACCCGTGGGGTTACATATTGCCAGTTTGCTTAAATATTCTCTGACCCGATTCTTATCCAGCATACATCTTCCTTCTTCCATGCTACCCCTCGATCTCTGGGACTGTCTTTCTAGTAAGGATTGACACAAAGAAGACATTCAGTGCTTGAGCCTATGTCCTGTGTAACCAAGTCCCCGTATCATTAGCCATGGGCCTACAGCTTCCCCAGTCTTCCTTTTATTGCCTGTGCACTGGTAGAAGCCCTTCTTGTTGTCTTTGACATCTCTGGACAGATTCAATTCCATTTAGGCTTTAGCTTTCCTAACTTCATCCCTGGTTGTTTGGACAACGTTTGTACATTCATCCCAGGTTACCTGTCTTTGCTTCCACTTCCTGTATGCTTCTTTTTTTGTGTCTGAGTTTGTCTAGGGGATCTTTGTTCATCCATCTTATCCTCCTGGTGTTTTTTCCTGACTTTGTGTTTATTAGAATGGAACTCTCTTGAGCTTGAGAGGAGGTGATCTTTGAATATTAACCAGCTTTCCTGGGCCTCCCTTCTCAGCAGTCTTATCCCATGAGACTCTTCTAAGCAGATTTGAAAAGCCAAAGTTTGCTTTCCTGAAGTTTAGGGTTGTAAACTTTCTTTTCACCCTTCTCCATGCCCTAAGGATCCTGAACTCCACAATCTCATGGCCATTGCAGCCAAGGCTGCCTTTGATCTTCATATCCCCATTGAGTCCATCCTTGTTAGTGAATATGAGGTCCAGCAGATCACCTCTTCTCATGAGCTCCTCTGTCACTTGGAGGAGGTTATCCTCAATGTACTTCAGGAATGTCCTGGATTGCTTGTGTCCTGTTGTTTTGTCCCTCCAGCAGATATTGAGACTGTTCAAGTGACCTTTGAGGACCAAGGCCTGCAAACATCTCTCTGTAGGGAGCCTCATCCACTTGTTCTTCCTTGTCAGGTGGACTACAGCAGATACACATTATAAAGCCACTTTTACATGTCCTCTCTCTGGTCCTACCCCATAAACCCTCAGCTGGCTCTTTATCCATCCCCAGGTAGAGTTGCATGCACTTCAACGTCTCTCTCACATAAAGTAGAACTCCCCTTCCCTGTCTTCCCATCCTGTCCTTCCTAAAGAACCTCTGTCCCTCCATTGAAACACTCCAGTCATTATGCTCAATTCACTTTAAGACTGACACTAAAACAGATGTCAGAGATGGCCAAGAGCAGTTTCAAGGCCTGACTGGTTTGTCTTGAATGCTAACAGCCAATGAAACACCACTCAGACCAGAGCAGAGTTCCATACACATTATTAAAATGATGCATGAACAGCTGCAGGGTTGAGCCAAAACCAAAGAAAAGGACTAGAAATTCAATGTGGTCAAATCTCAAGTAGCCTAAACTAAACCTAACGATAAGGCTAAATCAGGAAATCCCAGAGATACTCCTTTGTCCATTTCCCTGTCAATGAGTTCCACTATGCTTATTGACACAGAGCAGGTTGAGTACTTAAGACTAAATTACCCAGAACACAGGCAAATGTGCTGTGAAGACAGCTATTGACTTCAGTGCCATATCATTGGTGGTGGTATTCATCCTGGCAAAATTACAGGTGCAGCCATCTCCTGTACAGGAGATGGAAAAGGTATACTCATATAGAAAAAAGTTATAAAGTGATCCCTTATGTATGTCAATGTTTTCAGGATTCCTTTAAGAGCTAGAGACCGCTTGATAGGTTTTCTCATCAAAGTTTCTCTCCTCCCTCATTGTACTAGTATCAAATAGAAAGACTTGTATGACACCATACTATTGAAATTTTCCTTGTGCCTAGATGACCCGTCAAGACACCTAGTGCTCAGAAGAGGAGAGCAAGAGCTAAGGAAATGGAGCTGTGTGGAGAACTGGTCATCATTTCACTAACTACAATGGTAAAGTTTCTTCATCTCAGCAAACTTCCTAAACACATCTGCAGCTTGCCAAGTTCTGCCAGAAGAGACAGCCCATCACGAGTACTTAATTACAGGTGTAAATAAGAACACAGAGAAAACACTAGCCTGTTGTTGAAGGATTGTCTTGCTAAGCCCTATGAACAGATATGCTGCAGTACTCCAAAGCCTGTATTAGGGATATCAGCACATCACTACACACAACACTTGTATTTGCTATGTTGTCAGGCTGCCATATTTTTATCGGATTCCAAGAATATGTCACAGTGACTATTTTTCCTTATGTTTGAACCTGCTGGTCCTAAACCACTCAACATTAAATTAAGAACCAGGAATGGATATCTCGTAAAACCTTAGCAGGGGCCAGATAGAATCATAGAATCATAGAAAGGTTTGGGTTGGAAGGGACCTTTAAAGGTCAGGTAGTCCAACCCCTGTGCAGTAAGCAAGGGTTAACTAGATCAGGTTGCTCAGAGACCTGTCCAACCTGACCTTGAATGTTTTCCAATGATGAGGTAAATATGTCTTCTCTAGGACATCTGTCCCAGTGCTTGCCCACTGGGGAAAAAAAAAAAGACAAAGAAAAGAAAGAAAAAGGAAAAGGAAAAGGAGAAGGAGAAGGAAAAGGAAAAGGAAAAGGAGAAGGAGAAGGAAAAGGAAAAGGAAAAGGAAAAGGAGAAGGAGAAGGAGAAGGAGAAGGAGAAGGAGAAGGAGAAGGAAAAGGAAAAGGAAAAGGAAAAGGAGAAGGAGAAGGAGAAGGAGAAGGAGAAGGAGAAGGAAAAGGAAAAGGAAAAGGAAAAGGAAAAGGAGAAGGAGAAGGAGAAGGAAAAGGAAAAGGAAAAGGAAAAGGAAAAGGAAAAGGAAAAGGAAAAGGAAAAGGAAAAGGAAAAGGAAAAGGAAAAGGAAAAGGAAAAGAAAAAGGAAAAGGAAAAGGAAAAGGAAAAGGAAAAGGAAAAGAAAAAGAAAAAGAAAAAGAAAAAGAAAAAGAAAAAGAAAAAGAAAAAGAAAAAGAAAAAGAAAAAGAAAAAGAAAAAGAAAAAGAAAAAGAAAAAGAAAAAGAAAAAGAAAAAGAAAAAGAAAAAGAAAAAGAAAAAGAAAAAGAAAAAGAAAAAGAAAAAGAAAAAGAAAAAGAAAAAAAGAAAAAGAAAAAAAAGAAAAAGAAAAATATTTTCTTCTGTTTAACTGGAATTTCCTGTATTTCAGTTTGTGTCCATTCCACTGCTTCTTATCCTGTCACTGGGCACCAGTGAGCAGAGTTTTGCTCCCTCTTCATTCCCTCCTATCAGATATTTATATACATAGATAAGAGCCTGAGCCTACTCTGCTCCATTCAGAGTGCTTCCAGCTCTCTCAGCCTCTCCTCATGTAAGACATGCTTCAAGCCCTTGATAACCATTCTGGCCCTTTACTGGACACCTTTCATTATGTCCCAGTCTCTTTCGTACTGGGGAGCCCAGTTGTAGACACAGCAATGAGATGTGTCTCATCAGGGATGATTGGAGAGGACAGGAACACCTGCCTTGACCTGCTGGCAGTGGTTTTCCTAATGCATCTCAGAAGGCTGTTGGCTACCTTTGTTTCAAGAGTGCATTGTTACCTTATGGTCAGTTTGTTATCCACCAGGACCTCAGGTCCTTTCCTGTACAGTCTCTCTTTTCTGAAAGGAAAAAAAGAAGGTCAAAATAATGTCATAACCTTGTGTAGACTGAAGAAGAGAGCAACAGAACTCATAATTCTGTTCATGTAAAAAAGTATAATGATACACTCACTATATAAACTGGAAATTAAATATGAGTACTTTCACGGTCTTAGATTAAGTTTCCCATGTTTTATATTTTCTGCCCATATTTCTCCATCACTAGATTCACACTTAAGCCATATTTACCAAGTACCCACAGCAGAAAGCCAGAAAAAAACCTTACATTATTTCTTCACAGAAAAGTAGGTAGATTAAGCATCACATATAAAATTTCTGTAATTGAAGATGGCTAAATCCATGAGGTATACTCTCTTCTTGTTGTAGAAGAAAAAAAGAAGCCACTCATAATTACCATCAATAAGGAGCATAAATAGTTTTATGGCACAAAGAAGAGATGGAAAAAAACCCCCCACAATATCAGGAAAAAAACCCCATCAAACTTCATGAATGAATAATCTAAGTTTGACAAAGGTCAAACTGTTTGTAACCCAGCAGAGGAAATCTAACAACCTCACTCTCTCCTTTGTGATTTGATGGGATCTGATAGATACAGATATGTTTGGGGTTTGATTCTCATATCATTTGCACTAGGAAATTCAGTAGAAGCTCTGCTTTGGCCAAGGATTATACAATGTGACAATTTGATAGCCAAGATTCTGATCTCAGAAAAGCAAAGAGGAGAAGAGGGATCTTTTTGTTACTTTCCAAGGGAAAAAGAGACAGTCTGTCAAGGAACATGAATAGGCTTCCAGGGCTCTAGAAACTGAAGGGACTGCTGTTTTTGAGCAGACATCTGTCCAGGCACAAAGAGCGGTGGTAAATGGAGTTAAATCCAGTTGGAGGCCAGTCATAAGAGACATTCACCAGAGCTCAGTGTTGGGGCCAGTTCTTTTAACATCTTTATCAATGATCTGGACAAGAACGTACCTTAAGTAAGTTCACAGCTGACACTAAGCTGGGTGGAAGTGTAGATCTGCTTGAGAGTAGGAAGTCTCTAGAGGGGGACCTGGACAGGTTGGATCAATGGGCTGCAACCAACTGTATGAGGTTCAACAAGACCAAGTGCCGAGTCCTGCACTTGGGTCACTACAACCCCATACAATTCTACAGGCTTGTGGAAGAGTGGCTGGAAAGCTGCCTGGTGGAAAAGGACCTGGGGCTGCTGGTCAACAGATGGCTGAATATGAGCCAGCAGTGTGTCCGGTTGGTCAAGAAGGCCAACGGCATCCTGGTTTGTATCAGAAACAGTGTGGCCAGCAGGACCAGGGAAGTCATCCTTCCCCTGTACTCAGCACTGCTGAGACCACACCTTGAATACTGTGTCCAGTTTTGGGCCCCTCATTACAAGAAGGACATTGGGGCACTGCAGCTTGTCTAGAGAAGGGCAATGAAGCTGGTGAAGGGGCTGGAGAACAAATCTTATGAGGAGAGGCTAAGGGAACTGGGGTTGTTTAGCTTAGAGATAAGGAGGCTGAGGAGAGACCTTATGATTGTCTACAACTACCTGAAAGGAGGTTGTAGTGAGGTGGGTGTGCCTTTCCTCCCAAGTAACTAATGATGGAACAAGAGGAAATGGCCTCAAGTTGCACCAAAGGAGGTTCAGATTGGACATCAGGAAAAATTCTTCACTAAAAGAGTTATCAGGCATGGGAATGGGCTACCTAGGGAAATGGCTGAGTCACCATTCCTAGAGGTATTGAAAAGGTGGGTAGATTAGGTGCTCAGAAATATGGTTTAGTGATAGACAGGTATCACAGAATCACAGAATGCTAGTGATTGGAAGGGACCTTGAAAGATCATGTAGTCCAACCCCCTGCTCGACCAGGAACACCTAGATGAGATCACACAGGAAGGCGTCCAGGCGGGTCTTGAATGTCTCCAGAGAAGGAGACTCCACAGCCTCCCTGGGCAACCTGTTCTAGTGCTCTGTTACCCTCACAGTAAAGAAGTTTCTTCTCAAGTTTAAGTGGAACCTCCTGTGTCCCAGCTTACATCCATTACCTCTTGTCCTACCAATGGACATCACTGAGAAGAGCCTGGCTTCATCCACCTGACACTCATCCTTCATATATTTATAAACATTAATAAGGTCCCCCCTCAGCCTCCTCTTCTCCAAGTTAAAGAGGCCCAGCCCCCTCAGCCTTTCCTCATAAGGGAGATGCTTCACTCCCTTAATCATCTTGGGGGCTCTGTGCTGGACTCTCTCAAGCAGTTCCCTGTCCTTCTTGAACTGTGGGCCCAGAACTGGACACAATATTCCAGATGCAGCCTCACCAGGGCAGAGCAGACGGGGTGGAGAACCTCTCTTGACCTACTAACCACACCCCTTCTAATGCACCCCAGGATGCCATTGGCCTTCCTGGCCACAGGGCCACAGTGCTGACTCATGGTCATCCTGCTGTCCACCAGGACTCCCAGATCCCTTTCCCCTACACTGCTCTCTAGCAGATCATCTCCCAACCTATACTGGAACCTGGGGTTGTTCCTGCCCAGGTGCAACACCCTACACTTGCCCTTATTAGATTTCATCAAGTTTTTCCCTGCCCAGCTCTCCAGCCTGTCCAGGTCTCTCTGAATGGCAGCACAGCTTTCTGGCATGTCAGCCATTCCTCCCAGCTTTGTATCATCAGCAAACTTGCTGACAGTGCACTCTGTTCCCTCATCCAGGTCGTTGATGAATATATTGAATAATACTGGTCCCAGTACCAACCCCTGAGGAACTCCACTAGACAGAGGTCTCCCACAGCCCATCTCACTACCTGATCATCTAATCCACACTTCCTCAATTTGGCAGTGAGGATGCTGTGGGAGACCGTGTCAAATGCCTTACTGAAATCAAGATAGACCACATCCACTGCTCTACCATCATCTTGCCACCTGGTTGTGTTTTCATAAAAGTCTAGAAGTTTGGTCAAGCACAATTTCCCCTTGGTGAAGCCGTGCTGACTGCTCCTAATGACCCTCTTGTCCTTGATATGCCTAGAGATGGCACCAAGGATAAGTCATTCCATCACTCTTCCCAGGGATGGAGGTGAAGCTGACCGGTCTGTAGTTACCCAGGTCCTCCTTCTTGCCCTTTTTGAAGATTGCAGTGACATTTGCCTTCCTCCAGTCCTCAGGCACCTCTCCCGTTTCCCACGACTTAGCAAAGATGATGGAGAGCGATCTAGCAATGACTTCAGCCAGCTCCCTCAACACCCATGGGTGCATCCCATCTGGACCCATAGATTTATGGATGTCCAGATTGCTTAATTGGTCCCTGACCCAGTCCTCATCAACTGAGGCAAACTCCTCCATTGTCCTGACTCCCTCAGGGGCCTCAGGGGTACGGGGCTCCTCAGGACAGCTTCCGGCAGAGTAGACAGAGACAAAGAAGGCATTCAGTAACTCTGCCTTCTCTGTATCCTCTGTCACCAGGGCACCCACCTCATTCATCAGTGGGCCTACATTGCCTCTAGTGTTGCCTTTGTCTGCCATGTATTTGAAGAAGCTCTTCCTGTTATCCTTGACCCCTCTGGCAAGGTTTAATGCTAAGGAGGCCTTCGCTTTCCTAGTTGCCTTCCTACATCCTTTGACAACAGCCTTATATTCTTCCCAAGTGGCCAGCCGCTCCTTCCATGATCTGTAAACTCTCCTCTTCCACTTGAGTTTGCCCAGCAGTTCCCTGTTTAACCAAGCAGGTCTCCTGGCTCCCTTCCTTGATTTCCTACATATCGGGATGCTCTGATCTTGAGCTTGGAAGAAGCAGTTCTTGAATGTTAACCAGCTATCTTGGGCCCCTTAACTTCAAGTACCCTTTCCCATGGGATTTCCCCTAACAATTGCTTGAAAAGGCCAAAGTTGGCCCTCCTGAAGTCCAGGGTTGCAATTCTGCTTGAAATTCTGTTCCTGTACATGAGATCCTGAACTTCACCATCTCATGGTCGCTGCAGCCCAGGCAGTCCTCAACCTTTACTGCTTCAACCAGACCCTCCTTGTTAGTGAGGATGAGATCCAGCATCACTTCCTTCCTAGTTGGTTCATCCACCATTTGCATCAGGAAGTTTTCATCAATGCACTGAAGGAACCTCCTGGATTGTGGGTGGCTGGCTGAGTAGTCCCTCCAGCAAACAACAGGGTAGTTAAAATCCCCCACAACAACCAGGGCCTGTGATTGTGAGGCTGCTCTCAGCTGCCTGTAGAAGGCCTCATCAACTTCCTCACCCTGATCTGGTGGCCTGTAATAGACACCCACAACAGTATCACCCATACCAGCCTGCCCCTTAATTCTCACCCACAGACTCTCAACTCACTCCTCATCCACCCCTGGACAAATCTGAATACACAGAAGCAAGACTCAAACCTACCAGGACTATATATAGTCTGGAAAATAGCATGGAGCTAGACAAGTTTTTGTGTTAGAAATTCAGTGTATGCACTGAGATGGAATAATATAATGTGTAAGGAAGTTTTAGAACTGAGGAGAAGCAGAAGTAAAATAGCTCTTTTTTAGCCTAGAAGGCTTAGTATCAGTATTCTATTTGGGATGTTGCTTGTATATCCTACTGTTCCTGCAAGTGTCATACCTTTTGTAACAAAGAAGGAAAGAGGGAAAGAAGAAAGGGAGAAATTGAGAGAGTGAGAGAGGGAGGAGGAAAATAAGTGAGAGGGAGACAGAGGGAAACAGAGAAGGAGAAGGGAGGAAAGAAACAGAAAAGATAGGGGAGAAGGAAATTATTTAATTGTATCACTAGTTTTATCACTCTCAGAGGTTTCAGATTGAGACTATCAATCAGTTTTTCTGGATAACAGGAGATTTTAAACAAAAAAAAATCCTCTTATTAAAATGCTGTGTCTTCTTTGAGAAAGAGAGGTTTATACACATTGGAAAAGAAGTCTGGAACATGAGGTGGCCCTAAATCTACAACTGTAGAGAAAACAAGTTCTGCTGCTGCTGTATTTCCCACCTTCACTATGCACTGTCCTTTAGATTTGCCAGACTTTGTACTGGTCCTGGGATTGCTGTAAATGGTAATACAATATTGGAGTTAATGCTGTGAAGGTGAACACCAGTTTGGACTGGAAAGCTTTCACTATCAGAAGGTTATGGAACATAAGTGGCAATTGTGTTCTCCTTTTAGTCTCTATGACTACATCAAGTCCTAAAAGAAAGTGATCCCAGTTCACTTTCTGTGTTCCCACTCTGCAGAGAGTTTCCTAGGAGAGAAGAACTAGAGCTAATGTGACCAAGACCTCAGCATGTGATGGAGCAGGAATGTGACTGTGGTGTACATCCATAGTTGGGTATAGGGAAGAACTACTTGTCTGTAGAAAAGTAGATTTGGAAGATTGGATAAACTCACTGGTCTTGTCTTTTCCATTTCCATAATGTTACTGTTGTCTTTCCCTGTGCATCTCCTCACCTTGTCTGATATGTTCCCATTGTAGTCATTCTCATGCAAACCTTACTATACAAAAATGGCTTTACATTTGCACTTGCTGTTATTCTGCTCACAACATCCTTGTAGCAAAGCGTAGAAGGTATAGGAATGATGAGTGGACCTGTAACTACCTGTAACCAGGGGTTGGTACTGGGTACGGTCTTCTTTAACATTTTTGTCAATGACCTGGATGTAGGGGTCGAGTCCGCCCTCAGCAAGTTTGCTGATGGTACAAAGCTGGGAAGAGTGGTTGATGCACCAGAAGGCTGTTCTGCCATTGAACGAGACCTGGACATGCTGGAGAGTTGGGCAGAATGGAACCTGATGAATTTCAAAAAGAGCAAGTGTAGAGTCCTTCACCTGGGGTGGAATAATCACATTCACCAGTACAGGTTAGGGCCTGGACTGCTGGACAGGAGCTCTGAGTGTCCTGGTGGACAGCAGTATGCCCTTGTGGACAGGAAGGCCAAGAGTATCCTGGGGTGCATTAAAAAGGGAGCGGCCAGCAGGTCGAGGGAGGTTTTTTTCCCCCTCTATTCTGCCCTGGTGAGGCCACATCTGGAGTATTGTGTCCAGTTCTGGGCTCCTCAGTTCAAGAGGGACAGCGATCTTCTGCAGAGAGCCCAGTGGAGGGGCACAAAGATGATGAGGGGCCTGGAGCATCTCCCATATGAGGAGAGGCTGAGAGAGGTGGGACTCTTCAGCCTGGAGAAGAGAAGACTGAGAGGGGATCTTATCAATGTCTATAAATACCTGAAGTGTGGAGGCCAAATGGATGGGGCTGGGATATTTTTGATAATACCCAGTAACAGGACAAGGGGCAATGGGTAAAAACTGGAACAGCAGTTCCACACAAAATTAAGGAAAAACTTATTTACTATGAGGGTGACAGAGCACTGGAACAGGCTGCCCAGAGAGGCTGTGGAATCTCCATCTCTGGAGATGTTCAAAACCCATCTGGACACTTTCCTGTGTAACCTGGTGTAGGGAACCTGCTTTGGCAGAAGGGTTGGACTAGATGATCTCCTGAGTTCCCTTCCAACCCCTACCATTCTGTGATTCTGTGATTTATGAGAAAAATAAATTATTTTATCACAATTGATTACATGCAAAATGATTTAGCTATATTGCTCATAATTGTTTTTAAATTTGTCATTCCATCTCTTAATACGAAGAAATAATATTATCTGCACAAAATTCTGTGGGATATTGCTTAGTCCAATAACTGTGAACAGCTTATCTTTTTTGTCAGTTAATCTATGTCAGTTTCTAAAGTAGCTAACTTGGCTCTCATCTATAAATCTGCTAGTTCCAACATCCAAAAACATTGAATTAAAAATTAAGCTTATATTCCTAAATTTAATTAAAGCTTATAATTGATTCATGAAAAAAACCACACTGATGAATACTGAATACTATTAATTAATCTCTTATAAATTCTGAAAAGTGGCTTATATTTGGTGTAGGAGTTAAGGTTTTGGTAGAAGAGGAGTGGGCTGCAGGGGTGACCTCTTTGAAGAGGGACCAGTGCTGCCCTGTGCCAGACACAGCTGCTTCCAACTGACTCCAATTAACCCACCACAGGGCACAGCTGAGCCCCTCAGCCAAGCTGACAGCACCTCAAGGAGAAAATATTTGGGAAAGGGTAGAAATAATGGACAGAGAGAAGAGAAGGGTAAAAACCACATGTAAAAATGAGAAACAGCAGAGGGAACACCAAAGCCAGAGAAGAAGGAGGGGAAAAAGTTACAGCTGGGTGGGCATCTGGATGCTGCCGTGTCTAACCCACCACACAGTTCCAAGTTTCTTATTTTCCTTACAAATCTGCTACAAGATTGGTGGGATTTGTAATATAGCAGGAAGTTTAAACCAACAATGCTTGCAAATTTATTTGTTTTTTTTATATTAAAGTGGTAATGTATCCATCAGAAAGTGAGGAATCCACTGAGTATATGTTGCTTTCCACTTTCTGTGGTTTATATTGATACTCTGGGTGTAATGACATTTTTAAAAGTAAAGTAATGGAATCTGTTATTAATATTTCAGTGACCTCAAAAAAAGTGTCAGCTAAAATTAAAGACAGGACAATGCTGCGTGAATCTGTAAGCCCTCAGACTTTTTCTTGGCTTAGACGCAGAGCATCAAAAAGTCTTTGGAGAAGTACCTTTATAAAATGTGATTTCCTAAATGTTGCCAAAATAGTGTTGGAAATCACATTATAGTAGATTAATTAATTAATTAATTAAGATAAAATTTTTAGGGGAAAGAAATACTACTATCACTGCATATCCTTCTCTATGACCCTAGTTTAAGAATATTCAAGTGTGGAATTTTTAGCCTGAGCTCTGGACTTCCTAGATCATCATAAATTCAGGAAGCTTTGTACTCTGAGTCACTGCATCTCTACCCAATGACATATGTCAATCAGACCAGGCTCACAGTCCAGTTTTGTAAAATCTCCATGTCCGCTTGTTGTGTTAGTCATGTCTTTACTTTCCACATTCAGAATTCAATGAGGAAACCACAGCAATAATTTCTTTATTTTTAATATAGCCTATGATTTAGCATACAGCAAAAAATTTGGTAATATTTTTAGCTCAACACTTTCCTTTTCAGTCAGCCTTGATTTTTATAACCAGCCTCATTCTGGACAGAAAAAAAAAAAAAATAAATCCAGAAAAGTGTGTAAAGTGGTGATGATTTTCTCATCTATAATGATTCTATAAATGTTAACAGTAAAACACATTTGTTAATATTTGTGGAAGATATTGATTTACATAGATAACAGACCACAGTCCAGAAACTTTGTCTTCATTTATAAGAATCAAAATGTTATTTGTTACTTTCTACCAGAAAAGTAAAAAAACAAACCAAAAAAAATTCAAATTTATTGTCTCACAAACTAAAATTCAAAATTACATGACTTGCATCATCTCTGTGTAATTTGGTTTTAATAAAAATTGTAGCTTGTTGTTTGATGTTGTTGTAACCAGCATTATAATGCTGATTCTGTAGCAGGTGCAGCAGCATTGCACAGTAAACTTGTAAGTGAGTAAGATAACAGAAAAAGCAGACTTCTTCTTATGGACAGAAAGTGAATATAAAATATATGTATGCATATGTATATGCATATGAATGTCATTACTGAACTTGCAAACTGATGAGCTTCTGAACTTCTGAATCACACTTCAATCCATATAAAAGTTATAAATAGAAGTTGTTGTTCTAAAAAGATAGTTGAAACAAAACAGGCAAAACCAAAGCAAAATTTATCAGCATCTAAACTATAGAAGTGCTAGGTAAAAGAGACACAATAGAACAAATAAAAGAAAAGTATTAAGAGTATCAAGTTAGGACAACTGACATCTCCAAACCAGAAATTTTTATTTTTTTTTATTTTATATGGCCTATCATTGTATAAGTAAATGCATTCCTTTTTTTTTTTTTTTTTTTTTTTCCTCTCTCTCATAACCTCAATTCAGTATATTCAGAGTATCAAAAAGAAAAAAAGAAAGGAAAAAATCAAATTGTATATTATTTTATGCTTGGTTATAGCAATATATTAAGTTTTTATTAATGAAAACATATAGATATAAATGACATAGAAATACATACCAGAGGATATGTGCTAGTTGCTCTTGCAACCACCAAAGATCTGTCTTGGATTTACATGTGCAGCCTCAATCTTTATTAGTAGGCTGCTTTTCTTAAAGGTTGCTTATATTCTTCATTACTATTAATATCCGTATATTCTTGCATCCATAGTAATTTTATTGAATTAAAGACTGTATTTCTGAATATATACTGAAGTCAAGGCAGCTAGAATGGTACATAAACCTCTTCAAGGACATGGGTTCTCAGGCAAAATGAAGTTGTGTTTTGCCTGATCTTCAGTCTGGTGAATTTTACATACACACAGAAAACAAACAAAAAAACCCACCAACCAACCAAAAAAACGCAAAACCAAAAACATTTTTCTTGCCCTTGTAACTTCAACATGGCTCAGAAGGAGGAAGAAACTCATGGTCAGTTTGACAAAACAGCCACTGGTGTAAGAGAAGAATGGCCTTCCAAAGCCTGAATTTTCTTGTTTATCTTGTGCCAGACAATTAGTTTGCCATGTAATTGGCAGTGGGCAGCCAATTTACTGTGTACCATTTACTATGTGTGCACCACATGTAATGCTGCCCACTGTGTCAAATGGATCTTGAGAGAGGTGTTTTCTTTAAAAATACTTCAGTAAATTTGTCTGGAACAAACTCCTGGGAAGAGGATAGGGGAATAAAAGAGGCATAGATCAAGCAAATATATAGAGCCTGTAGCATCCATAGATCTTGTGAGACTCCAGTAAACATAGTAGAAAACAGACACAGTAAGGAAAAGGGAAGGGATGGAATGTGTGAAGTTTTCTGCAAGCCAAGAAAAATATCATTATTAGACTTACTAGAAGCAAGACCAGAGGGAAAATCAACAGTGCAAGCATGCAATTGACAAAGGGGAAACTTGTTTTCAGATTTTTACTTACAGTCTTTCTCACTGACCAGATCTGAATTTTCACCTGTGTGAAGGGTTACCTTTCCTCTTATTTGTTTTCTATGATGTGTGACTTTAGAAATCTTCTAAATGTTTCATCTGTGCTGGTTTATTGGAGGGTAAGGGGGAAGCAAAAAAAGCTATTAGAAAATATGAATGAAACACTGTTTCACCCAGCTCTACTAATGAGAGTGTATTTCCTTCATTGCAAATGTTTTTCGATGCTCAGTTGACATTTTCCATGGTTGAATTTTTCTTCAGGTCAGAAGAATGATCACATCAGGTCAATTCAAAAGTCCATCTCCCCAGTGTTGTGCCTCCAGCAGCACCCAATAGGAGAAGTGGAATCAAACCTGCTTAACTTTTGTTTAGTGGGCACTATCTACTGTCCACAGAGGCAGGAACTTCTATAGCTGTTTCATGAGACAATGCTGATCTTGATGAAATATTTAAAACAGTATCCTCAAGCACCCTTGGCTCTGGGATGATGACTAGAAGACCCTGGCACACATGTACCTCACATGTATCAGGGAGCAATCCATTCCTGATCCACCTGTGTACCTCACATGTACCAGCGAGCAATCCATTCCTGATCCACCTATTCTCATTTAGGTTATTAACATCACCCACCTAATTGCTAGACATCCTTGATTGTCTATTTTGGTCAACTCTGAACCATGACCAAGCACTACAAGAAGGAAGCATGGCAGAGGATCCTGGTAACTCTGAAGCCTGTTTCTAGTTCCATCTTGCTTCTGGGTAGAGATATTGCTGTGCAGCTTTAAATTGCTTCAAGATGTGGTCACTGACAAGAGTGCTTTGTTCAATATCCCTGTTAGTGTCTTGCTTTTACAGTCCTGGCCCTTTGACTTCCCCTCTTTAAACATTCATCGTCTGTAAAATCTGCAACTGAAGGTCCACTATTTGGACAGGAAAATTGGCCAAATGGTACTCTCCCTTCAGCTTCTCAAGTTACCAGTGGTGAACTGTGCCATTTGGCATTTCATCCTGCACTTCCTATTTGATTTGAATCAACTGATAGGTATTGTTTGTGGTGAAAACTCTCTCATTATAAATCAAAGAAATTAAAACATCAGCAAAAGCATGTGGAGTTCCCAAGGCACTCCATCTGAAAATCAGAAACTTCTCTAAAAATATGTAAAGTTCTTCTTTGATTTTTTAAGAACTGTGGAAGCTCTGATAATTGAGACATGTTTATGGCTCTCATACACTTCTGTCTAGCAGAATCTATATCGTTAAGAAAACAATGCAGTAGCTTACAAAATTGCACTATCTTTTATTAATTAAATATGAAAGATTATATTTATATTTTTTTTTTCTCCACAAATAAGAAACAATATGATAACACAGCATTCCCCTACTAAAACACATGCCCTAAAGTACAGTTTGCTTTAACCATATTCTTGGCTTCATACTGGCATAGTGATCAGTATTTTGTTGTTCTTGTTATGTCAAGCATTGTTCTTTTTGATTTCCTTTAGTATATAAAACAGTCTTGTATGCTGTGAAGACTGTGAAGTTTTATGTGAATTCATTATCTTGGTGGGCTTTTTGTTCACAGTCATAACATCCCCATGGAAATGAAGTTAGCTGATGATACGGTTCTTAAGAAAAAAAAAAAGTGTGGAAAAAGAATAGAGGGAGCAATGTCTAAAAAATCCCAGATGATATATAGGGAGGGAAAAACTTGAATATCTGGAAAAAAAGATTAGTCAGGACTATTTCCACAATAATTTTTAATTAAAATTTACCATTATCCTCCACCCATTTCACCTTTGTTCTTTCATTCATAGCTAGAACCTGAAATGTACTTGGAATAGAAAAATATTAGACAAGACATCAGCAAGAATGTCCATCAATTGTCAGATATGAAGTGCAAGGCAATCAAGGTGTTTTGTGTTGGCTACTGAGAAGCTGATTAAATAAATAGAATATGTAACATGATGTCTCTGTCACCTATAAAAATATCAACTCAGAGGTTATGCTTCATTAACTTCAAATGTAGCATGCATAATAAAGAAGGCATAGCATTCCTTTCACCCATTGTGTGAAAGCTTATAATTCCCTCTTTCTAGTGACAGTTTATTAAATAAGGTGAATAATAAAAAAAAATTCAGACTAGATACAAATCATGGTCTGAAACTCCCTGCCTGATTACAAAATAAATATGACAGATCTGCACCTCCATTTAGTGTGATTAGGAAGTAAATGGCATAAGATCTACAGAGATCCCTGCAGTGTGCTCACTCAAATATTTCCCCCTTAAAAAACATTAATTGAATTAGGAAAAAGAAAAAAAAAAAACAACAACAAAAACCAAACCAAACCAAACAAAAAAAACCCACCTTGGTGCAATACAAAGGAATCTTTACTTCCTTCTCATTAGATGCAGGGCAACATATGGAGTGTAAATAATAAATATCCACAGTAGCTCACCAGTTTTCACAAACTGTTTGCAATGAAATAACAAATATGCCACTCCAGGGAGGCGGTGGTAAGCCATTTTCATAGCCTCTATAAATTGCAATGCATTTACCTAAATTTCAGTTGATTAAATGTGCCAAATACTGTAAAAAAGAAATGCTAGTTCACATTACTTTTGATTCACATCCTTTCTTAGACATAGCTGAAATTTCATTGGAGATTTCTGTATCTAGATAAGCAGAAAAAATAGTGTTTCATCAGTTTTTCTTTAGAGTTTGTAGCATGATTCTCTTTAGTAGGGCATAGTCGTGAAGGGGTCCAAAAGAAAATTGTGAACAATTGTAAAAACCTCTTTGGATCACTGTTTAATCATCACTATTCCTCCAAGGTAAGACATTGAGAATTCCCAAATTACTATAATCATAAATGCTGGTCTGAGGAAAAGGAGGGAAACAAACAAACAAACAACAAACCCTCCCATAACCCCTCCTGAAAGCACTCCCAGTTCTCATTCTTCTTCTTTGTATGAAACTATCCACTCTCTTCACCCTGGAAATAAGTACTATGAGTTTAAAATCTCAAGCAGATATCAAAATATGTTTAGAAAGAAAGGATTAGGTCGTATAATATTTTGAGCATTTCTTGTGTAAGAAGCACTATACAGAAATCTCTGTATCTTTGCAGGTCAGGCTTTTCAATCAGTAAAGAAGTATTGATGTTTAGATCCATAGAAATCAAGAAACAATAAGGTACTGTATACATTTTTTCTTGAAATATTGGAAAACAAAATATCAGGAAAATTAAAAATTAAACTTCTCCTTTTTAGAAAACAGCATAGAAAAAGCAAAAGTTAAAATCTGGACCTTTAACTCTGATCAGTTTGAAATGCCTAAACATGATAGATTTAATTTTTACTCTTCATTTTCTTACTTATTTCAAAATATTTTTGTACATAAAACTTAAAAACATAAAGACATAAAAATAGTTAAAAAATAAAAAGAGAAAGAAAAAATATCTTAAAAAGTTTAACAAATCAACTGTGGACACTGGTCATTTAATTTTATTTCCTGACAAAACAGGAAATTAAAAGGAAATTTTCAAGTTTGAAGAAGATAGCATTTTTGGAAAAAGATAAGGAAGACGTGCTCCCTTATATGAAAACACACTGCTTTTTCCAACCCCGTGAATTAGAAACAACTTCAACACATTTCATGTCACAACCAGCTCTTCTCAGCAGGTGTTTAAATAATTGCAAATAAAGAGAAATATGGTCCTTGAAAGTCAATATGAACAAAATTTGGCAGCTCTGTTAATGAAAACAGATTGATTTTCTGTTTGTTTGTTTTCAGCATGTTTCATATAGAATACTAAGTCAGTCCATATTTTTCCTGAAGATTACAACAGGCAAATAATCTTTTCAGTAAAATATTTAAGGAACTGTGAATTCAGATGTGAGTTAAGCAAACATCATGAAATTATGGATTATGATGATAATACTGCTATAACACAAGAGCAGATCAGCTTTGGAGATCTATGTAGGTGCCAGCATCTTCCCATATAGGGTTTATTGCAGAATCAAGACTAAGTTGGTTTTTTTTCTTCAGCTGCTAAAAGATACTAGCCAGTGCTCAATCCCGTTGCATGTTATTTGGATTACTTTTTTCTTTTCCTCAAAAGTTAATTCAAAAGTTTCACATGAAAATGACATTTAGACTCATGTTTATTAAAGTATTTATTTAAGATTTGAAATGTGCTTCTAAAATTAAGAATATGGTACAATAGGGAATAGGTAAACTTTAATATGATGGATCTGACCAGTCATTATCAATCTACATAAATATAACTCGTTGAATAATAAATACATAAATATACTTGAATAATTATTACAGACAATAGTACCTAATGCAAACATCATTAGTATCAGAACATACAAATGGAGAGTTAATGTATAAAAAAATCATACTCAAAATAAAGAAAAAAAGACTGAACAATTAATACACCAAGGGGAAAAACTGTATGTATCTCATGAGCAGAACAAAATGCTAAATGTGATAACATTCCTTTTAAAAACTTTACTTCAGTCTAGTTCGTAGAGCTTAATACTCAATGCTTTTGACATTTTTGACTGGTCCTATGTAAGAGGGGGATTGCAGTTATCTAAAGAGATTAACACTGCTCAAAGACTAAAGGAATTACATTTTATTGAAGATTTTGTTTACTGTTTCATTATCTGAGCACAATATCACTGTTTCACTTATCAGTGAGCAGCTGTTAGGCCCAGTTGTCCTAAAGCTTTAGTCTGTTAGGTAAGGTTTTGATAAATGATCAACAGGTTCTGTCTCACAATATGATAAAATGAAAAATCAGCTTTCTAGGCTTCAAACTACATTTTCTTTTCCTGTATAAAGTATATCATACCAGCAAACTCTGCTTCTATCATTCCATGCAACCTCAGGAAAAGTTGAAGCATCTGAGCAACCTGAGAAAGGTGTAACAAAATCTTTGCAATCCTATTTTACAATTTTTTCTGTCATGCTAAGGTTGAATTACAAAGTGTCAAATGAGAGAACACCAACAAGTATTTCAATATCTCACAACTTGAAGATAGAATGTGCCTCAGATTTTGTTTTAGGTAAATAATCAATCCTATAGAATAGTTAGGTTTCCATTTTTATTTGTGTAAGGGTGAAAAAGGATGCAAATAATCTACCAGCTGAAGACCAATTGTGCAGCTTGAATTCTATTAGTGCATCAGGGAGTCATGGATGAACTCCAGTTAGTCTCTGCACAGTGTTCTTTGTGTAGATTTACAGTCCTCTGTAGTGATTTACAAGCATGCTGAGGAAGCACAAAACTGCCAGCAGTTACCTCACTTATTTTACAACACAGGCAAAATTTTATTTCCTTCTTTTGTTCAGGTGTAAACAACTCTTCTTTCTGATATAAGTGTAGCAATTAATATACTTTGATAGTATCCTACACTGCTCTTGTGAAATACTTACAAACAGTAGAAGGCAGTAGGAAATAGTTTAGCCACTGCTTAAAAATGTATTTAAACAAATATGAATTGATTTTGTGCCCAATGTGAATCCATTCTATACTGACATGCAAGGTCCTTAAGAAGAAAAAGATATTTTCGTTTTGTTGAGCTATTCAGAATAAGGGACAGTGGAAAGCAGAATACAAACTGTTATATTCCTTTTCCAAATGAGATCCTTCAAGATGTATTCTGAATTTTACTCCTTAGACATCTCTGGGTATTACTGAAAGAAATTAATTAATTTTTGGTTTGAGTTCATATGATAGAGGCTCTATCCTTTGAAAGAACATGCATCTTTTCTGGTCACCATGAACATCAGCAAGGTAATTGAATTTTTTACATTGTTTCTTAAGACTTCCTGGGAAAAACACACTAATGAATAATAATTATCATAGTATTATTTATAAACAGCAGTCAGGACTGGAAAGTTGAAAATTATCCTGAATTATGCTACATGATCTACATTTGTGTGGTGGGTTGACCCTGGCTAGAGGCCGGATGCCCACCAAAGCCCACTCTATCACTTGCCCTCCTCAACTGGGCAGGGGGAGAAAAATATAACGAAAAAAGGCTTGTGGGTGGAGGTAAGGACAGAGAGAGATCACTCACCAATTACTGGCACGGGCAAAACAGACTCGACTTGGGGGAAAAAACAAATTTACTTTATTACAAATCAAAATTAGAGGAGAATGAGAAGTAAAACCAAATCTTAAAACACCTCCCCCATCCCTCCCTTCTTCCTGGGCTTAATTTCTTTCCCAATTTTCCACCTCCTCCCCTCAGCGGCACAGGGGGACAGGGCATGGGGTTGGGGTCAGTTCATCACACATTGTTTCTGCCGCTCCTTCCTCCTCAGGGGGAGGACTCCTTCCCACGCACCAGCCTAGGGTCCCTCTCACAGGAGACAGTCCTCCATGAACTTCTCCAATGTGAGTCCTTCCCATGACTGATGACTCTTCACGAACTGCTTTAGCATGGGTCCATTCCATGGGGTGCAGTCCTTCAGGAAGGGACTGCTCCAGCGCGGGTCCCCCAAGGAGTCACAAGTCCTGCCAGCAAACCTGCTCCAGCCTGGGCTCCTCTCTCTATGTGGCCACAGGTCCTGACAGGAACCTGCTCCAGCCCGGGCTTCCCGAGGGGCAACAGCTTCCTTTGGGCATCCACCTGCTCCGGCATGGGGTCCTCCACGGGCTACAGGTGGTCATCTGCTCCACCATGGACCTCCATGGGCTGCAGGAGGACAGCCTGCCTCACCATGGTCTTCACCACAGGCAGCAGGGGAATCTCTGCTCCGGCACCTGGAGCACCTCATCCCCCTCCTTCATCACTGACCTTGGTGTCTGCGGAGTTGTTTTCTCTTACATCTTCTCACTCCTCTCTCCAGCTGCAAACTGTGCAGCTTTTTTTTCTTCCCTCTCTTCCTTTTTTTTTTCTTAATTATGTTATCACAGAGGCGTTACTGATGGGCTCGGCCTTGGCCAGCGGTGGGTCCGTTCTTGTAGCCGGCTGGCATTGGCTGTGTCAGGTCGGACATGGGGGAAGCTTCTGGCAGCTTCTCTCACAGAAGCCACCCCCATGACCCGTCCCCCCCGCTGCTTCCAAAACCTTGCCATGCAAACTCAATACAGTTTGCAAAGAAGGAGAAAGGTCTGGTTGGAGTGCAGTGAGGGTAGTGTACGTTCTGCACATCTTATCCCATCAAGCTTGAAATCTAATTGGAGGCTAGATGTTTTCAAATTTCTATACTACTGTCTTTTGTTTTAATATTCCAGGTTACTTGCGGTGGCCAAATAATTTTACAAAAATAGTTAAATCATCATTCAGACTGGCTGATGTCAACCAGAAGTGCTAAGTCAAGGCCTGGAGAGAAACGCAATGTGTTGCATGGCTGAATTCACTGCCTTAAGGAGCTGTGTCCTGAAGGGATGAAGGAACCCATGTATGTGTGAGTACAGAGTCAGCTGAAGACTCATTTTCCAGAGTCTAGGTATTCTTTTTTTCAAAAAGTAAGATTCACTAATCACTAACCCTATATTTATGACCTCATAAAGTGAATGGGCTGTGAATTTGGAACAGCTAATGGAAGCCACATTTTAGTTCTGCCTTTTCATCTCTTCAGGAGCTTAGTCAGGGACAGTATTCTTTAATGCTCAGAGGTCTCAAATACCTGTTCACTTTTGTAGTTCCTTTAAGTGATAAATTCAGTACAGTGCTTCGATATGCTGGAGAACAGATGCTTGAGCATGAATTTGGCATCAGGGGTGAAACACCTTCCTTATTTTAGTCTGTGGAAGTCTCCCATTAATTTCAAAGTTTCTAGAATGTCTTTTGATTAACTCATTTTTGTTCATTTGATGACCATCGCTATTAACAAGAACACAGAATAGTTCCAATGATATATTTCCCCTGAAGAGTTCTGTTTCAAAATAGGTAACAAGATAATTGGCTACTGAAAAATGTTCTTTTTATATTGTATAATAATGACTCTATCCCTGGCTGCAAGCTTAATTAATATATGGGACTCGGACTTCAAACAAAAAGAGTGCTCACAAATAACTTTGCATATTTAGAAAAATATTTTTTTAAAATTTAAGCAAGTAAAGAGTAAATCAGTTAACAGCTTGGTGCACACTCAATTGAGGTGTAATATCATACAGACTTGCAAAAAATTGATGCTAATTAAACAGACTTTTTTGTTGTTGTTGTTGTTGCCTTCTGTCTGTCCTGTTTGGGTATCTTTTATCTTTAGTGTAGTCAACACATACTGCAAAGACCTGATTAACATAAGAAGAAATTATGAGTACGGAAACAGGGTTACCTGGAGGATTTTTTCCTCCCTCCTCATTTTCAGGAAACGCTTTTTAATCAAAGAGTAATGCCCAATCTTCAGGATGGCTAATTAAAGCCAGGAAGATAGAACAGTGAACACATTGATGTTGCAGATGTTTTCACTTCATACTTAAGTTATACATGAGTAGGCCATTGAAGAGGGTGCTTTGCGTTTAATAATAGCTTTTTTATCGAGAGAGTAGGGTATGCTGAAAATTATATTTTCTCAGAAAAGCAGTAGGTTTAATGCATCAGCTGATGGAACAGCTGAATTAGAAGACAGAGAGGTCTGTCCTGAATCCTGATCAAGGTCATTTCTTTCATGTTTTTCCCTTTTCACAATGTACACACACACACTCTCTCACACACAAATGAGTTAGCAATTGCTTTTGTAAATAACAGAAGGATTTTTCAGGATGCATTTAGTCTATTTTTTCCCTTCTTTTTCCTTTCAAAATGCTTCTGTACTGTTATGAATTTTTACACAAAAAGCAAAAGGGAAAAAAATATACCCTCCCAACCAGTTGAACAGAAGGTATATATTTACTCCAAATGCTTCTCCCTCATTTTTGTTCATCTACAATTTTGTGTGGTATTGAATTGCCTTGTTCAAGGAGTTGTGCTGACTCTGAGTTTCCTTCAATAATAAGGTTTTTTTATAGTTTCTAAATCTGCTGAAAATAAAAAAATAAAAAAAAAGAAGAGAGAAGTGTGTGTTTTCATGATCTTTAGTTGGAGGCACTCAGTTTTCTTTGATCTGTAAGCTTTTCACAATGAAAAAGAGTACAAGAGATTTTAAAATACTATGGCAATCTCAGGCTACTTCAAATTGTCTACCACAGTCTATTAGGAAGATTATCACAGTGGGTTTTTTATTTCTGTGTGATTGCTCACAAATATGTTTATACTTAAAGGAAGTTACCTAGAATATGTACCAACAAAATATTTTTTTATATAGAATGATGAAAGTGTTTTAAGATTGCTATTAACCCCCTGTTCATCTTTAATGGTACTGAAATAGCTGATATTGTTGCTGTAACTTTCGTCCTGATTATTTTCCATCTATGTTTGTGCATGGAAACAGGCAAACATGCAAATGAGTGAAATGTCTATGAACTTTTCTTTAATACAACCCAGGTGAAAGACTGTCTATGCATGTAGGTGGTATTGGATGATCCTGAAACTAAAGGACAGATACAAATGTTATGTCTATCTGAAATTAACAGTGATTAGAATTTTTTTTTTTGCCAATCAGGTAACAAATTTTGTGAAACATATTCATTCTTAATAAATATTGTCTAAAGCAATGTTTCATAGGTTAAAAAAAATACTTAAAAAAAAAACAAAAAAAACCCCCAAAAAACAAGGAGTGTGAATATTTATGATATTACAAGTAATATTTAAATTCCAAAAAAGAGCTGCTGAAAATTCCCTGGTAAGATATTTATTTGCACTTCAAATTTTTTTACAATCTCAGGACTTTAACATAGAAAGAAGCAAAACAGACCAAAGAAGGTAAAAAGAAATCTCTATTCAGATACTCATCTGTCTCACACATTCAATGTTATCAATAATCTATGGGGCTATGACCACCCTTACATAATCCATTTTTCACCATCCTACACTAATATCCTACGTTTATGGGAAATGACATTTGTCAGATGTCACCACTTACAATGGAGATTATTGCCCTTGAAAATGTGGGCCAAAATGAGAAGTGATATTTTTAACTTGCTATATCTGTTACTCTTATGAGAAATATAATCTCCTGATGTGACAGAAGGGTATATTATAAAGATTTCTACAATATAGTTAAAGCCCTAGGAAACTTTTTATTACCTCTGGGATCTCAACACCTGCTTAATTCATATATCTTGATAGGACATTTTCCTTTATCAAAATTCTTCACTCTTCCAAATTGTCTCAGCCCAGTTCTTTGGACTCCCTGAACACTGCTGCCAGGTCTGCATCTTTTCACTCTATCTTCATTAGTGTAGCTTTATTTTAATTGTAACCAGCTTTTCAAGTCTATCGGTAAATGCAGTTGGGTTACAGAGCCTTGTAACTAACCCTGGGAACATAGTCACATTGTCCCTCCCATCCTTTCAGGGTAGTTTCAGAACACAACTATCACTGCCAAAAGAAATTATAATTAAAAAAAACCAAACCAAAACAACAAACTAAAACCAAAAAACAAACAAACAAAAACCCCCAAAAACCCAAGCCATGTTTATTTTTGGTGGATTTATGAAATGGTCAGTCGCCATCTTTGAGAGAGAAGGATTCCTTGTCTCATACAAATCTTCACAAGTCTCAGAAGTAAGTAATGTTTTCTTCTAGCTACATCAACAAGTCAAAAATATATGCCTTGAAGGAATTACTTAAGGAAGAGTCTTCTCATTTGAAGCACGGTTGTTTAGCCAGTTCATAGGCTAGTATAAACAGATAAGCTGCTTAATTAACAGTGTCTAGGCACTGCCCTAGTGGACCTCTTCTTACACAATATTTCTATGACTCTAATTAAATTTAAATCAATGTCACAAGAAGACAAAGATGAGGAAAAGACATCAATAACCCAATTTTATGTGTTGGCTTAAGTATCATCTCCAGCTGTGGGGTCTCAGATCACAGCCACCACCAAGGTGTTGAGCTTCTTTTTTAGCAGGCCATTTCTCCAGAGATGCTGACTGCTGGAAACCAGCTGTCCTGGGAGCTTGGCCCTGGTTCTATGTGTTTAGGAGGTGCCCTGGGCTACCCTGTTGGCATGCCTGGCCTTGCCAGTCCTGACCTCACCTGGCTTGATGGACTTTTAGCTGGACTTCTTCCTTTCCCAGATTCACAGGAGTACTGTGGGCTGGTGCTGGCCACTGTTAAGGACCTTGCTTGTTTGGCACATCAGGAATCCTGCCTGCCCTGCCCTGCACAACACTGGGGTCCACTTAGGCCCGCTGTCCCTGTGCAGCAGCCCTGCCTGCTGCTTCCTGACGCATCCTTGCTAAGCTGGCCACTTAAATTAGGAACATCAAGCTCTTCATTTTGTTGAGTGGATCATGACATATGAAACATGGTAACAGCCATGACCCCAGCAAGATGCATACATTTGGTGGTATGGAAAGAAGTCAGCGCCTAGAAACAAAGCAGGCAGGAATTAGGAAGGACATCAGGCAAAGCATGCTGTATTTCCACTTTAAAACAAAAACAAAAACAAAAACAAAACTGGAAATAAAGTGGAAATGGATGGTACCTGTTCATCAGAGTGGATCACAAGGGATAAAAGTGGGGGGAAAAAATAACCTAGGCCCCATAAAAAATATAGATTCTGCAACCAATCACCCTACAAGCCTTTCACCAATAACCTCCTATACACTCTACAACCTTAGGAAATCGCTGTCTCATACCACTATGTCTCCACTATCACTTGATTATCAGTTTTCCTCATTCCGTACTTCTTTCCCCCAGTGTACATGCAATTTCCACCTGTTTTTCTGATGAGTACTGGATGAGCAAGAGACAGTGTGTATTATATCTGTGCTGTTTGGCTGATTAGTAAGTGAACTGAATATGAGCTGGCAGGCCAAACAATTTCTTGACTTCGTATTGCAGCCTTTTACTCTGTTGAAGATGTGAATATATATCACTCACTCTTAGAGTGACCACCACTCTCCTTCACAGTTATAGAATACTACTATTTTTTTAGATTGTAACTCTCCATTTTTATATGGTTGAAACTGGCCAAGATTCAAAATTATTGCACTGAAGAACTAGTAGTCAGATAGCATGACTAAATGAAATTTATTTTTTTAAGAAATCTGGTTTAAAAATGAAAAGTGCATGTGCGGTACTTTTCCATGACTGGCTTATGTGAGTAGACTAAGAGAAGACTACAGAGAGATAATTATCTTCACTTCAAACAAAAGAAACAGAAAAAAAATCAGATATTAACACGTAACGAAGGAAAAATTGTGACCTACATGCAGATTTGGAAAGAAAGCAGTTTCCAGTGAAGCCTTTAACTTTTCAGGTACTCCAGCTGGAACCTGAGAAAAAAAAACAAATCAAAGAAAAGGAAAGAAGCCAGCTGATTTATAGACTAGCTAACAGTCTTTTTGAGCTATTGTGGCACTGTAACATTCAGAGATATAAGATCAAACATTTGAAAGAGTGAAAGGAATCACAAGGAAAGCACTACATCTAAAGTCTCTTAACCTTGGGAGCTCAAGCTACAGGAGTGTCTCAGGAGAATGGCCAGCACAGTTGAAAGACAGAAACCCATATTTATATTATGAACCATGGCAGCCCAGAAAGAGGGATATTTTCACCCTGAAAAAGAGCTGCTGTCTCTGTAGGGGAGAGAGTCTTTGCTTATTACCCCAAGAGATCTTAATTTCAGTTTTGAGAACTAGGCACATAAGAAATGAGGAGGAGTCTGCACAAACCCAGTAATTCTTTGCAACAAGAGAGGTAAAGATGGGCAAATATTTCATCTTATTGGCTTCTGCTATAAAATAGGTGCACAAATCTAACAATCTAATTAGCAACTTGAACACAGTGGTCACAGAAGAGAGGTACAAAGTCAAGAGCATACTTGGGACAAGGCATATGCAGCCCAAAGAGATTAAGAAAACAAATAACAGACAAATGGTTGTTGCTTTACCTAGGATGTGAAAAGTTATTTTTATCTGACAACATGCAGCCCTCTCCTGTTACTGTACAGCACTTCTCAGACATATGGAAAAAATGACATTGATATCCTTTTTGTAGTAATGAAGCTGTAATGAGTTACATGAGCTTTCTACTTCGTCCAAAATACATAGTAATTTGGGCTCTAATAATGCTGCAAACACTAAGGGAAGGTTCCTTTAAGAACCTCTGGAGAAAAAATGAATTGCTGACAGGCATTATTTATGTATGCATTTAATTTACAGAAAGATACTGAACAATTTCTGCACTTGTAATGTCATATTTTCACTGGAAGTTGAAGGGTCTCAGTCACAGAAATATTGTCTTCTTAGTCAAAACTCAGAAAAAAATACTAAGAGTGGGAAAAGACTCAACTACAGTCAACAGAGTAAAGAAGCCACATTGAAGTACGGAACCTGAAGTTTTCCAGAGACTTTGAAACTAGAAGCTGTGTTTACCTTGCAAAATTAGCTATGAAGCTGGTGTAACTGTGTAGACCTGGAGTAATATATTATGTTTGTATGGTGAAACTGATGTGAGCAGGAAACAGTATTTTGGGCACAAACAAATGCACCCCACTTTGACACAGTGTCTTTTGTGTGTAGTAATGAATCCTGGTGCTTGTTTCTTCAACTTCAGTCCACAAGTGTAGCATCAATGTGCAGGTGAGGTGAATAGGCAGAGCTGACACGGAGGTGGTAGGACTTTCCTAATTTACTCCAGCTGAAGAGTTTTGTTCTCTCTATTTCCTCTGGCAAAATTATTAGCTCTTCAGAAGAGCTCTTCATATTTAATTTGGTGGGGTTTAAGATTTTTCTGCAGCCACTTGGGTTTGAACAGCTTCATTTCAGTGTTAAACATTCTGTTACCCAGATTGCTCTTTTTGTCTTTTTCGTCTTTTGTACAGAAGGTGATTGTTTGCTTTTTTTTTTTTTTTCCTTTAAAATAGCAACTCATGCTCATTGTATGTTCTAAGGATTTTGTGCCATTCCACTGACAAGAAACTGACATATGCATGAATGAAAGGAGTAGTTACCCTGGTACTACAATTGCTGTGTGCAAATGAGCAGCAGAAAACAGATAAAGGGAATTTAATGCTAAGTTAGTTGTTATCACATAATGTTTCTTTTCATTGTTATTCACTCCATGAAAAATCAGTAACCATGATCTCATGCTATTTTCTTTCCCAGCTGTTAAAACAGTGGCTTATACCAGACACAAAATGATCTTTATTTTATTTCCAGTCTCCAACACTGTATCTGTTAATTTCTGTGTCATCTGTTTTTTTTAGTGCTCCTCATAGGTTTGTGGGGCTGCCTTGGTTGGGCTTTCAAGCCTTTTGCAGAAAGTCTGTAAATTTACATGCTGGCCTGTTTGTTATTAACATGCTTCTATTTCTCTGAAAAAAGGAACACTTTTTTCTTGTGATGTATCCCTCACTATGTACTTCTTCAGTTTATGGATTTGTTTCTGATTAACTTATGCTATTTATATTGATGGTTAATTCTACTTAGCAGCACTTCTACTATGAAGGCAGTGATGTATTGAATTGGAACACGCTGTTTTATAATTATGTCCTAATGTCTGTCTAAGAACAAGAGTGACAAATGGATTGTTAGATGTGCAATTTCTTTCTTACAAGAGGTAACAGTAGAGAAAAACTTGTGATTCAAAGTGTCTAATCAAGAATTATCATTCTAAACAATTTTTGGTCAAAGAGTAATTATCCTAATTTTCCTAGAAGAGCTTTCCTTTTTCAAATATTTAAGTAAGTTATTTCCATAATTAAATTATTATGAGGTAAGTAATAAGTTATTTAAAAGCTATTTTTTTCTTAAGTTGCCAGGAAAGTGCATTAGGGAACCCTAGAATAGTATTTATTTTTCTTTTTTTTTTTTTTCTTTCATGAAAGAAGAATAGCAAAGATAGGTTTAAGGCAGCATGTGTGTCTAATGGAGAAAGCCATGTAGAAGAACTGAAAATTCTTACAATGAATCTTGTCTCGGCCCTTTTCCATACTTTGGCATAGGAAAATTAAACACTGTGCCAGGATTTGCAAGCTTCATACTCATTACCTCATTCTGAAATGGTCAGTTGCTGTCTTTCTGTGTTCCAGTTACCCTGTGAGAAACAACTCTAAAGATTTCTAGGAGACACAATGTGCCCATTAGATACTAATTGTGTAACTGCCAATGTACCTGGCTCCTACTGATTCTGTACTGATCAGTGGTGTGCCATCACGTTATTCACCGCTGACTTGGTATTTACAGCTGTATATAAATGTTGTATTCCAAAAATATATTTTCATTTGCTATAAAACCTTCTAAGATTATTTATTACTGCTATGAAAAACTTTCTTATGGCTCTTTCAGTCTTTAGTCAGATCAGTATGGGGTTTTATATCTTTGTTCTTCTGTTCCAGTTTCTCTACAGAGCAACAGTGCAGCTCAAAAGTACTATTCAGAGTGACATAATGAACTAAATTTCAGTGACCTTTTTGTCTCCTTTCTATTCTCTCTTCCCATATTTGAAATTTTTTTAATTGGTTGTCAGTATGCTTTTTCAATGATTTATGCAAGAGGATACATAAGTTAGAAGGAAAAAAAAAAAATCCCAAACTTCAGGCCATTTTTGACAACTCATCATAAGAAGGCATGAATTTTCTTTTAGTACCTTTTATACCAACCAATCCAATAAATAATTCCACTCTTGTAGTATGAAGGAGGAAAAAGATGAGAAAAACATTGCATTTGCCATAAATCTCTATTCAAAATGGAATAGAGGCAAAGTAATTCTGAAGTAACTTACTATTGCAAAAATTTACTATAAACAGATTTATTTTTAAGTTATTACATTTTCCATGTTTTGTTTTTCACAGATAAATTGTGTGTTATTGTTATAACAAGCTTCCTCTGCTTATGTTTTACAAGTAGCTGATTTACTAACACATAAGCTTGTATTTCATAAAACAGGTTTTTACTTTGTTCTTTTTTCTATTATTTGCTCTTTAGTTTCATCTCAATTTTATTCAGATAGACCCCTGAAGAGGACGTGAAATTAAGTTTGTTAAGCAATATTGCTTCATAAAGTAACAAAAGAGAATCAAAATACAAACTTGTTATAATTTCATTTAGAGAAGGAAACAAATAAAAGGTTAGTTAAGACCCTGTATTGAGATCTAAGAATCCCCTTTACAGTCAGATGCAGTCAGTCTCAGAGACATAAAAGCAAGCCAACAGAGAATATTCTCCTCTATCATAGGGTGTTCACAAATGTAGAATAAATGTTTTGATGCTCACATGAAAATCAAAGGTTATCTAAAAAAAAAAAAAAAAAAAAAAAAAGTAGTTCATACGAGTATAAAAAGTCCCCTTTTCAGCAAAATAATTTTATTAACATGAAATAAAATTAAATAAATGTAAGCATGTTATAGATGCAAGAACAGTGGTTAATAGGTGGCAAAAAGAATAACAAAATGCTTTAAATCATCATTAAAGAATACAATTGGTAACTATTTTAGAAATATAAATGAATTAATAATATTATCTAAGTCAAAAAGCCGAAGCCTCTGTTCTTCCTGACATCCAGAAAGGTAGCTGGAATTAACCTTCTCTTGGGTCATGGGTTAAAAAAAAAGGCAGAATTCAGGTTCAGGAAACATATTGTTTCTCTGTACCATACCTTCCAGTGTTTGCAAGACTGACTGTCTGTGAAATGATGTAATGAGTATGGAAAAAATCTGCACCCACTAAAACCATGCCATTACAGACATGTAGCTTCTTTCTTGATGGGACCCCAGGAGCTCAGCGTGTGCTTCTGTGTCTCAGGGTGATTCCTAAAGCTTCCCTCGGGGCAAGACAGTTTGATGCCAACACTGACACAGGGGGTGCTGCTGGCTGAGAAGGCCAGCACTGTCTTCCTGGAGCACAAGGGTGACATAATATCCTCATTTGCTGGCCTGATGAAGTTGTCTGACAATCAGTTCTGTTTTGAAAGCGTACTGAATCTCGGTAAAAAGCCTGTACCAAGACAAAGCAGGATGAACACTCAAAAGCCAGCGTTCAAAGGGAACAGGCACCCTGTATCTTTTGACAGTAAATTGTCTGTATTGAGCTGGTATGAGTGGAGAAACAAACAGAAGTATGCCATAATCTAGGTACTGGTTTTTTTCTTTCTGTTTCTTCCTTCTTAATGTCAACATCTTGCTGTGTTGTGTGGGGAGTAATCACATGCAGAATTCCATGACAACTTGGCAAAAGCATGTAAAGAATGGATTGATTGAATGGTTGGTGTAATCTCTCTAAAGAAAGTAGTCCCCGGCTCACAGGTCATATCAAATTCTATGCTTAGCAGGAGCTTGGTGTGAAAGGAAGATCTTTCTTATTCATGTCGCTGCCTTTCCTGCAAGATAATGTATCTTACTTTTTTTCACTTCAATTAATCAATTTCAGGTACTTACAACGTAAGATTCTGAGTGACAGAGAATAGTAATTTCCTGTTCTTTATTGTCATTAGTCTAATTTTTGTAAAATGCTTCACACTGTTTAAGTACATATATTTTCAGTTACATCTTAAATCTATATATTTCAAATACCAAGTTCTGATAATAAGTGAATGTGATTATGGAACACACTGCTCTTGTGAAAGCAAACCTCTACTAATATTTCAGGTTCATCCAAAGTATATGGTTGTTTCTCAATAGCAAATTTCCCCTTCATACGTACCTGTGTGTATTCACAGCAAATTGAGTATTCAGGAAATTCTGGACTACTGGTGTAATTTTTATTTTCTGTAGGCAGGATTATATCAAGCAAAATTCTGTATTTTTCCATGCATCTTCTGTATTACCTAGTAAAAGAAGCAAGCTATTCCTTTTAAAATATAATCTCATATGACAAGAAGTCCCTGGAGAACTCATGTAAATTTGAACTTTACAAAAGGAATGAGAAACAAAAGAGAAGAAGGACATGAAGACATTGTCAGGTAGACTTCCTTTGCACTATTCACATGTATGAAACTATTACTGTTGCGGAATTGTAAAGCTGCTTTGCAGATGATGTATATATTATATTAAATTAAAGTTCAGTGTTTTTTCAGGAACTATTTTATGTTACACCTTTATCATATCACATCATCATCAATACAGGATGAATGTAAATAAAATAGAATGCTTACAATTCCTCTGTAACACACAATCAAAACTCAGTAGGAAGGCCACAGAAAGCAACCTCAATCTTTTAAAAACAATGCAAAAACTACAACTGGTTAGAGCTCTGCTCCTTATCCCACATTCTCTTCTATCATCTGACTTCTGAGTGACTGTATGAGCTTCTTGTAGATGAAACCTTGATATATGTCACCATTAAACAGCAGGATATAAATGCAAATGAATATGTGCTGCTGCTGCATTAGAATTTCTCACAATACTCACTTGTTAGCTGAGATTGGTATCTTCCCCATTGACAGTAGTTTTTAACACTACTTCAAATACATCTGTCATGTCTTCCTCTATGCAGGCAAGTTGAACAAATGGAGTATTGTGCTTCCACAAACTGATTAGGTAGGTGCCTCAGTAAGAAGAGTCTGCATAGATGGAGTTGGACAGTAAATGACGCGTGAACAGCTGGAACACGTTCAGTAGAGTGTCAGGAGCAAACAGCACTGCCAATTTATAACCCTTGAGCCCTGAGTTTGGTATTTTTGGCAGTTATTATTTTTCTTTCTAGACTTTTCCATCCTTGACAGAATGTCTAATGTGATCACAGGTTTGCTGCCACTCTTGCAGTTTCTTTCAATATTCCAATTTCCATTTGAGAAAATAAGGCAATCTTTTGTCTGAAACACAGTTCTGTACAGCAGAGAATATGCCTGTTTCTAGTATTTTTTTCAACATGATTCTGTTGGTGTTCTTTAATGCATTTCCTCTTCCTCTGTCTCTCAACTCTTTTCTTGCCATGTTGTGATATTTAGGAGATAAAGGTAATAAATCATTGCTTTTTTAAAAAAAGTATTTCCTCGGTACAGGCACTCCAGAGCACTATGAACAGTACTACTCTCCACAGTCCCCCACCAAATCTAACAGCATAGGAAAGAATAGAAGTTAATTAAAAGTTCAACTAATTAAATAAGATTTAGTCTGATTTTCAACACTGTAAAAGACACTATAATTTGAATCCCTAAAGGAAAGTAATTCTGCAGCCAAGCACTGACTTCAGTACATCAATTAAAAGGCCAAGATATTTTTATTTCACTTGTTCAAAACTTGTACTGAAATTTCTGAAATAAAGTGGCCTGAGCTTCAGACTCCACATGTAAGGTACTGTGAAAAATATAAGCTAAATTTACAAGTTACCCAAGAGTCACTGCAAATTAGGGGAAATGGTTACAGTAAGACTCTGTCTTGTGAAACAGAAAGTTAATCAACCAATTCACTAAAAATGGCAGAGTATAATGAAACACATCTAGTCTAAATAACATATCTAACTACTGATTCTGTAAAAGCTGAGGATGATTTGTGTAACCACTGAAAATCATGGTAATTTATTGTATGATCTTAGATGGAGATCACAACTTAATAATGTATATTTTGAACATATTTACCTTAATATAGTTTTATTTTAAGTATCCTTGTATACAACACCTCATTTGAAGGGGAACCTAGAACAAAGTGACACAACAAACAACCACAATTATTCCAGATTTGCCCTAGATGTTATTAAATGTTGACACAATGATAAATGAACTTTTATTTAATACTGAATACATTTAGTAGATGTTATTTTATACTATTGCATTTTCTTTGGAGCTGATGGAGAAGAAACCTGACAGTCTTGTAACTGCTATAAAGTCACTGGTATTTTTACAGTGTCCACAGAATACAACAAAGATCAGTGACTTTTTGCATTAGGTATCCAAAAGAAATATAAGCAAACCCAGTCCCAAAAAAAGGTTATTCTCTGAAGAAAAAAAAAAAAAGAGACAAAGCATGTTACTCAGAGCTGAATTAACCAAAGTATTTTATTTTTCCTTTTAGTTTACTTTGTTTTACTCTATTTTATTTCCTTCTTTAAAAAAAAAAAAAAAAAAAAAAGAGACATTACATATTGGTTGCTTGTTTAACGAAATGTGATCAGAGGATCATTTGCTCCAGGATTGCCTGGAGTAGATCTGGGGATCAAAAGAAACTCAAGACCCATCTAAAAAGAAGATCTATCTGTTTACTTTACTTGCAAAAAGACAGTGTGGTCTATGTTTTACATTTTCCTGTCCATGTCATTCCACAGATTTCCCTTTCAGCAGTCTTCCAGGTCTCTTTCTTTCAGGTCCTACCAGTGCATCTACTGGGTGCAAACTGAGCACTGCATTTATTTAGGTGTATTGGATAATCTTGGAATCACAGAATGGTAGGGGTTGGAAGGGACCTCAGGAGATCACCTAGTCCAACCCCCCTGCTAAAGCTGGTTCCCTACAAATAGTTGCTCAGGAAAGCATCCAGGTGGGTTTTGCACATTTCCAGAGGTCGAGATTCCATAGCCTCTCTGGGTGGCCTGTCCCAGTGCTCCGTCACTCTCACAGTAAAGAAGTTTTTCCTTAAGTTTGTGTGGAACTTTCAGTGTTCCAGTTTTTGCCCACTGTGCACCACCAAAAAGAGCCAAACCCCATCCATTTGGCCCCTGTACTTCAGGTATTTATAGACATTGATAAGATGCCTTCTCAGTCTTCTCCAGGCTAAAGAGTCCCAGCTCTCTCAGCCTTTCTTCATATGGGAGATGCTTCAGGCCCCTCATCATCTTTGTGGCCCCTCTGCAGGACTGTCTCTAGAAGATGACTGTCTTGAACTGAGGAACCCAGAACTGGACACAGTATTCCAGATTTGGCCTCAGCAGGGCAGAATAGAGGGGGAAAAGAACCTCCCTCGACCTGCTGGCTACGCTCTTTTTAATGCATCCCGGGATACTGTTGGCCTTCCTGTCCACAAGGGCATACTGTTGGCTTATGGCCAGACTGCTGTCCACCAGGACATCGAGAGCTCCTGTCCAGCAGGCCAGGCCCTAACCTGTACTGGTGCATGTGGTTATTCCTCCCCAGGTGAAGGACTCTGCACTTGTTCTTGTTGAACTTAAGGTTCCTTTCTGCACAGCGCGTCCAGGTCTTGCTGAATGGCAGCACAGCAGCACAGGCTTCTGGTGTGTCAGCCACCCCTCCCAACTTTGTATCATCAGCAAACTTGCTGCCCGTGCACTCTGTTCTCTCATCCAGGTCGTTGGTGAAGATGTTAAACAAGACTTGTCCTGGTTTTAGTAAGATAGAGTTATTTTTTTTTTTAGTATTTTAGTTACAGTGTTTCAGTTCAGACTTATTATGAGAAGAACATTGATAGCAGTGCTGGTGTTGTGAGTTGCTGCTGGAACTCAAGGCCACCATGTTTGGCTGCTTCACAGCTTCACTAGGACTGGGAGGGAGAAGTGTAGTGAATAGCAAAGCCCAGAACTGGCATTTAGATGTGCCAATGAAATATTCCAGATCATATCACGTCATACCACTATATTAACCAGGGCTGACCGGAAGACAGGGCACTTCTCTTACGGGGGTACCTCTCTGGAGGATCGCTCAGGCTCACTCTTCCAGGGTTTCGGTTTTGGGACTGTCTCTCCTCCGGGATTGTTAGCTGGCACAGGCCGGGCATCAGTCAGCGAGCGGTGAGCACTGTGTATGCCTCTGTTGTATAATTCTGTTATCACTGTTGTTATCATTCTCATTTCATTTTAATTAGTAAATAGTTTTTAACTCAACCCCGTGGGTCTCCTTGCCCTTCTTTCCAATTCTCTCCTTTACTCCTTGGGCAAGGGAGGGAGAAGGGTGATAGAGCAGGCTGTGTTTGGCTGCAAGTTGCAAGCAAAAAGGGTGAATCCACCCAAGTCACCACAATACTGTACCCAGTACCAACCACTGGGGAACACCACTAGTTACAGGCCTCCAACCATATTCTGTGCCACTGATCACAACTCTCTGAGCTCTGCCAGTAAGCCAGTTCTCAATCCACCTCACCATCCACTCTTCAATCTCATACCTTCTAAGCTTTGCTACAAGGACGTTGTGGGATATGGTGTCAAAAGCCTTGCTGAAACCAAGGTGTATTACATCCACTGCACTCCCCTCATCTACCCAGCCAGTGATGATACCATAGAAGGCTACCAAATCGGTCAAGCATGATTTCCCCTTAGTGAATCCATGTTGACTACTCCTAATAACCTTATTTTTCTCCAGTTGCTTAGAGATGGTGTCAAGAATAAGTTACTCCATCAACTTCCCAGGAATGTAAGTGACGCTGGCTGGCCTGTAGTTGCCTAGATCTTCCTTCTTGACTTGTTTGAAGATTGGAGTGACACTGGATATCCTCCAGTCTTCAGACACCTCTCCTGTTCTCCTTTCAAAGAAGACAGAGAGTGGTTTAGCAATCAGTTGTGCAAGCTCCTTCAGCATTCGTGGGTGCATCCTATTGGGGCCCAAGGATTTGTGTGTATTAGTTTTGTTTAGAATATCCCTGATCAGTTCCTTCTCCACCAAAGAGAAGTCTTTCTCTCTCCAGACATTCTCTCTTCCCTCTAACTTCTGGGATTCCCAAGGAGCACCTCTCTGTCCTTTAACAGGGAGTCGCCCACTACAAGCACCCGGTGTTTCTTTTTTCGATATCTGGTGCAGAGTGCCAGTGCAGTTGATTCGTGCAGATATTGCTCCCATGCTTTAAAGGGTTCTACAGGTGCAAGAGTTTCAAACCTGGTTTTGGTGGTGATAGTGGAGGGTGGGGACTGAAGTGGAGCCCTGCTTTTCTGGGTCATCAATAACCATGGTGCCTCCATCACAGAGTTGTCCCCTGGTAGGATATGATCATCAAATAATCTCTCTCTCTCCCTCTCTCTCAGCACCTCTAATACAGTGCAGCCTTTCAACCGCTTCTTGCAGCTCAGCTACCTGGTGCAAAAGCTCATCCACCTGTGCATATCTAGCACAGGTAATTACCTTATCAGTAGGACAAGATTTGGGGCAGTTGGTTAAATCAGCCACCTGAAACAAAATTTCCTCAGATCTGTCCGGGTGGCTGTATCAGCCCCCTGAAAGGGCACTGGTTTTAGCCCTCAGGCAAGTGCCCACAACTCCACTGCTAGAAATCACGAGTGCTTCCCCGGGTAGCAGACCTGCAAACCAGCTGCTGCAATGGAATGCTGCTTCCAGCACAGCTACAGTAAGCTGCTCTATGCCCTGCCTGCCTGCCCTGCCTGCATGAACTGCTGTGCAAACTGCAGCGCCATGCTCTTATGTGCCCGGCTCAGTTTTCCCGCTCTAGCTGCTGGTGCTCCCTCAGGGCCACCATTTTACATGTGGGGAGGGAGGGGTTATGCTGCTGCTCCAGGCCCCGCCCCCCCCACCACACCAGGCTCTGTTATGAGGGTTGCCGGGTACCAACATCATCATCATCATCATCATCATCATCAATAACAATAATAACAATAACAATAACAACAACAATAAGAATAAGAATAAGGAGAATAAGAATAAGAATAAGAATAAGAATAAGAATAAGAATAAGAATAAGAATAAGAATAAGAATAAGAATAAGAATAAGAATTATTTTATTGCTAGATCTCATCATCTGTTTGTAGAACTGGAATAATTTGCAAGCCAAATTTGACACTCCAGCTTCATGCTTCATGGGCAAGACTGATGCACCTTCTCCCAGCCAGGATGGGCCAGAGCAAACCTGACATCTTCAGAGTTATGTGACCTGGCTTTTCACCATCTTCACAATAGCACTTCCTTCACTATGTCTAGAACCTTCTGATAAAGAAGCTTCACTGTAATTTAGGATATACAATGTCTATAAGGTACAGATTTAAGGGATAAGAATCCAGATTACTTCAATGGTTTCTTCCTCCTTATCCTGAGTTTTATTTGCTCTTGGTCTTACACATATACATAAAGGATTCTCAGGCAATATGTAATCAAATACATATTACCTAAGCCATTGGAAAAATGTAGCCATCCCTGTTAAGAAAAGAGTCTCTCAACTGTCATAAAAATCTTTTCCTCCCCTTCCATCTTCACCCATGAGTAAATGAAGATATATTAATGAAAACCTATTATATAGCAGAAGTAAACCTGTTGGGTTGTGAAGTGCCCCTTTTGTATTTTTAGCACTATCAGCAATTATTGTGTGTACTAGAACATATGGCAATGTAATTGAAGGTGTGGCAAGAAATCAGAGTTAGGCACTTAGGGCCATATATTCCTCTCCAGTAAGCAGAGTGGAGGGAAGCAGATGGGCACAAGTTAAAGTGTGGCACAAGGGGCTGGCATTGTCCACCCAGAAAGCAAAGGCAACTAAGCCACACCTTGGTGTGTGTCAAAGTGATAAGACTTTAGTAATGAGCTAGAATCAATGTGTTGCCTCATAAGATCTAACTCAAATTTTGAGATGTGTTAGCTCTGATCAAAAGAGTGCTAGATGAACCACAGTGTGTTTCCTAAGATGATTCTTACAGCACCCAGCACTGGGTGAATAAGCCAGGGAGGATGCTGATGAGACAGCAAGTGATCAGGAAAGCTGTTTATAACAGGTACAGACCACAAGTCCCTCTTTCCCTACCCTGACATCAGATTGTTATGAAGTATATTTTTGAACAATTATTCAGATTTGTGGTCTCTGCTCAGTTATTTATCTTCCATCCTCTTGTCTCAGGAGATATTGCATCATTGTTTAAGTCTGGCCATTTTCGGGATGCCTTTGGCAGCATTTGGAAATTAAGATAAACCACAGCCTGTTCCACTTAATGATTATCTTGCTTCTTCAATATCCTTGTTTCTAAAATGGACATAAAGGCTACTTCTAAGTTAGAATTGCAGAAATTTGCACCAACCTTACAATAAACTTTTGACTAAACATATTGGTGAGAGGTGTGGGAAAGTTAAGACATTACCCTTTTGATTTTAGAGTGTTATTAAAGCAGAAGTTAAAGAAAGAAGAAATTATAATAAATTAGAAATTAAATCAGATAGTGTTTCTGTACACTATAACCTCTTTCCTCCAAGAATAATCTTTTTTTGGGAGTACTCAATATGTAAGGAATAAGTCAATATTTAGTCAGCAATTTATTTTAGATCATTATATCTGTCCAGCGTCACTTGATATCCGTGCCTTCAGAAAATCAATAGCACAATAACTATCTTCAGTAGATGATTCACTGTCATATACACCATGTATGGAATCCTATACTAAGTATTAATTATTTTGATTAACATTGGAAAGTGTGTGTAGATTTTTTTTATCTATTTTTTTTCCCCCCCTGTAGTGACAACTAACCTGTTTTCTGTGGGGCTGGGGGATAAAAAAAAAAAATGGAATGTTTTTCTTACTTTACTGAAGAAAATGAGAATATTATTTCAGTGCTAATATCTGGATTTCAACATTACCCTGCATCATGCAGGTACAGACAGAAACCAGGCTATACTTTGTTGTCAACCAAATCTGCAATTAAGAAGTTAGGTATTAACAAGACATTTATGAATGCGCAAGGCAAATAGAAAAATAGAATAGTGAGTTTGTGTGTACCACTGTTGAGTGGTTTGTTTTTTCGCATTTAAGAGGTATCTTCCACCTCATGTTATACATAAGCGAGAGTGAGCTTGTTATACTACAGCAGGTGGCAGCATGGCATACAGTTTTCCACTCGATGGCAAGGTTTAAAGTACTAACAATGTGATTTATCAATTAACACCGAGCTTTGCTGGTTACAGGCTGTTGTGTAAACTTCATTCCTGTCAAAACAGGCACACAACTGCGAGTTCAGTGGATGATCTGCAGGACTTGGCATAGATACAAGACATCAGAAAAGCATCAAAGACAGGAAAAAAAAAAAATATTCACAAAGACTACTGTATGTAGTGTAGGTTAAGACCTCATTTTAAAATCAATCCTCAGACATTAGTGCATAAGCACTTCAGATATAAACATCAGATTACTACTAGTCTCCTTGATGTGTTGCAGACATAAGGCTGAAATAATGATAAAATAATACCATTCTCTTCCAGGGTCTTTACATTGTGTAGTTTCTAGCTCAAATGTTCATGCTGAATTCAGTTTTACTAAAGACCATTACACCATTAAGGCATTAAGTGTGAAGACACGTTTTTCTACTAGATAGTGCTGACAATTGGGAAAATTTATCTTTAATATTGGTCCCCCAAAGGTCAAAAGTGAACATAATTATCCCACAAGCCTTTTGTTTATAGATGTGTAGGATCGATATAATTTTTACTAAGGTGTAATAATTTCCCTGCCCTGCTAAATAGGCTGTTTTGTCCCTATTACAGTAGAAATTAAGGAGAGCAGAAGGAAAATTGATTATTAATTTACTTTAAAGCAGCAGAGCAGAATAAATGATATCACAGCTTTCTGATGAGAATGGGTAGTTTCTCAAACCAAACATAAAAATTGGTCTAACTGGTAATCAATTACACCTGGATTAGGAGATATTACTAGCAATTACTGGTCATGTAGCATTGAAATCAATGAGGCTTGTCAAAAGAAATAATGAGGCCCTTAGCATTTCCACTGTTCAGCTACTGTAACCTCAGATTATTAGATGAAAAAAGAAAGTCCCTTACTGGAAATGAGGAAGGCTAGCTGCATACTGAAAAATGTTACGATTTCCAGAAAAGAGAATGACCCAAACATTCCTGAGCTCTAAAGAATAATTAAGAAAATATTTCTGTATAACTTCATATTCCAAGAGAAAAAAAAAATAAAAAATTGTTTAATTAATTTTATTTAAAGTGGGTCATGTTATGATTTTGCATTATGCGACATATGCAGATTTTCAAGGTTTCAACATTAAACTAGGTGATACTCAGCAATTTCACTTTGACAGTCTGAATTTGTTTGAACCTAAAACTCAAAGCAAAAATTGAGGAGGACGGTACAAATCTACATGGATAAAACTGAATAAATTATTTGTGCAGAACCTACAAAGCCAAACTTTGTTTTTGCTGAGAGTTAGTAAGAGAAAAAAAGCATAAATTTAAGCAGTTATGTTCTTGCTAGGACATCTCAAAACCAATCTGATTTTAGGAGGCTAGAGCAACTACTGCTATATATTTCAACGATCACCATATTTGAAAACAATTCTTCTTGTGCAGTATTAATTTACCTAAACACGCGTTTCTTCCTTGGCTGATGTATTTAGGCTTGCAAATGTTGTCTGTTTTGTTTTTTCTGAAAATTAGTGCTGTCAGGGAAGATTTCACTCACAATAGTCCAATACATCAACAAAAATGCAGATTGAGTTTGTGGAAAATAACAAAGTATTTGCAGGAGTGGAGGAATATGGATTTGCACACTCCACCCTTGACAATCCTGTTGAGTAGACACTCAAAATTTTAAATTATATACAAACCAATCCCTCAGTACAGTATTTTCAGAAGTTTATTTTCAATGTACCTAATGGTCCTTAAGTACACCTAAGATCACATCTGGAAGTCAGATACCTACTATGTAGCCTCATTCATGGAACTTTGAGGCTCAGGAAGAAACTTCATTTGTGGAAATCCAGAAGAACTAAGACATATTCTGCATGCATGTGGTTTGTTCACCTCTATCCATAGCTCCTTGATCATATGACAACAGACCCAGGGTGAGCTAGAGATTTAAGTGTAAAGCTAGGAGGAAATTGCAAAGAAAAGGCCAAGTAAATGGCACACTGAGAGTTACAAATACTCTGGATGAAAGGTATAGCAGAGCAAGTTGGGAATCTGCAGGAATATTATATGAGATGCTGAACACAAAATTACAGGATTTCTTTGGCCTAGTACTTAAGTTATTCCCCAATAGATGGCATTAATTTCAGAATCTGGATAGGCAAAACAGCAGTGGGTACAAATAAATGCATTGCATACCCTGGCCAACAAATAGATGAAGAAATGGTACTATGATAAACTAACATTGCTTGGTGTGATTAAATCTTCTCAGGAAAGTATACAAATTCACCATGTTCTACGACTATAATACCTAACACTTAAATTACTTTTCATTGTGTATCTATATATTCATAGAACAATAAATTCAAGATTTCTTTAAAATAATTGTGTTTTAAAAATCAGTTTACAAGGAGAGCATTTGCTATGGTGTTACATTTTATTATATACTTGGGAAAAGTTAAATTTGCTTTATTATTTCTCCAAATGGCATTTCCTTTGGTCTTGCACAGACACCAATATATTGTACTGGTCCTATTTATTCAAAAGCTAATAGAAAACAAAATCTATAGATCTCAGAAAATTCAAGAGTGAAGTCTGGCCTTTGTATGGTCATACCACCAGAGAAGCCAGGTATGTGTGACTAGAAGTAACTGGAATAGCCTATATGCATCAATATTATTACCCTGACAATCTTCACTCAGTCCACGGTAGGGAAAATAAGAAGAGTGACCTTTGCTAATTCAGTAGCTTAAGGAAGGTTTTTGATTTTTCTCTTGTTCAGAAACCCCAGTTACCCAACTTCATGTTAGCAAGACTTAGAGTTAACCAAAGGTTAGTTAAAACCTTCGAGCATTAATGGGTTGTAAACTGGGCTTTTAGCCTAACTTTCTTTCCTTATGAGTTACTTTGTCTTACATTTTCGAAAGTAACATTTGTTTGTTCATTAAGTGAAATTTTTTCTTACGTCTTCCAAGTGTAGAAACCACATAACTTATCTTTATACTCTTACCTACTAGTATAATATGCTCTTGTTTGGGGACAAAATACACAAATTAATAAAGTACTTATCAGAGTGAACACTGCAGCAAACCTTCAACCCAGTGCAGATTTTGCTTCTTTTACAACTGCACGACTATGTTTAAGATTTTCCTTACAAAATATAGTGAAAATAAATTTATGAGATAATAATTTCTCTAGCATTTCACTTTTGCCAGGGAACAGAGATACAGTGTAATATGTTGTTTTCCCTACTCTCATTATCTTTTTTCATCCTGTCACATCTATGTGTTGTTTTCTCAGAGGTTTACTAAGACAGCCTCCAGATTCTCTAGCTAATGTCACACCTAGAATTTTAAAGGATCTGTTGTTAATTTTTTAAAACTTTCTTTCATTTTCTTCTTTCTAGCTTCAAGCAAAGAGACTTGTCTACTGTCTAACACCAAGTCTTTGTAAAAAATTAATCTATGTTTTGTACCTAAAATTTTTAGAGGACGCCAGGATAACTGGGTAAAAGTTTCACAGCTGCAGGCTTAAGTATCCAGCACATGGTAAAATACCTTGTAAGTGGCAATGACCAGTACAAAATAATGTAATGAGTTGTCTAGAATGGCAGTCTCAGGTAACAAAATGTTTTGTATTTACATCTAGTAATAGACATACATATATCATTTCATTAGGCTTACAGTTTTGTTGTGCTTCAGAATAGCTCATGAATAAACAATAATTTTTCTTAGAGCTTGGTCTTCTCTTTAGCTTGAGGAGTCTCTTGTCTTCATCTCTGCTTTTATTTCAGTCTTTGTTTAAAAAATTTAACATAATAGCTTAAAATGACTCGCTTTCACATGATATATACTCCCTTTTCTATTCTTTCTTTTTCTTTTTTTTTGCCCCTTTTTTTCTTTCAGTATTGCATAGTTGATCTGGGTCTTTTTAATGTCTCTTACGGGACTTGTGGTGCACTTATTCATATTTTGAGCATAAATCAGATGTTGGCAATGGCATCTCTTATTCACCTCTATCAGCCCAGAACCTGGCATATGAGATTGTGTCCCGTGTTACACTCTCACTGTGAGACAGCTCTGAGGTCTTTTCAGTGTGCTTTGATTTGCTAAAGAACTGCTTAGTTACACAATCAGCTTGACAGTTGTGTTCTTCCACACAAGTAGCGAAAGGAGTGTACACAATGAGTGACTCTTTATGCTCAGAAGGAGGTGCATATCTTAAATTTCCAGTACAGTGATCTCCAAGAGAATAATTGATAACATGGTTTAATTGCCTCTCCACTAACTGTTAGCTGAATGTGCAATAGACAAAATGCATCTCATTCGATGCAATCTGAGGAAAACATTGTTAAATAAGGCATCTATAATAAATAATAGACTATTGTGCCAATAAAAGTAAAGGCAAAATCATCTTCTTTCTCATCTGATGTGCATCATGTCACAACTACCATTCTGCCTGAGCTGATTCTTTCTTTGAAGGACAAGTTATGATTGAACCCATCAAACCAAGCAAACCAATTTTCTCTTTGCTGCTGAAGACATTAAGAAGTTGTTGTTAAAGGAATAAACAACATTCATCAGGTATAGATGTTATGTACACCAATGCATGCAACCAAAACATTACAGATAATAAAGGGTGAAAAAAATAATTATATCAGAAACATCAATACTTTTCCATTCTGTGGCACTGAGAAAACACATAGATGTATTTTTGTAAAATACTTTTGCAGTAGATTTCAGTTCTTCAATATTTTGGAATTTCACATGTTGGGTTTTTTGTTTGTTTTTTTGTGTTGGGTTTTTTGTTTGTTTTGGTTTTGTTTTGGTTTTTTTGACAATATATACAGGCAACTAATAATTTTCTGAGTTTTGTTCTGAAATGTTATATTTTGTAAACTCTATTCTTCTCCTTTAGATCTGTAACATTTGTTGTTGTCAGAACATCACTTTTGAGAGGCTAGGAAATTTTAAAAGTTTCTGGAGTGCAGAAAAGACAAATGAAAAACACGGAAAGGTTTAGTAGGAGTGAAATGTAACCATCAGTGTAGATTTAATTCTGCCAGATGGGTGGCAAAAACAAAGTAGTAGAAAAGGAAAAAGGGAACAAAGAACCAAATTTTCAAAAGTAAAATTTCATAAATTTTACAAAAATGCACACTGAAATAATGAAAAATGCCAACATTACCAGTGATTATTTTTAACAGGTTAGAAATCTCATTATTTGTTTAATAGAAATCACAGTTGGTAGATCAACCTCATTATCTGTCAGGTGTTTAACCAGCTAAACACTACATATAGCACTGTACCTCCTCTCAGATGTGAAATTTTGCTATTTAAATGACTGGTCAAGATGTTTATCCACAATGCAGAGCAGTCGGTATGCTTCCCTGACACAACACAAGTGACACAGAGATATTCAGTGAGATTGCTCAGACACCTAAAGTGACATAACTGCCTAAGTGCATCACTCTTTTTGTGCTAAGAACACTCGCTTCTTGGTTCTGTACTGTGTATGTGCACTCTGTGCTCCCAAAGCCTCAGGCCAAGCAGCTGCCTTAATGCATTTTAAATGAGAAAGCCAGATTTTTCATACTAAATCTCTCACAACTTCTTAACTAGGGCTGTAACACTGAGACCATGAAACTGGGTAACACTCTGGCTAAACTTCTATCTCAGTGTAAAAAAACACCTTACATTTTTTGAGAAATAACTACCCCTTTTATTTGAAGTAGTGCATTAGAGTTTGTTTTCTTTTTTCCTAGCATAGTAAGCAAGTATTTCAAAGAACTTAAACAGAGTTAAATCTGAGGAACTGCTTTAAATCTTCAATCAATCAATTAACCACTCAATAAGGAATAATACTTTTAAGCAATATAAACTATTTTCCTCTCAGTACAAAAAAACCTAGAAGACTATTTTCATGAAATGTGTTTGACACCATTTCACAAGAGTTCAAAGGTAGCAGTGAAATTACTTGAAAGTCCAATTTCCTTTTTACCCTACATAAAAACAACTAGAATCATCTAATAGTGAAGAGTTTTGTGTTAGGAACTCATTCTTAGTCCAAGGTACTCCAAATGTGCATCATTTGTATCATCTGGGGTTATTTAATCAATGCAACTACACATTCAACCTTCAAGCTACCTCCTGAACATGGTGAAGAGTGTATTCTTCATGTTTTTAAGGACATTGTAAAACATATGGGGTCCTCTGAGGCTACTTGGTAATTTCCCTTACTTTTTCTGAGGAACTAACATTTCTTTGGAGAGAATGTTTCTCCCTAGGAAACTTTGTCCTACTTCTTGACACAATACAATGAATTTAATGTTTTCACAAAAGATCTATTCTTTCAGAAGAAAAATGTATGGCACTGAAGTGCTTTTGTGTACTACAGCTCATTTCTTTATGCGAGCATGCAAATGAAATTAAAGTAAGACCACTATAGTCTTCAAATCATTGTTTTGTGAACTCCATCATTTCTGTAAGAACTGTAAGAAATGGATCTACTGGAAGTGATTAAGTCAATTACATAAGTTAAAATATTAATAAATGTTGGGACCCACAAAAATGTGTTAACTGGTATATATAACTACGTGAATTTCTTAATTCTAAAAGAACTGGAAGATTAGATAGAATGTATTTGAACCTCAGATGAAAAAATGCCCTGTATTTATTGTTGTTGAAGGTTTGTCAAACAATTTTTTTCTTTGAAAACTGGAACAAGTGAACCTTCATGTGTTTTTTGGTTTGTTTTTTTTTTTTAAAAAAGGAAGAAAGAATATGATGTACTGAAAAAATGTATTATGGGTTAATGGTTACTAATTTGAGCACACAAATCCTAATTTAGAAATCCTTCATCTCGGTTCTCTAATGCTTTATAGATAGATGCCTTTAGTGCCTTCTGTTTTACAGCTTTTGAAAGTTTTTTTTTCCTACTGGTACTGTTTGTTAGTCATTTTACTTCTGAATTTTGAACAGTGTTAAACACATGCAGTCAGGACAGCGTTCTTTGCTGATTAAGATATGGGTTTTCTTTATTTGATGATGTTTTAGTGAAGAACAAAACCAATAATTTCTGAAAGTATCTTATTAAGCTTTACATGGTATAAATGGAAAGTCAACTTCTTAAATCTCCTAAATAAGGTTTCCTAAATAAAGTTTTCTGTGAAGACTAAGTTGACTGCTCTACAGACACTGCTGAATATTCATGCAATGATTGTGACAATATTCACTGCTTAAATTTTGCTATGAGTGTTTTCTTATATATTTCCTCAATACATGCTGTTTGTACTGCAGTGTATTGACACTTTATTAATTCTGTTTATTTCTGAAGGTTAGTTTAGGCATAATAAAATAATGACTCCTTTCTGACTATCTTTAAGTGCATTTTCAGATATGCTTTTCTGTCAGTGCTGTGATTTGTTAGTGCATGCTGATAATACCACAACCTAAAGGGTCTACATGAAATTTAATTAAGCTTTTTTTTATAGGAGAGCATGTGAAGAGATAAATGGTTCATGATAAATGAATTCTCAGGCCACAAATTGGAGCACTTATTGATTCACTGGCCATTTATCTTGGAAATTATTCCCTAGCAAATAGAATATTGCTATACACTTAAATAAAGGTTTTGAATATTATCTTAACCTTTCATCAGGCAGTAATGTGTCCTAACCAAACTCATTCAGCTTTGCTTCTCATTCATTTTGCTGTCAACATCAGCATTATCATCCTTTTCCACTACAGAGGCTCAGCAAATTATAATGGGTTTATCTGGAATATAAAGTCATGAACTCCAACCTTCCCACATTCTTTATGTCATCATGGTGTCCAATAAAAAAGGTACAAATCTTGTATTGATCCAGACATCTGTATCACAATATATTTTAAATGGGGAGCCAATTTCAGCTGGAAAAACACTATCCATTTGGGCTTTGTGGTGTATTGGTTAGAGCATATTATATGATATTAGATTCAGTTTTAATATTTAATGCATATGCTGATTAAATATTAGTTCCCCATATAGCTTCTAACATATATATACACAGTTAATACCCCACATTTATGCTTATAAAATAGTTGAGACATAAGGGATTGTTTAACTCTATGTTTTTTCTTTGCCTTTAGCTAGTCTAGATGTATTTAATTATGAGGTTTCAATTCACTTGGGTTTTGTAAACCATTTAGGCACAAAAAGCAGAATAATCACAGTAAGGATTTAATTTAGAGTATGTCTTAATTGAGGATAACATCCTTTTTTTTTTTTTTTTTTTTTTTTTCTTTCTTCTTTTTAAACTTCTCCCTCCCAGGCTCTTTCTAGAGTTATGAACTAAATTGCCTGAGAGAGATTCATTTCAAAAAAGGAAAGCAAGCCATGGAAATATTTAGCATTGAATAGTACCTCAGCTTTAAGCAGTACATTCTTTAGCATGGATTCATGGGGGACATACATGTGAAGATCAAATACCACGTTTCAGATAAATGAGAGCAAGTAGTTGGTTCTCAGAGGATGCTGAAATTAGGCAGAAAGGATGCCATTAGACCTGTAGTTCCTGGAATGGTGGTCAGTAGCCACATTGTTTCCATGGCAAAAGTCATGTTGATGAGTGCTGCTCATATTTTTTTCACTGATAGCCACCCTTAGATGCTAGTTTTAGTTGTTCAGCAAAGTATTTTCAGGACTGCTTTGTATGGTCTGGTATGGTATAGCAGAAGCTAATGTGGGGGATGGAAAAGAAGACTGAGTTGACTTGTTTGGAAATTTCAGAGCTAGAAAGAAAAGGAGCAGGATGCACAATGGGTCTCTAATAAATCCTCTGAAATGGAACAATATCCAGTGCTCCTAATGTCTCAGAAAACCTGACATTAATAGCAGAGAAGGGCAAAGACATTTGAGAGATGTCAAAGGCCCAAAGCTTCCCTGAAGAATTTTATGCAGGGGAAAAACTAATTCTTAAACAGGGTAATGTTTTCTTTAGATAAATTCTCTCACATAGTCTCTGTCCTAGTAACTTACAATTGCTTTGACCTGAAACAAGGCTGCCTTCCCTGGAGGGCTGGCCTAGGATCTCCTTCCAGAGCAACAGAGAATACCAAAATCAGCTGTGTTGCAGTACTGCTTATGCTGTTGACAGCAGAGTGTAGACTACAGATAGAAAACAAAGTGGATCAGGCACTGTTATACACCTTTTCTATTGACTATTCTTGTCCTTAGCCATTAGATTTTGATCTCTACTGGAAACAAAGTCTAACCATTATGGCTGGTCTTATATTATTATCTCAAGATGTGATTCTGAGACCACGACTGCAAAGTCTGTGCTCAATTTAAGCAAAGGTAGTTCACTGATAGAGCCAGCAATGTCTGTTTGGGCTAAGAAGTCTAAGGTGGCTAGATTTGATGTTTTCTTCAGTACTGTTGGTTACAGAAAATAGTGTATCTTAACTATATTGTTCTGATGGACTTTGCTCTTTTGCTACTTCTTTTTTAGTATCTTTTTGCCACTTGTGCTTCCAGTATCAGAGAATTATTGTGAACTGAGAGTACATTTTATTTAAAATTATCTTAAGAAAAAAAAAAAAAAAAAAAGATTTAAAAAAATTATGTCGTTTATTCTAGAAATGATATGCAAGTCCCTCCTGCATGTTACACTTATAATGACTTTAAAGCATCCCTAATATGTTAGAATAAAAGATGTAGAAAAATGCACAGGTAAATAATTCATTTAAAAAGGTATTAATGTTTCAGATCCCACTCCAATAAAAAAAAAATAATGATTCATTCAATTAGGGAATGATCCCTTGGTCTCTAACCTCATTCTTTTCACAGAATGTTCAATGGCAGAACCTTAGTTTTACTGGTTCAGTGAATACATTATTCACAGAACTCCTGTACCACAGCAGTATGAAAATGGTGATTACAACATGCTGGTATTTATAATCTTAAAGATAAAAAACTTTCTGAAAGCTGAACAGATCATTGATGTTTTCTCAGCTATGCTTTCAAGTAGGTCAGCTGTGCTATAGATGCTAGTCAGATCAGGCTCTGAGTCATGTCAGACAGAGAAACAGCTTATTTTGAATGCTGAGGCTGGAGACAAACAAAGTACAGCAGATCTAGAATTCCCCTGAAAATTTTTTGTGACCCTCAGAATTTTAATATTCGATATATTAACATACAAGGATTACTATGTTAATAAACAGCAATTTAGGAACCTTCAATTGACTGAGTTTTGAAGATTATCCTGATATAGCAATTAGATGCACCTGTATTTCAACATGCAGAATCAATAGTACAGAAGATTTCGTACAAAATTAAATTATCAGAAGAGATATCTTCTTTCTCCAGTCAAATGTGCTTAAGACCAAAACCAAAACAATACCAAAAAACCCCCACACCAAAATAAAAGCAAACCCTATTCACAAATCCTTCCTTATAAAGGAAATTGCATATCTCACCTTACCAGGGCCAATATCATATATGCTGTTTATCTGCAATACAATTGCTAATCAAAAAAGTGTTAACTGGTTAAAATAACTTCTGTAACTGTTTTGCAGCATTAGATATATTTTGTGTTCTAATATATGCATAATGTAGTCATTTTTAGCAATGAAAGGCTTTGCATATTTTTTTAAATGCTACAATGTACTTTTCAGAGCAGGTGCAGGTTGAATAGAATGGAGAATTAAAAGTAAATATTTATTCTGAAAATACATAAATAATCAATCAATTTTCTTAATAAAAATATAGTTTACAGAAGTTACCAGTTATAGAAACAAAGCTCAGTGAAAAATTGAGACTAAAACATAAAAAAACTCCAACAAAACATCAACAACAGAACAAATGAACAAACAATTTTTTCTAGTTAGGTAAAGTCTTCACCTATTTTTTTAATGAAAATCCTGATTATTTAAAGTCTTTCCACTGAAATTCCTTTAGGAGTTTGTGATGTTTTTTGCTGAATTAAATAGTCAGCATTGTATTTACAGAACGCCATAAAAAGCAAAGGAAAAATAGTATTTGGAACAGTATCTATTGGAATTCTGGATACTTTAGAGAGACAAGAATATCAGAGTTGTTAAAAAGTTAATGTTTCAGAGGCAGAATGCCACAGGAACAATGGTTTAAGTGATTTGTTTATTCAGAGAAGTTATCAAGCCTATGTATTTTTTTATTATGTGGTCAAGATTATTACCTCACTGCCTGATGTAGAAACTAACTTCTGTATGAATTAGTTTCATGTAAGCCTGCCCTGAGATGCACAGCCAAATTTCATATGTTTCTACGATATTCTGACATACATTAACAGAAGTTTTCGCCTTTGCTGTTTGACTAAAACTAAGCACCAAATTGTAGTTTCAACTAAAGATGTTTTTTTGTTAAGTAAAATACTCCTGTCCAGATACTTGGAGTTGTCATTCTCTCTCTATATATATATATGTTGAGGAGACTACTGTAATATATTCCCTTTCTGTCTTAGGAAGAGATTGAAAGATTGTGGAGATAAGGATAAGATAAAGTGAATCAGTCAGCTATCTCTATATAAAACTTGCTTTCTTGACATTTTGACGTAAGTTTGTTAATATTACCTTAAGGTTTTTTCATTAAATACAGCCTAAATTTCACCTCACAGTTAGGCTTCTATTTACCTTGCTAAACTTGTGATGGTTTGGATAGCTGCAGTAATTCTCAACAACAATCCTGCTATTTACAAGACATCGGCACAACCACCTGAAGAAAGGAGAATGATATTTTGATAGGAAAGCCAGTTAGCACAAAATCTGTTACACAGGTTAATGATCTGTTACACAGAAATTTGCCACCCCCCATCATTTTATAGTAGACATACATTGAAAGAACTAGAAGCATAATGTACAGTTGCAAGAGAACAAAACTATCAGGAGTGGAAGGGATTATAGCTTTTGAAACCTGAAGAACTACTTCTGACTACAACATGAGAAATGTCTAAAAGAGACATTTTATACATGAGATTAGTTAGGCTGATCAGGGAAAAAGTATCCAGAAACCACATCCTCTGAACACAGAACAAGGGTGAAATTGCATGCTAATTATCTTTGTGAAAACAGATATTCAGGTAGAATAAGCTGAAAAGAAAGGCCAGTTTAATTGCTTGAAAGTGATAGATTTAAGTTTCTGTCATCTATTACATAAAAACCTGTGTTTAATGTTGCAGAAGTTCCTGTTTCACTGATTTGACTTTTCTGAACTAGGGTCTTCTCACTGACTGAAGGGTAATACTATGACTCCTGAGTCCATGGGACAGAGCCCAGCCCTACTATCAACACTAGCTACAAGATTTTATCCTCTTTGGTTTTTCAAATTTATTGCAGATACATGCCATTGCTTTGAGAGGAAAGCAAGTTACTATGCAAGAGACTGCATGGGGGTTGATCACTTTTGACCTGATCTAGTTGTGATAAATAACTTTCTACTATAATTTTAGTAGTTGCTTGTGCTGTAACAAAATACAGAGGCCATAATCTCTATCAGGGCCCCATGATACCAATTTTGAAAGCAGGAGTGTGTCTTTTCTCCAAGAATCTTACAGTGTAATTTTAGACAAGACATGACAAATGGTTGTAACTAAAAACAAAGCAAAACAAACAAACAAAAAAACCCCAAAAGCAGTGAAGAGGAGAATGGGAACAAGGTGTGAAGAACGGCACTATTGTCTTGTCTCAAAGATTGTTTGCAAGATCGTTGGCAAGGTTGTTTTCACGAGACCACTGTGTTTTGGAAACGACTTGTGAAGATGCCCTGCCCACTTGTGAAATGCCCTGCCCGCAGGAGGTCTTCTGCCCAGACGTGTCCCTGCCCTAGTGCTGGGGGACACAGAGAGATGTGCCGTTGCTATGGTAACCACAGCCCTCAAAGGGGTACTTAAGGAAGACCTGCATGGGCAACAGCAAGCAGGGGAGAAAGAGGGAGAAGAAGAGGGACAGAGAGGACAACCACCTGACTGCCTGGCCTCACCACGCCATGTTGCACCACTGCTGGAACAAGCTACTGAGACCTCCTCACCCGCCCCTTCAGCATCGCCTCACCGCTGGACCCGTGGTGGTGACTATTCTGGCTGCCCTATCCCGACTCCTTGCTTCATTTCCATCTTTCTTTCCACTTCTGTCCTACTGCTACCGTCTCTATTTCTTTTTCTTTTGATAATAAATGGTGTTTCGGGAATGCGGCATTTGACCTCGTTTGTGTCTTAATCTCTCTCTTGGAATCATATCAAAACCTTTCCCCGGCATCGGATAGGGATATTTGAATGATCCAGACATTGGATCATTCAGACATCGGATCATTCCGACATCGGATTACAAGGGTAATAGTGACAAGAACAACTGTTGATATCACGTAATGTTATGATTAACTTGCTGATAAACAGATCCTTAGAAGCTATAGAAGAAGATAGTAGACTGTGCTCTAATTCTTCATATCACCACTATCTAGGCTGTAAGAACAAATTAATGCTCTGTCATTTTTTAGATTTCTATTCTTTCACATGAGACTAAGATGTCATAATTTGAATAACTTATGGATTCAAGTCATAATACTGAAATGCCCTTTCACTTTGACCTTTAGATCGATAGTCTGCCTGAGAATGTTTGGTCCATGTATTCTTTTCCTGTTTACAAGCTGTCTGGGCAATAGTGGACAGAATTTAAATATTTGTCAATCAACATATAAAATACTACAGGGATGAAGTTAGAAGACTATACAGAAGGACTAAAAATCATGGTGACTTGTTGTCAAGAAAAGGTGTATAATGTTAATAGAAAACTAGAACCCTTTAGGACAAAGTTAGAAAAAAAGAATTTAAAAACTGCCAGCCTCCAACATAATTATTTTAAATGTGGAATTCACTGTTTACATCCTCTACATATCTCAAATTATCTTCAAGATTTTCCATTCTCTTTACTTCACCTTAAGTATGTTTGAACTTTCTTGCAAAAAGAAAGGAAAAAAAAAAGAACAAACAACCTAAGAGAGAGAATGGTCAACCAGCTTCAGAGTGTTAAAACAGGCAATAAAATATAATGAGAGTTTATAGAGATTTTTCTTATGTAGCAGGTAAACTAGTAACAGTTTAGTTTCAAAATTTCAAGCCATTTTTCTGCTGACTGGGCATTTTTTAACTGCTGCTGAGTGACTCAAGCATAGGCATGGGAGCGTCTGTGTAGCTTTAGTGTGAAATAATGAAAAAATAACTCTAAAACCTTAAATGTTAATAAAGATACTCTACGGAAACATATTGGAAAGAGTACAAAATTCTACATGAATGATACTTTGCCTTAAAAAATCAGCTCTGAAATAAGACTGCCAACTTCAGAATCACAGACTGGTTGAAGATGGTAGGGATCTCTGGAGGTCATCTCATTCAACCTCCCTGCTTAAGCAGGTTTACCTAGAGCAGATTGCCCAGAACTGCGTCCAGATGGCTCTTTAATTTTTCCAAATGTAGAGACTCCCCAACATCTCTGCGGAAAAAGTGCTGGGCCTCAGTCACCCTCACCTTAAAAAAAATAATTTCCCTACGTTCATACGGACCCTCTTGTGTGTCAGTCTGTGCCCACTAGCTCTTGTCCTGTTACTGGACACCACTGAAAACAACCTGGCTCTGTCTTCCTTGCACTCTCCATCCAGGTATTTGTACACATTTATGACATGTCCTCTGAGCCATCTCTTCTCCAGGCTAAACAGTCCCTCAGTCTTTCCTCATATGTGAGATGCTCCAGTCCCTTAATTATCTTAGTGGCCCTTTGCTGGTTTCTTTCCGGTAGCTCCATATCTCTATTGTACTGTGGAATGCAGAACAGGACTGGTAGACAGCTAAGATCAAGGTCATTGACTCTCCCCTCCAGTGAGATGGGGAGATAAAACACAGCAGGGGAGCTCATGGGTTGAAATGAGGACAGTGAGGACTCACTCACCCATTATGGTAATGGGCAGAACAGACTTCACTTGAGAAAGAAAAATCAATTGAATTTGTTAGCATTCAGTCAGATTAGGATAATGAGTCATAATAACCACACTTTAAAACACCTTCCCTCTACCCCTCCCTTCTTTCCAGGTTCAAAAAACTTTGCTCCTGACTTCTCTATTTCCTCCCTTCCCAGCAGCACAGGAGGGATGAAAAAAGAGGGTTGCAGTCATACATTGTCTCTACCACTCCTTCTTTCTCTGGTGAACAGATCCTTGCAGTCTCCTCCACTCTGGTGTGAGGTCCCTCCTATGGGCTAAAAGTGTTCCAAGGTGGGCTTCTCCCAAGCCACAGACTTCATTTGGCATAGCCTCTGGATCTAGCAGGGGATCATTCACAGGCTGGAGACAGGCCTCTGCTCCAGCTTATCTCTGGAGTAAGCGTCTCTGGGGTCTCCTGCTCTTTTGTGACATCTCCACATAGTCACAGCTGCTTTGGTCATAGCCTCCCTCTCCAGTGTGGGGTCCTGCATGACACGTGGGCATCTGTTTCACTGTCAACCTCCAAGGGCTACAGGAGAAGCTCTAGTCTCTTTTTCCCATTCCTTCTTCACTAACTTGGGTGTAGTTTTTCCTCTCACATCCCCCCTATTCCTCACTTCGCCTCCAGTTGTTGTCATCTTTGTTGTTGTTGACATTCCTGATCTCTCTCTCTGCCAAACTGGTTCTCCCCTTCATAAATATGGATTCACAGAGGTGTTCCACCATCACTGATTGGCTCAACCTTGTCTGGAGGTGGGTCTGCCTTGGAGCCAGGGAAAATTCTCACAGAAAGCATCACTGTAGCCCCTTTCTGCACTACCAAAAACCTCCTCCCACCACAGCCCCCCGCTCCAAACCTAGCATAAGGACACAGTACTCCAAATACTCCAGCATTCTCACCAGTGATCAATAAAGGGGAAGGATAATTTTCCTTGATCTGCTGGCAATAGTTTTCTTGATGCAGTCAAGAATGCTTTTGACTTTCTTCATGAAAAGGCCATATCGCTGACTTATGTTCAACATAAGGGTCCATCAGAACACCAGGGCCTTTTCTGCAAAACTGCTTTCCAGCCGGTCAGCCCACTGCATGTACAAGTGTATGGGGCTGTTCCTCCCCAGGTGCAGGTCTTTGCACTTCCTCTTGTTGAACTTCATGAGGTTCCTGACAGCCCATTTCACTGGCCTGTCAAGGTCCCTCTGAATGGCAGTATAATCCTCTGACAGATCAGACATTCCTCTTAGTTTCGCATCATCTGCAAACCTGCTGAGGGTACAGTCTGCTCCATCATGTAAAGCCTTAACAAAGGTGTTAAATAATATTAGACCTGGTATTGACCTCTGAGATATGCTACTAGTTACTGGCCCACAGCCCACAACTAGACTTTGTTACACTGAGCAGAGGTCTCTGGGCCTGGCCATTCAACCAGTTTTCAGTTCACTCCTGTGAACAGATTTCTTTTTCTGTGTGATATGGTCAATCATCACAATTATCTAGAGAGCTTTTTAATTGCAAATCTACTGCAGAATGCCTCACTGCAGATTATTTGTGCCACTGCACTTATTTTCTGTAGTTTCTTTGTCTCTATTAACTATTTGCACCAATTTCCAAATGTCACACACAAAAAATTAGTGAGTTATGGTTATGAGCTAATACCTGAGGCGAAAGGCTACAAAGTATGGGAAGGAGAAGAACGTTGAGAGACCTAAGATGGTAGAGTCATTAAGATGAGTATACAGGGATGTAAAAAAAAAAAGGGTCAGGGCTTTGTAGCTACCCATATTTTATCTATTAATATAGAGTTCAAAACCTCTGGCATACTGTTTTCTGAAATACCTCTTATGAGGTTAGTACTTTTTTTAATAATATTCTAGAGTGTATAAAATTAATATAACATTCTTCTCAGTATTCATCTGCCAATCTGGAGGAAACACTCAGAAGCACAAAATGTTCATTGAGGAACTATGCCATGATTTTATTTTGAGCATTTTGACATGAATATTTGTTCCCTGGCATACATCTCTGGCTTTTCCACATGGCATTCTCACAAACAGTTTAAATCACTGCAAAGTATTGCTTTAGTCTCAGTGAATGCTCACAAAGAATTTGCCCTATACACAAAAAGTGGTGAGTTATATGGAAAAGGTGCTGAAAATGCTCCTGTTCTGGTGATGCTATCAAATGTGAAATTAACATTGATTTTTTTTACCTTTTACTTTTTAAATATTTAATCTTTTGTTTGTTTGTTTGTTTGTTTGTTTGTTTTGCTTTTTTTTTGCTCAGACATGCAGTAGCAGACAATGTGTAATATTACTGAGTAAGAATATTCATAACTAAAAAATCCAGCTGCATATAATAACTGAAAAGAATTCTTTTTTATTCTTTTGAAATGTGTGATCACCCTAGTTTTCCATGAATGCAGTATCTAACCTCCATAAACTAGGAAACAATCAATGATAAGTCAAATATTTTTTTTATACAAAGCTTAATTCCATTGAGATTGAATTTATTCTCCATAACCTCCCTCCCCCCCACCCCAATTTACTTTGTGAAACAAACAATCAGTAAACAAGAATGAAAGTCTAATGCACTAATGCACTAATGTACTAAAAAGTCAGTTTAATGTTCAATGTGAAAACTGATTAAATTGTACTTATAATGGAAAAATACATATAGGGAAAAGAAAGATATTACTAGATTTATTTCTGTTTATTTTCTTTCATTTTCTGATAGATGGTTCTAATTAGTAAAAAAAATAATTATGTGAATGTATTCTTTTAGAATTTATCCTCTGTTTTCATGTATCTAGTCTTTTGTTTTTGTAGACTAGTGTAAGCTACTTCTGTGTTTTTTAGCTTAGTAAAGAGTTCATCAGTTCTGCAACTTCATTATACATCAGGTAACTTCTGGGCATAGTATTGTAAAACATTGAGATGTGACAGTTTGGCTCAGACACAAAACCAAAATCCTAAATCACTGAAGATTAATTTTGGAACACTTCCTAGTATGAGTGGAGGAAACACTTCTTTTTTCATTATGTTGGCTGGGAAAAATAATTGGGAGCAATTCAAAGGGAAGAAATAATCCTTAGGACATAATTCCCTACTGGATCTCTAGATGACCGTCTACCCTGTGCCCATCTGTATATTTTATTCTCATTACAGTCATAATTGGAGGAGTGTTAGGGGCTCCATCCAATTCTGTAGTCAGTAAGCCTGTAAATCTCATCTTGATGTGACCATTACAGTCACAAAAATAATCTGTAGCAGAGCTGGTCAAATAGTATTCTTTCTATAAATTATTGCTTGACCTAATTTGCTTAATTCCCAGCTGCTCTATCTGTTTTATCGTTATTAATGTTTAGAAAGCTGCAGATTCATTTACACAAGCTAGCAGTCTCACACTTGCCCAGCCTTTTTGATTTTGATTAACTGTGCCTGTTCATTTTAAAAAGAAGGATACTGATGCCAAAGACAGGAGGAAAACTTATCTTAAAAAGTAAGATACTAGACTTCAATAAAGTAAGAAACAAAGCAAGGTCCTCCGTTATGTTCTTTAGACTCTATACACATTTATTTGCTCAGCAAGTTGTCAGAAACAACATACATGAGAGGTGACATCACCTTCTGCACCATCAGTGGGTAACATTTTGCACTCCCAAACTGGAACCGCGTGCAATGGAAACGAAGGATTTCAGTAGCAGCATTGCACAAGGGTAAAAGAGTCTATGTAAAGGAAGCAGTTACAGGCTGAAGGTCCAAACACAAACAAATTAAACCAATTAGAAGAGAGTAAAGATAGTAGTGTTAAGAGCCCTGTTTTTGTTAACATCAACATCTTAGGGTTTTTTGGAAAGAACAAACCTCTCAGACAACAAAAAAGATGGCATCTTTCTCCTCAGAGCACTATTAATGGTGTTTACTAAGGCAGAGGTAAGTACTACAGGAGAACAGCATCCTCATCTATTTCACAGGTTTACCTGTGGTGTTTTTTGTTCTTTAGATTATTCATTTGTCATTATTCAGAGAAACGCAGAGAATATCCACTTTAGTAAAGAAGACTGGAAAGAGAATTAGGAAAGTGGCATCTTATTAGCACACTGCTCTCAGAATACATTTCCTCCCTTAAACTACATGGAAGACCTGCTGGGTTTTAAAGATCCATGTCCCATTTTATCACAAAGAAGAAGAAATTAAGAAATCCATACGAGTCTGTTGCTTCTAGGTGTACTTTGGAAAATGTAATTGTAAGTTTCTTCATTTTATTTTATAGTATTGAGTTTAACAAGGCTAGAAATATAGAATTAGATATTTACTGACCTGTAACTTGGACAGGATGAGATGCACATCAATCTAATTATCCACTATGGACTCAAACTAAAATATGATTTTGTTGACTCCTTGATCTCTCTCCAGTTCCTCACGATACATCCTCTGACTGGATGTATCACAACTGATCAATTTGATTCAAGTTCTTTAAAAAATCAATAGCAATTTTGAATCCATTGTCAGGTTCCTTCATTTTGCATTGACTTAAAATCAAACCAAATGAAACAAACAAACAAAAAAAAATCCCCAAAAAACCCAAACCCAAACCAACACACAAAGCAGTAACAACAAAACTCCAGAAAACCAACCCCAAATGCTGCTGGGCTTCATTCTTTGTTGGTGGTGTATTTCTGCTTTCCTTCAGCAGGGCAGACTGGAGCTCTAATGGACAAAGCCCTCACACACTAGAAAGGACAACCCTGGAGTTATAGTTCACCCCCATATTGACTTGGAATGTGGCACTGAGCAGGTACACATATGGAATTAAAAAAAAAAAAAAAGTAAATAAAGGTCACCTTATGCTGTTAGAACATCCCTCCTTTCCCAAGCAGCTGAGGAAAATAATCCATAAGAAAAGAATAATATTATTTCAAGAATTGACGTTCTCCACAGATTTTAGTGGGAGAAAGCTCCTATTGTCCTCTTACTTTCAATTCCATGATCCCACATACAATATAGATAAATATGTCTCAAGGTGCATGCTTTAGCACATGCAATAGATTTTTTATCATATGATTATAATTATTTCTGAACGTTATCATTTGTCAGCTTTAATCTTGGCTTGAGGTGGTAATGTATCATGTGTGCTTCTACATCCAAAGGTATTACTGGAAGATGAGTACTATAACAGGTTAAGGAAATACTGTCCTTGTTTCTGTAACATCAGACACCCAAGCTCTTGAGAGAGGAGGCATCCCTGCAGAAAGGAGTTACAGCAAAGCTTGTGGCTTCTTGTTGGGGCCAGAGGATGTGATCTTGGCACCTGCTGGAGGTATGTGCTGGTGAAGGGTCTATACTACCCAGTAATGGAGCTATGGGAGGAGGTGAGCAGACTGTATAACATCAGGGATGTTGAAAATGAGATGGACAAAATCCCTCCCTGACTCTGCAGCTACAGAAGCCTGAAACTCTAGTGCACCAAAGAGAAGCAGGCAGAGCCTTAGCTTGTTGGACTAGGCATGGAGATGCTGAGTCTGGTGAAGCCTGGGAGCTTGTGAGCTCCAGCACCAGGAGGACGATTCCCGCCCCACTTGCAGCTCTGCTCTATGGAGCAGGTTCTGAGACCTGGCAGCAGGTAAAGACAGGGAGCTCTGTCCAATGAAGCCTCCGAGCAGGCTGTGCCCAAGTCCTGTGGCAGCATGGGCAAGATGGGGCAAGGAACAATAGTAGAAAACTCCCCGCTGCAGGGACAGAGGTACCTCTGCCAGCCCAACCTGTCACATGGCAAGGCTTGCTGCTTGCCAGGGGCTTGGGTCCTGGATACCATGGATAGGCTATTAGCCAGGCTGCAGTGGTCTGGCCTCAACCTAATACCTTCAGTTGCTCTTCCAGGGTGTAGCTGGGAGAGACCAAGAGCATATCAAGCATGACTACATTGCTTGGAGGGTGTTTACCAATGCCTAGTATCCAAGTGTCTCTTTTGTTCTGCTGGTGGAAGGGAAGGCTTGAAGGAGTCAATGAGTCCCACAGACCAACCAATTTTTATGCAGCTGGTGTCAACACTATCTCCCATATCTGATGAAATACATGTTAGATAAGTGGACAATGAATAGGATTAAAAACTGTCTGAATAGACAGGCTCAAAGGGTTTTGATCATCAGTACAATATCTTTCTGAATGCTATTAATTTTGGAATTTTTTTTTAATGTGAAAATAATTGATAATGTTGTATGAATTTTATCATACTCACTATGAAGCCAGTGTTTTAAAATCTGCCTGCTTAGATAGTTGATGATCGGATTTGGCTGGTTTATTGTTGATAGTTTTCAATAAAACCATTTTTAAACATTTGAGTGTAGTAGTATATTTTTTTATTTTTAGTGTCATGCTGCTTCACTCCCTGAGATATGTAATTTTTCTTGTTTGTTACTTCCTTTTTCTGAGTCTTTCATTGCTGTTCTGTCAGTTGAACTCTATTTATCTCATGAAGCCAGTGGGACAGCAGGCCGTGAATCTGTAACTGCAAATTTCCTTTCACTCCCATGGTACAATTTGTTTCATTTTAATTTCAAATTTTCTATACAATATCTTCTGTCTTAAAAATTTAATAAAACCTGTTGGATTCCATGTGGAGATAAGATGGAAAGTTGGTATAATATCCATGATGCTATATACATTAATGATAAAACAATGGTAGTTCTCAAAATTGTGCCCTCATTTGCTCACTGTTACAAACATAGAAACGTGAACTGTTATAGATGAAACAGGAAGCAGAGTTGATTTTCTCTATTGTATGTGTCTGGCTGAGATAGCAGACCTCATAGTGCTGTGTTTTGTATTGGTAGCTAGAAAGATGTTGATAACACACCAGTGTTTTGGTTACTGCTGAGTAGCACTAGCACAGCGTCAGGGCTGTCTCTCCAATATTCTCACCCCCCACCCACATAGGCTCAGGGTGGGGAAGATCGTGGGAGGGAACATAGCCAGGACAGCTGACCTAGACTGACCAAAGGGATATTCCATATCATATGATGTCTGCTCAGAAATAAAAGTTAGGAGAACAGAGGGGAAAGGGGGGCATTCATTTTTTACAGTGATTGTCCTCCAGAGCAATCTCTACATGCACTGAAGCCCTGCTTCCTGGGATGCAGCTACACATCACCTGCTGATGGGAAGTAAAGGATAAATATTTTGTTCTTCTTTTGCTTCCGCACATGGGCTTTGCTTTTTGTTTCTATTAAATTGCCTTTATCTCTACCCAGGAGTTTGTGGGTTTTATTCCATCTTATTTTTTCCCCTCCTCATCCTTCTGAGGAGAGGGGTGACAGAGCAGCTTGGTGGGAATTCAGCCAAGGTTAAGTCACAACAGGTTTTTTTGCCACCCAAAGAAACACACAGCTGTTACTGGTATCAACATGTTCCTAAGCTTAGCCAAATAAAGTGATAAGCACTGCTACCAGCAAAAACTTCCTGCCACTCAATAACTACTATAGCTATAGCAAACTTAATGTAAAACTGCTGCTGTCTTGAGCCCCATGTTGGGCATCAAGAAGAACTGTTATGGGTTGGCCTTGGTTGAATGCCAGGTACCCACCAAGCCACTCCAACACTCCCCTCCTCAGCAGGATGGGGAGGGGAAAAAATAAGATGGAACAAAAACCCCAAACTCGTGGGTTGAGACAAAAGGCAGTTTAACGGAAACAAAGCAAAGCTGTGCATGCAGAAGCAAAAAAAAGAACAAAATATTTATTCCCTATTTCCCATCAGCAGGTGATGTGTGGCTGCATCCCAGGAAGCAGGGCTTCAGTACATGTAGAGATTGCTCTGGAGGACAAACATTGTAAATAACGAATGCCCCCCCTTTCCCCTCTGTTCTCCTAACTTTTATTTCTGAGCAGACATCATATGATATGGAATATCCCTTTGGTCAGCTTAGGTCAGCTGTCCTGGCTATGTTCCCTCCCAAGATCTTCCCCACCCTGAGCCTATGTGGGTGGGGGGTGAGAATACTGGAGAGATAGCCTTGATGCTGTGCTAGCACTACTCAGCAGTAACCAAAACACTGGTGTGTTATCAACATCTTTCTAGCTACCAATACAAAACACAGCACTATGAGGTCTGCTGTGGGGAAAATTAATTCCATCTGAACAAGGTCCAATATAATGATGTTTGTCCTCTGGAGTAACCTCTACATGTACTGAAGCCCTGCTTCCTGGGAAGTGGCTACACATCACCTGCTGATGAGAAGGAAAGGATATTTTGCTCTTCTTTTGCTTCTGCACATAAGCTTTGCTTTGTGTTTCTATTAAACTATCTTTATCCTGACCCATGAGTCCTTTCTTTTTTCTTTTTTTTTTTCCATCTCACTTTTTTCCCTCCCCACCATTCTGCTGAAGAGGGGGTGATAGAGCAGCTTGGTGGGCACCTTGCGTTCAGCCAAGATTAACCCAACATATCCATTTATAACACTCAGCCAGTGAACAAGTAGGAATTAGGCTAAACTATGACTTTACAAATCCGCATTCACTTGTTGGCTCACTAACTTTGTGGCAGGAGAAGTAATTACTTGGTATCATATATACTAGTAGCAAATTCATGCCCTCAGTGCCAAGAGAAACTGAGAATTAATTGAGTCTCAGAAAGGGGAATAGTACAATTCATTGTTTTGCACAGTTCCTTCTAGCAATACTACTAAATTGTTTCTCTTTTAAATCTGAACTTTCTTACAGAACACCAATGTAAAGAGCATGTAACTGCTTCCCTGTAAGGCAAACATTGCTACCTCAGCTTGTTGTTTCTTGGCTATTCTTAATGACTCCGTTTTTACCTGTTCATGTTCTCATGCAGTATTCATAATACTTAAGAAGAACTTGGTGAGACACTTCGATGATGAATATATCAAATAATTAGTGATGGTTGTGTAAAATTGAATAATTCAGGACTAAATAATTGCTGTGTTCTATGGAAGTTCCAGGAGGAGTTGCACAACATCGGTAATTGTATTGGGTTTGCGTGGCAAGGTTTTTGGTAGCAGTGGGGGAGGGGACATGGGGTGGCTTCTGTGAGAGAAGCTGCCAGAAGCTTCCCCCATGTCCGACCCGACACAGCCAATGCCAGCGGCTACAGGAACGGACCCGCCGCTGGCCAAGGCCGAGCCAATCAGTAACGCCTCTGTGATAACATAATTAAGAAAAAAAAAAGGAAGGGAGAAAAAAAAGCTGCACACTTTGCAGCTAGAGAGAGGAGTGAGAAGATGTAAGAGAAAACAACTTCGCAGACACCAAGGTCAGTGAAGAAGGAGGGGGAGGATGGGCTCCGGCGCAGGAGCAGAGATTCCCCCCGCAACCTGTGGTGAAGACCATGGTGAAGCAGGCTGTCCCCCTGCAGCCCATGGAGGTCCATGGTGGTGCAGATGACCACCTGTAGCCCGTGGAGGATCCCACGCCGGAGCAGGTGGATGCCAAAGGAGGCTGTGACCCCGCGGGAAGCCCATGCTGGAGCAGGTTCCTGTCAGGACCTGTAGCCTGTGGAGAGAGGAGCCCACGCCGGAGCAGGTTTGCTGGCAGGACTTGTGACCCCGTGGGGGACCCGCGCTGGAGCAGTCCCTTCCTGAAGGACTGCACCCCATGGAATGGACCCAGACTGGAGCAGCTCGTGAAGAGCTGTCAGTCATGGGAAGGACTCACGTTGGAGCAGTTGGTGGAGGACTGTCTCCCGTGAGAGGGACCCCACGCTGGTGCGGGGGAAGGAGACCTCCCCCTGAGGAGGAAGCAGCGGCAGAAACACCGTGTGATGAACTGACCCTAACCCCATTCCCTGTCCCCCTGTGCTGCTGGGGGGAGGAGGTGGAAAATCGGGAAAGAGATTAAGCCCGGGAAGAAGGGAGGGATGGGGGAGGTGTTTTAAGATTTGGTTTTACTCCTCATTCTCCTCTAATTTTGATTTGTAATAAAGTAAATTTGTTTTTTCTCCCAAGTCGAGTCTGTTTTGCCCGTGCCAGTAATTGGTGAGTGATCTCTCTCTGTCCTTATCTCCACCCACGAACTTTTCGTTATAATTTTCTCCCCCTGCCCATTTGAGGAGGGGGAGTGATAGAGTGGGCTTTGGTGGGCATCCGGCCTCTAGCCAGGGTCAACCCACCACAGTAATGCATCAGTTCTCCAAGGCTAACATTGCATTTTAAGACCCAAGGGCCAAACTGACTTCTTGGGTTTTCATTAATGTGTTGGATGTGTTCTGATTTATAATGCACCAAGACATAGAGTCACCTGCATAGACAATCCCAGAGGTCCTCATCTGCTGAGAAGTCTGTGCACATAGGTGAGACAGGATCCAACTGACACAGAAGCCTTGAACCCTGCACAGGGGGAATAAATGCAGACACAGAGGGAAGTGAGATGCAACCTCATAGCTTTCACCTGCTCCTGAGCTCCATCCACATGTTTATATACATGCCACAACCAAGCTATATTAAAGGAAAATTTTATTTAATTAGAATTGTTTTTTCCACTTGCTTATAGTCTCCCAAGTCTGCATAGGAACAGTTGACAGCTTTTTATACCAGTGAATCCTTAGGAAAGCATTATTTTATTGGGTCAGTACTCAAATTAGAGTTGGTAAGGAAAAATCACATTTTATATGAAAAAGATTTGTCGGTTAATCGTGATACATATGATGAAGCAGTCAAAAGTTCCATAACACTTTGGTTTGTGTAAACACAAAATTATGTCCAAACATTTAAAATTTCAAAATTCTACCAAAAAAAAAATAATATCATAAACAGCATTTTTAAAATCTGACATGAAGCTATTTCCTTGCATATATTTCATATTCACAGCCTTTATACTCTGTTTTCTCCATGTCCTTAACTTCCCCTCCTCCCTCTACTCCAGATAATGATATATATTGCAAACCCATTCCAAGCTGAATACCAAGATTGTAATTCAGGTGAGGTGCTGTACTTCCATTCATAAGTCACCTTAAGACTGCTCCTGTGTCAGTAGAACTCTTCAACTGAATTACATGCTTCTACTCAATCAAAGGTCATCTATATCACATTATAAAGTGACGGAACTCGCTCTGTGATAAGGCTGAACTGTGAGATCTATGTAGCATTGCTTTTTGGAAGCTTGTGTCTCAATAACTGCAGCTGTGTTTAGTTCAGCTTTGGCATGGTTGATTATCAGTTGTAGATCCATAAAAATGTCTGCTTCACTCATAAAATAGATCACTCTTCATGTATACCTGCATTTAAGGATTTGTTTCTCCTGGAACATCAAAGGTAATTTGGGAGTTGCTTGGATTCTCAGAAGTATCTGGTTGCTGAGTGACCAAAAATTTCCAAAACATCTAGTTATTCTATTAATGAAGAATAAAACAGATAGATGGACAATGTAAAGATCAATTCAGTATATACTGTAACCACACTGTTGTTAAATTGTCTTAATGACCTTCCCACAAAAATATTAGTATTTGACATCTCACATTGAGATTGGATTTTATCCCTGTTTCTGCCATATTTTCCAGTTCTCACTTACTGAGAATTTCCAGTGTTTTAAATTGGAAATACATGGAATCTGATATAAACAAATATCAAATCTAAACAGATAAGCTGCTTTTATACAGAAAACTAAAACTTCTGAAAAACACCTTATGCCAAGGATAAGAGACTTAGTTGGCAATGTTTTTAAATTTAAGATTTCTGTGCCTCTTGTCTCCATTTAAAGAAAGGGGTTAATAATGTACTTGCTTTAATGGGCAGGTTAAACAATAATAAATCCCAAATTTAAACTAAATGTAAGGTTTAAAATGCTTAAATCTGTCTACTCATCCCCTCTAAAAGAGTTCATATTGAATTATCAAATATCTTTAACTAGTTCAATCCTTTCACTAGTCTAATTTTCCTAAACATATATTTTCTCTCCTTACACACCAATCTGTATCACTAAATTTTGACACTGTAAGAAAATTAAGGCTCTTTTGCTCCTAATCTGGATTAAGAGCAGCTCTGAGGAGAAGAACTTGAGGGTGCTCGTGGATGAGAAGCTCAATATGAGCTGGCAATGTGTGCTCGCAGCCCAGATGGTCAACCATATCCTGGGCTGCATCAAGAGAAGCACGGCCAGCAGATTCTTGCCCTCTACTCTGCTCTGCTGAGACCCCATGTGGAGTACTACATCCAGTTCTGGGGCCCCCAATATAAGAAGGACATGGACCCACTGGAGTGAATCCAGAGGGCCACAAGGATGATCAGAGGGCTGGAGCACCTCCCCTATGAGGACAGGCTGAGAGAGCTGGGGCTGTTCAGCCTGGATAAGAGAAGGCTCCACGGAGACTTTATAGTGAACTTTTAATAGCTGAAGGGGTCCTACAATAAGGTTAGGGAGGGGCTTTTTACAAGGGCAGTTAGAGATAGAAGAAGTGGTTTTAAACTGAAAGAGGGTAGGTTTGTATTAGACATTAGGAAGAAATTCTTCACTGTGAAGGTGGTGAGACACTGGAACAGGTTGCCCAGAGAAGCTGTGGATGGCCCCTCCCTGGAAGTGTTCAAGGCCCGGCTGGATGAGGCTTTAAGCAACTTATGTCTGATTTGGGTGTTTGATTTAGCAGCTTTAAGATTGTATCATAATATATCATAGAATCATAGAATCATGTAATATCTTGAGCTGAAAGGGAACCACGGGATCATCTAGTCCAACTCACCCTTCCTCTCAGCATTACTTAAAACAAAACTATATGAGGAAGAGTGTCAACTAGCTACAAATGTCTGTGTTTAAAAGTACAGAAAAAAAAAAAAAATCAAATACCATAATAAAAAGAGAGAGGCAAAATTCCTAGCAGAGCTTGGGAAATTAATCCTACTGCTGACTAGTATATAGGTTGAACTCCAGTCAAGGAAAGTGCTCTTGGTAATGAAAAACGAGAAGAAGGAAAAAATTAAGACAATTTCTTCTGTTGACACTATATAAATCAAAATCATAGTTACTCAAGACAGATGATTGATCTATGCAGACAATTGAACTGCATAGCAAAGTAGAAAAGTGTCAGGTATGCTTAATATTTAAAGCCCTCTATTTGCTGTAATCAAAGTACAGCTTAGTTGTTACTGTATTCTGAGAGAATCTTTCTGGTGTGTTGATTGTTTTTGCCTTCAGTGAGGAGTTTGAGAGACAAGATAGTGTCTTGTTGGTCTGTCTGACTATTTGTGTAGGTCTTCATAGGACCCTCCTTCCCAACAGTATTCACAAAGGATACCCTAGTCTCCTGGTGGGATACTCTTGATTTAGTGAACTGTAACACAGGATTTCAGACAGGAAACTTGATTTACTGTTAGTATTCTCTCTTTCCAACTTGAAATGGGCAAAACAACCAACATTTGTGGATGACACCAAAGATATTATGCAAATGTCAGGGGCCATTTTAAGTTTTTTCCTTCAGAACACTATGAAAGGATGCAGCATAAGAAAGACTATTACTGCTGCTCTGAAATTTACTCAAACTCTCACTAACTCCATTCCACAGATATTAATAGACATAAAGGAGGACTTGGGAGAAAAAGTTCTCTTCCATTGGTTCAGGTTTCATCCTTGAGTAAATAATTTTATCTGTCTTTATTTGCCCAGATGAAAAAGAGAAGATAATGAGGATCATGCTCTTCATAAAGTACCTTAAGTTCTGCAAAAAAAAAATGCTATATAAGATTTATTGACTTTTTCAGGAGAAAGTAAAAGTGGACTGCTTTTATAAAAAAGGTGAGCCAGAAGCCCCAGTAACAACCTTTGGGTTTCCCACTGTACCTGAATAAGGTGAGCAAAATTGGCTGCGTAGATTAATCATATCAGATACTTGTCTTGGAGGACATGCAGAAAAAAATTTACAAAAGCAAGTTGCACTCAGGGTTTGCCTGTCAGCACTGGCAGCTCTAGGAAAACTTGAGACTATAATTTTACAATTACAGTTTCATGGTTACTTTGTTGTCTTCTGAGTAGACTTTTCTTAATAATACAATTATTATTCAAGCTAATAAATATTTTTATAAGATCATAAATAAATTTGTTTTTAATAGCAATAATCTATTACTATGATTTCATTTTTTTTTTAAATATGAAAATACCATCATTTTGCAAGAAAACCAACATTTCACAGGTGATGTAAGACAACAACATCACAGCATGATGTGGACAATTTGTCAAAGCTTAAGGCCAGGTTGGATGAGGAGCAACCTGATCTAGTGGGGGGGTGTCCCTGCTCACGGCAGAGGGGTTGGAACTAGATGATCTTTAAGGTCCCTTCCAACTCTAACCATTTTATGATTCTATGATTCTATAAGGTTATTATGAAGTCTAGGAGGAAATGGACAAAGCAGAAAAGAGAAAGTCATATATTAGAATGATCAATCTGTCCATTTGAGTGCCTGGATGTTATGTTTTTGCTTCCTGCTTGGGTACTTTAATGAAATTTTACTGCATGGGGACAGACTTGCTGTGACTTTGCTGATGAAAATCCATTTCATTATACTAATATTGTCTCTCTACATGTCACTTGCAGTTGGTATGTATTTATTACACTGACAATGGTAATAAAGATTTAATTGCATAATGTGTCCGATGAAAATGTATATGATTCATCCTCTATTATATGATTGTGATCTGTTCTTTTGTGTTTTCTTATGGATGCAAAAATAAAACACATATATTTAAACAGACACACACAGTTATTGTCAATATAGTGGTATTTTTAAGCAGGGGTCTTTTTTGCTGGCGAGTAAATTCACAACTATACACATCTATCTATCTATCTATCTATCTATCTATCTATCTATCTATCTATCTATCTAATCTATATCTATACATACATATATATATATATATACACGTATTTGGATACTTACATACAAGCATATATATAAGAACAAATGTAATTTAAAAACTAAAAATATCTGTGACTTCATCTCTAAATTAGTATGAATAAATTTTATTTTTTCATTTTTGAATGTATTCAGATTGTGTATATCTATGTTTTTAATTTTATTGCCTAATGAAACCCTAAAAGAGAATGCAAATTTCAGAGTATTTTATAGGAGTGTGTTTTTGTGATTCAGTTACACAATACTATTTGTAGACCTTTGTTCTTCTGTTTGCTTGAATGCAGGATGTAAGCATTGAAAACACTTTTATTTCTAGCAACAAACTGTTTTCACAAGTACTACAATAATAATCTGTGCCACTAATATTAGCCATCTAAATAAGCTTATGTCCTGCAATTTCATGGTTTTGATAAAGAGTTTGTCAACGGTGGGTTTTTTGTAGTAGCAGCTCTTTGATAATACTTTCCTGTATTGCAGAATGAGAATATCAGTGTCCCCAGTTACTGCACCACACAAGACAAATATATACCTATAAACCGCATGTCTTCACCTTCTTATGACTCTTGTCAGTACAGAAGGGGTTTAAAAAAGTGATCAGTCTTAAATATTCTTTATCAAGGAAGTGACTGGCTACTCGCCATATAACCCTGCCCTTCAGTGAAGATGCTCTACAAAAGTCAGTCTCCTCTTAAAATGAAGAAGTGACCTGAGAAACTGCAGTAATACTGTGACCATCCAGGAAAAGGTTCTGGGCTACCTTATGCTAGGTTGTTTTGGGAAACCCTCTAGAGAGGAGATGTGAATCAGGGTTCAGAGAATTCAGTCTTAAGCTTTACAACTTGATAATGAGCTAGCAGGAGTCTTGGATTTAGTGTGTTTATCAGATGCATTCACATAATTTAGAAGGACAACACAATACTTTTTACCCTTATTTTCCATGTTAGAATTATGTCTTTTGATGCCATTTTACTTTCAGTAGAAGCTGTGTCAGAAATATCCCAAAACAGAAAATGCTGAGAGGATGGCTGGCCATTTGGACTTCTAAATAGATATCATATTCAGAAATGGAGATTATTTTTCTGGCTCATTGAATAGCCATATGTATTCTGGGCCATATCATTAAAGTAATTTCTCCTGGAGGTGTAAGCAGAACTACTATTCCTGCTACCTTGACTTGCTCCTTCTATGTTCATTAACATAACATATATTTAATTTTCATCAACAGCAATGACAGCCACTGAGATCATGCAAGATATACCTGCTGTCTGGGTTTGTGCCACAGATAAGGTGCTGATTGAATTAACAACACTCAGCAAATACAACTCTGTACATCAGTATAATTCTTTCCTCCTCTTCCTTCTCTGTCTCTCTACAAACAAACAGTTTAAAACATTTTATTAAGTGGGATTCATTTGCCCCTGAGTACTACAGTGTATTCCAGTTTTGTGATTTGGAAGGGATTACACTGTTCTTGCTCCATTATGTGAAGACACTCAATTCCCTGAAAGAATATGTGTGCCAAGGGAGAGGGCATGGGTACATGTTCATGTCTGGTCTGGAAAACTAAAAAGTCAGAAGACTACAATCAGTGAATATTGCTGGAAAGACTCTTTTTGCTATAGCACGTTTTCCTCAAGTATTGCAGTAAGATTGCATAAAGTAGCAGAAGATTTTTAAAATTACTTAACATCCTAGAATTGCTCACTGTTGTCATAGAAGTGAGCAGTTCTCTAGAGTAAAGTAAATTAATTCAATGAAGCCCAATTGCATTGTTCAGATGAAGCAATAGGTTGGTTCATAGCTTGGAGCCATTGATATAACACAGTTTCATTTCTTTTAGGAACATGCCAGAATTTATTTAAGACCAACAACATTTGCTGAGTATTTTTCTGAATGGAATTCAGGAATAGAGAGGAAAGTTTACAAAGAGTGGGTTTTTTGTTTGTTAGTTAGGGATTTTGTTTTGTTTTGTTTTGTTTTGTTTTATTTTTAAGAAGATTAAATAATTTTCAGTTACATTATACTATATGGATTTGTTCTTAGCCTAAAAATATGGCCAAAATTGGTTTTCTTTCACTGTAATATCCTTGGCAAAAAACCCAAAAGCATCATTTACATACTTTTAATTTACTGCACTGTCATTCTTCAGTACATAAATTCTAGGTTTATTTGAACACATGCTGCCTAGACGAATACAGACTGTTTATATTTATGTTAGGGTAACATTAATGGATCTATGGTGAACATTACTGTACCACTTTAAGCACTTGTGTTTGAACATTTTTCTCAAACATTTGTTTAAATCCTGCTGTGTTATGCATATGTGGAAGTCCTTTTTTGGACCAAAATTTCAATCAATGTTCCTCATTTTAGTTCTGTATGAGGTCTTCCAGCAAGAATAACACCAATAAATTAAATCTATTGTTCTAGTTACAGAAGGAAATATTTTATGTCAGACATGTTCTGAAAGTACTGAATTACAAACCATTAGTTTTTCCACAATTCTTACAATTTACTTATGCAACGTAAGCCACAGTTCTGCTAAACTCTGATTTCAGACTCTCTAAATGTCAGCTCAGTATAGATTTGTCATACTGACTCTTCAGACAAAAAAACAAAACAACAACAACAACAAAAAGCCTTCTGTCATTCATTTAAATTAAGTTATTTCTGAAACCTGATGATGGCAACTTTATTGACACATTACTAACTGTTAATAATTCCATCAGCAGTGTTCAGGTAAAGTGCTTAAATCCCTTTTGTTGTGACAAAATGTCTTTAGAGTGTGCAGTTCTTCACTCATGTTTAGATTTTCAGTTACTAGTAACAATATGTTCTCATAAAAAAAAAAAAAAAAAGAAAAAAGTAAGATTCTGTTATATATTTAAACTTTTAAAAGTTTTAAAATGTTCTTACAATGTTTCTTCAGGAACATGGATGACAAACTTTTGTTAAAATTACCAAGAAAGCAGAATGAGTGGTCACCTTGCTACAGTAGAAACCTATTAATAAGAAAGGTGGCACTGCTTATTAAGCATGAGCATGCTGCACAGTATAATCATGATGATAGACACAGCCAAGAGAACAGATTAGGCCAGGGTAGTTCTAAGGGATGAATTTCAATACAAAGATAAATGCAAACATTTACACTACATTAAATATTCGCTCATTTGAAAAAAAAAAAAAAAAAAAAAAAAAAGAGCTGGAATTTATTCATACTCCATATAATTACTAAAGGCAAATTATCTGCCCACAAGAACTGCATAAATTAATTTGATACAGGTGTATAAATTTTATGTGACAGACAGTAGTTGGAGATCTGTTAATGCCCCTTCATTCCTCTTGAGCACACACTGTTTACCAGGACAGTACATATTCTTCTTCCTGGCTGTGCACCCTGTATAACACTGTAACAACTCATGGCTCCGGTGCACTCTGCGGGACACAGTTGGTTTTGAGACTCCAGTAAACTGTTGTCCATAAGAATAACTTGCACTTGGGATTATTCAGGAAAATTGGACACAGTGAAAAACAATTTAACCTCAAATAATTATATAAACATTATATCAAAACATTAATTTTCTCAAACCTCAGAATGAAATTAGTCTCTGTTGTATGCTAAATCCATGATACCTATGATTTCTGCTGAAAATATGCAATATTCCCAAATTAGAAAAAGTGTTTTTAAGGATAGTTTTGAAAGTACACTCTAAGGATAGTTTTGAAAGTATACTCTAAGAAAAGATACCATGAGAAGCTTCTCATTTTATATTATTAAGAGTCTGTTTATTATTTTTTTAAATTGTATGGCTAAAGAAGGTGCTAAAAAAGAAGCACCAATCCAGTTTTGTCAGGAATCATGATAGAAATTAGTCTTTCCCAAAAGGATTGTCTGATGGTGTTTTTTTCTTGTGGTGCTTTTCACTGTGTCAGTTGACAGAACCATGTCATGAAATTGCACGTCACCTTTAAATATTTGAATCTTTGTTCTACTGTTTGGCTTTGTGTAGTTATAATTTCTAACTTCTTTTCAAACTTCAAAATAAAAAGATTTCGTTTGAAAGAGTCTCTGGGTATTTGGGACAAAACGATATGTCTTCTTTCTCTGTCCTTTTTCATTCTCTGCTGCTTTCATTATTGGAACCTTTTGAAGAAGAAGAAGAACTGTAGGCTTGTCCGGAGTCTTTGAAAATATTTAATTTTATTTAGTTTAGTTGACAAATTATCAGAAATGCTGTGAAGCATATAAGTCATAAGGCTGCTGAAGAAAAGAGTACGAAAGTATTTAAATAATCAGAGCATACAATTTTGAATACTCTGAATAATGTTTTACTAATTTAATCAAACTGTTAAGAAACTTGGTGTAATTCGAGGAGAAATGTGAGTATTAATATATTTCAATATCCAATAACACAAGTTTTAACCTGGCACCAGCAATACTTTCCATCAAAATATTATGCCCTATCTGTCATTTGTGGCATTTATGGCTCTCATAAAATTTCAGGTCCACAAAATATCAAAGAAGTTATACAAAATCAGTCTTTAAAAATAACTTCAAATCAACAGTTATGATGAAACTGATTTAAGTAACAGGGGAGACTGGGAAAGCACTAACTGTCATGAGGCTTCTGACTTCCCAGACACCTTGAGAATTGACTCATTAAATTATACTGCCCCACATACTCTCTTTTATTATTGTATTCCAGGTTTAGACTCAGAGTAATTGTGTGAATAAAAGGGTAAGAATATTTGAACTGTAACTTTAAATAAAGATAATTTAGCCAGTGTTGTGTGTCTGGATGCATTTATACATCCTTGTCTCTTTCTAATTCGTTATGCATAGACTGTCTGTCCTAAATATTCCAATAAGTTGTTTAAGGCTTTTTTTCACAATTATTTGTATATTGTGCTATGTTCATGCAGGATAGCATAATTTTGAGACCCCAGAAAAGCTCAGCATTGTGGAAAGGAGTATTGGATCTGCATTCAGTCTATTAAAAGTCTTTAGGGAATTTCTAGTCTTTACTTCTAAATGGTTTTCAAGTACAGATCTTTTAAAACATGAGAGCAGTTCTCCCGGCCACATCAATTTTTCAAGAAACAGAAGCTGTCATTCAATCTACAAATATAATGATCTTAAAAGAATGAACCCACAAAAATTAAGAGTAATAACTTGGTTATCAGAAGATTTGCAAAATACTAGACTGCAACATAATTTACTTTTTCCTTCCCCCTACTACATTGAATGGAATTTTAAGTTTCCTAGGAATACTGCTATTTTAAGAAAAATTTAATTGCTAAAGAAAGGTGAGTTCATGCACTGGAGCTTATTGTTGATGCTGTTGGAGGAACAGCAATTGCAAATAGAATTTTTTTTTTTCCAGCTGAATAGGCATTCATACATAAAAGTTAGAGCTCTAACCTGCTTTATAAATGACCAAAATATCCTGAGGCTGAAAGCAAGTCAAGAAAGAAAGGTAAAGTAGTTTTTGCTTATACTAACAGATATTTATAGAAAACATATTTTCTACCACTTACAGGTTCAGTTAACTCAATAACTTGTTTTCTGTAGATTTTTCTAGAGAGAGTATATCTCTAGTGCATAGTTAATTCTAACTCTTATTTAACTATTACCCGTTTTCATCTGAAAAAAGAAGCTCTGATCCGGATTTAAAGGGCTTTACATCTTATTTGGTTTACTAAGATGAAGATCGAGGTTGTAATATAGGCTTCATTAAGACTCAGGGTGGTACATCATTGAGAAGATAAAAATCAAGTAGCTTCTGGGCTGAATATTGTCCAGTTCCTTTTTCATTATTCTCTGTGAAGAAAAGACAAAATATCTCATAGAAAATTGGGGAAGAGTCCTAGACCTTCCCAGTAAAAAGACCCACAGCTACTGTACCTCCTCAGAAAGAAACAGTAGGTCACGTATGCCCAAGGAGCACTTGCACTGTTATGATAGTGGGAGTACTCAGGCTTGAGTGACAATTCAACGATACTCTGACTACCAGTCTGGTGATACTGAGAAAGTTGGAAACATTGAGAAACACAAACACAAATAAACTTTTTTATCTATCTTTCTTTGCACTTTCTGGATTTTAGCAACTTTCTCCAACCCTCAAAGGAGCAGTTCTCCAACACAATATGTTAGTGTACTTACTAGAAGAGAAGAGCAATTGCTGTGATAGCACTTAGCAACTGTGCATCTTTTTTCTAGGTGTCTGTCAAACTTATGTAAGAATAAATATCAGTTATGACCATGGAAACGACTGTAGAAATCAAACGACAGGATGTTAGTATGACACAAGACTGCTGTTGCCTGAGCTAAGACTACATTCTACTGCATGCCTAGTAAGAATTGGATATTTCTAGAAGCAGGTGGACTGTTCACACTGTGAGTTGACAATCTTATTTTTCCTCTTCATGGTACTTTTCAATATAACAGCATATTTTCTGTTGTAACTATTAGAGATGTGAATGCATATACTTCTTTTTTTTGCATTAGCGTTACAACCAGAATCCAGCATGTGCTGTATGAAGTACAACTGTTTCTGTTCACTCTTTCTCTACTACAGAAAAGCTGTTTTAACATATGCAAGTGACCTCTGCACCTGTGCTCCCTTCAACTCTGAGTTCAGTGTTGAATTTCAGCATCAGAATTCAGAAAAGTGCTTGTGTATGATCGCTTGTGTGCATGTGCACTGCACAAGCACACATCCATGCACTTTAAAAAGTGTGGCATGACTTTCAAAACAGATAAGAAATCATATAAGGATGGTATTTTAAATCTGTATGTAACAGTTGTTCTCAATTTCAAATACTCCAGGAGAATAAATAATAGTTCTGAATTGCAGAAGACAGAAAATGGAAAAGCATATTCCATATGCCTTGTGAAATAAATTGGCAGAAACTTCCTAAAAGGGGTGCTAACTGAGGAACAAAATTTATTGATGTAAATACTCTTTTCCTGTCTTGTATATTTTTATTTATCCTGTAACTTTATTTTTTTCATTTGTTCTAGTAGTATACACAGTAATATAAAATTATTATTTTATTTTTCAATGTAATTAGGACTTTTATATTTTTTACAAACATAAACAAATGGTATGGAAAAAGATGTAAGATAGAGTACAAAACACTTGTTTTTATACAAGATTTCATAGAAAACCGAGATATCTAACATGGGAGGAAGAAATTTTTAACTATATCTTTTACTTGGATAGGCACGTTTTTGTCGTGCTGTCAAAAAGTGACTGTACAGGGACACTATGTCTTATTCTTTTAGCAATGGAAGACTCTTGAACTCTGGACCATGGGCAGTAACATAAAACCTATTCTAAGACAAGCAACTGTTCTGATCTCAGTAAATATAGCTTTAAAAAAAGTTTGAAAGCCCAGATGACTCAGGAGCTTAGTAATATACTGTAGAGTATTTTCACTTCTCAGTCATTAGTTCAAATGCAGCCTTGGCTGTCAGGGTTTGAATCACTGCTCTTTGATGACATTTAGACAGAATGTATGAAGAAAATTCTGTAGTTTTTCTTCCTGTTCTGTTTCACAAAGTATTTGTGTTACAAAATCCTCATTATTAAACATCCAATAAAAGCTTCATAAACTAAATGGATGCTTTGATTCAAGCCCAGGCTGTAGGTTGGAAAAAAAAAGTTTCTTACTTTATTATAAGATTTTTCATTCTGAATCCCCATGTCAAAGGTAGCAGCAGAGTAGACAAATGTCAGCAAATCTTTCTACTCTGGTTTACTGACTGTAAAATGCGGATAATGCTTCCACTGTCTCCATTATTTGACTTCCCTGTTTGTTTACACCTTAAATCCACCAGGACAGAGAATACTTTTCCTGGTGCCATAAATGTATCACAGCAGGGAATGTTTACCTAGGTTCACTATTTATGGCAGTGAGAATTTTAGTTGTCATTGTTATGTTCTCTTGCAATGCAAAATAAAAAATAAAAAAAATCTTTAGAAGAATATGGGCTGTATTTGAAATATGTGAGTCTATTTTTAGTAAATCTGTGAAAAGATACAAGTCATTTGACTAGCTGCTTATTTTGTATGTAAAGTTGTAGGCTGGATAAAATGTCACTGTGGTAGGTAAGAGTAATGGCTACCCTTGCTTGAAGATGTCTGCAACAAACCATTTCTGAATTCCTCTAGAAAAAGTAGTAGCCATCACTGAAAGCACAGGTACATGTCACTTTCTAAAATAAAAGTGTATGTGGATCATAAGAATTTGCTAGGCTTGTGTGTTTTTTGTTTGTTTTTAGTTTTAGGGGTTTTTTATGTTGTTTGCTTGTTTTAGTTGTGGGGTTTTTTGTTGGATTTTTTTCAGTAGAGAGGTGTGTGTCTGTAAGAAAGAGAGAGAATATGGAAGCATAATTGAAAAAAATAGAGAAGAAAGAGAAAGCTGAACACTTGTGGAACAGGCACTAAGAATATGACTCTGAAGAAAGTTCAGAGCCAGGGAGCTTTTTGGAGAAGCTTTGAAATGATGTGGAGCTTTAAGTAGTAGAACTCTTTTGTTGTTTGACTGATTAACGTTTAGGTAATTGAAGCTTTGTGCGTTGTACCCTACTCTTTTACCAATTATTCAATAGATAAATTACAAAGGAAAGCCTCCATTTTCTTTGTTCCAAAGAGGACAATGTTTGTTTGATTATAATTTTGAAGGAAAACTCTGGTTCCTAAGATTCAAAAGAGGCCCTACTGTTTTTCCTTTGCCAGAAATGACTTTGAAGCACAGGCTCATGAAGGCAGATAGAAATATTTACATTAATTTTCTGGCAAAAAAGAATTCTGTATGAATGGATTTGGCTACTGAATTATTGAATTTTGTGATTCCGAAGAAGCTGTGAAGTAAAGTTGTCAAATGTTCTGTGAGCAGCTGCTAATGCTTTCTATTTCTTTATCATAATAACATCACGCACAAAAAGATAATTCAAACTATTTCTCACTTCATCACGTATAGCAAAATGAAACACAGCCTTTTTTTAAATATTTCAGTCACATACTCTTCAAATTATTTAAAGAAAGGTGGAATTGAGCTTGGTACAAGCCAGCTGTATAAGGCACAGAAATTGAGTAAAAGCTGATACCAGCATATTTTAAAATAAAAATAAAAAATAAAATAAAAATATATCAAAATTAATTAAAATTCAAAATAAAATAAATAAAAAGTAACCCAGAAAGAAAAAGTCAGCCACAAAGTTAATTTGTTTTATTTGAGCAGAATAACAGTAGAATAACAACCATAAAATAACTTCATGTTTGAGCTCAATGATCCTTTTGGTGGTTAGACCATCACTCTCTCTTGACATATTCTGGAACTTTGCAATATTTTGTATTAAAAAATAATTCTAAAAGTTCTCTAGCATAGTTGCTTACACCCAGCCAGTGTATATTTTCCAAATGAGGACAGGTAACAATAACAAAGTTTGGAGAAAGGGAATGATTTTTGTAGACTGAAGGCTACCAGGGACCAGAGACAAAAGTTGGTGAGAGCTAAAAATGCAACACTGAATAAGTAGGCAGAAGAAACTACTATAAGAAGTTCAACATATCATTTAGGAAAGACATGTAAGACAAGGAAATCTGATAGTTTCTCAGTGATTTCTTCATTATGCTTCTGAAAATTTATGCTTAGACTTCAGACTTTACTGACCCTTCGCTGCTCACCAGAATACAAAAAACAATCTGAAGCTCTGCACAGTTTTTGGTGTACGAGCCTAACATACTGTTTATGTTCTATGTTCTCTTCACAAATAAGCAAACTGACTGCTGAGTTTACAGATTTGCTACTACACCGTCATTTACACTAGCCAATGACGTCCAGCTAATACATTTTGTAAGGCTAATAGATAGGTGTAATGCTAAGAAATCAGAAGGTATAAAAAACAGCAATAGGAATAGAAATCTAGAAAACCATCAAGTAGCACCAAGCACAAATTTAATCATATGAACATATAATGATATACAGTGAGGTCAACTTAGTGCTGCTTCAAACAGAACTACAAAACCTGGAATTCTTTGCTAGATGTTTCTAGCAAGGAGCTGCATTGCATGTAATCAAGATTGTTTAGTAGACAATAATTCAATTTAGCATGAGGTAAGATCTGGTGGTAAATGGCAGAGAGCTATTAATGAGGTATGTAATGCAAATGTGAAAATTGAAATACTTTTCTTCTTTACTATTATTTTATTATCATGAAGTTTTAATAATTTTGGAAATATATACTAAACAATGGGGAACTGTGGACTCCCTTGAGGGTAGAGAGGCCTTACAGAGATATCTGGATATACAGAGACTTGGGCAAGTGCCAGATTTTCCACCTGGGACAGGATAATCCTGTTTATATGTACAAACTGGGCAACGAGAGGCTGGAGAGCAGCCCTGCTGAAAGAGATTTGGGGATTTAGGTAGTTGATAAGCTTAATACCAGTCAACAGTTTATCCTGGCAGTGAAAAGGTCCAATCGTGTCCTGGGGTGCATCAAGCATAGCATCACTGGCCAGTTAAGGGTGGCGATTATCCCACTCTACAATGTACTGGTGTGGCCCCATCTTGAGTACTGTGTGTGGTTTTGGGTGCCTCAGTATAAGGACATCAGTTTACTAGAGTGTGTCCAGAGGAGGCTGACTAAGATGGTGAAAGACCTCTAGGACAAGACATAGGAGGAGAAGCTCAGGTGGCTTGACCTGTTCATCTCGGAGAAGAGAAGGTTGAGGTGTGATCTCATCACAGTCTACAACTTCCTCCCTCACGTGGGACAGCAAAGGGGGTGCTGCTGATCTCCTCTCTCTGGTGACCAACAAAAGGACAGGAGGAAATGGGATGAAGCTGCATCAGGGGAAGTTCAGAGTGAACATTAGGAAAATGTTCTTCACCAAGAGTCACTGAAACAGGCTCCCCAGGGAAGTGGCGTTGACACTAAGCCTGTCAGACTTCAAGGAGTGTCTGGTCGACAGTGTGGTTTAGTTTCAGGTAGTCAAGTGAGGAGCAGGGAGTTGAACTCAGTGATCCATATGGGCTCCTTCCAACCTGAAATACTCTATGGTTTTATGATTCTGTGTTGTGTGGACTCAACAGTCCCATTGCCTATTCTTTATTTATTCTGTTAATTTTGTGGTAGTATCTGGATAAAACTTTACTCCGCTGCCTGCAAAAGAGCCCATTATCTTGGCAATACACTGGCAGGAACATGTTCAGCTAAAGCTTTATGTTACTGCATTTACCTCAAGACTGCAGGGCTCCTCCAGGCAACAGTGTATAAGCAGTGTAGAATAAAATTCAGATGACATCGACAGAATCCCATGTGCACCAAGAAAAAACTGCTGCCCTATTTCTGTCAAGCATTGCAGAGCTAAGGGGGCGGCACTCACTTGATCTGTTATCTTTCCTAGTGATTGATTTAAAATTCTCAGCTTTTGTAGGGGTATAAAACACATTTCATCAGTCCAGCTAGGCACCTTATATAATTTAATAATTTAATATTTTTCAGAGTGTATTTCCCATGATCTATATCACAAGACTTATTCTCAGTTCTCAGCCCTGTAATGTCACCCGCAACAGGCATACATATCCTTTGTATCTTTTGTTTTGCAACAAATACACATTCTGCGTGTGAATTGAATAGGAACATTTTATAGAGTGCAATAAGCAACAATGTGGCCTCATTTTGCTCTTCTATATGTTTATTTTGCTCAGAATTCAATGAAAATTACTCTTGATTTATGCCACTGTAAGAGAGAAGCATTTGACCCTATGCTCCTGTAGCTCCTGACCAGTGTCACACAAAATATGCTAGTTGAAAACTACTTCAGCTATAAATATTTTGTAAAACATTTGCACAGGTTTTATGAACAACCCCACTCCCATGCATTCCTAGTAATTTGTAGTAATACTACTTTTATAGAGCCTGATAATGAATCCTTTACTCCCATTAGCAGGCACTTATTTATGCATTCAGGAGTATTCCTGTGATTCACAACTCACCAGAGGAATGCAAGGGTCGATATTCTCAGTCTTTCCTCAAAACACATGTAAGAAAGACATATACAATTTCTGTAATGAAGTAGAGGCTACCAGCAAGATGCTTTTTGGATGTCTCAGAGCTTTGAAATAACCCAAATAGCGTAAAAACAAAACAAAACAAAACTCCACAAAAAACCTCCACAAAATAAACAAACAAACAAAAAAACCCAAATCAAGGAGTACTATTAAACTTGTTTTCTTCAAGAGTGCTTGCTTAGACTTCAGCACAAGGGAGGAAAACAAAATGCAGAGGTGAAACTGTATTTGCAGGTGGGAGAAAAATCACTAAGGGAGAAGGATCATCTTTTCTGCTACACTAACTGAAGTCTGTTCTCTGAGCTTTTGGACATACTTGCATACTTTGAACATACTTTTTCATATAACCAAATAAAAAAAAATGCTGTTCATAAGTGAAGAAATATTAGTTTGCTGTGATGCTGTGTGCTTATTGCCACATTAAGTTGCAATCCTGTATTTCAGTTCACATTGTTATGAGTGGTTCACTATTTCATCACACTGCTGTATTTGAAAGACAAACTGTCAACATCAGTCCTGTTTCCGTCTGAAAAAGAATGGGGGATGGAGCACAAGAAGAAGCAGCTGAGTACATAGGTTTTCTATCTTTCTCTTTGTCTGACTTCTCTGCTTAGGCTGCTAGGCTTCCTAGGGCAGTGATTGCATCTTCTTTGTGCTTGTACATTCGTAGCACAATTCAATTTCCATCTTGGTTGGAGACTGTAAACTGCACTGTAGCACAAATTTAAAATAAAATGCTATCTCTTTATCTGAAAATGACAAGTTTTTTCATTTGGCAATATTCTTTAGCTTCCTTGTTGTAATCACTTCTAACAGTGACCAGAAAAGGGCATTGGATCAGTGTGGTTCAGTGGAATTAAATAAAATAGTGGCAGCTAGAGAAAATATTTTTTTGTCCTCACTTGTGAGATCTTTCCATTTGCTATTTAAAATAAATATAATTTGTTACTTAAAATAAAAATAATTTACACTATGCACTGGTTAAAAATTAAAGGGAATTTTTTATTGCCTATAAATAGTTTCTCTTATACTTTAATCTGGGTAGTCTATGTTAATTTAAAATAATTATTGGATATCTGGAAGTAAACCAAAGAACTCTCTTAATCTGTTTTAACCTGAAAATAAATTTAGCATTGTGTGCAATTAATCATTTCTTTTACTCTGAAAAAGTTGGAATTTCATAGTAGATGTTGTTTTGTTTCAATAGCATGCAAAATGACATGCTCATGCATCACATATGTAAGCTAGGAACATGTATAACTATAGATTTAAAGCAACGTGAATTACTTGAAGCTCAGTAATAACAAGAGTGATTGTACATACCCTAAGGGTCATTTGATAATAACAAAAAGTCATGTATTCATAAAGTGAGACAAGACAGATGAACTTGTGTTAAGTCATCAGGCATGAGGTTTTACATAAATTTGAACCATTACTATGATAACTATTTAATTTGTCTCCTTTCCTAAAAGTGTCTAGATACTCATACAAAGAATTTTAAAGGATTTGTTTTTACTTCAGGGTAGGGGGGGAATTGGATAAAATTCATCTTAGTAAAATCTGCTTTATCTTGTGTTTTCTTTCGTTTCCAGTGCAATATAGTAGTTCATTTGTAACATAATGCTGAGAGCAATTAGCTTATGTTACAGCATTGATTTTACATTAAGCAAGACAAATGTTAAAATATTGATTATGGAATGTACTTGTTATTAATATTGTCACTTTAGAGATTAAAAGACACTGTATTCTATACAACTTTTTCTGTGGTTTCAATATGTAAATTGCTTACTATTACAACAGGCAGAATTGCTTTTTCAGGCCTGGAGAACTTCCAGTATCCTGGTGCTAAAGGTCCAGGTCAAAATACTCATTTGGATTAAACAAAATAAGGGCTCAAGTTAATATATGAATAATTTCAAATAACACTTCCTCATTTTAACAGAAAATCAATCATGAGGAAAAATGTGTAGGCATTTTCATGAGGCACAACATAACCTTCCACTAGACCTTGCCAAAATGCTGCCACTGTGGTGACTACAGATAGAGGTTTTTTTTATTGGTTTCCTTCTAATTCTCTGTGGAGATGCAGAAAAATCTGAGATGGTGTTGATCTAATAAAGTAGGTTAATCAAATTCCTCTAGTTTTAAGGTAATTTTTGTTCTTGTGGCTAAGTGGAACTATACCCCAATAAGTGTGATGAGGAAGAAAGACATTCATCATGTTACTTCTGGTATACCATGGGGGCACCCACACATTTTTGTAAGCTGAATTAATTTTATTGATCTCCTTGAAATCCATAATGGTTGTTTCCCAACTATTATTTTACAGAAGACTAGGCTTTACTGTGTGAATAACAAAGAATCAGACTTTGAAATTGAGTTAAACCTGCACTTCTATGTGACTGTGTGATTGATATTGCTTATGTAGGTCACTAATACAAGAAAGTTGTCGACTCAGAGAAGAAAGTAAGAATACATATACTTAGAAGCCTTCTAGGGGTAATGTGCAGTTTCAAGTTCAGGTGGGATCCTGAGCAGGCAGAGCTTTGTAGTATGTTTGCTTGTACCTTTTCCTGAAAATGAGCAGTACCAAAGCACAGAAATGGCTTTTAGACCTTGAAGATATCTATCATTAGGACAAAAGCAAGAGGAGGATAATGATTCAAACAAAGATGATAAGATTTAATGGCTGACATATATGAAAATAAAAAAGGAAATGACATAAATCTGCCCTTGTCAAATCTGTCTGGGGTTGGTCTTTCCCTCTAGTCATGCTTGCCAGTCCAACAACTTCAAGCATCTTCACGGGTTGAAGCAAAGTTCTCAGAAAAACCTCCTTTTTTATCATTCAGGGTGCATAATGGGTTTCAGGGTTTTACTGCCTTTATTTGTGTCGGAAGCTCCTTCTCGCTTTCCCTTCCTTCCCTTCTGCCTGCCTCACCTTCCTACCTGAAAACATGGTCTTTGTTTCCTGGCAGAAATTTCCTCCTAATTCAGTGAGCAGCAGTTAATGATAGGGAAAAAAATTTTCCTTTTTTCAAACACGTTATGTAGTCTGCAGACAGCAAAATGCAAGCAATGTCATGAAGTTTCTGTCACAAATGCTGCAAGAATTAACTTATTGTCAACCCAGGTACCAATGCTGGCACCTATGCAGAAGCCCAGTTTCCATACCTGCTCAGTAAATACACGCACTTCTGGAGAGAGAGTTAAAGACAATAAAATATTTGTTGTGTGTGTGGTTCAGGTCCCTGTGTTCTTTCTACTGAGTTTGGTGGAAGGTATCAGGTACAGAAAGGCCTGTGAATGTCCCCCTTTGTTTGAACTTAGATATGGCTTCTGAGGAATTAAAAAACTTCCAAAGTAGTTGGAAAAAATTTATAAAATCATTTACATAAAATAAATTATTGTTAAGAAAATTATTCTACTAACATGCAGCAGCAGAGGAGCTGCAGTAGAAATTTCAGTTGGCATTTGTCATGCCGAGTAAGCAGAATCATGGCCCTCTTTAGGAGGTTACTTTAGGCTCTACCCCCTCAGAAATCTCAGCAGCATTGTACTTTAGGTGCAATGCTTCTAAGTGTGATGAGAAAGCACAAACACTTTTTCCACACAGTTCAGTTCATACCATCTGTCTCCCTTGAAAAGGCATCTTCTGACAAAGAGGACAGCTTTTACACCAGAGACAGTATAGAGAATATCATTGCCCTAGATCCTATTCAAAATGAGATTGGGCCTGTCTGAACCCACACCCACATCCTCTTTACAGAACCAGGTACAAATACACCATCATTCTAATTAAAAAAAAAAAAAAAAAAAAAAAAAAATATATATATATATATATATATATATATATATATATAAAAAACTTCCCCACTTGCCTCACTGTCCCCCACATAGATTTTATCTCTATAATGAGACAAGAAAAAAAACCCCCAAATAATTCTATATGAAAACAGAGACACTGTGACCTGAGAACACATACTTTTATAAAGCATACCATATCTCTCGCTCATTTTCCTCCATTTCACCTCGGTGGTGCATTGTGTTCAAAGGCAGCTATTATGAAGCTAAAATAACCATTAAAGGCTCTTTATTCTGGGCTAGACTGTGAATGCTACACAAAGCACTTTTCAGAAATGAAGTATTCTATCCTTGTAAGATAAAACAGTGTGGATGAACAGCTATAAGACTGAAGGCAGTGAAAAAAATAAGATTATAACAAAAGAATCTAATTTATAACCTTAGATTCTGGTAGTTACATACTGGCTCTTCTTCCTGCTCTGAATTATACCAAAAACCACACATCTTCTTATTATGAACCGAAATTTAAAAAATCATATTTAAGTATTAAATTGTTTGGGCACATAATGCTTTCTTCTTTTTCACAGAAACCTCTATTTTCTATATGATACCTAAAGATGTGTCTTTATGGAAACAAAGAAATAAATGGCAAATAAAGAAGTGTAGCATCACTAACAAGGTCAAAAAAAAAATAAAATTAAATATAAATGCACACACACACACACACACACCCACACACACACACATATATATATATATATATATATATATAAAAATATATAAAAATGACTAGTCTCTAAAGGTATAATTAGTGGAGAAGGAGACAGGAATTTTACACTAGGTAAAAAATAGATCAGCTGAGCTGAGGTTCCATACTGTACTGATAACTGGCAGAGTCTTTATATAGGTTAGATGTATAGTTACCAGTGATTTATTGGTCTTTTTTTAGCACCCCTTGTATGACAATGCAGGAAAAAAAAAAAAATATATAATGACCTCGAAATAGGAATATTTGCTTGTTTATCTGTTTTTTTTTTGGTTTTTTTTTGGGGTTTTTTTAGTTTATATGAATTAAAGTAGACATTTGTATGATATTCCATTTGGGAAATTAATGTAATCCTAAAATAACTTATTCCTAAGTAAGAACAAAAGAAAACATTGCTAGTCAGCTTCAAATACAGTGAAAGTATGAATGTGAAGAAGAAAACTATTCCGGAAAATCAACATTATCTGGTGTTTTATGTCAGGTCAAAAAAATTAATTAAAGATTTTCTTCATTTGCAATTATACTTCTTTTATTTAGCAAATAATTCCACAGTATGAAAAGATCAGAAAATATTAAAGATTAGTGAGGTACATCTAACAAATTGAATTTAATCTCACCTGCACATTCAAATAAGTGTTTTTCAATATTTTGTCATAATAAGTTCTCTCATACAACAGTTGTGACCTCCATTTCTTCATTTCTGTATCTATTATGTGTCTATGCATTGTTTTAAAACAGTTGTTCATTTACAGTGTAATCAGATCTGTATAAAAAAATGTCTAGTCTTAATTCCTGTTTCCATTGCACCTATTTAAATATTAACTCATAGCTCCGCCTGCAAAAATTCTAGATCTTTTGCTATGGCTCTGGTGAAAAAACTTTAAAGAGAATCAGAACAGGAATATAGGTTGTTTTGAATCTGCTCGGTGATGGCCTATTTTCACTTAGCTTTTCAAATTCACATATTAAATCCTTTTATTCAGTTTAATCTAACACCTTAATTTTGTCTACTAATAGCAGTTTGAAGAACAATAGTGGATGAAAGAAGTTAAATGTTTTTTTTAAGAGGCTTGAGCATATTTTCCTAGAATCATGGAATGGTTTGGGTTGGAAAGGACCTTAAAGATCATCTAGTTCCAACCTCCCTGCCATCAGCAGGGATACCTCCCACTAGACCACGTTGCTCAAAAGCCTCATCCAGCCTGGTCTTAAACTCTTCCAGGGAGGGGGCATCCACAACTTCCTTGGGAAACCTGTTCCAGTGTCTGACCATCCTCACAGTGAAGAATTTCTTACTAATACCTAATCTAAGCCTACCCTCTTTCAGCTTAGAGCCATTTCCCCTTGTTCTGCCATTAACTGTCCTTATGACAAGTCCTTCCCCAGCTTTCTTGTAGGGCCCTTCAGGTAATGGAAGGCCACTATAAGATCTCCCCTAAGCCTTCCCTTCTCCAGGCTGAACAGCCCCAACTCTCTCAGCCTGTCCTCACAGGAGATGTGCTCCAGTCTTTGGATCATCCTCATGGCCTCCTCTGGACTAATTTGAACTGGCCCATGTGTTTCTTGTGTTGGGGGCTCCAGAACTGGACGCAGTACTCCAGGTGGAGCCTTATGAGAGCAGAGAAGAATCACCTCCCTCGACCTGCTAACCAAGCTTCTCTTGATGCAGCCCAGGACACAGTTGGACTTCTGGGCTGCAAGCACACATTGCCAGCTCATGTTGAACTTCTCGTCCACCACCACTCCCAAGACCTTCTCTTCAGAGCTGGCCTCAAGCCACTCATTGCCCAGCCTGTATTTATGTTTGGGATTGCCCTGACCCAGATGCAGAGACCTTGCATTTGGCCTTGTTGAACTTCATGATGTTAGCACAGGCCCACCTCTCAAGCCTGTCAAGGTCCCTCTGGATGGCATCCCGTCCCTCCAGTGTGTCAAGCTTGGTGTCATCAGCTTGGTGTCATCAGCAAACTTGCTGAGGATACACTCAATCCCCCTGTCCATGTCACCAACAAAGATGTTGCAGAGCACCAGTCCCAATACCAAACCTTGAGGGACACCACTCGTCACTGGTTTCTACTTGGACACTGAGCTGTTGACCACAACTCTTTGAGTGAGACCATCCATCCAGTTCCTTATCCACCGAGTGATCCATCCATCAAACCCACATGTTTCCAATTTGGAGATAAGGATACCATGCGGGACGATGTCAGAGGCCTTGCACAAGTCCAGGTAGATGACATCAGTTGCTTTAGCCTTATCTACCAATGTTGTATCCCCATCATAAAAGGCCACCAGATTGGTCAGGCATGATTTGCCCTTGGGGAAACCATGCTGGTTATCACCAATCACCTCATTCTCTATGTGCCTTAACATAGTTTCTAGGAGTATCTGCTCCACTACCTTGCCTGGCACTGAGGTGACACTGACCGACCTGTAGTTCCTCGGTTCTTCCTTGTTACCCTTTTTAAAAATGGGAGTTATGTTCCCCCTTTTCCCATTCTGTGGGAACTTCACCAGATTGCCATGACTTCTCAAATATGATGGATGAATGCTTTGCAACCTCAACCTCCAGTTCTCTCAGGACCTGCAGATGCATCCCATCAGGTCCCATGGACTTGTGCACCTTCAAGTTCCTCAGGTGCTCCCAAACCTGATCTTCTGCTACAGTGTATGGCTTTTCATTCTCCTGGACCCTTCATTTGCTTTCTAAGACTTGAGCAGTGTGGCATGAGTTCTTGCTGGTGAAGAACGAGGCAAAAAAGTCATTGAGCACCTCAGCCTTCTCAATGTCCCAGCCAACCAGATCTCCTGTTGCCTTCTGGAAAGGGTCCATATTTTCCCTGGTTATCCTTTTCTCCCCAACATACCTATAAAAGCTTTTTTTGTTGCCCTTGACATCTCTGGCTAAATTTAATTCTACTAAGGCCTTGGCTTTCCTAACCTGATCCCTGGATTCTTGGGCAACTTCTCTGTATTCATCCCAGGTAACCCATCCTTCCTTCCACCCTCTATAGGCTTATTTTTCAATCCTAAATTTGTTCAGGATCTTCCTGTCCGTCCATGCAGGCCTCCTGCTGCTTTTGCCTTCCTTCCTCTTTGTTGGGATGCACTGCTCCTGGGCTTGGAGGAAGAGTCCAACTGTCCTGCACCCCTTTTCCTTCCAAGAATTCATCCCATGGTACATGACCAAGCAGATCCCTGAAGTGGTTAAAATCTGCTTTCCTGAAATCCAGAGTGGTGAGCTTACAGTGCGCCTTCTTCACTGCCCTGAGGATCTCAAATTCCATCATTTCATGGTCACTGCAGCCAAGACTGCCCAAGAGCTTCATGTTCCCCACCAACCTCTCCTTGTTGGTGAGAACAAGGTCCAGCATGGCACCCCTCCTTGTTGGTTCCTCAACCATTTGGAGAAGGAAGTTGTCCTCCACGAATTCCAGGAACCGTTTGTATTGTTTGTGGCCTGCTGTGTTGTCCCTCCAACAGATGTCGGAGTGGTTGAAGTACCCCATGAGGATCAGGGCTTGTGAATGTGAGGCTGCTACTATCTGCCTATAAAGGGCCTCACCTGCTCAGTCTCCCTGGTCTGATGGCCTGTAGCAGACCCCCACTGTAACATCCCCTTTCCCTGCCTTCCCTTTAATCCTAACTCATAAACTCTCAGTTAGCTCCTCAGCTGCCTCCAGGTGGAGCTCCATACACTCCAGCTGGTTGTTGACATAGAGGGCAACACCCCGTCCTTGTCTTCCCTGCCTGTCCATCCTGAAGAGCCTGTACCCTTCCATTCCAACACTCCAGTCATGGGACCCATTCTACCATGTCTCTGTGTCATCAGGTCATATCGCTGCAGGTGTGCATACATTTCCAATTCTTCCTGTTTATTGCCCATGCTATGTGCATTGGCGTAGAGGCATTTAAGATGGGCCCTCAGTGAAGTTGACTTTGACTTGCTGGCTGGAGCAGCTGGAATCCCAATGCAGTGCTCTTCAGTAAAAAAGAGCACAGTAAAGAATATCTTCCTAATGTCTAATCTAAACCTACCCTCTTACAGTTTAAGACCATTACCCCTTGTTCTATCTCTACCTGCCCTTGTAAAAAGTCCCTCCCCAGCCTTCCTGTAGGCCTCTTCATCTAGTGAAAGACCTCTGTAATGTCTCCCCGAAGCCTTCTCTTCTCCAGACTGAACATCCCCAACACTCTCAGCGTGTCCTTGTAGGAGACGTGCTCTTGTTCCTCGTGGCCTACTCTGGACTTGATCCAGTAGGTCCATGTCCTTATGCTGAGGACCTCAGAACTGGATGTAGGTTGGGTCTCAACAGAGCAGAGTAGAGGGCAAGAATCCACTTCCTTGACCTACTGGCCGTACAGAATATGGTTGGCGTTCTGAGCTGCGAGTGCGCGTTGCCATGCTCATGGTGAGATTCTTGTCCACCAGCACCCCCATGTTCTTCTCCTCAGGGCAGCTCTCATTCCATTCTCTGCCCAGCCTGTATTTGTGCTTGGGGTTGCCCTGACCCAGGTGCAGGACCTTACACTTGGCCTTATTGAACTTCATGAGGTTTGCACAAGCCCACCTCTCAAGCCTTTCAAGGTCCCTCTAGATGGCATCCCATCCCTCCAGCATGTCAACCACACCACTCAGCACCATTTCCTTCAACATGTTGACTGAACCACACAGCTTGGTTTCATTGGCAGATTTTCTGAGGGTACACTCAAACCCATTGTCCATGTCACCAACAAAGATGTTAAACAGCTCTGGTCCCAAGACTGGCCCCTGAGGGTCTTGCACAAGTCCAAGGAGATGACAATTGCTCTTCCCTTATTCATCAATGCTGTAACACTGTCATAGAAGGCCACCAAATTGTTCAGGCACAATTTGCCTTTAGTGAACCTGTGCTGGCTGTCACCAATCACCCCAACCACCTCCTCACTTCCCATGTGCCTTAGCATCATTTCCAGGGCGATCTGTTCAATCAGGCACCAAGGAGAGAATGACTGACCTGTGGTTCCCCATGTCTTCCATGTTTCCCTTTTTAAAAATGAGGGTTATGTTACCACTTTTCCAGTCTGTGGGAACTTCACCATATTGTCATGGCTTCTCAAATATGACGGAAAGAGGTTGTCAGCTTTACCCGCCAGTTCTTTCAGGATCACAATTGCACCTCATAGAATCACAGAATCATAGAATCATAGAATTTTTTGGTTGGAAGACCTTTGAGATCAAGTTCAACCATACCTGTCTACTATTAAGCCTGTCCTACTACCTGTCCAATACTAACCATGTTTTTGAGCACCTCACCTACCCATCTGACCTCATTAAGTCCCAAGGACTTCTGCACCTTCTGGTTCCTCAGATGGTCTTGAACCTGACCTTCTCCTACCATGGGCTGTTGTGCATTCTCCCAGTCCCTGCCTCTGCCATCTGTGACTTGAGGGATGTGATTCAAGCACTTGAGCACTGTTTTGCCTATAGGTGGCTCTGTCAATAAATGTTAAAAGTTTGTTTCAAGAGTGTTATTAGCCTTAAAACATCTTGTGTGAGGTGAAGTTTGCTAAATCCCAGCACTGCCTCCAAATGGAAGTGTCTGCAGTGGTGAGGCAGGTGTTTTCTGTTCAATTTTCTGTTCAGTGTTCCATTGTAATCCAAAGTCAAACCGTCCATGTCAGACAGACAGCCTCATGAACATGGAGTGAGACAGAAAGCTGTCCAGAAGGATTGCCATTATAATCTGTTGAATAAATCACTCAGCTGGATATGATGGAAATCTAGGGCTGTGGTCTCAAGCCCCTTTAGGTTAGGGACTAATATGAACTACACAAGACCTGTCCTGTCTTTTCCCCGTCTTCATGCTAGGTGCAGAGTTTGATAGACAGTGGAGACTGTGCCACTCACTCTGACTGACTGATTAACTTTTTGCATTGGCTTAAAAGTTCAACATTTGCTTCAGAAGAACCAAATAGCCACCACTTTTCATCTCCTTATACCCCACCATTTCACAATCATAAATGTTGTTGATTTAATTTTACCAGATATCGGCCTTTGCTGATTGCTCTTCATTATACAATTATTTCATCACTATTTCTATCATGTACAGATTTCATCTTGAACCAACTTTTTAGGGTTTATCCTAAAAGAAGGCTAAGAATTGGACAAAAATTATCTTTGTAAACTCATCTACTATAATGGTTTTGTGCCATTTCACTCAGCTTCCCACACAGAGATCTGTGCTGTCCTAAATGTACTAAGTCATTATTGAGTTAGCTTCTCTCTCACAGCTAAGTGGTCCCTATAGGTGATTCTTTTCTTATTCTGTTTTCTCCTCGGTGTTGTCAGTCAGGGATTTGTGCAGATTATGGCCCCCTAGATTTTTAAAATTAAAAATATCTTTTTTTTTTTTTTTCCAGATTTTCAGTATTTTCTCTCTCACACAGATATTTCCACCCATTTATGTTTTTACAACAGTATTTTCCTCTTCTTGCAATGACTGAAGTTATCATTGCAATATGTGATCCCCACATATGTACTGAAAGACAGTTTTTACTTTTACTGTTTACTATTTATTTCAAACACCATATTCACTCCTTAAATGCCTTTGTATGGATTGAAACACACAAATACATACTGTGACTGTATAACATATTTCCTTGAAGACTCACCATTCTTTAAATGCGTTGGTTGAGTGTGGGTCAGTAGGCTATATGAGATTATTTCTAGAGAGGACTCTAACATAACACAACTTTGGAATGTAATTTATTTAAGTATCAAACATCAATTTTTTATTATCAATTACAGTGGTAACACTCATTATTTTTCTGGCTGTAACAACATGGTGTGTAATTTTGCATGCCATATCATACTTACCCACAGTAACTGGAAGTGACAACTTGTCTGGCCTCAAAAAGATGGTTTTATCTCCAAATAAAATGAAAGATAACAACAACAAACCAGGTAACATACCAAAACCGGATTCTTCTTTCCCAATTAGATAGACTGAAAAAAGTGGTAGTACCCACTTATTAGCTAGTAATGAAAGTAATCAAAAGCTGTTACATTTAGAGAAGAACAGTACTTATAATACATGGTTCCAAAAGAATAGATTCTTCTCTACATAAATTGTAATAATTTTTAATCTTCTCAAGTGTATAACAAGTGATGGTATTAAGAAGTAAACAAAGAAAAAAACAAATTAAAAAAAAAAAACATGATACACATGATAAACAGTGAAGATCTACAGGAACAATGAGTACAGCTTCAAAATTAAATGCTAAAACACAAACTTCTGTAACACTTCAGTAGATACAAGAATAAAGTGAAAGGCACTATTTTCCTGTTTTATGAAAATAGTATCTTAAATTTTGAATCATACTTCAGTTTATAGCACCCAAAGTCAGTTACAAATGTACCCAGAAGATCATTTAATCAGTTACTAAAGCAAAACAATATCTGGTAAGAAGTGTGAGAAGAACTGCTTATTTGATAAAATGCAATGCTCTATTACACCTAATGGTAGTAGGTAAAGTGCATTCATTTGAATATGAAGAAAATTCAGTAAAGATGACTTTAGGATATTTAGCAATGTATAAAATTTTACAGACTTTTTTGACTTCAAATGACTTGATTTCTACTTATAAATCAAGTTTATTTGTGCATCTACTGATGTTTAGGGATATTAAAGTATGTTAGGACTATCAGAAATTAATATGGTGCCTTACTCAAGGTTTATTTGTCAGTGCTAGATATTCAGAATTCCAAGTTCCAGTACACTGTCAACTACCCTCTGGTGAGGTGTGGCCTCACTAGTGCCAAGCACAGAGATGATCACTTCCCTAGTCCTACCACACTATTTCTGTTACATGTCAGGATGCTATTGGCCTTCTTGGCCACCTGGGCACACTGCTGGCTCATGTTCAGCTGTCTATTCACCAAGTCCTTTACTTTCTGGCAGCTTTCCAGCCACCCTTCTCCAAGTCTGTAGTGTTGCATGGGGTTGTTGTGACTCCAGTGCAGGACACAGCACTGAGTCTTGTTGTATCTCATACAATCGGCCTCAGCCCATCGATCCAGCCTGTCCAGATGCTTCTGTAGAGCCATCAAGAGCTTAGGCAAGTGTTTGTGATCAGTGTACCTAATTAAGATAGCTGGTTTTATTGCTAAAAATATTAATGACTTCTCTGCACAATGATAATAATTTTATCATAAACAGCACAGTAAATCTAGAAGGTGGCTGAGTCAGAGGGAATCATTCCACAACTAGTCACAGTACAAGCTACTATGTGTTTCTAGGAGTCTGTCTTGCAGTAACTAAAGCAAGTCAACTCTGCTTACTTTCTGGAACTTGGAGTTCTGAGATCTTCGTGACAGCATTTCTTGTAAATTATATGCATTTAGTTCATTTACATTGCTACAGCACTTAGAGGTACATAATCCCATTCCCCATGTTCCAGTCTACTGCAGTTAAATTTTGGCTGATTTCTGTTTTTTAATAGTTGCATTCTTTTCCAGAGACTGACTTCCCATGCCCAACAGAGGCAAATGGGTGGGGGTTCTGTTCATTTGGTTTTCTTTGGTCTTCATTTAAAACACCACTGGGTTCCAATATTTTTCAGCAAGCAAATCTGAGAACAAGGTATTCCAGGATAACTCAGTTTCAGGACACCACAACATACTTTTTTTTTTTTTTTTTTTTTTTTTTTTTTTTTTTTTTTTTTGAGGCTCTGGCTATTCAAAGTTGCTCTGCACTGGTTAAATCCAGGTCTGTGGGACTTTTAGCAATTGCAAAGGTCATCTCAAATTTGAACCAAGCTACCGAAAGATGTGATCAGAGTGTCAGATCCCAAGAAGTAAATCCTACAATGCCTCGGATCTCAGATTACAAATGAAATAAATTTCATTTTTCCTCCATTTACTGTGAGCAGCACAGGAGGTTTGAATATTATAAAATATGTAGTATGACATAGAAGAAATAATAAATAAATTTGACAGCCATTGGGCCAATAGAAAGAAGAGATAATGAAAATAAGTCTTCTGATTGTAAAGCTTTTCTTAATTTCCAGAGGTGAATCTCTGCGGTCACCATCTCAGAGAAAAGTAAATGGATGAGTAGCAAAGCATTAGCAACCTCTTCCCTCCCCACCTCTGCTTTATATTAGTGAGTTATTCATCAGGGATCTGCCTTCTGACATTCAAAACACTCTCCTCAATAATTTCCTTGTTCTTTTTCTCATTTTCTGCCATATTGGCAATACTTTTAAGGTTTCTTACAAATTTAGATATAACATTATATGCCTAAGGTCTGTTTCATATTTATACTATGAACTATTTTCTCTTTTGGGAAATGCTGAGGAGGTTTAGAAGGATGTAAAAATTGCAAAAAAATGTGGGTTTTTTTTTCAATCATTGCGTAAGATTTGCACATATTTACTACCTGTTCCTTTTTAGGGTCTTCTTCTTAAACTGGAAGGACAAGAGGAAAAAAAAAGACTGTAATTTACCATTCACTATTACATACTGTAAATTCTACAAGAGGTCATCTCACACTGCACTGGGAACTTTGATATAGCATACTGCTTCTGAACCTCAGGTAATCCATCACCTGGTGGCAGGCTGCATACAGTTAGCATTAAAAGAGAACTTCATCTGTCAGATTCAGATAAGAATCTAAATCTATTTGTTCATTTTATGAAGCTTTAGAAACAGGTATAAGCAACTACTACAAGACATCACTTTAATGACCAATGTTATTTGTCAGTGTACTATAGGGGATACCAATCTGGACTGACCACATCATTAGGTGTTATTGAACTGTTCAAACACTTACACAATAGTATGTCAAAATACGGTCTCACCTCTTACACAAAGTGTAGTCATGGTATTTTTTCCCTGTACAGAGAACATCTGAATTTAGTACTAATGTCACAGAAAGCCATATGGAATTAATGATGCCAGATAGTTTACCATTGCTGTCAAGATCAATCAAATGATCTCTGAATATAAGAAATTAAGATCCTTTTCCTTTTTCATTAAAGTCAGTTAAATACATGATAGGAAAACATTATCCATCACATTGATCTTCTAGCTGAGACAGTTCACAGGAACTAAAAAGCTGAGCTGTGATACTGTGATACAATGTTTAGAGAGATCAAAGATCTTGTGCGGTGGTATCAGCTCCCATTTTTAGTGGCCAAAAAATGTATTCACTAAAAATGATGAGTTCTGGAATCTCAATATACACCTTAGAAGTTCTGCACACTGATTAAAATGTAGTGTAAATGGGGTTTTGGTATAAAATGTCATCTCTTTGGAGGTAAAACTTTATAAGAATTCAGGTACATATCTGCATTATCCTGATTCATTTCTAAACTGCAAATCTGATTTGTTTTCTAAATTCTTGATCTTCATGCTTCCTATGGTAGTGAAACAAAATAGGAAGAAAAATTCTCTGTATCAGAGCACATGGATTTTTTTCATGCCTAATTCCTTAGAGATGCAAGGAGATTACATTAGTTTCTTCATACTTTATATTTCATACAATATTACGGATGAAATGTCAAACCATTGTGAATCCATCTCAATGAAAATAAAGAGAAGTAAATTTCATACAAGATTGTTAATTGTTTTCTTATTTCCTAGGAAATGTCTTATCCTTTAAACATTCAAGTATATCTTAATTTTCTTTTTATACCTGGTCTAAATGCCAGGCTTTAAATATAATGAAATTTAAATGTTTACATATCATTAATTGTAACATGATATTTAAATAATTTAAATATCATGAAAAAAAGAAGCAGAAAACACTCTTCTTAATTAGTGTATTTCACACTTTTGATCAGTGGGCCAGGACTTATAAGTGGTAAAGGACTTGTAACTCAAAGCTTTCCTTCTCCTTCAGTATGGCTGTATTTTCTGTGTGAGCTAAAGGAAAAGTGTTTCTAAACACAGTATGTGGACACTGAATTACTGATCTGTACAGTCTGGAGTATATATTTAGGCAAGATTTTTGTTTTACAATACTTCCTTTTGATTGCAGGATCCTACTGTTTGGAATTATGTGAAGACTATTACAAACCAAAACCAGCTTGCCAGCTGATTTTAGTGTGGAGGATGTCTCTGATTCTTCTGTTTACACAGAAGATATATATATAAATCAGACTTTGTTAGAAAAGACACTTTTATAGGCAAGTTCTTAGGTAAAGACTTTGATTCCTCATTAAGAGCATTCTAAAAAAGATAAAATACAGAACACATGTCTATTAAATCTAAAGACTCAAAAGTCTGAAGAGTGTATATAAATCCAAGCATTATTTTGAATATTTAAGGAATAGGCCTAATATAATTTACATATTTTGCTCCTTTAAAAAAAAAAAAAGACACATTCTTCTCATGTTTTCATCTGAGAGTCTTACCACAGCAGAGTGTATATGTCAAAATTATGAAATCTTTAACTGCAGCTTCATGAGAACTTAGACATTTTTAAACTGTACTTTGGAAATATTTACTAACAGCATTGTGTGGTCATTCTCACCTTGATATGCTAGGAAACAAGTAGCTTTTCTAGATAAAGCACCTGTCTTAACAACTTTGTGAAGATGACTCTGGAATTATAGCTGCTAAGAGGACATTGACAAGCTTGCAATGTAGTATTAAATATATTTATTAATGGTACCGAGGGAAAGAAAAAAGTAATGTTTTTGAAATTTCTGTTAGCTACCATTCATGAAAATTGTGAAGTATATAGCTGAAGTGGGAAAAAAATAGTCATAAAGTAAAATAGTTTTGCAAATCCATGCATATGCAAAGATATTAGCTTAGATAGATGTGCTACATAGAAAAGAAACTCTAACAGTGCAGAACAAAGTAGACAAAGAGTAGTAGAATGGCCTTCTTTCCTAAAAATCGCAACATAGCTGAGTGTCAGATCATGACATGATAGATTTATTTGAAAAAATAATGGAGGAAAATAAATATTCAGGTCTATTCTGCACCAAAAAGCAACTCTAACTGAACCCTGCCTATAAATTTTTTATGTGCATTAGATATTGCACTATATGACTGTTGAATAATTTTTGGTGCTAACCTTGTTTGCCAGTAGAGTTAACCTTTTCTATACCAGCTGATTGTGTTTGGATATCTTTTTTTATATGTAGAAACTCTGAAGTCAGTGTATACTTAGGATTTTTTTTTTTTTAAGTGCTAGTAAATTCTGATTTACTGTTTATTAAGCTTTAGAAAACTTGTAACTCCTTGTGCAGGGTACAAGCCAACTGAAGAATTTATGACCTTTTGATAATAAGATGAGCTCTGTCCCTGCTGTGCTGCGTTGCTGCCTTCTAGCTTTGTGTTTTTCTGAGCTTTTTACATTTTCATGTTGGTATTTTTTTCTTTAGTCTTGGAGCTACCACTTAGGGCTGACTCAACAGTTACAGTCCTTTGTTTCTTCTTTTCTGATGTTACATGGTCTTAACTCTGATACTTGCCTAAAGCTCACCAAAATTTTCTTAAGTAAAGCTGAACTGAGGTGTCATGGCTGTGTTTTGTAAAACTAGCTTTTAGGCCCTGGCACCTGAACCCTGGGGCCATGGACTCTAAGAAAAATCAAACATGGGAAAGCAATCACATATATGAGTTGGCTGCAGTAAACTAGACTTTCTAGGGATGTATTCTGGACAGAGCAAAGGGAACACAACCTTCCCTACAAATGTCCATCCTTAGCCAGTAGGCTGTCCCCTCTCCTGCCACCTTTTAATAATTAGCTACACAGGACACAGTTCTGTCTCCAAAATTCCCTGCTTCAGCTTTAATCTGCTCCTTACAGTATTTCCAGATGAGAACTGACAAAATTTTTTCATTGATTACTGAACTGCATGGTAGCACTCGCTTGCTTCATCTCATTAAATAAATGAAGGACGGCTTATATCCAGGAGAAAAGTCAGGTAGTATATGTCACCAGTTTCTTTGCTACATGCACAATAGTCTTTGCAGTTCATCGCTTCTGCCAAAGACCTTTCAGTGTTAGAATATTTAAATATACTTTAAGGTCCTTCTACTGACAACTCAGCTGGCCTGTACATTGCCGTAGTATTTGGTTCATGAACAGAAATAGAGATAGCTTCTGGCCTCTGGCCTCCTTCTGGTGGTAAATAATTCACATACATATACTTCTACCCTTTCTTGAATTTCATGCTGGAAATATGCCTAGTAATTCTAAATAGCCTGTATACTGATTTTGTAAGATTCTGGATCTTTCCATGTTTATCACAGGACATCTTTGGGATCACAAAACAGAATGGATGTGATTTTATCCACCACTAAATTCAGAAAAAAAGAAAATAATCACAATAAGTATTTTAAGCAGAGGCACAAAATATTTTCTGCTGCTAATTTTGATGTTAGCACCTCAGGGAAGCATGAAGTTCTGGTTTTATAATCATTAATTACGTGATGAAAGTTTTCACATAATATTATTTTAACCAAATGTTTTATTTTATTTTATTAAAGCATTGCTTTGTAGCAAAAGATCTAAAAATACTTAAGGAGCATATTGTCTCCCTCCTGCTGCTGCTTCCCACTCCCGTTTAACCCCCTGCGCCTCAAAAAAAACCAAACAAAAAACCCCAACAACAAACCAACAACCAACCAAACAACCAAATAAATAAAAAACCCCTCCAAAAACTCCAGAAAAAAATTCATGGGCTTAAAATAGTTGATTGATCTGAAAACAAATGAGTTCATTTGTTTTGTTCTTCTTTTTATCATCATATGTGTTGTGTACTGTTTCTAAATCAATGGTACCATAAGACAAGCATATTTTGTTCTATATCATGCGCTACGGGTGCTGCAGTACAGGCTTGCATAATGTGCCACCTCAAGCTCAGAGAAGCAATTTTCTTTAAAAGGCCGGATTGTGGAGCTCTAGCTCACATTGATAAATACTTTTTGACACAAGTAGTTCTATTAAAGACCCTCCTTTCAAGGAAGTGCAAACTTACATGAGTAAGTTTTATAGGCCAGCTCTTAGCTTCCAGTGTATTTTGGCATTAAAAATCACATCATGACTCATACATTTTTATATCTTCTATACATATAAAAATATGCAGAATATGGAAGGTATTGGCAAGTATTTAGGATTTAAAATCTGTTTCATATTACACAATTCATTCAATTAGATATTCTAAGTGTCAAATCCAATAGACTCCTGCTGTAAGGATAGACTTTTACTTATAATAATATTGAACCTTATTGATATACAGGTCAGTAAGTATTTGTTTAGGTAGATGCTAGGGCAGATGACTTGCATATGCTTGCCATATAAAGAAGAGGAGAGTCCAAGGCAGGTGGTAACAGTATCTAATAGGGAAGGTAAATAGGTAACTAATGGTTGTTTTCTGTCCCAGGCACGTAATGTGGGTTTGTATTACAAAATACTATACTTCTCCACTTATAGAATGTGGAATTATGCTGTGCTACCTGTGATTAACTGTTTTAATCCGTACTGAAATGATTTCTGTTTACCTCTTCACAAACCTGCTGGCTTCAGAATTTTGAGTTCCTTAGGACAGAGACCATTGCAAATGTATTTGGTGCAACATGCATTTTCTACCTATGCGACAAAAAGGACATTTTAAGAATACTGTTGGGGTATGTGGTTTTGTAAATCTTCAAACACCAGCTATGTGGACAAATGTGGAGGAAACTGGTACAGATTTAGACTGAATTAATAATCTAGTTCTCGATTGCCTACATTTGAAAACTGTCTTCAAAATGAACCACAGTTGTGACAGCTACTACTATCAACATAAGGGGAATGCACAAAATCAGTATGAAGGCATAAGGATCTTGACCTTAAATAAGGCAAATAGACATAGGTCCAGTTGGTAGAGCTGTGGATAACATAAGTATTACAGAGGAATTACTGCAAAATTCTTCTAGACTTCTCTCATTCTGCTTCTGATAGAAGACTACACAGCATATGTAGGAAGAACTAGGGGAAGAAATTAACAAAATTGTACTATAGTCCAGCCCAAGGCAGATTAAACATTGTATGCATTACCTTAATCAACACTGTGTGGCTTCTTGGACAGTAATTGTAGGGCTGACATACTCAGCTAGATTTTGACAATGGATGTACAAAGGTACATTTTTTTATTCATTGTCACATAAGGATTGAGTTACATGCTATAGGGTAAAATGTATGGAGCTTCTGACATTTCAGTAGGATTTCTCTTGAAAGAATCCTCTTTCTCAACTTTTCTCTCATATGATTGTGTGCATGAATGTGTACAGAAAACCTCATACACGTGCATACATATTTATAAATATAAAACCTAAGCATCTGTATAATATGCTCTGTGTACGTATACTATATATACATATTTGAAGATATCCATGTGTATACACATATATATCTATAAATATGCACAGATGCATATATTATATATAGAAGTTACACGTTTAGGTGAACGAACACTAAGAGTTGGGTTAAACCACACACAAACAGGCTAAAATTACTAACTGCATGTTCATTGACTAGGGCAACATCTTTTTGGCGGGTGATGTTATAAAAACAGATACATTTTATTCTAATTTTCCATTCTTAGTGTAAGTTTTTCTACAACATAAATTAGGAGTGTCATCATCAATATCAACAACTTTTTATTCATACACTTTTATTCATACACTGAAGTTGTGGTCAGTGGCACAGAATCTAGTTGGAGGCCTGTAACTAGCAGTGTTCCCCACGGCTTGTTTCTGGGTACTGTCTTGTCTAACATCTTCATCAATGACCTGGAGAATCTGCCTTACGAGGAGAGGCTGAGAGAGCTGGGACTCTTCAGCCTGGAGAAGAGAAGATTGAGAGGGGATCTTATCAATGTCTATAAATACCTAAAGTGCAGGGGCCAAATGGATGGGGCTGGGCTCTTTTTGGTAATACCCAGTGACAGCACAAGGGACAATGGGCAAAAACTGGAACTCTGAAAGTTCCATACAAACTTAAGGAAAAAATTACTTACTGTGAAGGTGACAGAGCACTGGAATAAGCTGCCCAGAGAGGTTGTGGAGTCTCCATCTCTGGAGATGTTCAAAACTCACCTGGACACTTTCCTGTGTAACCTGGTGTAGGGAACCTGCTTTGGCAGAAGGGTTGGACTAGATGATCTCCTGAGGTCCATTCCAACCCCTACCATTCTGTGATTCTGTGATTCTGTGACTTTCTACTGACATAGACATTAAGACAGTTCAAGTGAGAAAAAGGAATTTCTGCTCTGTTCTAGTGAGTGTTTTCATGAAGGAAATGTATTTAAGAATATGTTCTTTCATTCTTTTCTATAATTTTGTTTCTTCTTCACCAAAAAGGAAGTTTAAAAAAAAATTAAAAAAAATCAGCATTTTAAAAATTGAGATTTAGGGTCCATTAGTTCTATTTTCCAGCAATATTATAAATTTAGGTAGCCTGTGACACTCTTGAAAGAAAGCTTGTGCTGTAATTTGAATGTAGCACTGTTGTGTGTGTTGCAGTGGGTTGTGGATCCTGGTTGTCAGAGGGTTTAGAGTGCATGACACCTTCCATCTGCGACATGCAGTCAAATCCTCTTCCCTTGAAAATCACAGCCTTTGAAACAGGTCAGTGCCTACCCTTTATCCTAACATGACATTAGGATATGACAGTCTTATTTGCATCTGAAGCTACTATGTGCAGCCGCACTTTCTAGTTTACATACAGCCACAACAGCACCCGTGGAACTGGGGGCACTGTGCGGCTTGTGCTAGTCAAGGATTTTGCCAATCTAAGATCTGATGTAAGTCAGTTTGAATATAAATCAGAAAAATCCTTAATCTGCTGTAGACAAATGTAAATTAAAAACGTAGGTCAGTCACATCATTTTTATCTAATTCCCAGATGTAATATTATACCAATAGACTCTGCATGACTGTGGTTTCTATTAGGACTTGCCAAATCTGGCAGATGGCTACAGGTGAGACTGAGCACATATTCCCACATATATACATATATGCACATAGACCAATCTGTACAACCAGAAACTAAAACATTTTTGTAGACACACACAAATAGCACTTATGGCCTCGTTCTATTTCCCTCTCTGGTTGGTCAGGATGAGGGTCAGTTAATGGAAGCATATGCATGTGCATAGAGGAATTTAAAAGATGTGTAGATGTAGTACTTAGGGACATGATTTAGAGGTGGACTTGGCCACATCAGGTTTATAGTTGGACTTGATGATTTCAAAGGCCTTTGCCAACCAAAACAATTTTATGATTCTATGATTTTATATGAAGTAAAAGGTGGATCCTTCCAGCAGCAGGGCTCAGACATTCAGTTTGCCCTGTAGCTGCCCCTAGATTCCAGTCTACCCAGCTGCTGATTCCCAGGCATGCAAGAACTGAGGACACAGACACACCCTTGCTACTGGTACACAACCCCTTGAGCAGATGCACACACAAATACGTAAAAGTTAATCCACTGGCAGCTGTGCTTAGAACATCCAGTGACTTCCCCCAGATCTTCCTGACCCCAGTTCTCTCTCTCTCATACACATGCATACACACACCCACCAGCACATGTCTCAATTGACCCCCATCCAGGGAGGGGGTGGGGCTTCTGGCTGGGGTCTCAGTACCGTCAGGGTGTGTCTGAGGTTATTCATGAGGGTGGTGGTGTTACCTGCATACCCTGACCTGTCTTTTTTCCTCTATGTTACTCTCTTTGTGTGGAAATAGGCTGTTTTATTACATAACAGTGTAATAATGTTTACTTGAAATGCAAACTGCTTTGTGGATCCCACCTGAAAATGACATTTGGAGATAGTATATGAGGAGTTTTACAATAAGTCTGCATTGCATATGGCTTCACTTGGAATAATAGAATATGCTTGTCATATATTGTAAAGATGATTTGGAGTTATGAATACATATGCTGCACAAAAATTAAGCCTATCTTTAATTTCATTGTCTAGGAGTGTAATGGTCTGACTTCTGACTCTTTTTTTAAAAAAAAAATCGACTGCAAGTAGAATATGACCAAATAATATTGACAAGCACATTACAGTTTGACATCCATTGGAGTGAAGATACAAAAGGACTTCATCTGAGTTTAAACACTACAGCTCAGTTAAGTTTCTGCTCTAGAATTAAGACTTGTTGCTTTCAAGCTTCTCTGTTACTACAATATTCTTCTGCAATGACAGCAAATCACACTAAAGTTGAAATTAGTTAATTAAAATTAACTTTGTTTCCAAATTCTCCTCAGTGGGTGGTTCAGATTTACTGACTCCTTTGCAAAAGTCAGAAGCCCATATCAGATCCTTTGAAGACGCCCAAACCTTAGCTGTTGGTGTGAGTTACTCCACCCTGTCAGCAGCTCAAGATTCTTCCTGGCTCCCTGAGTGACAGTTCCTAGATCCATGCTGGCAGGAGTGACAGAAGAGTGTAACATATTTTTTCTAAGCTTATTTATGCTAATGCACAGGTTATGGTTACTTCTGCTCTCCCCAATATGTTTTTGCATATGTACATTCCCCATGGCCTTCTCACTTTTCTCCAGCATTTATTGAAGGAACAGCCTTGCAGTGCTGTGGAGGATTGAGTGAGACATCATAGACATCAAAATTGAGATGTTGAGAAACCTGCTTTAGCCTGGTGTGTGTTTCTGTGATTGAAGTAAACAGAACCAAACCCTATGAACATTTTTTTTTTTTTTTTTCAAAAGAAGGTCAAAGCTTTGCCATGGCTTATACTTGTTAGAATTTAAAATGCAAATGCCACAAATTACCTAAATATTCTGAGGCAACAGATATTCTTCATATGAGATGGTTAACAGCTATGTAAGCCAAGTAGTGACTCATTGGAAGGAAATATTCTTGCTAAGCTAAAATCTCAATAGATAAGCTCATTGCCAAGCTTTGGTACACCCCAGACAGATCTAGAGGAAGGTAGTTTACTTTCATAAATATGTCTCAGCCATTTATTTTTGGGGCTATAATTATACTTCACAATAAAGAGTTTACTGTAATACATATATTTTTCCCTTTCTAACTGCATGATGAGGAATACAGATTTGCAAAGAAGAATGTCAAAATTAATCCTAGTAAAGAATCAATCTGGACTAAGTTAGGCATCACATGGACAGGAACTATAATATATTATTTCAGGAGTATTCTGTGGTTTTTATCCACAATAATTTAGAATTAGTTTATGGTGGATGCTCTGTTTAGGTGGAAGCTAAAACATTTGTCATGACAAGAAGACAGATTTGATAAAAACAGCAGCAACCAACAAATGATTACACCTTCAGCTGGTTCTCCTATGGCCCATTATGTTTAAATGCTGAGAAACATTTAACACAAATGTGTTTTCCACAGTGCCATTTTAGCTGCTTATATTAACTGTGCCTTCAGTCCAACCACATCTTTTCTTTGACAAACTGTGCAAAAGAGATAGTATTCATTCTTATTAATGAAACTATTTTTAGGTGTTTCTGAAGAGTGTCTTTGTAATGTTTGCATGTAGACTTATAAATGTATATACATACTCACATGTATAAACACAGAAATTGCTTCTGTAGCTAAAAGTGGTTATGGCTGGTATAGACCTATTCTTGGTTCCTCACATGGAGGAAAGTCCTGACAGGAAAATAACACATCTGAGCCAGAAACTTTTAGATCTGCTGTAGTATAGCACCAAAGCTATACCTATACTTATGCCAAAGTGTAATGTTGTGAAAAAGTAGTGTGAATTCCCAGCAAAGACTGTGAATGCTACTCAGGCATAGTTAAGAATTTGTACTGAAATCTTCTGTTAATAACTTTTTGTACTAAGCATTTATAAGCCACTCTCTTATCAGATCAAAGGCCATTCATTAAGACATCCGCTTGGTTGAAGTTTTCTTACATTATAATTGAAACTTTTATGCCTTCAGGAAAATGAAAAGGGAGTTGTTAACATCTAACTGTAGATGTTCACTGTACCTTGTAATTTTTTATCCATAAATTGCATCTTCAGATTCCTTACCAAAGTGGACCTAAGTTATAACTTGTCTAACCTACTTTCATTGCTATGCCAGACATTTTGGTATCTGATGTAAAAAATGCCATCATGACTGTCAAGGAACAATACATGAGGATCACTGCAATATTTTTTTTATGTAAGAAAAGTAAATCTTCTGGAAAAAATGGGTTAACCTTTAGGAAAATAAGAAGAAAACAGGCCAATGTATTAAGATTTTTTTCTTTGTTTTCATAAAATGTCTTGCAGATACACCTTTTTCTAACACCCTACAGTTTGCATATACCAAAGTCACTTTTTTTTTCCATTTTTATTTCTTAGTGTTTTAAGTCTTCAAATATATCTATGAGGTGAGGAAATAGGGAAGTTATTCTCATGCCATAGTCTACGAATACAGTTAGTATAAATACCCCAGAGAGACCAGAGGCAAGGACTCCAGAACACAGGCAGCTCCTAAGAGTGCAGAGATGTTTTGAAACTATCTGTGGCAGAGCCTTGTTTATACAGAATCACAGAATGTTTGGGATTGGAAGGAAACTCGAAAGATCATTTAGCCCAAACCCCTGTCAGGGCAGGATGATCTACGACAGGTCTCACAGGAACACATCCAGCTGGGTTTTGAATGTCTCCAGAGAAGGAGACTCCACAATCTCTCTGGGCAGCCTGTCCCAGCATCCTGTCACTCTCACAAAATAAAAAGTTTTTCCTTATGTTTACATGGAACCCCCTGTGCTCCAGCTTGCACCCATTCCCCCTTGTCCCACCACTGGACATCACTGAGAAAAGCCTGGCTCCATCCTCCTGACATTTGCCCTTTAAGTATTCATAAACATTAATGAGGTCACCCCTCAGCCTCCTCTTCTCCAAGCTAAAGAGGCCCAGCTCCCTCAGTCTTTCCTCATAAGGGAGATGTTCCACTCTCTTAATCATCTTGGTGGCTCTGTGCAGGACTCTTACAAGCAGCTCTCTGTTCTCTTGAACTGTGGGGCCTAGAACTGGGCACAATATTCTAGATGCAGCCTCAGCAGGGCAGAGTGGAGGGGGAGGAGAACCTCTCTCAACCTACTAACCGTACCCCTTCTAATATATCCCAGGGTACCATTGGCCTTCTTGACCATGAGGGCACAGTGCTGGCTCATGGTTATCCTGCTGTCCACCAGGACACCCAGGTCCATTTCCCCTATGCTGCTTTCCACCAGTATTGTCCCCAACCTATACTGGTACATGGAGTTGTTCTTTCCCAGATGTAACATTCTACACTTCCCCTTGTTGTATTTAATTAAATTTCTCCTCTCCCAACTCTCCAGCCTGTCTAGGTCTCACTGGATGGCAGCACAGCCTTCTGGCGTGTCAGCCACTCTTCCCAGCTTTGTGTCACAGCAAACTTGCTGACAGTACGCTCTGTTCCCTCATCCAGGTCATTAATGAATAAATTGAATAGTATTGGTCCCAGTACGGGCCCCTGAGGGACTCCAGTAGACATAGAACTCCAATTAGATTCTGCCCCATTGACCACAACTCTCTGGCTTCCTCCTTTCAACCAATTCACAATCCACTGTCAACCTGATCATCCAGAACACACTTCCTCAGTTTAGCTGCGAGGATGTTATGGGAGACAGTATCAAATGCTTTGCTGAAATCAAGATAAACCACATCCACTGCTCTACCATCAACTATCCACCTGGTTATGTCCTCATAAAAGGCTATCAGGTTAGTTAAACTTGATTTCCCCTTGGTAAAACCATGTTGACTGCCGCTAATGACCCTCTTATCTTTAATATGTCTAGAGATTGCACTGAGGATAAACTGTTCTATTACCTTTCCAGGGATGGAGGTGAGGCTGACCGGTCTACAGTTACCTAGGTCTTCCTTCTTGCCCTTTTCGAAGACTGGAGTGACATTTGCTTTCCTCCAGTTCTCAGGCACCTTTCCTGTTCCCCATGACTTATCAAAGATGATGGAGAATGGCTTAGCGATTACTTCAGTCAGCTCCCTCAGCACCTGTGGGTGCACTCCATCAGGACGCTTGGATTTATGGATGTTCAGATTGCTTAATTAGTCCCTAACCCAGTCCTCATCAACCAAGGCAAATTAGTCCTTTACTCTGACTTCCTATGGGACCTCAAGGACCTGGGACTCCTGAGGACAGTCTCCAGCAGTGTAGATTGAGACAAAGAGGGCATTCAGTAACTCCGCCTTCTTTGTGTCCTCTGTCACCAGAGCACCCACCCCTTTCCACAGTAGGCCTACATTGCCTCTACTGTTAGCCTTGTCTGCAATGTATTTGAAGAAGCCATTTTTGTTGTCCTTGACCCCACTGGCAAGGTTTAATTCCAAGGAGGCCTTAGCTTTTAGTTGCCTCCCTACATCCCTCTGACAACAGCCTTATATTCATCCAAAAATGACCAGCCTCTCCTACCATGATCTGTGGACTTTCTTCTTCCACTTGAGTTGGTCCAGCAGTTCCCTGTTTAACCACGTGGGTCTCCTGGTTCCCTTTCTTGATTTCCTACACATTGGGATGCTCTGATCTTGAGTTTGGAAGAAGTGGTCCTTGAATGTTAACCAAATATCTTGGGCCTCTTTACCATCTAGCACTCTGTCCCATGGGATTTCCCCTAGCAATTGCTTGAAAAGGCCAAAGTTGGCCCTGTTGAAATCCAAGCTTGTTATCCTGCTTGGTATTCTGTTCCTACCACACAAGATCCTGAACTTCACCATCTCATGGTCACTACAGCCAAGGCTGCCCTCAACCTTCACTACTTCAACCAGACCCTCCTTTTTAGTGAGTATACGATCCAGAACACTTCTCTCCTAGTTGTCTCACCCACCATCTGCATCAAGAAATAATCATCAGTGCACTGGAGGAGCCTCCTGGACTGAGAATGGCTGGCTGGTAGGCATTCCAGGAAATGACTGGAATCAGTCATTTAAACAGTTAAAATCCCCCATGAGAACCAGGGCCTGTGATTGCAAGGCTGCTCTCAGCTGCCTGTAGAAGGCCTCATCAACTTCCTCACCCTGATCTGGTGGCCTGTAATAGAGACCTGTTGGCCTGTCTTTCCTGAGAAGTACATAGCCAACCATGTCCACATTCCAGTCATGTGAGCTGTCTCATCATGTGTCTGTAATTGCCACCAGATCATAACTGCTTGACCACACACAGATTTCTAACTCCTCCTGTTTGTTTCCCATGCTGTGTGCATTGGTGTACAGGCATTGCAGGGAGCGAGCTGGGGACCATGCAACTACCAAAGTAGTCAATAACTGGACTACCTGTAATCCTCTTCATTTTGTGATACAGGTAATAATGTTTTGCTTTGCAGTCAATGCAGTTGATTGTCTCTCAAGTGTCCTTTTAAATGTATTAACAACCAATAAGCTGCTGTCAACACTGGTTCCACCTTTGGGGGTCAGGAGGCTTTCTGTCCTTCATTAATGCTAGAACACTAGCACATCCCCCTTTGAATCTAGTTAAAAGCCCCATGAATGAGCCCTGCTAATTCTTGTCCTAGAACCCTTTTGCCCCTGGAAGTTAGGCCTTTTTCCATGTATTACCATCAGGCCTCATGTCTTATAAAAACAGCCATGATCAAAGAACCCAAAGTCTTGTAGCCAAGAATTTGTGGACTGGATCCTTCTATTCTATCCCATGTCATTGCCTGCAACTGGAAGAAGGGAAGAGAAAATAACTTGTGGCCCAGATCCTTTCATCAACCACCCCAGGACCTTGAAGTTCCTCTTCATTCCCCTCAGACTATGGGATGCTGCTTCCTCCCCACCTATCTGGAAGATCAGTACTGGGTGATAGTCTGATAACCACACCAAGCTGGGGACATTCCTAGTGATATCCCTGATTTGGGCAACAGGAAGACTACAGACTTCCCTATGATGAGTGTCGACCTAACATATTGGTCCCTCTGCACCTTTGAGGAATGAGTCTCCAACAGCTACAACTCTTCTCTTCTTCCTTATGGAAGAGGCTGTTAAGTGGCTGGAAGGCTTATCTGACCATGATGAGACCTCTGGTATAGGTTGCCTATCATCCACATCCCCTTTAGACTAGTCATCTTCCAGCAGAGCCTCATATCTATTTCTCAGAGGCACCTGGGGAGGTGAGGTAAGCAAGGAGGGCAGTCATCTTCTGCCATGGCCATGAACTTGCCTCCACTCACCCTTTTGATTTAGGATTCTGTCTTTCCCCTGACAGGGTAGGGTACAGGGGCCCCTTGATCCTGGGTGCTATCTGGCAGGTGCTCCTATTTGTGTTGGAGGGAGGGCAGAGCCTGGTTCCACCCGTCTGTTTCCATTTCAGCCTCCCTAATACTCCTAAGCCTTTCAACCTCATCTTGTAGCTGTGCCAGTTAGCTGAGCAGATCATCTACCTGCTCACGTCGCACACAGCTGTACTCACAGCTAACCCTGTTACCAGTGAGAGGCTGTGGCATTCCCTGAAGCCTGTGATCTGCACAACCACGTCCTTCCCTGTGAGCTCTGTCTGGGTTCCCACATCTATTTTGGTTGGAGTCAGAACATCTACATCTACAACAGTCTACATCTGCCTGGTGGAAAACACTGTCTGTCAGCTGAGCTGATCCTACCTTCTTCTCACCTACCCACATGAACTGCTTGCAGGCTGCCCTTGACAAGCCCTGTTCGGGTGCTCAGTTGGTCACTGAGGTTACACCACATTTAAATCTATGGTTGCTCCAAACATGCCCCCTGCTGTGCCTGATTGGCTTCCAGGTTTTTGCCTCAGTTCCGGGTGGCTGCCTGGGGTGCCCTGATCTTGGGAACACCCCCGAACAGCAGGATCTCCTACTGAGCCCCTTTGATTCACCTCGACTGTAGCTGTCACCACTGCTGGTCACTGCACCAACAAGCCCTACAATGTCTTCCACACCCTGATGGCGTAACTACCTAAACTTAAGGTCAGGTCTGATACAGCAAAGCTGGATTAATTTTGGATGAAACTTCTGTTCAAACAGCAAAGTTATAAGACAGAGCTATATGAGAAGCTTTCCCTGGGCCTTGAGAGTTGCTTTTTGTCACAGATCCATGCTTAATGTCCTGGCCTAAGCTGTACTGCAGCTAGTAGCAAGCTGTTGCCCAGCTGTGCACCAGGCACTCTGGACAGATCTTGGGCCTTCCTGGTGGCTGCAGGCTGGTGTAGACCCACTTGCTGTGTGGTGGGGCAGCCCTCGACAAGCTTGTACTTGAGCCTTTGTACGTTGAGGCAGGTGGCTGAAAAACCTTAGTCTGTCTGAACAAAACTTAGAAAAAATTGATTAGAGAAAGAATCTCTAATGAGTATACAGCAGAAACCATGTGGGAGTTATAGAAGGATTTGTCACAAACAAATGGCAATGATGGGGGAAAAAAAAAAGAAAAAAAAAAAAGTTATTTCTCTCATCCATTGAATGACAATGCTGGTTTCTAACATGACACCATAACAAAACATCCATATCTGAAGCAACTATTGCTTCAGTTCTTCCTCAGGGTCTGGTCACTGTCCTGCTTACAGAAGTTCCCTTGTCTTCCAGTCGACCCGTCTGTGCTGCTTATATATCACTTACTAACCCGTGCTTGTCAGTGCAAACTAACTTAATCAAAAAATATGAAATGGTAGATCTTTGCTAATGAAGCCCATTTTGATGGAAACAGCCCAAGGAGCACTCACACAAACAGCTGAACTGGCTCGTCAGGGGCTGTTAAAATGTTTGGTCCCTAAAATGAACTGGCTTTAACAGATTTAGCATTTTACACAAGTGAACAATGCAAATTTGACAGAGGGCTCCAGTGGAGAAACAAAGTACAGGAAGTGAATAGAAAAACATGAAGAGAGGGAACAGAGGAATACTTCAAATTATGAGCTGGAAACATTTTTGGGGTATTCAGGAACAGCACTCAGCAGATGTCATTGCTTCATGGTACTATAGTCATCTTCTCTTGAAAACATAAAAAACCTGAATGGATTGTGACTACTCAAGGGTTCAGGAAAAAGATGCTGAAATTTAAAAGGGCAGATTTTAAATCTGTGAGAGAATACTCTTAAAAAAATGCTGAAGGGCAAAGCAGAAAACCTCAGAGACAGTAGATATAGCCTGCAGGCTCTTCTTGGACACCCTACTCAAGAAATGAGTGGTTTTCATACTAGTCAGAAGAAAATGTTGACACAAAATAGTGATATTAAAACCTCCATGACTTGGGGAAAGACAGTAAAGTTATTATTAGACAGAAAAAAACTCTCTTTGAAAAGAGTTATCCCATCTTGAATAAACTGGACGGCAGACTATAAAAGCTAGCATTGAATTCTGAAATATAATCATGGAATCACAGAATCATGGGGGTTGGAAGGGGCCTGAGGAGATCATCTAGTCCAATCCCCCCGTCAAAACAGATTCCTACAATAGGTTGCACAGGAAAATGTCCAGGAGGGTTTTGAACATCTCCAGAGATGGAGATTCCAGAAACTATCTGGACAGATGTTATAGTTTCACTGGATCAGCCCTTGGCTAGCAGCTAACATAACCCTTCACCCATTTCCCCCCACTCCCAGGGATAGGGGAGGGGGTTGGGAGGGGCAAGGATAAAGAGGCTTGTAGGTTGAGATAAGAACAGTTTAAGTGACAATCCCAAACTGAAACCTCAATCCCAGAAGAATGAGAGCCCGAGTGAAAAACCAGAGAGAGCTAAATGAGGAAGAGTCCCTCACTAATATAATAGGCATGATGTGATATGATATGGAATATCCCATTGGCATATCTAACTGTCAAATAAGCTTATTAATTTCAATATTGTTCACTCCCCTTAGATCTTGTGCTTGTGGACTAACAGAACACAAAGTCCTTCACTTCCAGTGAAAAAAATGTAAACTTTGGTATGCTATCAGTGTCTCTCTCATAGCAAATCCCAGGCTGAAAGCAAAATGCAGCACAATTCTAGCTACTGAAAAGGAAAGCCAGCTCTGTTTCAGCTAAAAACCAGGACAGCAGCCTGTCCCACTGCTCTGACACCCTCAAAGTAAACATGTTTTTCCTTAAGTTTGTATTGAACTTCCAGTGTTCCAGTTTTTGCCCTTTGTCCCTCATCCTGTTACTAGGTACTACCAAAAAAAGCCTGGCCCCATCCATTTGGCCCCTGCACTTCAGATATTTATAGAAATTGATAATATCCTCTCTCAGTCATCCCCAGGCTGAAGAGTCCCAGCTCTCTCAGCCTCTCCTCGTAAGGCAAATGCTCCAGCCTGCTAATCATCTTTGTGGCCCTCCACTGGACTCTCTTCAGAAGATCCCCATCTTTCTTGAACTGGGGAGCTCAGAAGTGGAAACAGTATTCCAGATGTGGTCTCACCAGGGCAGAGCAGAGGGGAAGGAGAACCTCCCTTGACCTGCTGGCCACACTCTTTTTAACGCACCCCAGGATACTGTTGGCCTTCCTGTCCACTAGGGCACTCTGTTGGCTCATGGCCAGCCTGCTGTCCACCAGGGAACAGTATCAAAAGCTTTGCTGAAATCAAGGTAAACAACATCCACTGCTCTCCTCTCATCTACCCAGCTGGTGATGACATCGTAGAAGGCTACCAGATTGGTCATGATTTCCCCTTAGTGAATCCATGTTGACTACTCCTGGTAACCTTCTTTTCTTCCAAATGCTTAGAGATGTTATCAAGAATAAGTTGCTCCATCAACTTCCCTGGGATGGAGGTGAGGCTGACTGGTCTGTGGTTGCCCGGATCCTCCTTCTTGCCCTTTTGAAGACTGGAGTGACATTGGCTATCCTCCAGTCTTCAGGGACCTCTCCCATTCTTCAAAACCTTTCAAAGGTGATAGAGAGCAGTTTAGTGCCAGCTCCTTAAGCACTTATGGGTGCATCTCATTGGGGCCCATGGATTTGTGTGTATTGATTTTGTTTAGGCTATTTCTGACCAGTTCTTCCTCAACCAAGGGGCAGTCTTCCTCTCTCCAGACACTCTCTCTTCCCTCTAACATCTGGGGTTCTTGAGGGGCACTTTCAGCCATAAAGACTGAAGCAAAGAAGGTGTTCAATATCTCTGCCTTCTCAGCATCTCCTGAAACCAGGGCACCTGCCTCATTCAACAGCAGGCCCACATTCTCCCTAGTCTTCCTTTGTTATTGATGTACTTTAAAAAAGCCTTTTGTGTTGTCTTTAACTTCCTTTGTCAGATTTAGTTCCAAGTGAGCTTTAGCCTTCCTAGTTGCATCCCTGCAGGCCCTGAGCACATTTCTATATTCCTTCCAGGTGGCTAGACCCCTTTTTCACCTTTCATGGACCTTCCTCTTCCCTTTGGGTATTTCCATGAGATCCTTGCTCATCCATGAGGGCTTCCTGCCTCTCTTGCCTGATTTCTTTCTCTTAGGAATGCACCAGTCTTGGGCTTGGAGGAAGTGGTGCTTGACAACCAGATGTCTTAGCCCTTCTTATCTTCCAACATTCTAGTCCATGGGATATCCCCAAGTAGGTCCTTGAAGAAGTTGAAGTTGGCTCTCCTAAATTCCAGTGTTGTAACTCTACTTATTGGCTTGCTTCTTCCACATGAGATCTTGAACTCCACCATCTCATGGTAGCAGTAACCCAGGTTGCCCCCAGTCTTCACATCCCCATATAATAATAGGAAAATATGGAAAAAAAAGTAATTTAAATTTCAAGATTTATCATTGAAATATAATTAGTTTCAAAAATTTAATGTGTTGATGGATTCTAAAATGTTGTATGTTGTTCTAAAATGAATCTTTCTCATTGTCTTTCCTGTCACCCTTCTGCCTCAAATTCTTTTTTACTCTAAAAAAGTATATGGAAAGTATCAATACATCAGAGGATACTTATTTGAAATTAATAAGAAATGTTTATAGAAATTGAAATTTTCACAGGGAAACCTTTAGAATAGTTTGAAATTACTACACAGAAGTGTTGCTGTCATCTTTTAAGTCAAAACAGCAGGGCAGCTTCACTCCCTCTCGGCGATGCTGATCAAGTTTTATACCTTAATGGCAACTATGGAGACTTGACTATGATAGGTATATTGATACTAGAAAAGAAATAAAAGAGCTAGCTAAATCAGAATATGTTCATGCAAGAAAACTATCACAGGATGCAGTTTTATTTCTATAATTGAGATGTCCCTGCTAAGAAAATTAAACTACCTTGATGCAATCAGTAATTTTATGTTTGGTTTCTTCTGTCCTCAGTAGAAATCAATTAACCACAAAAGCTGAAAACAATTTCACTGAGAAACATGGTGGAATAATGCTCAAAAGAAAGGCTCTTCAGAAGAGAACTGTGCTCATCATGTAAGACTTGGCAATAGACATATTTAGGATTTTACTACTCCTTAAAAACTTATATTGAAAACCATTAATGAATGTTTTAATTTTTGTCTGTACCAAACACAGTATCTCAGAAAAAAATGTTTCATACAGTTTCTATGAAACAAGAGAAACTGTAATCTGTATGCTTATAGGCTATTTTTTTTTACTATGATTTACAAAACTAAAAAAGGTTGATCTCTCCTAGAATTCAAAATCTACAAATTGATAGCCTCAGCTGAAAGCACTACTTCTCTCCAGTCGGTATAGAGTAATACAACTCCAAGTATAGAGTAATACAGTCTGAGGAAGTAATTTATCTTTGTCAGATACCTACATCAGGATTAAATGAATTGCAGTTGTGAAGCACCTGTTTCTCTTAGTAATAAATGGACTCTAGACCACTAACTAGTGTAAAACAGAGCACATGAAAAGCTCATTTCTCTCTATTGATTTTAATCAGAGTCTAGATCATAGAGTCATAGAATCATAGAATGGTTAGGGTTGGAAGGGACCTTAAAGATCATCTAGTTCCAACCCCCCTGCCATCAGCAGGGACACCTTCCACTAGACCACGTTGCTCAAAGCCTTATCCAACCTGATCTTGAACACTTCCAGGGAGGGAGCATCCACAACTTCCTTGGGCAACCTGTTCCAGTGTCTGACCATCCTCACAGTGAAGAATTTCTTCCTAATATCTAATCTAAACCTACCCTCTTCCAGTAGAACCCCTTTAGGTACTAGAAGGCTGCTACAAGGTCTCCCTGGAGCCTTGTCTTCTCCAGGCTGAACAGCCCCAACTCTCCCAATCTGTCCTTATAGGAGAGGTGCTCCAGCCCTCTGACCATCCTCGTGGCCCTCCTCTGGACTGATCCAGTAGGTCCGTATCCTTATGTTGCGGGCCTCAGAACTGGAGGTGATATCTCACGAGAGCAGAGTAGAGGGTGACAATAAACTCCTTTGACCTGCTGGCCACATTTCTCTTGATGAAGCCCAGGATATGGTTGGCCTCCTGGGCTATGAGCACATATTGTTGGCTAATGGTGTTCTTGTCCACCAGATGTCTTTTTTCTTCAAAAATTTCAAACTTAAGTTATTTCAGAGTTGTAAAGGATACTTAATCTGTATTCCCATAGACTGGAGTTTAAAAATGTCTTGTAAAAAATCCCTAACATTAGTCCCCAGGACACACCTAGTCAGTTATACAAACTGGAGAAAAATAGAAACTTCCCTTTGCCTTCTTGAAGCATTAAATTACATATTTTTCTCAATTGTTGTTTTAGCAGATAGGTCATTCAAGCCATGGTGCATTCTTCAGGATGATTTCATTAGTAAAATTTCAGGTGTGTTATTATTCTATTTTGCTAAAAACTCTTCTGGGAAAGAAGATATGAAAAGAGAGCCATTTTTTTTAGATGGTTTAAGTAGATGTGTTTAACAAAGAAAGAATCAAAGAGAAGCAAAGACAGACAGCGAATAAGAGAAAGCAAAAGGACTCACAAAGAATCTTCCTTTATGGAAGGAAGTTTCCATAAAGAAATATATTTCTCAGCTTCCTAAACTTTGTGTTTGTACAAAGCAGGGAGAACAGGAACATCTTTTTAGTAGTGCCCTTGGGTGCTAAAATGGTGTAAGAACTATCAAGTATGCACCCCATATTTTCATTTCCTTTTCTTCACTTAACGTCATCTGTATTTTTCCTTCTCATTTTCATTTTGAAGAAAACGAATCTGCTAGTAAATAACACCTTCTGATCTGCGACAGAAATCTGGAGGGACTTGTTCACTGAAGCTCGCTGAGCATAAACAGCATGCTGCACTCATATATTTTTTGCAATTCAAAAGTGCTTGAACACCTATCTCTCAGACGACTTGCAACATAATATATAAGAATGGATAGTTTCACACAGCTCATATCCTTTATTTCACCACATTTCATATGGGGAGGAAAAAAACCCCATCATGTTTTTGCAGAATGTGTCCACAATTTATTCTACAATTATTTCTCTCGTTATGTTAATGATGCATTTCATACATATGTTCTTTGGCAAATATTATACAAAATTTATTTCTGTTTTGAATCTTTCTGCATTGCATATTTAAATAATTTCAAGCATAGTTCAGCAGATGAATGGCCAGGATTCCCTCAAAATCTCCATGAAAACTAAACTTACTACCTGAAAGAAACTGAATCAGCTCTGCTGCATTTTTGATGTAGCACCTGGTCTTGTTTAATTGAATTGGTTTTAATAGAAAAGATGCAATCGGTTCCCAACCTCCTGTTCACTCTTTTACCTCTCCTCATAAAGCCTCAACTCACAGAAAATATGTACTATCTACACATCAAAATTCAATTTTTTTTCCCCCTTTAATTGTACCTTGTAAGTAATTTAAAGTACATAGCATTAACCGTAATACTTTTTGATCACACGAGGTGAATGCGATATGGAAAATGAACTTAAAAAATACAACCATTCATTTTAATACAGGAGTTAAGGTATAGGGGAAAAAAAAAAATGTTAAGAATGAGATTTTAAGTACAAGACCAAGCCCATATGTGTCAGCCTCTGTATTGGGACAGTGGGTTGGGAATAGGCAGAGCTTTGGCTACTGCTTTGCAATTTCTAGGTTGCTTTTTAATATCTGTGTTAAAACTTGGTTGAAGGCCAGCAATCTATTGGTGGCAGGAACCATAGATGGTACAGTAATCCATTTCTACTTCCTGACAATAAAGAATAAAGCAATAAATAAAAATGACTGAAAAGTGTGCCTGAGTTTGTCTTCTGGGAAAGCCCTTATACTGGTGTACTTTATGAGCAAATCCTTGCTCAAGGCTTTACATAACCTAAAAATTGAACCAAGGAGCCTTACTGAAGAATTTTAAATGAAAAGGCACAGATGTTTCCAGGTACTTCTAAACTCTTTTATAAGAATATGCTTACCGTTTGCTAAAAATCCAGAAAAAAAATCATATTGTCACAACCGAAAAAAATACATATGAAAAGTTATATCCAATCTACATATTTGGTGTGGGTTTTTTTTTTTTTACTTTTTTTGAAAACAATAAAACTTTCAACTTTATTTGGAAGATATCTGTTCTGAAATAAGAAAATAAAAACATGTTAAATAAAAAAAGGGTAATATTTTAAGATACTGGAGAATTTTTACTGACTGCAGCTCATCTCTTGTCAGTAAAAACAATACAATCACATATAGTTAATGACAGACATTACATTTTAAAGTCATTTCTAAAATTATTTGTCCACAGATTGTTTCATCCCTTTAAATTATTATCTTTCTCTCCCTAAAAGCTGAGTTCTGTCTTCCACGTGTACAGTGAGTTCTTACCTGTTTATTTACATTTTGCATTTCCTTCATTTGTGTAGAAGAGAGCTTTTAAGATAGAGGAAAATCAATCCAAACAGTCACAAATAAAGTATATTTTTTAATTAAAGAAAAACGAGTAACTTTATAAAAGTGAACACTTAACTGTGTTCCCCTTGTAAAGAAAGAAAGCAAATCTACTGAAAACACTAAAAGAAAAACCTGTTATTCTGGTCATGCACCTTGGGTGTGTCCAGAACTAAATTAACTTCAAGTTTCACAGGATAGTCTGATCTCACAAGATTAATTCTAAAAGTATGGATAGGAAACTTTAGGTAAGTGGAAAAGTGTTTTCATCATGGTCATGCATGATAGAAAGCAAAGATGTTGTTCAATCAGTGAGTGTTCAATGATTTTATTTTTTATTCCAGGCAAATGCTGTGAATTTAAGTGCTGAGTATTTTCCAAAAAAAAAGAGTGAGGTAGCAAAAAACATGTTTCCTTACATAAGTGCAGGATACATGACAAAACCCAACCTTGCTAATGTGCATCGAGGCAGAGCAGCTGTGAACATCATTGTGTGTCCCAGGATATCACCGATACCTGAGAAAGTATGACTGAAAATTCACAATTTAAACTGCTAATCTCTCAAAGAATCTGCCCAAAATTTTCTGCCACTCCAACTTGCCTATTTGCCCATGTCTTTTTGCTTCAGATATATCAGCAGGCAGGAATATGCATGTCTTCCAGTAGGGGGAGCACTCTAGTAGACAACATTACTTTCTCAGAAGGAAGAGAAGTTTATCAGCTCTAAGTTTCTCAGCTAAGTTTCTTAGCTATCATTTTAAAGATGCTTAGTGTCATCCAATGACCTGTATGAATACAGTCTTTGAAGTTTCACTGTCAGTAAATCTATTAGAAATTCAGTTTACATGGCCTAATGGCATAATCCTTGCTTTAGAAGTAACACTGAACTGTAGAAACCACCCTGCTCTTTTTCTCTATGTATAAATCATGGAACGTTGAAAAGAAATAATGGTTCTCTAGCACAAAAATGTGTTGACATCTGATAAAAGTATTCAGAGGAAGTTTAAAAATGTATAATCTGAGACACAGTAAACACTTTTGCACAAGAGAACTGTTACTAATATGTATGGTAAAAATGCCTGACGTGTCATGATAAATCCTGTTTCTAACTTTACAATTTTTCTAAGCTTCAATCACTTCATGTGAAAATTTCTCTGCTTACTGCCCTCTTCAGGCAGAACTATTTGGGAAAATAAACCAGAAAAACTAACTGGTTCTAGTTCCAAGTTAGAGGCATTGTGATACTCTTGTTAAAGGTAAAAATATTCTTTTTAAAAAAAAAAAAAAAATCCCTTTGGAGATAGGGCAGAGAGGGCAGGTGGGGGAAGAGGCAAAAGGTACTATGTCAAATACCAGAGGGATTTAAAGTGAAAACTTGACCTTTTTTAAGTGGACACTAACATTTGAGTCATTCAGAAATGTGATGAAAGTCTCACTTACAAAAACTTTCGATTATTGAAGTGGTTTCACTCTTTGTTTGCAGCCAAACACAGTCTGCTCTCTTACTCTCCCCTACCCCAGGCAGTAGGGGAGAGAATTGGAAGGAAAAAGGCAAGGAGACTCATGGGTTGAGATAAAAAACAATTTACTAATTAAAATAAAATGCTAATGATCACAACAGTAATAACAGAATATACAGTTGAGTGAAACACAGTGCAATTGCTCACCACCTGCCAACCAATGCCCAGCCTGTGCCAGCCAGCAATCCCAGAGCAGAGACAAGTCCCCAAACTGAAACCCCAGAAAAGCAAGCCTGAGTGATCCCTGAGACAATACCCCTGATTTCCCGTCAACCCTAGTTAATATACTGAACATGACATGATATGATATGGAATACCTCATTGGCACATCCAAATGCCAGTTCTGGGATTCACTACACTCCCTCCTCCCAGTCCTAATGCAGCAGTGAACCAGACAAACATGGTGACCTTGAGCTCCAGCAGCAACAAATAACTTTAACATTCTTCTCATAACAAATCCTACACTGAAACTTAAACATAGCTATTCTAACAACTAAGAAGAAAATTATCTCTATCTTAGCAAAACCAGGATAATTATGCTAAGTAAATAGTTTTCATTCAGAAACTATTTATGTAGAAAGTTCCTAGTTTTTTCCTAATACCATTTTTTTTTGTTCTTTCTTTTGAAAGCTAGAAATTTCTGATTTTCTGTCGGTTAAGTTAGTGTACAAAGGTAGTTTTTACATGCAATGGACCATTTATGAGCAAATGGAGCACTGAGGACAGGAAAAAAAAAATACTTTCTTGATATATCTTCTGATAATCTTCAGTGTTTATACCTTTTAAAATTGCTCAAGTCACTATAGTATAATATGCAGAGATTAATTCGTTCAGCAAGCACTTGCAGAGGAAGAAAGCACTTACGCTCTAATGAGCTTAAAGCTTATGGCAGGCCAACTCTAATTGATCCTGCTCTTTAGGAGAAATCTGTTTCTTAATGATCCCTTCAAGCAGCTTAATAGACATCAGAAAATTTACCTTGTAGTCTTTCAAGTATGAGTTTTTGATGGATACTTAATGAGTGGATTTCTGCTGTTTCTTTTTTGGGTTTATCATAAGCTTAACATACCTCTAAGTTAACAAGGTGTCAGACAATGTTCAACCTGCTGCTTTGTTTAGCATCATTTAATTGGCAATTTTTTTTTGTAATATTGATCTTAAAGCTCATGTTGAAAATCGACATGTCTTCTGGCACTAGTGGTAAGTATTACTATCTCAGCAGTTGGCTTGTGGAAATATATTTATGTTAATGTCTGTGACTAATGCAGCTTATTTTCCAGCCTCAGGTGGATGGGGCCTATGGAAAGTTGCAGAAGTTTTTAGAAACCAAACAGAGTTTGAACTACAGTAAACGGGAAGCCAACGAAACATCCAAATCCACCAAATCTGCATTTTGATTGAAGGTTGCAGAGAGACCAGATATGTGGGAAGATGCCTTTTGTTTTCTTTTGGTTTTTTTTGTTGTGGTTTTTTTTTTTTTTCTATTCTGTATTGTAAAGAGCTAACCATCAAAGGAAAGGCCATGCTTGACCTTTATATAGTACATTCAGTACTGCCAAGTAGTATTCACAGGAGGCATGGTTTTCCAAAGGTGATCTGCCTTTGTTCATCCATTCTTGCTACTGAAAAAAAAACAGTAGTTCTTCCTATGCTTGGAAAAATGCACTTTCCTCTGTTTAGTCTCTGGAAAATTTGCTGTGGAAAAATGGCATTATAAACACCCACTTTACTGCTTGTAATTTCATTTTCAGACTTCTGTATGCAGAGAAGAATCTCCATCATGCCCGAATTTAGGACCCAGTTACCAGTACGTACTTGCTTATTAAACAGACATATATTCAGTAAAATTGGATGTAAAGGATGAAATACCTTATTTCCTACCATATAAGAACTCTCACGGTGTAATCTAAATCTAAATCTGGATTGGAATCCAAGTGTATTGAGTGGATAGACATTAATCTATACATTAAGCACTCAAATGTGAAGGAAGACCTGTGTACTCTACTATGTAAAAACCGATAAACAAGCAAATAAAGCCCACCAATACATGAAAAACAAAGGAACTGAATAGAAGAAATAACACATTGCTCGTACATATATGTGTAACAATAGATAGGTGATATTCCTTTCCTCACTGAGGAGACCAGCAGCAGTGCAGGTAAATCCAGACTGGAGAGGAGAGTCGTGACAAAAAGGGCCAGCAAGTGCTCTTTTGGGGGCTTTTTTGGGCCTTTTCAAAGACAGGAAAGCAATGAGCCTGTGCCAGGGACAGGCAGCTTCTGGGTGGACTGCTGATGTGGCGAGGGCAGAGCCAGCACCACCGATTTGAGGCTCTGGAACTTGAGGGGCAGTAAAACAAGGATATGGATGAAGGCCTATCCAGGGGTTTGTCTAAGGTGAGTCAGTCATCCCCATGGCTCAAAACTACCTCTACCAAGGAAAAAAAAAGAAGGGCAATTGGCATAGGAAACTCCCTTCTGAGAGGAGCAGAGGGACTGATATACCAAACTGACACTACTCACAAGGGAAGTCTGCAGCCTCGCTGGGACCTGGGTCAGGGACATTTCTAGGAGACTCCCTGGTCTGGAGCAGCCCTCATTATTATCCACTCTTGGTTGTACAGATTGACAGTGATAAGGCTGCATAGAAAAGTCCTAAAGCAATTAAAGGGGACTTCAGAGCGCTGGGGCAATTGGTGGAAAGATCAGGAGCATGGGAAGTTTTTTTCTCAGTCCCTTCAGTGGCAGGGAAGAATACTGAAGGGAAAAGGAAAACACATGATTAACACATGGCTCAGAGTTTGGTGCTGTGGGTGGAACTTATTTTTATTTTTATTTCTTATCATGGAGAGATTTACATGGCACTGGGCCTGCTGGTGATGGATCGAATTCATCTGTCTCAGAGAGAGAAAAAAATTCTCGGTCATGAGCTGGTGGGGCTCACTGAGAGGGCTTTAAACTAGATTTGAAGGGAGAAGGGGATAAAATTGAGCTCAGTAGAAGTGAGCCTAGTCGTGGTGTGCCAGAGTTGGGAGTGAAATTGATAGGCCAGCTCAAGTGCTTTTACAGCAATGCATGCAGCTTGGGCAAGAAATGGAAGAAGCTGAAATCCATTGTGCAGCAGGATAGTTATGACTTGGTCACCATCACAGAAATATGATGGGATGATTCTCATGACTGGAGTGCTGCAATGGATGGCTATAAACTCTTCAGAAGGGATAAGCAAGGAAGAAGAGGTTATGGGGTGGCTCTGTATGTTAGGGAGTATTTTGATTGTATAGAGCTCAATGATTTTTATGCTAAGTTGGAGTGTTTATGGGTAAGGATAAGGGAGAAGGCTAACAAAGCATTTGTCCTGATGGGAGTCTGTTACAGACCACTCAACCAGGATGAAGAGGCAGATGAGGCATTCTACTAGTGGCTGGCAGAAGTCTCACAATCACTAGCCCTTGTTCTCATGCAACTTACTGGGCATCAGCTGGAAATACAACACAGCAGAGAGGGAACAGTCTAAGAGGATCCTGAAGTGTGTGGAAGATGACTTCCTGACACAGCTGGTAAGTGAGCCCACCAGGAGAGGTGCCTCGCTTAACCTGCTGTTTACCAACAGAGAAGGAGTGGTGGGAGATGTGGTGGTTGGAGGCTGACTTGGGCTTAGGGACCATGAAATTATATAATTCTCAGTTCTTGGTGAAGTAAGGATGGCAGTCAGCAAAACAGCTACCATGGACTTCTGGAGGGCAGACATTGGTCTATTCAAGATACTGGTTGAGAGGGTCTCTTGGGAGACAGTTCTGAAGGGCAAAGTTGCCCAGGAAGGCTGGACATTCTTCTTCATCTTAAAGGCACAGGAGAAAGCTGTCTGCATGTGCTGGAAGATGAGCCAGTGGTGAAGAAGACTGTCCTGGTTGAAGAGGGAGATTGGACTGCAACTCAGGGAAAAAAAGGAGAGTTTATGGTCTTTGAAAGAAGGGGCAGGCCACATAGGATGACTACAAAGACATTGTGAGGCTATGCAGAGGGAAAATTAGAAAAGCCAAAGGCCAGCTAGAAATTAATCTGGCTTCTGCTGTAAAAGACAACGAGAAATCTTCCTATAAATACTTCAGCAGCAAAAGAAGGGCTAAGGAGAGGCTCCACCTTCTGTTAGATGCAAGAGAAAATATGGTGACTAAGGATGAAGAAAAGGCTGAGGTGTTCAATGCCACCTTTGCCTCAGTCTTTAGTAATAGCACCAGTTGTATCCTGGGAATCCAGCTCCCTGAGCTAAAAGACAGAGATTGGGAGCAGAATGAATCCTCTGCAATCCAGGAAGAGGTGGTCAGCGACCTGCTGCACCACATAGATTTACAGAAGTCTATGGGACTGGATGGAATCTACCCAAGAGTTCTGAGAGAGCTGGTAGAGGTGCTCACTAAGCCACTTTCCATCATTTTTCATCAGTCCTGGCTGACCAGGGAGGTCCCAGAAGACTGGAAGTTAGCCAATGTGATGCCCATCTACAAGAAGGGCCAGAAGGACCATCCAAGGAACTACAGGCCTGTCTGTTTGACTTCAGTGCCAGAGAAGCTGATGGAACAGATCATGTTGAGAGCCATCAGGCAGTACATGCAGCCAAATGATCAGCCCCAGTCAGCATCTGTTCATGAAAGGCAGGTCTTGCTTGACTAGCTTCATCTCCTGCAATGTGGTCACCTGTTTAATGGATGAAGGAAAAGCTGTGAGCATTGCCTATCTGGATTTTAATAAAGTTTTTGACATCAGTTCCCACAGCATTCTCCCAGAAAACTGGTTGCTCACAGCTTGGATGAGCATATACTTTGCTGAATACAAAACTGGCTGCATGGCCAGGCCCAAAGAGTGGTGGTGAATGGAGTTAAATCAAGTTGGCAGCCGGTCACCAGTAGTGTCCCCCAGGGCTCGATACTGGGGCCACTCTTGTTTAACATCTTTAATCAATGATCTGGACAAGGGGATCAAGTGCACCTTCAGTAAGTTTACAGATGATACAGAACTGGTGGAAGTGTTGGTCTGTTTCAGGGTAGGGAGGCTCTGCACAGGAATCTAGACAGACCAAACTGACAAGCCAAGACCAATTCCATGAGTTTCAATAAGTCCAAATGCCGGATTCGGCACTTTGGCCACAACAACCACCATCAGGACTACAAGCCTGGGGAGGAGCGGCTGGAGAGCTGCTCAGCAGAAAGGGAACCGGGGATGTTGATGGATAGCCTGCTGAACATGAACCAACAGTGTGCCCAGGCGGCCAAGAAGGCCAATGGCGTCCTGGCCCGTATCAGAAATAGTGTGGCCAGCAGGAGTAGGGAAGTGATTGTGCCCCTGTACTTGGCACTGGTGAGGGCACAACTCAAGTACTGTGTTCAGTTTTGAGCCTCTCACTACCAGAAGGACATGGAGGTGCTGGAGTGTGTCCAGAGGAGGGCAACGAAGCTGGTGACGGGTTGGGAGAACAAGTCTTAAGAGGAGCAGCTGAGAGAATGTGTGTTGTTTAGCCTAGAGAAAAGGCAGCTCAGGGGAGACCTTCTCAGTCTGTACAACCACCTGAAAGGAGGGTGTAGAGAGGTGGGGGTCAGTCTATTCAACCAAGTAACAAGTGATAGGACTAGAGGAAATGGTCTCAAGTTGTGCCAAGGGAAGTTTAGATTGGATATTGCAAAGAGTTTCTTTACTGAAAGGGTTCTCAGACACCAGAATGAGTTGCTCAAGGCAGCTGTGGAGTGACCATCCCTGGAGGTATTTAAGAGTCATGTACACATAGTGCTGATGGACATGGTTTAGTTAGGGACTTATGAATGTTAGGCTAACGATTGGACTCTATGATCTTAAAAGTCTTTTCTGATCCAGGCAATTCTGTGATTCTGTGGTTTGTCCTTTGGTCTGTTATCCAAAACCTGCAAAGAATATATGGTCATCCTAAGGATCAGTTCAGCATGGATTTCTTCAAAAATAGTCTGGGAAGATACAGTAACAAGCTCATGTGTGAACTGGACATATAGATACCTCAACATACTGGTATGGAAATATAAGATGGTAAAATTATATGGATGAATTAAACAGCAAGTGCAGAAATAGTTATTGGAAAGCTGGAAAAAAAGTAAAAATCCAAGATATGCAATTTAAAGGCTCTGAAACAGTATAATATATTGGATATATTCTGTTAATTGTGTATTCGGTCTTACTCCCAGAAGAAAGGCAAAGTTTACCAAGCAGCCTGTTCCAATGAAACAAACAGAACAAATGTATTAAATGAAATTAAAGATAGATCACAAAAACTCATTAAAGAAAACACCATAGTTATGAAACAAATTGGAATTAAAATCAACAAGAACAGAACAAAAGAAACAAAACAACAAACCACAAAACCACACAACCAAATAAAACTATGGTACTATGGAAAATGAGGGCTGGGTCCTTAGATATAAAAATAAAGTGTATGCAGTAAACTTCAGGAATAATTAAGATGTAATGAAAGTCTTAACATGCAAAAGGAGAGAATTAAGTTAATGTGTACAAATACATCTATACATAACATGCTTATACTATGCAAATATATACATTTGTATATTTGTATATGCATACATGTGTATGGACAATTTTTATACATATATATGATTTTTTTTAATATAAAACACATGTGTGCATATGAGCAAGTATGTGTAAGTAATTATTAATTAGATTCCAGGTACTTGTAGGTACAAAATGATTGAGGTTGGAAGGAACAGAGGAAGAGGCGGGTGACTCAGCCCCTCAAGACTGCCTCTGACAGGAAAGAAAGAAGGGTCATTGTAGTAGGTGATTCCCTTCTGAGGGGGACAGAGGGCACGGTATGCAGGGTTGACCCTCATCATAGGGAAGTATGCAGTCTTCCTGGAGCCCGGATCAGGGATATCCCCAAGGCACTTCCCAACCTGGTGCACCCAACAGACTACTGCCCACTGCTGATCTTCCAGACAGGAGGGCAGGAAGCTGCATCCCGTAGTCTGAGGGAGATGAAGAAAGATTTCAAGGCCTTGGGACAACTGCTGAAAGGGTCTGGGGCTCAAGTGATTTTTTCTTCCCTTCTTCCACTTTCGGGTTCTGATGTGCGATGGAATGGCAGAATTCAGGCCATAAATGACTGGCTACAGGACTGGTGCTACAGGCAGGGCTTTGGGTTCTTTGGTAATGGCTGGTTTCATAGGACACCAGTCCAGACAGTGATTTGTGGGGAAGGCCTGTCTCACAGGGACAAAAGGAGATTAGGGCAGGAATTAGCAGGGCTCATTCAGAGAGCTTCGAACTAGATTGGAAGGGGGAAGGGGTTACAGTTGGGCTCGTGCCAGTGGGGCAGCAGTCTAGAACTGATGAAGGCCGAGAGGCTTCCCAACCCCCTAGGCTGACATTGGTGTACTCGGCTCACTCCCTGCAATGCCTGTACACCAATGCACGCAGCATGGGGAATAAGCAGGAGGACTTAGAAACCCGTGTTCGGTCAGGGGATTATGATCTGGTGTCAATTACAGAGACATGGTGGGACAGCTCACATGACTGGAATGTGGTCATGGATGGCTATGTCCTTCTCAGGAAAGACAGGCCAGCAAGGCGAGGTGGTGGAGTTGCTCTTTACATGAAAAAGCAACTGCAGTGTATTGAGATCTGTCCAGGGGCGGATGAGGAGCGAGTTGAGAGTCTGTGGGTGAAAATCAAGGGGCAGACTGGTATGGGTGATACTGTTGTGGGTGTCTATTACAGGTCACCAGATCAGGGTGAGGAAGTTGAGGCCTTCTACAGGCAGCTGAGAGCAGCCTCACAATCACAGGCCCTGGTTGTTGCGGGGGATTTTAACTACCCAGATATTTGCTGGAGGGACTACTCAGCCAGCCACCCACAGTCCAGGAGGTTCCTCCAGTGCATCAATGACAACTTCCTGATGCAAATGGTGGATGAACCAACCAGGAGGGGAGTGAGGCTGGATCTCATCCTCACTAACAAGGAGGGTCTGGTTGAGACTGTAAAGGTTGAGGACTGCCTGGGCTGCAGTGATCATGAGATGGTGAAGTTCAGGATCTCATGTGGCATAAGCAGAATTTCAAGCAGAATTGCAACACTGGACTTCAGGAGGGCCAACTTTGGCCTTTTCAAGCAATTGTTAGGGGAAGTCCCATGGGACAGGGTACTTGAAGGTAAAGGGGCCCAAAATAACTGGTTAGCATTCAGGGACTGCTTCTTCCAAGCTCAAGATCAGAGCATCCCGATATGTAGGAAGTCAAGGAAGGGACCCAGGAGACCTGCTTGGTTAAACAGGGAACTGCTGGGCAAACTCAAGTGGAAGAGGAGAGTTTACAGATCATGGAAGGAGGGGCTGGCCACTTGGGAGGAATATAAGGATATTGTCAGAGGATGTAGGGAGGCAACTAGGAAAGCCAAGCCCTCCTTAGAATTAGATCTTGCCAGAGGGGTCAAGGACAACAGGAAGAGCTTCTTCAAATACATGGCAGATAAAGCTGACATTAGAGGCAATATAGGCCCACTGATGATTGAGGTGGGTGCCCTGGTGACAGAGGATACAGAGAAGGCAGAGTTACTGAATGCCTTCTTTGCCTCTGTCTACTCTGCCGGAAGCTGTCCTGAGGAGCTCTGTACCCTGGAGACTCCAGAGGGAATCAGGACAATGGAGGAGTTTGCCTTAGTTGATGAGGACTGGGTCAGGGACCAATTAAGCAATCTGGACATCCATAAATCTATGGGTCCAGATGGGATGCACCCACGAGTGTTGAGGGAGCTGGCTGAAGTCATTGCTAGGCCACTCTCCATCATCTTTGCTAAGTCATGGGAAACGAGTGAGGTGCCTGAGGACTGGAGGAAGGCAAATGTCACTGCAGGCTTCAAAAAGGGCAAGAAGGAGGACCTGGGTAACTACAGATGGGTCAGCCTCACCTCCATCCCTGGAAAGGTGATGGAACGACTTATCCTTGGTGCCATCTCAAGGCATATCAAGGATAAGAGGGTCATTAGGGGCAGTCAGCATGGCTTCACCAAGGGAAAGTCATGTTTGACCAACCTTCTAGACTTTTATGAAAACACAACGAGGTGGCTTGATGATGGCAGAGCAGTGGATGTGGTCTATCTTGATTTCAGCAAAGCATTTGGCACGGTCTCCCACAGCATCCTTGCTGCCAAATTGAGGAAGTGTGAATTAGATGATCAGGTAGTGAGATGGACTGTGAACTGGCTGGTGGGAAGAAGCCAGAGAGTTGTGGTCAATGGGGAGGAGTCTAGTTGGAGACCAGTGTCTAATGGAGTTCCTCAGGGGTCAGTACTGGGTCCAGTACTATTCAATATATTCATCAATGACCTGGGTGAGGGAATTGAATGCACTGTAAGCAAGTTTGCTGACGATACCAAGCTGGGAGGAGTGGCTGACACACCAGAAGGCTGGGCTGCTATCCAGAGAGACCTGGACAGGCTGGAAAGCTGGGCAGGGAAAAACTTAATGAAATCTAATAAGGGCAAGTGTAGGGTGCTGCCCCTGGGCAGGAACAACCCCAGGTTCCAGTATAGGTTGGGAAATGATCTCCTAGAGAGCAGTGTAGGGGAAAGGGATCTGGGAGTCCTGGTGGACAGCAGGATGACCATGAGCCAGCACGGTGCCCTTGTGGCCAGGAGACCAATGGCATCCTGGGGTGCATTAGAAGGGGTGTGCTTAGTAGGTCAAGAGAGGTTCTTCTTCCCCTCTACTCTGCCCTGGGGAGGCCACATCTGGAGTATTGTGTCCAGTTCTGGGCCCCACAATTCAAGAAAGACAGGGAACTGCTTGAGAGAGTCCAGCACAGAGCCACCAAAATGATTAAGGGAGTGGAGCATCTCCCTTATGAGGAAAGGCTGAGGGGGCTGGGCCTCTTTAGCTTGGAGAAGAGGAGGCTAAGGGGGGACCTTATTAATGTTTATAAATATTTGAATGGTGAGTGTGAGGAGAATGGGGCCAGGCTCTTCACAGTGATGTCCAGTGATAGGACAAGGGGCAATGGATGTAAGCTGGAACACAGGAGGTTCCGCTTGGATTTGAGAAAGAACTTCTTTACTGTGAACGTAACAGAGCACTGGAACAGGCTGCCCAGGGAGGTTGTAGAGTCTCCTTCTCTGGAGACATTCAAGACCCGCCTGGATGCCTTCCTGTGTGAACTCATCTAGGTGTTCCTGCTCCAGCAGGGGGATTGGACTAGATGATCTTTCGAGGTCCCTTCCAATCCCTAACATTCTGTGATTCTGTGAACCTCTTAAGGTCATCTAGTCCAACCACCCTTTTCAATCAGGGACTCCTAAAGCACATGAACCAGGATTTGTACAGACAGTTTTTTAATATCTCCAGGGAGGGAGATTCTATAGTCGCTCTAGGCAACCTGTTCCAGTGTGGAGTCACCCTCATAGTAAAGAACTTCTTTCTTATGTGAAGGTGGAACTTCCTATGTTGCAATTTATGCCTGTTGCTCCTTGTCCTATTGCTGACCACCAGTGAAAAGAGTCTGTCCTCATCCTCTTGACACCTGCCCTTTAGATATTTATAAACATTAAAAAGGTCCCCTATCAGTCTTCTCTTCTCCAGGCCCAGTTTTTCCTTTTAAGAAAGATGCTCCAGCCCCTTAATCATGTTCATAGCCTTCCTCTGGACTCTCTCCAGAAGTTCCCTATCTCTCTTGAACTTGGGAGCCCAGAACTGGGCACAACACTCCAGATGCAGCCTCACTAGAACAGACTAGAGGAGGAGGAGGGGAATCTCCCTCAACCTTCTAGTCATACTCTTCTTAATGCACCCCAGGATACCCTTGGCCTTCTTGGCCACAAGGGCATATTGCTGGCTCATGGTTAACTTGCTGTCCACCAGCACTCCCAGGTCCTTCTCTAGAGGGCTGCTTTCCAGGAGGTCAGCCCCCAACCTGTACTGGTGCCTCGGGTTATTCCTTCCCATATACAGGACCCTGCACTTTCTCTTGTTGAACCTCATGAGGTTCGTTCCTCTCTGCCCATCTCTCCAGCTATACACACAAATAAATAATTTCCCCCCTTTCCTTCTCTTAATGAGAAACTGTTCAGTGAGCTTTATCTCTTTTTCCAGGCTAGTCACAATGGAATGTAAACATTCCTTTTCTTATTGCATAGTTATGTTATGCCCAGTCTATTTTGTGTAATTTCCAGAGTTCTGATCATAAGAAATTTTTGTTGTGATTCAAATTATGAAGGATCTACCTTTATAGCTGTCTTACCTGGTTTTCATTTTCCAGCATGACTAAAATATGTATTTCCCTATTAACAGTTTTAGAACTATTTTTCCTCTCAAATATGTGTTTATCCAGCTCATTTATCAAAGAGATCCTACGTTAATAAGTTTGAATTTATAGAATTTTGATTAATGCATATCTTAATTTCTAATCTTCTATAAAGAATGATAAAATTGAACATGAGTATTGCACATGCTACTGATGACAACTACTTATAAAATTACACATAAACTTTATTCTTCAAGTTTTTAGTATGAATTCAGTAATGAAAACTCATAAATGTGTGTCTTGTGCCTTTTGTACAGACACCTCCTCACTTTAGTGCCATGCTAAATCATGGAAATCATGCCACTGTAGTGTACTAGAGTTCAACCTCTTCTATGAAAAATCAGTTTCCCACAAACCAGCAAAAATATTCTAGGAAAATTAGATAGTGATCCTCTTTGGTCCAGTTCAGAATTTGCATATGTGAAGGTCTATTAAAATAATAGCATGGTTAATAGCCTAGTGTTCTGATGCAGGGGGAGATTTTAATTTAAAACAGTTTGCCAATGTAAATAACATTAAAAAAAAATTTAAAAATTGGGGAAGGGAGAAATATCATCATTTAGCAGAAAACCAATAAGTGGTTTAATTACCTGTGGGCTGTGTATATCAGGGCAAAAAGAAAATAGTTTTAACAGTAATGATTATGGTCTCATAAAAGCATCTAGACTAGAATATGGAACTAATATGCCAAGAAAAGAAGTTTCAGCTCATTTTTCTTTCTAAATAATTATATAACTAAAGTAAGGGGAATCCAGTTAAAGACAATACTGAATAATACTCCCCTACTCCTGCCTTTCTGCTACTTTTTTTACTATGGTATTTCTTTCCTGGTGTTTCTACTTCTTCCTTGTCACTTTATAAACTTTTGTTAATGAGCAAAGACTGCCAGACTACATTTCTACAACTACACAGTTCAACATCAGATCAAATTTTACGCAGACATATTACTGCTAGAGCTGTCATAAAATGACTAGACCTGTACACAAGGTATTAATAATAAAATAACCTAAGGAGAGATATGGAATATGTGTTATTAATCTGTAAACTTCATAAATTAAAGTGTGCCTTATTACACAAGGGAAAGGAATGCTGATATCAAAGATATCAAATCCATCTAAGTTGTAAGTCCTAAAATAATCCTTTTTCCTTCACCCATTACACTAGAACAATAATCTAGGTCTACCGATCTAATGTGTTATACATAGATTTTATATATATTTCTTATAATAATCAGCCCACTTGGAGGTTACATTTATTTTCAATATCTCATAGCACAGCAATATACTTGTCATATCTTAGGAACAGAGAAAGGCTGTGTGAACATTTTTGTTTAAAATGTAAGTCTTTCTGAGGTTAATGGGATTTTTGCCATTGGATTCAACAGTATCATTACTGCGCACCAGAGGATTCATTTTTTTGTGAAGTGGATTCTGATGAATCAACACAGCAGCTGGTCATTTCCATATTTGGAAAATAAATGGAAACTTGGCCTTATGGATCACTTTTTATAAGGGAATATGCGAAGTGTGTGCATAGTTCTGCAACATTATTTTGGCATATGAAAATCAGTGGCCCAGTCCATCTAGCCATGAACAATGAGATCAATGGGAGCTGGGAATACTCAATACTAGGAAGATTGTTTTGGAGAGTCATTCACTCCAGGTCTATGGGAAAGGCTGGGCAAACTTGTAATATGATTACTGTAAAGTCAAGATGATGAATCAAGAATTTTTAGAGGTAGAACATTACCTATGGTGACACCTTCACTCTTGATGTCTCCTATATCTGAAATCCCTGTCTCATGAAAATCTTTTAATAAGAATTTTTGCTTTCTTTCTTCTTTTTCTCTTCCTTCTCTTTGTCCTCCTCTTACTCTTCCTCCCCCTTCTGCTTCTTCTGCTTTTTTCATTTCTGCTTTTTCTTCCTCTCTTTCTTCATTTTTATAGCTCTTTATTTGTTTGTGTTGCTGTTTTTGTTTTTAAGAAAACTTCATACCTTGAATTTCTGTTACTTCACTGTTGTCAAAGTGTGTTTATTTTCTGTTCTCACTACAAGGGTAAGAGGGCCTTGAGGAGACACCAAAACTTCTCACAAAGAGGGGCTGCTAATGGCAGTTGATGCTTGCAGCTTGTTTGCAGCTTTACAGCAGAGATGAAATAAATACCTCTTTTGCAGCCTGAAAAGTCATTTCCTTATTTACTTTATAAGTTGAGTCTTATTACAAACTTTAAATCACAGCCACATGGACAAGGTTCACAGACCTTCTTAATTATCTGGCATCTCATGCACCAATCAAAGAATAAATTAGATGCATAATTTTACAATATCTAGATCATGAGGAATTCTGTGTTTAAACTTCATACTTCATTCGTGTCTTTGAGACATGTCTAGTGTCATATTTAAAACAGAATTCTTCTAATCTACTCCAAGTTGAATCTTACTACTGTTAGCAAATGACAACCAAGCCAATCTTAATTAACTTTGTGGGACATAAGCTATGACTAAGGCAATTATGTAAGTCTACTGAGCCCATATTGCTAACACTAAATTACATCAACACCTTCATATGATTAAGCAAGAATAACGACTATGTTACCCATTGATTTTTGTATTTAAGAAAATAAGTCACCTTATTTAAAACAAAAAAAAAGCCATAGCACTTTTTTAATGTTATACAGTGCTGCTCTTAATCTACAACTTTTACATAGACATGTTATGCAAATAATGTAAGTACAGAATATGAACAGTTCATGATTTAGGATTCAAGTCCCATATAATTAGTATAACACTTCAAATCCCTCTAACTTCAAGTTCTGCATACGCATACATTAGCATGAGTTACTGTGAAATTATTGTCTAGGCAAGATTATATGTAGGTTAGGGAAAATTTAGATAGCTAAAATTATATAAGGAGACAGTAACACTGTGAGTTATAAACAGAAAGAAATGATAGACAAACAAAAGGGAAATACCTAAAGAATCTGATCATCATCTGTTAGACTAAGGAGAATTTTATTACAGAACATTAGAAAGGCATTTGTGTCAATGCACTTTGAAAGATCATGGTTAAATTTTGATTTTTAAAGGGTTTTTTTGTATTTGTAACAGATGCTTGGAGACATTTTCTGTTTACTTTTCTTCTGGCTGTACATGAAGCAAGTTAGGCTAAATTATTAGATATACATAGGATATCCATAATCAAAAATTTTCCAGAAAGAACAACAGTTCTTTAAATACTTAAACTGATAATGGTATGGGAATTCTATTCCCATCTTTATTTTAGGCAAAAAGTAAAAATACCCACACCTTGATGCTTCAAGGAACTGCAAAATTTATGGACTGTGCAAACTTTTTGGCAGTAACTATAGTCTAAAACCAAAAAAAACCCCAAAACCAACAAAACAACCAACCAACCAACCGAATAATAATATTTAAAAAAAAAAACATGAAAAGAAAGTGTCAAACAACAACAACAACAAAATGAAAAGGAAGTGTCTATATATATTATTTAATTTTGCTTTCATTATAATTTTCAATTTCTTTGGTTTTGTATTGGTTTTGGTGGGTTTTTTCAAGATGTGCAGACCAATAGGACAATCTTAGATGAGAATGACACTTTATTTATCACATAGTAATTGCTTTATGTATATATGTAATAAGATTCTGGACTAAATTTCAGTCAACAAAACAATGCCAATTTATCTCAAGGCAAAATCTGTTCTTCAGTGTTCACCTGTAATAACTAAGAATTAATCTGGAGTAGAAGTATTAAATAAATCCAAGATCTAGGAACTGTCAATTTACACTAAAATAAAACAAAATTGTCATAAGCTTTTTTTACATTGAAGCTGTTCACTGCAAAACCACATCGTAAGGACTGTTGGAGATAAAGGAGATGGTAACAGAGACTCCAAAAGTAAAAGCACAAGATGAAAATAAAGGCCTTGGAAATGCAAGCAGAAACAACACATATATAGTCATAAGTCACAGTTGATTACTGGTTTTTTAAAGAAAGCAACCTTTGGATCTGTATACAACAATTTTAAATGTAATAAATAAAACAAAGAATAATTCCCCCTCACAAGTAAAATCACATACAGTAAATTTGGATATAATGTGGAACTGAGAACCACTGAGGAAAGAGCTGATAAGCAGACTATGTTGGCAAACATATGAAAGTGATCTCTGAAAGAGGAGGAAGGAGATGCACCTTTCAGCATCACAGTACCCTAGCAGACAACAAAACTACCTTCTGTGTCTCAATCTTCTTCCTGAAAAAGACTGATACCATTGACACTAGGATTCAGAGCAAGAGTTAAAATATAATTGAGATGATATAATTGGAAAACATGGACTATAACTCTTTGTATTTTTACCAGATAAATAATTCTTAGATTATTAAAAGTATAGTTTGACTCACAATAAACTCTTTTTCTTCTTAATTAAGGTGTATTTCCTTAATCCAGAAAAAGTGAACAGAGTAATTTGATTCCCTTGTTCTTGAGAATTATTTGTTAAAATTTGATTGCAACAGCTGGGGACAATGCAGGCAATCTAGGTGATAATTTGCAAAATAACATGGAAGTGTAAGATTTTATCTTCTAAATGCATTACCCAGTTGTTCCCACATACCATGCTCTGTTTTGCACTGTGGAGTGATAATGGAGCACATGACTGAAAGATTTGGGATGAAAATACAGTGAACTCCAGCTGGTGTCAGGAACTTCGTCCATAGGACAGTGCTACAGCTTGAGCTGAATGCCTCAGAATTCATGTCAGATAGACACCACATTCTCAGCAACCAGTGGTTTACCCCACAGGTCAACATCCATCATCCTACAGTAATTACTAACATAGACAAAGGCAATGAAATCAGAGATATTTTGTCTTTTCTCAAGACATATTATTTCTTTTCTCTAATTTGTCTCAACCAAATTAGAAAAACCCCAAGTCAGCTATAGTCATTCACATTATTGCTTTTGCACTGGTATTCTGATTGCCAAAATTCCTTTAAAAATACTATAACAACAAATAGATTTCTAAACATTTGTATTTTCAGAATTAATCTTTTTTCATGCCTCAGTTAGCTAAAAATAACTGAGAGTTTATTAGGAAAAAATAGTTATTTGTTTATCTTTTTCCCTAGATTTTACGTAGAATTTCCCAACTAGCTTTAGGGGCAACGTATGCAAAAGCAAATGCTTGTTAATGTTCTTCCAGAAAGTTAGCTGTGCTGGCCTGGAATGACATCCAGCTTTTCAGATAGAGACAGTCTTTGTTTTGCTACAAGACCACTAATTATATTTTTACAAGAGCAAGGTTATGCACAAAAAGCTTGGCAAAACTATCCCTGGTTTAGCTCTTATTTGTAAAACTATGCCTTTTACTGTAACTTGCCACAAGTACAGGGCAAAGACACTGTTTTCCAGCAGTAGCGTAAGTGCCAAAATCTTTGCTTGACAGCTGACCATATTCCCCAAACCCCTGCTTGAACTGAACTATGTAACTAAAAATGTGTTTTCATTCCTTTACACCTAGAAAAATATATGCTACCATAACTTCTGCACAGCAATTTAAAATTCCTTACTCATGCAGAAATATTTAATTTTAGCAACTGATTATTATAGATGTGATTAGTGTCCCTCTTGATGCGCTTAAACTGAAAACCAGGGTTTCATAAACAAGGTATTACTACTTATTATCATAAAATATGATGTATGGTAATAAGAAGAAATACATAAAAAGACTTGGTAAAATCCATGAATCTTAAACTTTAATCTACTACCTCTTTCTTCCTCTTCAAGGATATTGTACTTCATATATTAAAGAGAGTATGCATCTTTTCATGAAACATTTACACCATGTAATAGAATGCTCAGTATTTTGTATAAAATACTCACTCACAGAATCATAGAATCATAGAATCATAGAATCATAGAATCATAAAATGATAGAATCATAGAATCATAGAATGGTTTGGGCTGCAAGGGACCTTAAAGATCATCTAGTTCCAACCCCCCTGCCATCATCAGGGACACATTTCCACTAAACCAGGTTGCTCAAAGCCTCATCCAGCCTAGCCTTAAATACTTCCAGGGAGGGAGCATCCACAACTTCCTTGGGCAACCTGTTCCAGTGTCTCACCACCCTAACAGTGAAGAATTTCTTCCTCAGATCTCATCTAAACCTGCCCTCTTTCAGCTTAAAGCCATTTCTCCTTGTTCTGTCATTAACTGCCCTTATGACAAGTCCCTCCCCAGCTTTCTTGTGAGCCCCTTCAGGTACTGGAAGGCCACTATAAGATCTCCCCGGAGCCGTCCCTTCTCCAGGCTGAGCAGCCCCAACTGTCTCAGCCTGTCCTCATAGGAGAGGTGCTCCAGCCCTTGATCATCCTCGTGGCCTCCTCTGGACTCGTTCTAACAGGTCCATGTCTCTCTTATGTTGGGGGCTCCAGAACTGGATGCAGTACTCCAGGTGGGGCCTTATGAGAGCAGAGTAGAGGGGCAGAATCACCTCCCTTGATGTGCTGGCCAAGCTTCTCTTGATGCAGCCCAGGATACAGTTGGACTTCTGGGCTGCGAGCATACATTGCCAGCTCATGTTGAACTTCTCGTCCACCAACACTCCCAAGTCCTTCTCTTCAGAGCTGGCCTCAAGCCACTCATTGCCCAGCCTGTATTTATGTTTGGGATTGCCCTGACCCAGATGCAGGGACCTTGCATTTGGCCTTGTTGAACTTCATGAGGTTAGCACAGGTCCACCTCTCAAGCCTGTCAAGGTCCCTCTGGATGGCATCCTGTCCCTCCAGTGTGTCAACCTCGCCACTCAGCTTGGTGTCATCAGCAAACTTGCTGAGGATACACTCAATCTCCCTGTCTATGTCACCAACAAAGATGTTGCAGAGCACCAGTCCCAATACCAAACCTTGAGAGCCACTACTCATCACTGGTTTCCACTTGGACTTTGAGCTGTTGACCACAACTCTTTGAGTGCGACCATCCATCCAGTTCCTTATCCACCGAGTGATCCATCCATCAAACCCACATGTTTCCAATTTGGAGATAAGAATGCCATGTGGGATGGTGTCAAAGGCCTTGCACAAGTCCAGGTAGATGACATCAGTTGCTTTAGCCTTATCTACCAATGTTGTATCCCCATCATAAAAGGCCACCAGATTGGTCAGGCATGATTTGCCCTTGTTGAAGACATGTTGGTTGTCAACAATCACCTCGTTCTCTATGTGACTTAGAATAGTTTCCAGGAGTACCTGGTCTGTGATCTTGCCTGACACTGAGGTGAGACTGATTGGCCTGTAGTTCCCCTGGTCTTCCTTGTTTCCCTTTTTAAAAATGGGGGTGATATTCCCCTTTTTCCAGTCTGTGGGAACTTCACCAGACTGCCAGGACTTCTCAAATATGATGGATAGTGGCTTTGCAACCTCAACCTCCAGTTTCCTCAGGACCCACAGATGCATCTCATCAGGTCCCATGGACTTGTGCACCTTCAGGCTATTACTATACCTTTTGGCTATTGCTATAACTCCACATAAAGGGCTTTATGGCAGCATATGCAGGAAATAGACAGAAACAACCCAGAGAGGTAGTGCTGTGGATATTACCACTCAATACTGTAAGTCACAGTCTTATTTCTTTATGTCCTTATTAAGAAACCCTTTTATAAACAAGTACTTTTATTATTTATTTAAAGTATTACTAGATCCGTATTGTGAATATCCAAAAATACCTAGGAAAGAAGATATGTTTTCAATGTTAATGCATAATTTTAATTTTATGTCATTAAAAATCTACTTGTTGAAATATATTTACATTTACAACTGATAATTTATTATAGAAAACTTTCTGGCTAGGTAAGAAAATTGTAAACTACCTTGAATATCTTTCAAGAGAGCCATGATATCTTAAGGTAATTAGATATACTTATCTGTAAAAAGGTATTTATTTCCTCTACATTAATCTGCAAGGTTCTTAGCATGTGTTTTTGTGCCTACTTTGCTTCAGTATTTCCATACTCTTTTATTTTCCAATGTCTTTTCAAAGATACATGTAAATGCATGCTTGGTATTCCACTTCACAGTCCCTGTGCAACAGCTACATACATAGAAATTTTCAATTTCAAGTTGTAAGTGATCTGTAAGTGCTAGAACTATATGGGAAAAAAGTCAAAGACCCAATAAAAAAGAACACTTCTCCCCTTGTACAATAACAAATCATAAAGAGAGATGTCCATCACCTCAGGAAACTGGCCAGGTAACGTATATATATTCTCAGGAAACCAGCTTGAGAAAGAGTGCATACAGCTGTTTTGTTACCTAGTTTTTTAAAAAGACATTAGAAAGATTAAAAATTCTACAGAGAGAATCAGAGTTATGGATTGTAACTGGAAGGGACTGACTTACTGTTCTTCCTTGAAAGGAGAAACAGTTTACAAAGTCGTTATTTCCTTTTCTTTTAACAGCAATGTCATATAAGAGAGGAAGAAAGCACCATGTGACTAGGAAGTGAGAGTCACGATTCAGAATTGTTATTCTGTGACAGTTATTAAAAGATCCGTCGTGTTCTAAAGATCACCTTTTTTTTTTTAATTGTATGAGTTGTTGTTCAGCATTTTAAATCTCACCTTTTTAATTTGAAAAAAAAAAAGTGAAAATAATACAGAACAAAGTTCTTCTGAAGTCTGAGATTTACAAATGAGCTTGTTTTTCTCTAAAAAACAGTTGTGAGAGAGAGACCTGTAAAAGAAAAGACAAAAAATAAGACTATAGAATTCCAGGCTGTATTCAAAGGAGACAGGCTCTGCTTTTCCATATTAACCAATGTTTCATACCATAAAAGATTTTTGTGATTTCAATAGAACTATATTTGGAAAGTTACTGAATAGTATTCTACATGGTTATTCTTCATTGTTGTGTTTAAAGGTAGTCTTATTTTCAGAAAATGAAGATAAATTACAGGATAAACTTACATTCCGTAGGAAAGAAATACATTGTCTCAGCTTAGAACCACTGCATATTGTGAATGTATACAACAATTCAAATCAAAAGGTAAAGATTTTGAAGGTATTTATCTAGAGTATTTTCCCACAATACAACCCAATAAGGTATTCTTATAATCGTTGTGAATTTTCAGTGAATAATGGACAATATATTCCTAACTATATGTTGTTGCTACTTTTCTAAATCTACAGACTTACAACCATAATACAAAAAGGAAAGTTTTCTAATTCATATCAAATGAACTTGTATGAATACAAACTAATGCAATGTAGTTCATAGACTAGGGACATAAAGGGTATATTATGTAAAGGAGTAAAGGGCAAAGATTCTTCAACTTTCTCTAAATAAATTATTTAATATACCAGTGACAACCCAGTCCATATTCTGATACTGTAGTGTTGAAAAACACTGAACAAGCAATTATACTTGGGTATAATGTAGAATGAAATTGTAGAGAATGTTGTTGAGTTCCAAATGTGATGGTAGAAAAAAATCCTTCTAGCTATACCCTTATGTGTATAGCTAGAAAATTCACACTTTCACAGCACTGGAAAAGGGTACATTCTATTGTTACCTGTAGAAAAACATTTTCCTGGTCATTGTTTTAATTACATTATCACTAATAATCATAGTCATGGGTTGATCCTCACTTTAAGGCTATGATAATCAACAACAAACTTTCTATCTTTCTGAAGGATGAAAAAATATCTTCCCATTTATCTTGTACAAGAAAAAGAAAATGGATTGTCTCGTATGTTCCACGGGTCTTTGAAGTCCCCCTCTGTTATTAGTTGTTTACTGTCTTGCAATAGGAACAACAGATTCCTACTCTACAGTATAATTACAATCCTAGGCTTCTGGAGTGTAAAAGAATTCCTTTGAACTTGCTAATTGTGAAGTAGTTTTAGAGGGAGACCTCTTTCCTACATGCAATATTGGCAGTAGGATGTTAGACTTTTAATTGAACCTCTTTTTTTTTTTTTTTTTTTTTTTTTGTGACAAATGTGTATGTTGTGCCTTCCAAGACATAAACAGTTCCAGTTTTGTACATTATGCTGGCACTTATATGTCACTTTTTTCATTATTAACAACATTCACTTAAGCTGTCTTTATAGTGTCAAAAGTTGCTCTATGTGTTACTGTATTGGGTTTGCATGGTAAGGTTTTGGTAGTGGGCAAAAGGCATAGAGGTGGTTTCTGTGAGAAGCTGCCAGAAGCTTTTCCTATGTCCAACAGAGCCAATGCCAGCTGGCTCCAAGGTGGAACTTCCGCTGGCCAAGACCTAGCCAATTGGTAATGAGAAGGCACTCCAGGTGCTGGAGCAAAGATTCCCCTGCAAACGGTGGTGAAGGCTATGGTGAAACAGGCTGGCCTCTGCAGTCCATGGAGGTCCACGGTTGAGCAGACACCCACATGTAGCCTGTGGAGGACCCTATGCTGGAACAGGTGGATGCTTGAAGGAGGTTGTGACCCCATGGGAAGCCCACGCTGGAGCAGGTACCTGTCAGGAACCTTGGCTCTTGTGGAGAGAGGAACCCCTGTTGGAGCAGGTTTGCTGGCAGAACTTGTGACACCGTGAGGGACCTGTGTTGGAGCAGTCTTTTCCTGAAAGACTGCACACCATGGAAAGGAATCATACTGAAGCAGTTAGCGAAGAACTGTTGTTCATGGGAAGGACTCACGTTGGAGAAGTTCATGAAGGACTGTCTCTTGTGAGAGCGAACCCACACTGGTGTGGAGGAAGAGTGTGAGAAGTCCTGCCCCTGAGGAGAAAGGAGCATCAGAAACAATGTTTGAGGAACTGACCTCAACCCCCATTCCCCTTCCCCTTGTGCCACTGTGGGAGAAGAAGTGGAAATCAGGACAAAAGTTAAGCCCAGGAAGAGGGGGAAAGTGTTTTTAAGATTTGGTTTATTTCTCATTATCCTCCTCTGTTTCATTGGGTAATAAGTTAAATTTATTTTCCTCAAGTCAAGTCTGTTTTGCCCATGTTTGCAATTGCTGAATGATCTCTCTCTGTCCTTACCTCTACCCACAAATTTTTCATTACATTTTTCTCTCCTCTGTTCAGTTGAGGAGGGGGAGTGATAGAGGAGCTTTGGTGGGCATCTGGCATCTAGCCAGGGTCAACCCACCACAGTTATAAACAAGGCATTTTCCTCAGGATAACTTTTTTTACTGTCTCACTTGCTTTCTAGATTTACCTAAATGCATTGTTATTATCTTTGTTCTTGGTGTGGGCTATATTATAGCCCTAAATCAGCCTATAACTATGCAGGGCTTCTCTGGAGTTTTCAGCTTTGGAAGCAATAGCTGTACAGAGGACCTAAGTGTAGTGCTTCTGTTGCCTTTGTTTCTTCACTAATTTAGTAATTTTCTGCTAGTTTACTTCAGCACTACAAATTGTATCACTTCCCTCTGGTATTGACTTGAAAACTTCTAGGCTAAACATTCTTTATACATGTTCTTATAAGAGCTGCATTTGTGCAGGTAGGAATGAACATAAGTGAGGTCTCAGCCACAGGCAGAATTCAACCCTCAGCTTTAAAAATAGTGCTGCTTTCAAGGAAACTACTTTGTTCAATACTTAATGAATCATCGCACCACTGAGGTATATAAGTGAAAAACCCCCACAAAACTGTGGCTTTCATAATTATGCAAGTAACTTTTCTGATATTGTAAAAATAATGTAATTTCATTATTTAGATCCTCCTTGTTTAATTTTCATTAGAATATAATTTTAAAGCACAATTTTTTGTGGGGTTTGTTTTTGGTTCCCCCCCCACACACACACTGCATTGGGCTACAAATAATGACAAAGATAATTTGAATAGGATCAATTAAAAGAGGAAGTTCTATAATAACTGTTTGTGAGGTTTTCTTAGTGTCTGAAAGTGACTATAGAATACATAGCATTCATGACAGCTATTTCTGCTCTTGTTCCTATGATAAGGTCACCTTAGTTGAATCCTGCATAAAATGAAACTTTTAGCTAATAAGCATCTGAGAACTTGTCCTTGTTTGTTCAATTAGTATTTTTATCCACTGGTCAGCACCTATGTATGAATCCCTACAGATATCTTGCAAAACCTTTCAGTAAAATAAATTTCACAGAAGCTAGCAATTCCCTTGAACTGTTTATGTTTTTCAAGCAGCTTTAATAATCTGTCTTGGGAAAACTAATTAGTTTTGAATGTATCAGAATGTTTCAATTTATGTTTCAATCTAATGTGGTGCATTTAATTTCATATCCTTTTATTATAATCTGCATAGCTAGGACAAAGTGGAAACACCTACTTTCAAATTTGTGTTTGCTGAAGAAGTCAGTGGAGTATAATCAGTTGAGAGTTTTGAAGCTATGTTTAGTCTGAGTTCTTGCATTACCTTACTTCCTTTTCCAATATCTTTCCTCTATGGACACAAATCCATTGTTTAACGGAAAACGTATAAATATTGTTTTACCTATGCACAAATCCAGTTCTCTAGCAAAATATGATGTCTGAGGAGACACCTGCAAAACCTCAGGGGAAATGAGAATGTTTTCCCCAAGATTTTCAAAGAGTATCAGGACATATATTCTTTGTAAATTTAGAGATGCGAGTTGTAATATACACTACAGTGATAAAAATGTACTGTCCACTTCACCTAAATCTTGAACATGGGACTAGAACAGTAAAATATTAACTATTGCCAAACAAAGTTGATAGGAAGGAATAAACTGGAGAAGATTCTTTTTATTATTTTCATAATAATTTATTATTCGTAGTCTCTTTCTCTGATATTGCCTGTCACTAAGTTAAAAACACAAACCAAAACAACAAAAAAAAACCAGCAAAAACCCACCACCTTGTTCATCTTTCACTCTAAACTGTGCCATTTTGCTAGGTTTATCTATAGGGAGCATGGTAGGCTAATCAGTCATTAATTTTTCAATCTAAGAGTCATTTCTGACTCCCTCTCATCTTTTATTGATTTGAGTTTGCTCAAAACCCTATTCAACTTGGTCTACAACACTTCCAATGATGGAGCATCTAACACCTCTCTGGCAGTGAGAGTGTTCCAGTGTTTCACCACTCTCATTGTAAAACATTTCTTAGGTGCAATCTAAATCTACCCTCCTTCAGTTTAAAGCAGTTGTCCCTTGTTCTCTCATTAGAGGCAATAATTAAAAGTCTCTATCTGTCTTTCTTATAAGCCCCCTTTGTATATTGAAAGATTACAATAAGGTGTTCCCGGAGCCTTCTTTTCTCAAGGCTGAAGAACCGCCATTCTTCAAAGGAGAGGTGTTTGTGTCCTTTGACTTTTTTCATGGCCTTCCTCTGGACCTGCTTCAAGAGGTTCATGTCTTTCTCATACTGCAGACTCCAGAGTTGGATGTAGTACTCTGGATAGAGTCTCACAAGAGCAGAGGAGATGGGAAGAATCACCTCCCTTGACCTGCTGGCCATGCTTCTTTTGATGCAGCCCAGGATATGACTGGCTTTCTGGGCTGCAAGCACACACAGCCAGCTCATACACAATTTTTCATCCACTAGTATTCTTCTCCACAAGGCTGCTTTCTACCCATTCATCTCCCAGTCTGTACTGATATTGGGGTTTGCCCTGAACAAGGTGCACAATCTTGGATTTGTTCTGGTTGAACTTTAACAGATTTACATGGGCCCGTTACTCAAGCCTGTCAAGGTCCCTCTGGATGACATACCTTCCCTCAAGTGTATTAGCTATACCATTCAGCTTTGTGTCATCTTTAAACTTGCTGAGGCTACACTCAATTCCACTGTCTGTCATTAATTAAGATATTGAATATTGGCCCCATTGCAGACCCTTGAAGGACACTACTCATTTCTGGTTTCCACTTAGACATTGAGTCATTGACTGTAACACTTTGAACACAAAAAATCTAACCAGAGCCTGATGGTACCTAAGAGTGCATCTATCAAACCCATATCTCCCCAATTTAATGACAAGAATATTATGCGGGACCTTATCAAAAGCCTTAAAGAAGTTCAGGTAGATCACATTCATAACTCTTCCCTTGTCTAGGAGGAAAATTCATTCAGTCAATTTATCATAGGCCATTAGTCAGGCACAAGTTGCCCTGGTGAAACCATCTAATCAACCCCCTGTCTTCCATATGTGTCAATATGTCTTCCAGGAGGATCTATTCCGTGATATCAGTGTTCATGGTGGTGAGGCTGACAGGTTGATAGCTCACAGAGCCCTCCTTTTCACTCTTTTTAAAAATGAGTGTGACCTTTCCCTTTTTCTAGCCAGTAGGAACTGAGAGCCCTTTGGGATAATTCTATGAACAACTGAAAGCTTGCTCTTCTAAGATTCAGTGTCCTAACTTTTCTCTTCACCTGGCCCATATCTCTCAAGACTGTGAATGGCACCAGGAGTGCCACCAATCTTGAAATGCCTAAATAGTTCTTCTGTGTTGATGAGCAATAGGTCCCATATCCCTTTTCTTCTGATCAGGCTATCAACTGCATTAAGAAGTTATCCTCTTCAAAAGACTCCTGGAATGCTTATAACTTGCTGTGATACTTTCCCAGCAATGTCAGGGTGACAGGAGCTCCCCAGCAGTATCAGAGCCTGCAGGTCTGTTGCTTCCCATAGTTAAAAAAAGATTGCTTCACCAACAGATTCCTCTTGGTCAAGGAGCCAGCCTTGGTCAAAACCAACTATGAGATTTCCTTTGTTGACTTGGCCCCTAATTTTTACCCACAAGCTCTCAACCTGTTCATTGCTGTTTTTGAAAGCTTTTCTGTGCAATATTTTTTTTTTTTTTTTTTTTTGCATAGAGGACAAGTCCCCCTACCCCTCCTTCCTTAGATGTTGCTTTTGAACAGTTTATAGACATCAATTATAGCATTCCAGTGACGGAGTGTTAGAGTCTGCAGTCCATTCTAAACACTGTTTTCTTCAAAGAGTCTGTCTGTTCCTACATTATGTAACCTAAAACTGATTTAAACCACTGCTTTTTTTCAAAACTACAATTTAATATCTTATCTGGTACAGTGTAAAACAAAACAGTGTCAATACAATTGCTATTAAGTCTTCATGTGGTCAACCACATCTAAAGAAAATTAATAATAAATTATTTAAAACATTTACATAAAAGGTGTTTTAGAAACAATCTGTATCGGGTTTGCTTGGCAAAGTTTTGGTAGCAGGAGAGCTACAGGGATGGCTTCTGTGAGAAGCTGCTAGAACTTCACCCATGTGCAACAGAGCCAATGCCAACCAGCTCCAAGATGGACCCACCACTGGCTAAGCTTGAGCCCACCAGCAACAGTAGTTGTGCCTCTATCATAACATATATAAGAAGAGGACAAATGTGCTGCATAACAGAAGCTGGAGGAGAGGATTGGAAATAGGTGAGAGCATACAACTCTGCAAACATCAAGGTCAGTGAAGGAGGAGTGCTCCAGATGCCAGAGCATAGATTCCCCTGCAAATTTTGGTGAAGGCCATGGTGAGGCAGGCTGTCCCCTACAACCCATGTAGGTTAACGGTGGAGCAGGTATTCACCTGAAGCCTGTGGAACGCCCTATGCTGGAGCAGGTGGATGTTCCCTGAAGAAAGTTGCAACCTATGGAGAGTCCGCACTGGAGCAGGCTCCTGGCGGGACCTGTGGACCTCTGGTGAGAAGAGTGCTTGAGTAGGTTTTCTGGCAGGACTTGTGGCCCCATGGGAGAGCCACCCTGGAGTAGTCTGTTCCTGAAGGACTGCATCCCCTGGAAAGGACCTATGCTAGAGCAGTTCATGGAGAACTGGAGCCCGCGGGAAGGACCCAAGTTAGAGAGGTTCATGTGTGACTGTCTTCCATGAGAGGGACATCATGCTGGAGAGGGGAAGAGAGTGAAGAAGGAGTGTCAGGCACAACATATGATGAACTGACTACAACTCCTACTCCCCATCCCTTTGTGCCACGTGGTGGGAGGAGGTAGAAAAAATAGAATGAAGTTGAGTCCGGGAAGAAGGGAAGGATGAGGACGAGGTGTTTGGAGATTTAGTTTTTATTTCTTATTATCCTACTCTTGATTGGCAATAAATTAAACTAATTAACCCAAGTTGAGTCTGCTTTGCCCATGACAGCAATTGGTGAATGATCTCTCTCTGTCCTTATTTTGACCCACGAGCCTTTTGTTATATTTTCTCTCTCCTGACCAGCTAAGTAGGGGGAGTGATAGAGTGGCCTTGGTGGGCACCTGGCATCCAGTCAGGATCAACTCACCATGCAATCATATTCCATTATGTCTTTTTCACTACACAACACTACAGAAAGGTATAGATGCACACAGTTTTATATTTCTTGGCAAGGTACCTACTGAAGTATTTTCAGCATTGATTTGTTTGGGACAGAGATCACAATCAGCCATGTTCATCAGACAAATGCATAGGAATAATAACTTAAAAAAAAAAACAAAAAAAAACAAACAAAAAAAAAACCCCAGAGTTCCAGCTCCATACATGAGCAATTAGCTTTGGATTCCCATTTTACATATAGAGAAACAAATTAGGGAATTTTTTATCACTTCTTGTTAAAGAATTAAATTGAAACTAGACTCAAACAGATTGTCTATCTTTGCCTATATGATTCCACATCTATTTTTCATTCATCTGGTAAGATTTGGAAAATATCAAAGATCTCTTACCTTCAAAACTGAAGTACTGCCTCCCAAAATTAAAAATATTTAGATACTACCATCTGAACAAAGAGACTGAGGTTTAGCATGAATTATTCAGAGTACTGTAGTGAGTTCTCTGAAGTATTACCTAACATTTCAACAATATAATGATTTTTAACAGTAGGGCTATAGTTCTCTAGGTCATAGTTAATCTTAAACCACTGTGATAAATAAGACAGGAAAATAATATACATTTTTAATAGTAAGAATTATGAATATGAAAAAAATTGTGTATGTAAAATTATTTTAACATAGTAAGTAATCATAATAAGGATAAATAAATAAAGATCCTAAAATTAGGATAAATTTAAAGTTTCACTGAGTACCATTAGCAAAAAGAAAGTGTTAGAAAGTTATCAGTCAGAAGGAAGGCATGGTAGTGTCTGCAAAGAGCCCAGCAAGGAAAAGTAAGTGGGGAGTCAGTGACAGGTAAGAAAGAAAGCACTCTTCTGGCTTACCTTTACCTTTAGCAAGAGAGAGTGTTATTTTATTTGTCAAAATAAGTTCCTCTGTAAAATTGTTGTAGACACTTAACATGTGTTCCATTTGATATGCATCTCCAACTTTCATCTGTTTTATTATTATGATTATTATAGTGAGTGTAATTGTGTTAAATATTCCACCTGTACTCTGCTTCCTGTAGTCCAGAAGTCAATATGAGTTCAGGTGACCTGTGACCGCTACCATATGCCTTGGAAATGGGTATGCAAAGGTGATGAATAGCCAACAGCTATAAAATAAAAATGTGCAACCAAAACTCTCTACTGACTCTTTTATGAGTCAGAAAAATGCTCAGCTAATGTATTTTTAGAATCAATGCCAGATTGTTCTTCATTAATTCTGTGAATCTGCAGACTAGTGTACATACATGGGTACATTTTTCCTTCATTTTACTGTGATTTTTGCTTGCAAAACCCAGGCATTTTTTAAACAGACCATATAACAACAAATAATAAGACAAAATAAAAATGTGATTAATATATGTTTTCTTTCACAAAATCCTAACATTTCAATATATTTTTATACTTATTTCCTGTAGGAAATAGAAAGAAGAAAATGCTCTCTGTTCTAGAGTATAAATGCCTGTAAAATACTCATGAGAGGACTTTCAGAGGAAAACAGCTTATCTTCCATAATTTTAATTTATTTTCCTTTGTTTAAAGGAGAAAAGGGAAAACTACAAGTCTAGGAAAATGAGACCTAAGGATTTTCCTGAATATCTGTGTTTGACAAGAGGTTCTGTGTTTCCACAGAGCCTTGCCTCCCTACCTACTCCTACCTCCTTTCCCTTGCACATAATATAATATATTGTATTACAGTAGAGTGAGGCCTCCATGGCACTGATAATGTATAGATAACTAAATTGTTATCTTTGATCTTACAGAAGCAGAGAACTATATGATAGTTACTTCTTAATATATTATCCAATATTTTTCCTCATATTTCTGGATATTGACATGTATTTTCCTCTCCTTAAGCTAAAACTTTTAAAGAAAAGCTTTGTCCCAGCTTCCTAGTCCCCAGCTGAAATTTTCTGAGTTAAGTCTTCTCATAGCAGAAAGTATCTTCCTGCATTCACTTTGTTTCCTTTTTTAACCATCGCAGTTTTCATTATGACTGAATGTTGCATTGTTGTTTTATTTTCTAAAAGGCAGGACATAGGAGCCTGATGGATAAACCTAATGAGCTCCTGATCTTGTGATTCCTACTGATCTTGTGATTCTGTCTTTATATCATGTCTCTATAGGGGATAATATTAAAGATGGAATTCAGTTTTCCTAATTCAGTTTTCATATTATACTTCCTGACTCTGATCTGCAAGTATAGAATTAAATGGAGATGCATGAGTGGGGCTCAAGTGAGTATTTCATGCTTTTAGGTCTGGTGCTCTGGCAAAAGAAAGGGCCAGGAGAATCATGATATTTCAGCTGAGAATGATGCATGTAATCAGTAACTATGAAAGTAACCTTTAGCCATCTTGCACTGACAGTCTCAACAGGAAATATTCCTGAGAAAATTAAAAATTATTGGAGGGACTAGATGAGGAAAATGAGAGACAAAAGTAACTAAGAAAAAAGAGAAAGGTGTTACACAAGCAAAGGTTACATTTTAGAGCTGCTGGGTCATCAGAACACATCTGTTTCACTCCATCTGACTTGACATCTGTTGAAAGGCAGAGAGTCATGGGTATCATATTTGAGTGTATCAACCTCATGGAAACTTCAGATCTCTTTGCATCATTATTTTAAAAGTCTTCAATAAGATATAGAACAGAAAAAGGACAAAGAAAATAGAACTGAACTTCAAAACTGGACCTTTGTCTTCCATTGTTTTTTTCCTCTGGCTGGTTACTAGTAAATCTCCTTCTATTACCTTTCTGTTTCATAAGTTCTTCCTTACCTCTTCTGTGTTAATTCGTGTAATCCTAATAAGGTAGTTTCCATAACCTCTGACTAATTTCCACTTTAATTTATGAGATAAATGTTCCAGCATGCATACCATTGAAAATTAATTTAACCTAAATGCTCTTAGGCTTACTATCTGAAAATGTAAGAACACCTATTGTAAATTTTGATTCAGATTAATTTTAATTTAGGCAGTAGCTTGAGCTGATTGCGAGAGAGCAGTTGCATATTTATATGTATATGCATACTTTGAAATATTTTGAGTAAATAAGAAAGAAGACAGAAGATTTCTGGGGTTTTGTTGTTGTTGTGTCGTTTGGGTTTTTTTTGTTTTCTTTTTTTAGTGCTTTAGACAGCAAATATTGGACTTAAGGCGGGGGTGGCAGGGAAGATTGTAAGGGAAGGAGTGAAGTTTCAAAGTCACACCAACATGGACAAAGGGGAAGGACGGTTATAGATCCATTACTCCTCCCCTGCCTCCTGTCCCTCCTCCCTAGTGTCCCCATCAACAGGACTGCTGTAATTAGATAGATATTAGAAAAAAAGGAGTTGAGAAGAAAAATGTACATATATTTCTATACATGCAGTCACTTATATATGCACATATGATTTTAAGCTTTATTGTGTAAAGTAATGTCCCAGTAACCTGAGACTAAGCCTGTCTGTAGCAATGATCTGTCACAGACACAGCAGGGGCCCTTGAGAGCACAGGCTGGCAGAGGTCTGGAAAGCTCAGGAGCGTGAGGGTACTAGGAGCCCCAGGGCCAATTGCACAAATGCCCATTTGCTGACTTACAACTGTGTAACAATGTAATGAAGCTGCACACAAATAATAGCACAGGTTGAGCTGTCTGTAAAATATGTATAAGACAACAAAAAAAAAGCACAGCTAGATACACTGGCCTCACTGCTTTAGAATTCGTTATGAAGAACTGATATATGTGCTGTCCTGTACTGTACTGTTGTGTATATACATAATCTGTCATTTGTTACTGAGGTGGTAATTTAGTCCTCACTCTGCACCAGAAAGAATTGTAAATTGTTAACTTTTTAAAAGAAAATATATTTTCTGCCTTTTGTTTCTATTTTATTAATTCTTCCCAACTCCCAGATATTGACTAGGTTTAAAATAACAAGACTGGAATCAATGGACAGTAAAGACTGTTTTCTGCATGCTGACAGACATAAAGCAGTATGTATGTTTACTAAAAAACACTGATAATCATCTCTAGTGGTAATGTACTAGCTGTTATCAGCCTAGTATAAATATTGAACACTGGTGCTAGTTATAGTGTGATAAATTCCAATTCCATTTTTTGTCACAGAAGAGGACTTCCAACAGAAACTACAATCTTCCTCTGTAGTATGTTTAAGTTGCTGTTTTATAAATCAGGTTCACATGAGTAGCTAGCAGCAGGAGTAAAATAATTGGAAAATAGCAACCTTTAGTAACAGGTTTGGGTAAACAGTGTTTTCACACAGCTCCCTCACCCTTTCCCATTGTCTTAACACATTGTATGTTTGACTATTGGCAGTATCCATACAAAAGTCAAAGGGAAGCTAAAGAGAAAAATGCATCAAAGACCAAGACAAAACAATAGTGAGTTCTCAGAAAGAATATATCATTTCCCCAAAAAACTCTGAGTTTTTTCAGTGAAAATGTGAAGAAATTGATCCCCTTATTCTCCCCACTGCAACACTGACTTTTCACCTCTCATACCTATTGATCTTAGATACTCTACCAGCAGTTTTGGGAAACTACAAGAAAGACTTAGAAAAGTGCATATTTATGAGGTGGCACAAATGAGGCAATCATTCTTGTATACTCACCATATAGCCTGGGAGTCCTCTCTTGCTTACTGTTTGAATTTTGAACACTATTATTCAGTCAAGAGCTTCCTAAGCTAAACCCCTTCTAATATATCTAAATTAAATAATTAACTTACTTTGAGTTCTTAAAAAGGAGTCTATCAAGTTTCAGCTGAATTTCATTAATATATTTTGACATGTAAGCATCTTCTGCCTCTTTTGTTATAACATATATATTGCAAAAAAAATCTCATCTGGAACTACATAGAAAGCTGAGAGCCTATTAAGTGATGAAACAGTGGTTTAAATCCTTAGGCATAAGTTATAAATCTATTAAAGTAAATTCAGGTAATAAAGGTTGTCAGTATTTGTGGCTAACTTTGTGATGTTAAGAACATAGGAGTAATTTACAAATTACATTTACTAATTAATCCTTAAAATTATGTGAAATATCTGAGTGACCAAAAGGAAAGTTGCCCATTGCATTTGTATTCCTTAAGAGTGAAAATTAAGTGCTATTATCTTGTGTACAATAGAGGTGCAGTGAGCTTAGAGGTGCAGTGAGCTGTTATCACCACTCCCACATTAGCCAGTGCAACCTTTCCAGCCTAGGGCCAGAGTCTCAGCAGGTATCTGATTGACTCACTGACAACAGTTGGTATCAATTATGCTTGATACCTGCAAGCATATTTTTTTTATATTTCTAAATATATTTGATAACTGCATAAGTATACTCAGTTATATTTAGCCTGCATACAGTGTAATATAAGTTGCACTTCCAGGCAGCATAACCTACTGCTACAAGATACTAGTTATACTTGACATTGGTTTGCAGGAGAGCAGGCAGGCTGTGAGAAGGCTGCATCTCACAGAGAAGGAATAGAATGATAGACTGGGGACTCTGGAACTATAGTAAAACTAAATTTACAGCATTAAGTATTAGGGAGGAAAAAAAAAATCAAGCTGTGCATGGGCACAGCAAAGACATTATATCTTCCTACTGTAGACCAAAATAATGGAAATTCAAAAAAAAACAAACCAATGGAAAAAAAAAAAAAAAGAAATAACAACAAAAAAACCAACATGTGAGACTAGTGACAGCCCCAGGCAAAACTAGAGTTGAACCCAATCAATGGATGGCCCATGTGCACCAGTCAGGAGCTAAGAGCCCATGTACATCAATTAGGAGCTGAGGAGGTAAGGCCAGAGGCTGGAGACATGTACTCATACAGGCGTTGCTGGGCAGAGACTGATGGCCCTGAGATGAGTTGAAATGGGGGTCGTGGGCCTGTGGACAGGGTTGCAGTAGATGTTGATGTTCAGGGTCAGTAAGGTCTGTTAATACCCTTAGGGCCCAGAGAGATAAAGGTTGAGGGAGTTGGTCAGTTCACCTTGGAGAAAAGATGGTTTCTGGGAGACCTTATAGGTGTCTACAACTACCTAGTTGAAGAACCCAGAGAACATGGATCTGAACTCCAATCAGGACTGCATTGTGATAGGACAAAAAGGAATGGGCAGGCCACTGATCCTGATAAATTCCAGTGAGATACAAGGAAAGTACTTTTACCATAAGGGTAATAAAATATGGGAACTAGGTATCAGCGAGATTGTGAGATCTACATTGCTGGAGGTATTCAAGACTGAGAAGCACAAGGCATGGAGCAATTGTGTTCAATTAGGCCCTCTTTGAAGAGAGAGTTGGATTGGATGATGTCTAGAGATGCATTCCAACCTGGTACTCTGTGATGCTATAGTTAGAAGCAGCATCATCTTCCTATGGGAACACAGCAAAAGAAAAATAATTTTCAGCCATTTCATGGCTCCAGAATACAGAGTGAGCCTGTAGCTATGCACTGCATACAGCACTTATACTTTGAGAGAGATATACAGATATCTGGTCACATGTAATGCTAGGTTTAGAAGGGAGTTCAGTTATGTTTCCACACAGAAGACAGCTGTAAGGTAAATTGGATTAATCTGAATGAAGACTGGTGACTAGTGGCATTCCTCGGGGGTCAGTATTGGGGCCGGTGCTCTTCAACATCTTTGTCGGTAACAAGGACAGTGGGATTGAGTGCACCCTCAGCAAGTTTGCCGACAACACCAAGCTGTGTGGTGAGGCTGACATGCTGGAAGGATGGGATGCCATCCAGAAGGACCTTGACAGGCTTGAGGTGGGCCTGTGCAAACTTCATGAAGTTCTACAAGGCCAAATGCAAAGTCCTGCATCTGGGTCGGGGCAATCCCAAACATAAATACAGGCTGGGTGATGAGTGGCTTGAGACCAGCTCCAAAAAGAAAGACTTGGGAGTGGTGGTTGACGAGAAGCTCAACATGAGATGGAAATGTGTGCTTGCAGCCCAGAAGGCCAGCTGTATCCTGGGCTGCATCAAGAGAAGCTTGGCCAGCAGGTCGAGGGAGGTGATTCTTCTCTGCTCTCATAAGGCTCCACCTGGAGTACCGCGTCCAGTTCTGGAGCCCCCAACACAAGAAAGACATGGACCTGTTAGAACGAGTCCAGAGGAGGCCACAAGGATGAACCGAGGGCTAGAGCACCTCTCCTATGAGGACAGGCCGAAAGAGTCGGGGCTGTTCAGGCTGGAGAAGAGAAGGCTTCAGGGAGATCTTATAGCGGCCTTTCAATACCTGAAGGGGGCTCACAAGAAAGCTAGGGAGGGACTTGTCATAAGGGAAGTTAATGACAGAACAAGGGGAAATGGCTTTAAACTAGAAGAGGGTAGGCTTAGATTTGATATTAGGAAGAAATTCTTCACTGTGAGAGTGGTGAGACACTGGAACAGGTTGCCCAAGGAACTTGTGGATGCTCCCTCCCTGGAAGTGTTTAAGGCCAGGCTGGATGAGGCTTTGAGCAACCTGGTTTAGTGGAAAGGTGTCCCTGCTGATGGCAGGGGGGTTGGAAGTAGATGATCTTTAAGGTCCCTTCCAAACCTAACCATTTTATGATTCTATGAACCTGGGACTGTTCAGCTTGAGGTTCAGTATTTATAAGTTTACTGGAGACAATCACTCTAGAGCAAAATGGACCTTTTTTTAGAAGCATGAATAAAAATTGTCGCATCTGTAAAATTCAGATAAATTACTCATTACCAATCCAATTGAATTTTCAAAGAGCTTTGTAGTTTTAAACCTTTATGTCAAAACACTGCATTTTGCTTACTGTGAAAGGGTATTACAAGGTAGCAGTTCTGAAAGCTGGCACTATATGGACAGCTTTTCCATGAACTGAATTAGCCTCCTTTAGCATTTCCATTAGATGGCATTTAGAAGTGTACAGAAGCTTTTGAGTCAACAGAAGGCATAGGCATCTACACTCTGCTAATTCTATAATTTATTTCCAAATTTCATTGAATTTTGTAGCTTTCTTCTAAGCAGTATTAACTGAGGTCAATTCCTGATGTGCTCTCTCTGTTTTTTATGATGAAATAATAGAATCATGGAATTGTAGATTGTTATGGGTTGGAAAGGACCTTAAAGATCATCTAGTCCAACACTCCTGCAGTGAGTAGAGACGTCTCCAACCACATCAGGTTGCTCAGAGCCCTGTTCAACCTGACCTTGATTTCTAAGGATGGAGCTTCTACCACTTCTTTGGGCAACATGCTCCAGTGTCTCACCGCCCTCACAGGAAAGAATTTCTTCCTAGTATCTAGTCTAAATCTACCACTTTCCAGTTTAAAATCATTACCCCTCATCCTATCACTACATGCCCTTGGAAAAAGTCCCTCCACAGCCCTTCTGTAATCCCCTTCAGCTTCTGAAAGGTCTCTATAAGGTCTCCCTGAAGCCTTCTATTCTCCACGCTAAACAGCCTCAACTCTCCCAGCCTGTCCTCATAGGAGAGGTGCTCAAGCCCTCTGATCATCCTTGTGGCTTTCCTCTGGACTAGCTCCAGTAGATCCATGTCCTTCTTATGTTGGAGGCTCCAGAACTGGACGGTCCAGGTGGGGTCTCTTGAGAGCAGAGTAGAGAGGAAGAATCACCTCTCGATGTGCTGGCCACACTTCTTTTGATGCAGCCCAGGATATGGTTGGACTTCTGGGCTGCAGGTGCACATTGCTGGCTCATTTTGAGTTTCTCGTCCACTAGTACCCCGAAGTCCTTCTCCTCAAAGATATTCTCAATCCATTCTCTGCCCAGCCTCTGTCTGTACTTTGGATTGCCCTGACCCAGGTGCAGAACCTTGCACTTGGCCTTGTAGAACTTCATGAGGTTTGCACAGGCCCACTTCTCAAGGTTGTCAAGGTCCCTCTAGATGGGAACCCTTCCCTCCAGCTTGTCAACTGAACCACGTAGCTTGATGTTGTCAGCAAACTTGCTGAGAACGGATGCTGAGGTGACATCTCACTGTCCATGTTACCAACAAAGATGTTAAACATCTCCGTTCTCAGTAGTGACTCCTGAGGGATGCCACTTGTCACTGGTCTCCACTTGGACATCAAGCCACTGACCACAACCTTTTGAGTGCAACCATTTAAACTATTCCTTATCCACCCAGTGGCCCATTCATCTAGTCCAAGCCTCTCCAACTTATAGAAAAGGATTATTATTATTATTATTATTATTATTATTATTATTATTATTATTATTATTATTATTATTATTATTATTATTATTATTATTATTATTATTATTATTAATTATTATTACATCAGTTCTATTTATAGTGGTTGAGAGCAACCAGCAGTACAAAGTGGAAATACAAATTGAACATAATTCTCAAAACTTTTTGTTTTATACATGAACTATACATGTTTTCTTATAGTTGCTTTTAGACCCCAAGTTCATAACAAAACACTGTAGTGTAGTAAAAAAAAAAGTAGGAAAAGTTATAGTAGCTCTCCAAAATAACAGTGATACTTTGTATAAAACCTTTAAAATGACTGCATGCTTCTTCTATTTCAACAGTAGCTGTACGTTATTATTAATTTCTTATAATAAGAATTTTTTTATCATTCCACAGAGTGCAAAAAATAGTGAAAAGGTGGATCCTTTCTTAAAGAATTTCCATTCTAAATATATCTTTCCAGTACCTGATCCTCTGCAATACTCTATAACAGTTGAGTATTGATGTGGTTGTGAAGTACTATCACCAAATCATCTTGATAATATTATAGCAATCAACCCTCCATAAAAATAGGTTAATAAATGTAGCTTATGAGATAGTAGGTCCATGAGATGATGCTGAAGGGAAAACATACTTTCTGTCCTTTGTCCTAATACTTTTAAAACCCAAGACAGGCTTTAAAAGAGACAGCAAAAATTATTAACATAATTTCAGTGTAATCCAATATGAAATGCAAATTTAAGGTCATAAGTACCTGTTTAAATAAAGAAGGATAATTTACTTAAAGTTAGATATAAAGAAGATGTAGAACGGTTTACATTACTCAGATATGTTTGATGAGACACTATCATTTTTAGTCTGCAAATAACAGTCCATAAATAACATTGAAACTGCACACAATATCATGCAAAAATAGCCCTAGTAATTACTTAATTTCACAGATATGCTCACTTTCCAGATAGAGATAAATATTTCTTTGGTATTTTAAGGAATTTCCATGCAAAGGATATAGGTACTTAAATTTTTTTGCATGCTAGATATTGCTTCAGGGAAAATATGTTTTTTCCAGTTTTGCAGAAAAAGATAAATTATTTGTTAATAAAATTGTATTGATATTTATTTGTAAAGACGTATACTGTGGTTGTCCTGCAATTTCAATTACAGGTTCCCGGGGCATGTGCTGGTCATTTCCCTTCAGTTCCATCTTGTACTTTTTGCACAACAGCTAGAATATTAAGTCTGAGACATCCAAGTTCAGGCTAGTACAGTGCAGTGCAATGTCGTGCAATACAGGAAGTAAAATACAGCATGAGTTCAATGTCTTAGATAGTTGTTAATTAATGAAAAAACAGCAAAAAAAAAAAAAATCTGCTTTTGGTAAGATATTGTATTAAGCTGTCCCAGTTAGACATGTGCACGTACCTCCCCAAGCTTCAAAAATTGTGTTTTTCAAAGATTCATACAGGACTACTAGAAAGAATGTCAGATCTGAGCATCCAAGCAGGGAAAGCAGACACCAGACTTTGCTGCTGCCATGGAATGGAAAATGAGACAGCTGCTTGAAGTTACATTGTTTCACCCATTCAATAAATATCATTGGAGTCTTCACAGAGGCTGAAACCTGAGTTTGAATGGATTCAAGTGTCCACAGGCAGTGTGCAAAACGTGCACCTGCTGTAGCCGCTGAAGGTTGATGCAACAATTCAAGTTGCAGGAATCAAGGGTTTCCTGGCCATTCAGCACAGCTAAAAGGATTGATGCAGATGTGAAATAAACAGCGTGGGTGGAAAATAATGGCTGGTAGGAAACAATTGACATGGTTTCTTTAAAGATAAATCTAATACCAGAACACCATTCTATGATCTGCTATGGTCTATGAACAATAACGCACAATGTTTGAATTCCTGGACTGCCATTGAGTAATAAAGTACAACAAATATGAATGCTATGGACTGTCATCTATGTTTATTTAATGCTGTGCAAAAATAGATACAAGACAAGAGCTGATTTTTTTCTGGGTATAACTCACTTTGCTGCAATACTGATCTTGTCAGTCTATATTGTTTTGTTTCTTTACCAAAAAGGATCTGATATTCCAAAGCTCTTGTAGTCATAGTTTATTTTCCTGACCCTTTGTCATAGCTTGCATGAACCAGAGCAAATGATGCCGTCCATCTCATCATACTAGATGTCTGTATAAATCCATAACCTAGATAGAAAATCTACTCTGAAGCCTTTGATGACTTAATATATTAAAAGGAACTACGACAATTCAGAAATCACCATCAAACAGTTTTTCCTTTGCAGAGATCCTCCTTTTCCAGTATCACAGAATCACAGAATCACAGAATGTTAGGGATTGGAAGGGACCTCGAAAGATCGTCTAGTCCAATCCCCCTGCTGGAGCAGGAACACCTAGATGAGATTCCACAGGACTAAATGAGATTACACAGGACAGTATGCTGTTCTGTATGTCCAGTATGCAGTATGCTTAGTAGGACAACCAGAATATAAGCAAGGAAAGAGAAAACATGAGATGGTATATTTCTGCAAAAGTGGACTGAGGATTAGGCTGTTTTTTCTCTGTCTGTCTGGAATAATAATTATTATTAATCATGGCTGAATTTTTGTGTGTATCTATTCCCCAGTGAAAACAGGAATGTAGATCTCATAGTGATCGTGCATTAAATTATTACTCAATTATCTTGAGAACTCATGACCTTATTTGCACATATGAGGTGGTCCTCCCTCCATTTTCCCCGTTAGTTTTCCCCTTTCATAAATGAAACGTTATTTGCTTTATTAAGAGAACAGACATCTGCAGCTGAGAGATACTTTATTTTTATAGTTGGTTTCAACTACTTTTAAGAGCATCCGCATTTCTTTCCCATAATATATCTATCTGTATCATCTACTTTTTCACATACAAAACAGTATTCAGTGTTTTGTACCTGAGTCCTACTTGGCAAGATTATCTTGGGGAAAAACAACAAACCAAAGCTGTGATAGTTTAACTTAGCTGTCAGCCAAACAAGACACAGACACTCGCAGCTTCCACACCATTCCCCCTGCTCACCCCCATCCCCCGCCCCCTTCTGCCCTTCCCCAGCAAACTGGGGAGAGAATTAGAAGGGTAAAGGTGAAGAAACTTGTAGGTTGAGACAAGAGCAATTTGATAATTAGAGTAAAAATAAAATTAAAACAATGAAGAGTAATAGTGACAACAACCATACATATATGAGTGATGCAGGGTACAATTGCTCACCACCTGCTGATCGCAATCCAGAAGGAGTAAAAAGGAAGCCCAAAACTGAAATTGCAATCCCAGAAAAGTAAGCCCAAGCAATTCCAAAGAGAATCCCCCCTTTCTGGTCAGCCCCTGTTAATATACTAAACACGACATAATATGATATGGAATATTTTGTTGGCATATCTAACTGTCAATTCTGAGGTTTAGTAACTACTATACTTCTTTTCTTCACTCCCTGCTTCCAGTTCTATCTTCTTGGAAACTGCCCAAGCACAGTGTCCTTGTAGTTATCAACATTGTTCTCATAACAATCTTCACTGAAACCAAAACACAGTGCTTTCTAGCTACTAAGAAGAAAGTTAACCCCAGCCTAGCAAAAACCAAGAAACCAACCAAACAAAATCTCCCTGCCAAAAACAACAAACCCACAGAACCTCAAACCAAACAAACAACAAAAAAAATCCCCACAAAGCTTTCTCCAAACAATACTTGTTATTTTCTAAGGTATGTGTAAAAGTACACTTTGTACTTCTTATTACAAGCAGCAAAAAACTCTTCAGAGCATGTTGCTGTTGTCTTGTCCTCAATATGTGCTTTAGAACCCATTAAAGCATAAATGATCTTCATTACTCGTGTTGTAGTCCTCTTGATGCTTAATCACACATATTTAACATATGTCAAACAATATTGGATGTCTAGAAAGTCAACTTTAATATTTTCTGTACTTCCTCAAACACATCAGTTAATGCATTCTCTCCATCTGTTGCAGAAAAACAAAGATAACGGCAGTGTAGTGACACTGAAGTTATATGCTAGATCTATTTTATTACTGACAAAGGTTGAGACTTTTAAAATACTATTAGTTGGTAGGGATCTATTAAAGTCCCCTGGGCTGCTTTGAAAACCTCAGCCAAATTCCTGTATTTTGCCTTTGGCCACAAGAGGAAACTGAGTTTCCCATTGTCCTTTTCACACCATGAGCAGCTACCCTGCTGTATAATCATCCAACTGCATGATGCTTAGGAATTGTTGCTTCTGACTCATAATCTGTTCTTATTCAACAGCCAGGTCTTAATTTGTGAGCAATCAAATACATGTCATGCCATTATGCAACTTCTTTTTACTTTCCTCATACACAAAAACTTTCTGATCAGCAGGTCCCAGCCTTACTGTGCCAGCCCTCTATATACCTAATGGCAGGGATGACTTCACTTAGAAATTCCAGTCCTGAAAGGAACATGGAATAGTGTATATGTAATGATAAGGGAATGGGAGAAATTCACTGTTAGCTGTCAAGGAGAATTTCCACCATCAGCATTAACCATATAATATAGTGGCAGTGGAGGGCAATGGATGTGGAGAGAAGTGAGAGCAATCAGCAAGCTTTCATTCAGTGAGATGGAAGAGCTTGTCAAAGGCACAAACAACTAATCAGTTGCCAGCACTGATTGATGTCCCAGCCTGCATTCAAATCTATCATTGTGACGATGTAGTGCCTATCGTTTACCCAGTGGATGGATAAACTAGAAGTAATATATGGCGTCTAAGCAAATAGATCATTAATTCCACTTAATATGAGGGGGCTAATGTTTAAATCTTTTTTTCTAAATAGCAACCTTTCCCTTCAAGGAGGAAAAAAAATAAAAAAGATTTTTAAAAAATCTACTGTGGTTGACTAGGCAATAAAGATTTTTTTTTAATAAGTCACAAATTTGCTGCATTGGATTTTGTTTCAGTTTATGCCTCACAATTGTCACCGAGTATTAAAACTATTAGGAAATATATTAACATCTTAATTAAAATAGTTAAAGAAGATTATAAATTATACCCCAGCAGAGACAGCGGGCTGCTTCTGTGCATTTCCTTCCTATGCTTTACACTTTTTTATTCCTCAAAATGTTCCAAAGATCGCCTTGCTAAACTATTACCCTTGACTTTGTCCTCTTTTTTTCTGACAATTAGATGAAAATTTTAAATGCAGACATACAGTTAATTGGATTTTATTATTGCTTGACTTCTTCTTAATTGCAGGACATGGCAAAAAATTATTTCATAATGGTTTTTAAATTCTACATTTTGCACCAATCAGCATCAAAATGAGTAGGTTTTGGCACATGCTTTTGTGAAAAGTTAATACAGATCGTAATTACTGGAAATATTGAGGTCTGCACTGATATAAATTAAAACTGTTTTAGGACTGGATAGGAAGAAATAAGCAGTCTGTAGTTCCTCAGACTGAGGCTTGGTTTCAATCTTCTGTCAGTCATTAGTAGGGAAAAAGGTAGGCATTAATAGGTAAGAAATGATGTCTCAATTTGCTGCATGTACTGTAATGAAATGAAATTACAACCTCTGAAGCAGAAACACCCAGGGATATGATTTCTATGGTTTTAGATACATGATTTCTATAGTTATTAAGATATACTCTGGCTTGTTTCAAACTTTGCTGTTACCCTGTCATCAGTAGGGTATTGTTAATAAATAATTAATAGTTACATTCATTATTTGTATCTTCTGATGCTATAAATTATTAATATCAGGCATCTACAATAAGCATAAATATTTTTATATTTTATTTTGCTTATTACACTTCAGTTTTAAGACTGTAAGAGAGATCAAAAGCACTATTAAAATATTTGGTTAAAGCAACTGATTATTTGACAGTAGATTTCTGAGCCACTTCTCACTCATCCTGAGATTCTAAATCTCTTGAGAATCCCTGACAAAACCCATTTTATAATCAGTAAAAGTTAAACATCTATAAAATGTTGTATCCAGTGCTGATATTAGTTAGGATGCAATGATGGAAAACATTAGTTACCTTTTTCTCAGTGATCCATTTACCTGGGAACTATAGTATCACAGTATTTTACTAGCTGCTGTGATAGCCTTTCAACTATGCGAGTAGTAGGAATGCTTTATGAAAGTATTTGTAAGAGGTTGAATTTTATGGGCTGCATGTTTGGTTTAAAAAAAATGTTTAATCTTACTTTGTTTAATCTTACTTTAAAATACATTCCTTAGGTCTCTGCTTTCAGAACTGAACTGTGTATTATTTACAAAGCATTCATCCATGTATTTGTTCGGAACAGCCTTGTCTCTTTAAGATGAATATTTTCTATCATAGAATATCTGTTCTTTAAAAATTCTCAGCATCAAAATATGCTTTATTTTTTCTTATAATTGTTTAATAAACCTTAAAAATATTTGAAAATTAAGTAAAAATATAATATAATGGAAATAATATAAACCTATTGTTGCTGTTTAGTACAAAACTTTGGTTTTCAAATATTTCTTTGATAGCCTCTTTGAGATCTATAAAAACTAGATTATCAACTGAAATACCACAAAATAGACCCAAGAGGACTGAAATACAATACTTTTCTGGAAAATTTTTCTGAACATGTAATACTTGTAAGTGGTATTTATTTCCCTTGGCCCCTGTTTTCCAATGGATGTTAATGTTCCTTTACCATCCTGTGCCTAAACACCAAACTACAGTTTCCATATAGGGAATACCTCAGAGATGTAAAAGTTTTTCTCTCAATTTCTGAGTTTACTCATTCTATCAGCAGTCTGATTAATCCTTAGCATATTTTGATGTACATCAGAGACTGATGGGAAGACTATTTTAATAAATTGTACTTGTATCAACCTCATGATTCTATGACTTTGTCTAGACATAGTGGTCTTAGGGTCTTTCTGTGCACATTGCAGAATTTTTTGATCCCAACACTTTGTTTTTTAACTTTAAAAAAAATTGAAAGTAGCTGCTGTTTCTACAATTAAAATTATATTAAAAAAAAACCCTCTTGGTTATTCAGGTATCAGTGGACTGGGCTGGATAAGATTGAATCTATGCCTGTCCTGGTCTGTGTGTTAGGAAGGGGAGGTTAGGGGGTGGGGTTAGAGGGATAAAAAAATTAACTAAAATCTGTACAATAAGAAGATTAGATTTTTAGTTTGAGTTTTCACCTATACAGCCATGAGTGTCTAATCTACATAAACTAGAATGGAAGCTGATGTGGACTAGAACAAAGATTTATTTGCATAAAGGTCCTTGTTCTGTTTCCAGAACAATTTTCAGAAATGCTATAGATTTGAAGAGACAAAAGCACCTGAAGGTAAACAGTGGCTTCCAGTCTGACTCAGCAAGCACCATGAGTTCATTGTTAAGAAAGATGTTCATAGTTCAGGTAATTTGCAAATGAATCTGAGGTATAAAAAATGATCACACACTTCAGTTCACAACATCTTGGTCACTGTGTCACCAAAATATTGCCAAAATTGCAAATTATATAGTTCCAAAATGTAAGGCATTGAGTAAATTACAAACTATATCTTGTTCCATCACCAGCTCCATTGAGTTCACTGCAATTATTGACAGAATAAGATATTATTACACATTAAGAAGTGAACTGGTTTATTATCATCAGTATATTTCAATTGCTACTGCCTTTTTTTTCCTCAAGAAATCTAACTGCAGCCATTTACTCAAACTTCTGAATTCTATTTTGAGTTTCATAAACTTCCATTCCCATTAAACTTTGCTTATATTTCACCTAAGTTTTCCTGTGGGAGTAGTTGCTGCACAGATATGTCATTTTTTCAAGTATTTGGTAGTATGTTTATATATCTCTTTTTATTTTTTTTTAATGTCCAGAGGTGTCAGATTAAAAAAAAAAAAAAAAAGAAAAAAATAATAAAGCATGAGAAATATACAGCTGGTAAATTATAAAAGTAACTTATTAAATGTTATTATTACATAAGGTTTGATTTTCTCAAATTTAAGTGTTATTAACTTTTAAAATTATGCTCTGTGTTTCTATGGTATTTAGTAGGGTAATTACATGCTTGCTATGAGAACATATCAAAGGGTCTTTCTAAGCAACACTGAAATATTAATTTAAAATCTAGTTTGAATTTTTTTTTCATTTCTAAACCTTCATGGAACTAATACACACTCATAACACATGAGATTACTCAAATGCCATTCAGTTAAAACTATGCCAAGAAGTCATGAGATAAGCAAGAAACTTCAGGATGATTCTTTTGATTACACTGGGAGAAACGACACTATCTAGTGTAACTTTAGCTTAATTATACTAAGGAACAAAATTGCTTCACAAATTATGATCTTGCAGACTCTTATATGATACATGTTGTCTACTTTGATTTCAGCAAAGCTTTTGATACTGTATCCCACAAGACCCTTGTAGCAAAGCTTAGAAGGTATGGGATAGATGAGTGGATGGTGAGGTGGATTGAGAACTGGTTGACTGGCAGAGCTCAGAGGGTTGTGATCAGTGATGCTAGTTGGAGGATCAGGAATCTAGTTGGAGGCCTGTAACTAGTGGTGTTCCTCAGGGGTTGGTACTGAGTACAGTCTTGTTTAACATCTTCATCAACGATCTGGATGTAGGGGTAGCACCCATCAAGTTTGCTGATGATACAAAGCTGGGAGCAGTGGCTGACACACCAGAAGGCTGTGCTGCCACTCAGTGAGACTTGGACATGCTGGAGAGTTGGGCAGAAAGGAACCTGATGAGGTTCAACAAGAGCAAGTACAGAGTCCTTCATCTGGGGAGGAATAACCGCATGCACCAGTACAGGTTAGGGGCTGACCTGCTGAAAAGGAGCTCTGAGGAAAAGGACCTGGGTGTTCTGGTGGACAGCAGGCTGGCCATGAGCCAACAGAGTGCCCTTGTGGCCAGGAAGGCCAACAGTATCCTGGTATCCAGGGGTGTGTTAAAAAGAGTGTGGCCAGCAGGTTGAGGGAGGTTCTCCTCCCCCTCTACTCTGCCCTGGTGAAACCACATCTGTAATACTGTGTCCAGTTCTGGGCTACTCAGTTCAAGAACGAAGGGGATCTTCTAGAGAGAGTCCAGTGTACGGCCACAAAGATGATTAGGGGCCTGGAGGATCTCCCGTATGAGGGAAGGCTGAGAGAGCTGGGACTCTTCAGCCTGGAGAAGAGAAGATTGAGGGGGAATCTTATCAATGTCTATAAATATCTGAGGTGTGGGGGCCAAATGGATGGGGCTGGGCTTTTTTCAATAGTACCCAGTGACAGGACAAGGGACAATGGGCAAAAACTGGAACACTGGAAGTTCCACACAAACTTAAGGAAAAACTTCTTTACTGTGAGAGTGACAGAGCACTGGGACAGGCTGCCCAGAGAGGTTGTGGAGTCTCCATCTCTGGAGATGTTCAAAACCCGCCTGGATGCTTTCCTGTGTAACCTGTTGTAGGGAAGCTGTTTTGGCACGGGAGTTGGACTAGATGATCTCCTGAGGTCCCTTCCAACCCCTACCATTCTGTGATTCTGTGATTATTGTTCTGAAAATAAATTCAACAAATTTGAGTTACTTGACATCTGAGTTAAATTTGAATTAACTTGATATCTTAATTTCAGCTACTGACTTGCCTCTGTTCTATATTCCTCTCTTTCAGTTAGAAAATGTAAATCCCAAAGTAGTACAGTTTCCACTAAGCATGTTTACTGCTAAAAGGAAATTTGCAGCTGATGTTAAACAGATTTTTTTTTCCTCTTTATGTTGTATCATGGGAAAAGGTAAACTAAGTCAAGATTTGGTTCATTCCACTTACGAATTCCTTCGGACCCATACTGTTTTGCCTATGAAGTTTGAGCACTTTTACCTTTCTGTGCAAACCAGGGTGGAAGAGTGAAGAGGATTACCTGTCCTGTTATAGTGCAGCCCATCCACACAGATATAGCTGATCCAGCCACTATGCCACTATTCTTCTGTGTAGCCACACACTGCTTTTTTCAAGAGCAGTTAACAAAATACAATCAAAATTTCTAAATATTCAGATATTAAGACAATGAGAGATGTGGTGGTCTCACCCACAGATAAGATCATGTGGTCATACATTCACTCCCTTGCACTCAGTGAGATGGGAAGAGAATCACAACAAAGGGGTCATGGATTAAAAATGAGGACAGGGAGGGCTCACTCATCAGTTATAGTCATGGGCAAAACAGACCCAGCTTACTGAAGAAAAATCAATTTAACTTACTACCAGTCACCAGAGTAGGAGAGTGAGCTATAACAACCACATAGTACAAACACCTTCCCCTCACCCCTCTCTTCTTCCTGGGCTCAAAGTACTTTGGTCTTGATTTCTCTACCGTCTCCACTACAGCAGCACAGGGGACAGGGTTTTGGGGTTGCAGTCAGTTCACCTATGTTGCTTTTCCCAGCATGAAGTCCCTTGCACGGGCTGCAGAGAGTCCAGGAACAAAGTGTTCCAATGTGGGCTTCACATGGAGTCATGGACCTCTTTGGGCACAGCTCCCAGCTCCAGCATGGGCTGCAGACAGGTCTCCGGTCCAGTGCACCTCCCTGCACCGGCTCTGGCACTGAATGCCTCAGGGGTCTCTAAATTCAGTTATAACTGCCCTCGGGCACAGCTTTCCACTCCACCATGGAGTCCTCCATGGCCTACATATGGGTACGTGCTCTGACATTAAAATTCCATGGGCTGCAAGGTACCACTCCCACTATGGCATTGAACATCTCTGGGGGGTCTCAATTCAGTCACATTTTCCCTCAGGCTCAGCATTTCTGCTCCAGCTTGGGGTCCTCCATGGTCTACAGATGGGTACCTGCTCCCTCCACTTTTGAACTTCCATGGGCTGAAGAGGACCTCCTTTACCTTCTCCTACTCCATGCAGTTGAACTGGGTGTCTGATGTTCTCTGTCCCCTGCTTCCTCCTCCTTCCTCCTGGCAATGAAGCTATCTCTTTGTTTAGGCCGATGGTCATTTTTTTTCAGGTCAATGGCCTCTCCTCCAGGTTCTCTCCACCTTCTTCCTTCCAAAACCAGTTCTTCCCTCATAAATATGAATTTGAAGAGGCATTTTTCTATTGCTTTGACTGGGCTGGAGGAGAATCACCTTGCAGCCAGGGGAGCTTCATGAAGCTTCTCACAGGAGCCATCCATGTAGCCCCTTCCCCCGCTAACAATTCCACCCCCCCCAACCAAACAAAAGAAGTTGGGTCATAAAAGAGGTCAGCCTCTTTTACTCTAGTTTAAGAAAATATATTCTTCACATATAAGAATATTATTTAAAACAAATACTTTGATTTAATGAATACCAAGACTTCCAAGATATTGCTTATACATGACACCTTCCTTCCCAAGATGGGTTATTGTGAGTCAGCCCCTTGCTCAGTTTAGCATTGCCTACTGTGATTATATCAAGCCAAATCTCTTTATCTTACGCATCCCTACATTCCCGAGCTGTCACTTTTGTTGACTTCCAGTGCTTTAGGTACATTTTAATTTCATATGGCTTTTCAGAAGGGAAATATTTCTGATCAACAGGTGTATATTAATTGTCCATTAGTAAATTATGTTTTCTTCACAATAAGTTAGATAATTGTCTATTATGTGCCAGAAACATTTTGCATTACATGTTTTGAATTAATATATCTTTAATGAATACATATATTTAGAGTATCTAGGGAAAAAGGACAAAAAAGGAAAAAGAAGTGCAAGACACCTAGCAGTTTAGTCCCAACATCCAATTTTTTTTTAAAAAAAGTTATGTTAGAAACTTCAAGAGGGTTTGAAGAATGGGACTTACTCATATACATACTGGTAGTAAGATTAGAGTGCTATTCTAACAAAGATAATCTTCTTTCAGTGTCTGAGCCAACTTATCCAAAGACATTTCAGCTGTTCTTGCACTTGCATATATACTGGAAGACACATCTTTTGAAAGACCTTCATGCCATGCTCTCACATGTGAAATGTTACTTAGACAAAATTATTTTTCTCTAGAATAAAAAGCTTTCTAGGCAATCACCCTGTGCTTTGTTTTTGTTTTGGTTTGTTTTATTATTTTTTGTTTATTTTCTTATAAGCTTTTTAGCTAAGCTAATAGAATCTGAAACAAACCCCTGCATTCATTTTTACTGTGCAGGTTTTAACTCACATTTTTGGTAGGGTACTTGTATTTCTTTAACCATAAATACAAATTTCCTCCCATGGAAATGAGAGGAAGTGTACTGATTAACCTGAATGACAACAGAGGGAGTTCATATATTCTACAGCTGCTTCTTAAGGAGCACTAAATCTGATTGTCCTTGTTATTATTCATAGCTAAGTTTAAAGGAAGAATGCTGTAGGTGTATGCTACACTTCACAGAAGCTGAGAATATAAAGTGAAGAAGAAAACAGTTGATGTGAAATCATGTGAGGAGTTTAGGAAAACATAAGTATTTTATTTTTTGTTTTTTGAATAAAAAACAAAATACAGCTGTAGTTACAAGAATTGCTTCTTTCAGCTATCTGGATGTATAAACATTAGAAAATATGAGAAAATTTTCTTCAGTAGTAAGGTCACATTTTAAAGATACAACAAGGATTTTTTTGTTGCTTTTCCTCACAGAAATTCGTAGAATAAATAAGATTTAATATATATATAGCATAATGACTGACTATGTGAGATCTCTTTACATCTATAAAGTGACTGGAAGTCACTTTGCCTTCCAATATTCAGTGCAATGACTGTAATGACTCAGTGATATTTGTCCTCCCTAAAATGTCCAGGATCCCAGATGCAGCTGAGTCCTTGAATTTTATTCCTTTCCCAGAAGTGCATTTTGTAACAATATAGGGATCACTACAAACTTAAGCATCTTCATGGACACAGCTCAGATTAAAATAAAAAATAATAATAATAATTTTTTAAAAAGCCTGTAACAGATGCTGATATTGTAATCTGAAATCTGAAACAATAGTAACTTGGACCAAACTATGTCCTTCTTAGTCAGTTCTTGTTCATTTGCCACTTCCTCTTCCCACTTCCTTCCCTTTTATTTCTTTGCTGACACCACATCATATAGCAGTGCCACAGTTCTTTGGGGGTTTGCCATTCACACCTGATGTTTCTTTTGCTCCATGTAGATTTCTTTGCGAGACGGACAAGACCTCAGCCTGAGGTATGTGTGATACCAGCATAATAATATTTTCTAATATTTATACAAACAAGAAACATTTTCTTGAAGCATATTTTCTGGGATATTTTCGTGAAATAATGTGTGACTCTACAGCCTGCTGAGAAAAGCCATAACCTTGCAAAGAAATAGGGATAATGCAGTAGTAAGCCATTACATGTGATTTTTCTGTTTCATTGTTCTCCATTTTTAAACACTGAATAAGAAACAAATAATCCTAGAAAACAAAAAAAAAATTGGTATAGATTAACCCTTAAGTCTTTACTAGCATGTTTAATATCTCTTGCCCTGGCTGCAAAGGTAAAATGACCTCTGCCTCAAGAGACTTGATGGATTCATTAACTTTTTTCCTGCCTATTTTACAGTCATCTGTAGCTGACCAGCTTTTAGGATCCCAGTGGGAGAAACTTTGAGGCACAGTACAAGGCTTTTTTTTTTTTTCCCCCCCTCTGGCTCACTGATCCTCATATGTAAATCAGTATCATGCAGCAGGCTTTTCTAGGACTGCAGAGACCTGAATGCTTGGACAGAGGGGAAATTAGTTGTTATTTTTCACTAAAACTTAAAAAACCCCAAAACTCTCAGTCTGCAATCTAAGCAAAGTCTAAATGACGCTCACAGATTAGATTTATTGTCTTGCTTTATACTTTAGGACTGTTGACATTTTGTCAAGGAATGCACAATGCATAATTTTTTTCAAAACTGTTGTCAAGTTTTACCAATAACTGACAAAAAGTTACAGGTGCATGAGTAGTCATGAAGCTTTAAGATGTTGTTAATTATTTATACATTGACAATACGCATTTTTAAATAAACATTTCATGCCTCATGTTTTCACACTTCATGTCAAAAGATGGCAGAACTCTTTGGCTTTGGCAGGAAAAGTTAATTTTCAATAGTTTCATCATTCATGAGTGCTGCATAACATCATTTGAAACGTCATTAGGCGGACAAACATTATTTGTAAAACAGTTTATTTTGGGTGGTTTCAGAGACGGCATAAAGCACTAGCTCAAAACTTTGGTGGGCTGCAATAGAATAGGTACAACTCAGCAGCAATGAGAATGATAGAATCACACACAGAATCACAGCATAGAATGTTGTGAGTTGGAAAGGACTCACAAGGATCATCAGTCCAACTCATGTCCTAGCATAGCACAATCCCAAGATTAAGACCATGTGTCTGAGGATGTTGTCCAAACACTTCTTGAATACTGTCAGGCTTGGTACCTCTTCTATATAACTTAGTATCAATTACTCCTTTTCAAAGAACTCCAAAGTTCAGACTAAGCCTGAAAAAAAAAAAAAAAAAGCCAAATGGTGCTAATGACTCTTTTGTTTTGTGGACATCTGCCTACAAAGAACTCTCCATCAAGTAATTTAATACAGCCCACTAAGGAATTATCAGTTTTTAATGACTTTCTATTGGCACCAGCTTACAATGGATGTAAACTGGTTTCATAAAGACATTGTTTTCTCTCCAAGTATAAGAGTATTTTCGTGTACAAGGTTCAGAAGACCTAAAGAGACTCCTTTCTTTGCCACATATATAATTTGTAAGTGTAGACACGGGTTTGTAAAATGGGGAGAGCACTACTATTCTTTCCTTTTTAATTTTTTTTCTTTAATGTTTTCTTTTTTCAGTCTGCTCAGTTCCTGAGCTCTTAACCAGAGAAACCACGATTATGAAGGAGTTACAACATAACCTGTGTGCTCTAATAATACAAGCAACTAGTAGGGTTTCTAAAAATAATATTAATAAGATACTTATATGTGACTGCATACACATGTATCTACATATACATAAATAAATATAAATGACTGATATCAGGAAATACAGCAGTCATGAAATATAGTTGAATCATAGTGGAGTAGCTTACAGTATTTGACGGTAACATATTGTAAAAGATTATTTTACAGGAGCCTGCACATTTACATAGATTTCAGCAACTGCTTTCAGTCAGCTTTGAAAAGTGTTCTTCATGGGTTTTTTTGCTTCTGCATTAGTGTTGCTTAGTGGCAAGATTGTTGCTGCTGTGTGCTATACCTGGATATTATGAATGATGCTACTAATTATACTAATACAATAAACAATATAAACAGAAATATTTCTGCCATCAGCTGCCACTTTTGATACTCATAGTCATAAATGAAAGTCGAGGAAAGAAAGGAGAAATATTTAATTTATTTCAGAGGTGTGCCTGACTATTCAGAATTAATTATACTACTTGATGAACCATAGCACTGTCTGCTCTTGTCTTCCTGTTTGATTACAGATTAGATACTAGCACTTAATGGGTAAGAAAGTGATCTGCCAGTAAGCTTTCCTTCATGCTGTGTTTCAGGATACATTACAATTCATGTGATGAAGTGCAGCTTTCTACTGTATGCTGACATACCACATTGCAAGATAGTGAAGTGTCAGAACCGATGCGTTGCAATGTGATCTGCCACCCATGAAATGGAATGCTTTGAAAAAACAACATGCCAGTTCTCAAATAAATTCTGACTCCAGTAAGTACTGCAGCCAGTAGACTGTGTAAAATGCCTTAAAGTTGTCCATAGATTGCTCAGCTCTTCTACCAACATAAAACTAACAGTCTAATTTTAGCTCCACATTGAAAAAAATGCAGTTAACCTTACAACACTACAGCTATACTAGCAGGATTTTATTTTAGCCACTACAGCAAATACTGACTTTTAACTTTTATAAGGTTATTTATTAAGACATGCAGTTATCACCCAGCATACACAATTCCTCTATGGCTGTTAATGGATAACAAAGGACCTAGCATTTATTAAGCTCTACTACAAACTGGGTCTATTGAAATAGTCATAAGGTATTCTATTAGTAAACATAAAATCTAGATGTGATAATGTGTCAGCCTTTCAGCATAACAGCAGCCAGATTTGCACTGTACACTACAGTGATCCCAAGTCAGCATTTACAGAACAGGGACTTAAGAGTAACACAGCTGATAAGCTATAAGGAAACAATAATGGTGTTCTTTACTCATAATAATGGATTAACTGAAAAAATCCTATCTGGCTATACTTGCCTAGACTGAGCATCTTCTTGCTAAGCTGGTAAAGACACTAGCATGTTGTTGTGGATTGTTATTGTAAATTTTCAATGTATTGCTATGTTCTTGGGTGGGAGGGAAGCGGAGTTCAGCTGGATTAAAAATTTGTTAACCACTCACCCATTTTAGCTGGCATGTAATGTGTTTAGTGTGAAGACTGCTGAATTTGTTTCCATGGAAGGACAATCTCAAGTCACAGCAGATGAATCCCAAAATACCACAACACTGCTGGAAAAATCCAAACTGATAACTGTATTGTGAGAAAAATGGAAGGAGGGCTCGTGCTAAATTAGTTGGCCATTGGGTAGTATGGGGCTAATTCTGAGTATTTAGTTGGAAAATACTGAAGTTAGATTTGGTTAAATCTTGACTACAACGGAAGATTTAGACATATTGTTTAATTCTAGAATGGTCATCTTGGCCTCTTTAAAATCAAAAATCATTTGCACTTACTAGTCCAAGCTCATGCTCAGCATCAAACATTGCCAACAAACCTTTACTATGATATAGCAGATGACATTCAGGTCACGGTTCAAGGAGACAGGGAATCTGCCTTATCATTGACAGAAGAGTAGAAGCTCTGTCAGGATGATATTAATGCTCTCCCTCTCTCTGTGGACAACATCAGCTGATTTCATCACTCAGGACATCAGTGGCACTACCAGAAACCACTATTAAATACCATCTACCAGTTGTAACAAAGATTTCAGTGTAATGTAAAACACAAATCCAAGGATTATTACTTTCAGGACTGTCTGAGATGGCCCCCTGCCTACTTATGGTGTGATGGAGGATACAGGCTGATTACTTGTGATTGACATGTTTTAACTTAAGAGGCTAAGTAACACAGTGTGCTCTGAAATCTCTGTCGTCTGTTATTTTGTTATGACGCTATTGTAAATGAATTGTTAATCCATTAATAGCTGTATTTTTTCATGGATACTTCAACAAATTAATGGAGGGGAAAAAAAACCCAAACAAACCAACAATCAAAACTACCCCAAAGTATTAATTCTTGGAAGAACAGACAAGTGTGTCATTTATAAACTAATTCCTTCTTATGTTCTTCTAAAATCCCAGAAGAAAAGATTACCCTTGTCCCCAACCCCAAATGTTGTTTGGACCTGAACTTTACATATTTTATTTCTCATACAGTCACATTAAAAAATTTAATAGAGTAAATTCCATGCAATCAGTAATATCTCATAGGCAATTTGTGTTGTCTTTCAAGAAACTGATGATCACAATTTTCCTTACATTTTCTAAATCCTTTTCTGTGACCTAAGATATAAAATATGTAACAATATTTTCAGCTAAATTCACTATAATTTAAAGCTATCTAATATTTTTCCTCTGTATTATATTAACTTTAACATGAAAGTTTATTATAATTTCTTGTGAACACCACAATTACTGTGTATGTGTATATTATGTGTATATACATTTTTAAAACATTTTCTCATTTGCTTTCTCTTCTTAACATATTCTTTTCACTCACAGAATAAGTCACTGTACACTGATGCTTAGTAAATAAAATTTTGTGATATACAAAAAATTTTCTTAATTTACTTTTCCCTGGAAGAGATTTTGAGATTATTTCTATACAAGTAGATACAAACAGACATGAACTGACCCTCAAGTCATAGCAGCTAAAGCAGTGCAAAACAGGAAGCTATACAGCCACACTGCCGAAGTCCTGTGTTAACATTTCCTTCAAGAGCTCTTCTAGCTGTCTCAGAGACAGATACTGATTTTATAGCAGAATTATTTCTCACTGACCTTCCTCCTGTTCCCATCATTGATGATATTTAAGGCAGCTGCACAGCTTGCTTCAGTATGTGAAGTCATTATTAAGCTTAACACTAGTAGCCTGAGAAAATGTATTGGTATTTGATTTTTTTTTTTCTGTTGCATGTTCTTCTCTACCTTGTTATCTTCTTCCAAAAAAAACAAAAGACAAAATAGCACAGCTGTGATCCACCTCTCTGAGCAGAAGTACCTCTTCAACAAGAGAATCCTACTCTAAATTACAGTCTGCTCCACCCTTGGCAAAAATAATGTGAATTATCATCAAACACACAGACTGACTGACTTTCTCAGGAAGTATGTATGAAGGGCCTGAAGCAGTGCAGACATTTAATCCCAGGCAATTCTGGTGGGAAGAACTGTGAGAAAGATGAGATTACACTGAAAGTGACTTGACTCTGAGAAACTGACTGTGACTTCTATTTGTTTTTTACTATGCTCAGTTATAAAATTTTATTTTAAACATCACATGCTCTTTAACAGAAATTAACATAGAACATTCTGCTCACAAAAAAGGCCAGTGGTGCCATGAGTGAGTAAAACTGTAGGATAATTATTCCGTAGCTGCTGCAGGCTTTGGAAGACAGCAGAAAACAGTTTCAGAGACTTTTTAATGGATGTCAAAAAAAAAAAAAAAAAGCCCAACTCTGGACTCTCCTGATATCACAGAAATAAATAAAGTCCTAGCAGACAGCTAACCTTAGTTACCTAGTTACACTAACATGTTAATGGTGTGTTTTGACAGGAAACGGGGCAGGACAAAAACAAGTCACTAGCTAAGTGGAGATTACAGAGGCAAATGTAAGTTCCAAAAAACCTGATATCAAATCAGCTGAAGAAGTAAGAATTAATCAGATGGATTTTTTTTATTTGGAAAGTGATGAGGATAGTAGACATGAAGAGTCTGGGAAAGAAAAAAAAAGAGTGAAAAAGGGTATATAAGGTATATCGGATCATATAAACAGGAGGTCAGCCCTGCTCTTGATCACTGTAGATTGAGACAGGACTACAAACCCTTTCTTTTTTTTGAAACTACTCATATCAGACTTCTACAGTCAGGAAAGTCTGGCATGTTCTTCCCCAGTGCTGTTGAGAGCACACCAGGAGTGCTCTTCCAACCTTCAACAGGGGAACACTCAGAAAGCGCCTTGTAGTAACATCATCTCTTCCTAATAGAAAAGGTTACGATGGATTTAAAATTCTGGAATATGCCACAATAGCTGTGAAAGGGGAAAAAAAAAAAAAAAAAAAATTCTATGAGGGCTTTGATGAGCCAAAGTGACTGGCAACTTGCTAAAGAAAATGAGCAACAGACAAATGATTAATGAAGTAGTATGGTATCTCATAGAAAGCATGCAAAATAAAAAGTGCAAAATACAGATAATCAAAGTAGTCTTAAAAATGTAGAACTAGAGAAGATGTAACTTGAAATATATTTCTCTTAAAAATGGAGATAACTGTACCAGTTTGTGATGTTTCCCTAGCTAAGTTTATACTTGCTATAAACTTGTTCTATAATGCTTGAGCCCTTCTTAGTCTATGTAATATATAGTATACAGGAGGATGTAGCTAGTTTTATTGTTTTGCAGCATTGCAGCCTACTGTTAAAAGGAAACTTTTAAGAGTAAATTTCAAACTTTTTAAGGCATCAGCAACAATGAGAAAATAATGACAAAAAAATGGCAGCGGTAAAATGATTATGTCTTTCACAGGTTAACTAGTACACAATTTAAGATATTTAAGCAAAGAGTTCTCAACCTCTTTCTGGTTCCAGCTTTAAAAACCAATTATTTATCTGTTTTCTCAAAAAATTATTGGAACTGTTTTGACAGGGACAGATTTGTTGGCAGTTGGTTACTGTTTGACTTTGATTTAATCTGTGATAAGATATTTTCTGCTTTGAGTATGAAGAAGTTGCTGACAGAATCTCTAATATCATTGTAGTTTTAAATATGCCCGTCAGTAGCACTAAAGATTGATTTTTTTTTTTTCTATTTTCATAGATACTCTTATCATAGCATATATACTATTTTCATAGATATTATGGTTTACATATTGTTAAAAAAATAATGAAAAAATATATCAGATGTGGAAATGCTGGGAAAGGAAATAAGGTTTTCTATTTTATTATTAGGGAAAATAATACACTTAATACTAAGCAAGGCAAAAGCAGATATTAAAAAAAATCATTATGGAAAATAGTTACCTGGGAATATAGAAGAAAAACAAAATATCATAAAACCAATTGCCACATCAACATTCATGTGATATGGGTGTCTGTACAGAAAAGAATGTTGAGATATTTCCTTTTTTCAGAGTTTGATAAGTCCGGCTGCTGCAGTGTATAAACCTTGTCATATGATGTTAAGCGGTCATCCACTTGTACTTATCTATGTTTTATGCTGTCCAAAAAAACTCTCCCATTCTTGAAATCTTTCCAAAGACATGAGGTAAGGACACAGATTGTCCCTTGTATTTTCTTCCCATCCAATCACATTCCAGATGTCCTCAGTCAGGAACAAGATCCTATGTAGCTACCACTTGGCAATAGATAATGAGAGCATCTTCAGGAAAGGTGATAGTAAGTTAAAAATACAAGGCATTCTTCACTTCAAAATGGTTTTGGGGAATGTCTCTCTTTCTTGCCTATCTCAGTGACAGGTATATGATAAATATGTATGAGAAAGAGCAATATTTGGCAGAAGAAATCTGTATATTGTGTGCCTTCTTCACATTTTCAGATTCAATCTCCCCTGTTCAATGCTTCTTCATAAGTTTTCCTACTCATTTCCAGTTAATACTTGCTATAGCAAAAAAGCAAGTTTCATACCACTCCATTACAGTGGTACTCCATTACCAAGCACCATTTTTATTTCTATGTCAGAAACATAAAAATGAAAGATGACATTATGCAACATGTTGAAGGTACACAGAATAATAAATCTGAAGTATTATGAAGTATTTACAGTCAAAATGGTTTATCCTAAATAAGGGTGTGGAATCAGCAGGAGTGCTTATGATAACAGAGTTAAGCAGTATATTTGCTTAAAGCCACAGCAGTTGATTGTGATTTTAAGTAACCAAGACAGACAAAAAGCAGGAACAAATTGGAGGTAGAAAAACTAAGCAAAGAAAGTAAATTATATGCCTGAATTCAGCAGAGAAGTCAAAGACATAAATTAGTGTCAGAGCATAGAAATGCAAGTTATGAGGATTAACAGCAGATCTTTCCACACAACTGTAATGAACCTGTTACCCTAACTTTCTATAAAGACCATTAAATACTTTCACAAAGAAACTTTTTCTTTTGTTACATGAAAGTGGAACGACCTATGGAATGTGTGTGTCGACATAATTCCATGGCAACTTAAACATCTTCTACATTAATTGTAAGGTTTCTAGCTCTTTCTTGTATCTGTAACTGTGGGATACTGAAGGAATTTTATTTTTTTCCCTTTCCTTTTATTCTTTTTCTTCTCCTTTTCCCTTTATGTTTTTGCCTTTTCCTCTTTTTCCTTTTCCTTTTTTCTTCCTTTTCCCCCCTTTTTTTCTTATTTCTCTTCCCCTTTCTCCCTTCCCCTTTTTTTCTTCTCTTAGAGTGATAGATATCTCTAGTTACTGATTACTCCCAAAAGTGTATCAGTCATCATAGCAGTTTCAGTTTGGCTGAGATAGAGTTAATTTTCTTCCCAGCAGATAACGTGGTGTTGTGTTTTGGTTTTGTGACCAAAACAGTGCTGATAACACATCCATGCTCTTAGCTGTTGCTGAGCAGTGCTTGCATATCAAGGCATTCTGTTTCTCACTTTGTTCCGCTAGCAAGTAGGCTAGGGGTGGGCAGGAAGCTGGAAGGGGATGCAGCTGGGACAAGTAACCTGAACTCAGGACAATCTGTTCCATAAAATGTAGTTTCATTCAGAGACTAGCTGGGCATTGGTTATCCAGTAGGAAGTTATTCCTTTTGTGTCACTTCTCCACTTTTTTTTTTTTTTTTCTTCACTTATTAAGTTTTCTTTATCTTGATCCACAAGTTTTCTTCACTTTTGACTTTCCAATTCTATCCCCCATCCAAGACTAGGGTAGTGAGTGTGCTATCAGATGGTGGCATATCTGCCAGTAAGGTATGTCTTCTGAAATAAGAAAGTAAATCTAAAGAAGCAAAGCCTTATAGCACCAACCACCATATCCTGTCATTTAAGTTTAAGTCTTAGAGTGCATTATCTCCATGCTCTTATGTGATGTGTTTGACTGTTTGCTTGGATAATGCTCTCACTAACTTCCACAAATCTTCCAATCTCTTATGTGTTTTTTGTGTGTTTATAATACTCTGTATGTACTGTGGCATTTTGATTTGTTACAAAATGAAGACTGAACAGTGATTGACCTCCCTCAATACGGCAGATCACCCTTGATTTTGCAGTTTAAATTTTCCACATTAAACCGTAACATAACATTTTCAATATGTTAATTAAAAATAATTTCTTCAAAGCAAACTCCTTTTTCAGAAGGAACTTTCTGAATACAAATGTGAAAGTGTCTTCAAAATGTTGAAATTTTTCAAATATACTATAAATCTAAACACTCCATCAAAACTTAACAATTTTCTTAAGTAATTTCAAAAAATCATGTCAAGTAATTAGTCGTCTTACAAAGTAATTTTATTTATTTATTTATATAAAAAACATAAGGTAGTTATATTGAGACTGGAAGGGACCTCTGCATGTCATATGGTCCAAGCCTCTTGCTGAAGCAGGGCAACCTAGAGCAAATTACCCAGGACCATGTCCAGATGATTTTTTAATATCTTCAAGAGTGGACACTTCACAGACTTTTGGGGCAACCTGTGCCAGTGCTTGGTCACTCTCACAGTGAGAAAGTGTTTCCTTATGTTCAGAGGGAACCTTCTGTGTTGCAGCTTGTTCTCAAAAGGCTTTCCAGCCTGGAGGACCCCAGATGATTAATGAAGATATTAAACAGGATTGGATACAGTACTGACCCCAGGGGTACACTGCTAGTTTCTGGCTTCAGGAAGTCAATAATCTGTTACTGACCAGCGACTAGCTGACTGCTAGTTACTTGCTTCAGCTTAAAAATAAAACTTGAGCTCTCTGGACTTTTGAAATATAAACCGGAATCTTTATTCTTCCCTTCTTTTTTTTATTGTTTTCTATTATCTTTTGTTCTTCTTTCCCTTTGGGTTTTTTGTTTGTTTGCATGTTTGTTTTTTTCTGTTCTGGCCTTAGCAGTTTCAGCTAGAAATATTGCTGGGAAAGCAGAATTGCAAATCCATTCCTTTACCCTAGATTTTTTTTGCATAATAGAAGCATGTAATTTTTCAGTAGAAGTACATAAAATTTCCCAGACTGTTATTTTAGAAATGAACACCACAGTATTTCACTGACGTTCACTATTTATCTGTAAACTAGCTTTTCCATTTTAATACAAAAGTTACTATTTCATATATATTTTTTCTTCTGAAATATTTCTATCTTCAAGCAAAAGTACTAACAAACCCCTTGTATTTCCTTGGATAAATTGATCATTTTTGAGTTCACTGTTTTCATAGAAGTAAATGGATACTACCCATTGTTTCATTCCTAACTGGCATATTTTCTTCTGTATTTCTGCCCTGTAGAGTAGACAGAGTTATAATACATTCAGATCATCATTGGATCAACTTCTTTATTAGCATAATCTCTTTTTTGTTGGAGAATCGTATCATAGAATCACCTGGTTGGAAAAGACATCCGAGATCATCACATCCAACTGTACCTGTCCACTACTAAACTATATCTTCAAGCACCCCATGTAGCCAACTTTTAAACACCTCCAGAGCTGGTGACTCAATCACCTCCCTAGGGAGACCATTGCAGTGCCTGATAACCCTTTCAGTGAAGAAGTACTTCCTGACATCCTATCTGTACCTCCTCTGGAGTAACTTAAGGCCATTGCTTTTTGTTCTGTTACTAGTTACCTGGAAGAAACGAAACACACCTACCTCCCTACACCCTCCTTTCAGGTAGTTGAAGAGAGTGACAAGGTCTCCCCTCAGCCTCCTCTTCTCCAGACTAAACAGCCCCAGTTCCCTCATCTGCTCCTTATACGACTTGTTCTCCAGCCCCTTCATCAGCTTTGTTGCCCTTCCCTGGACAGATCCAGTCCCTCAATGTCCTTTTTGTACTGAGAGGCCCAAAACTGGACACAGTGCAGCCTCAACAATGCTGAGTATAGAGCAGGGATGACTTCCCTGCTCCTACTGGCCACACTGTTTCTGATACAGGCCAGAAAGCCATTTGCCTTCTTGACCACCTGGACACACTGCTGGCTCAAAACATTTTTATACAATTGGTTCTGTGTCATAAAGACACCCTTATGAAACACTTATAAATGCAAATGAGTAGAGTCAAATGCTATTATAAAAACTGTGATTTATTTTGTTTGTTTGTTTCCAGTGACACATAGACGGAAATGGTTTAACACAAATACCTGACAGGAGGTGAACTGCGAGCAGAATAGAAGAACACACTGCGTGGATTGAGCCCTTGTGAGATCTTAGAGTAATTTAGCTGCTTGAAGTGAAAATGAACGAAATGTGCTTTTATTTTGGATAAATAATTTTAGGCTGGCAGACTTTGACTCAAGGGCTCACAAAGAGAACTTTCTATTGCTCTGGACGCATGTAGAAAATCTGCGAGTACTGTTGATCATAAAGAAGGGATTCAAATAATACCCAGTTATTACCAAAGCTGCCAGACTTTTACTTGAAAGGTTATTGAGACAATACTATACTATCCCAAAAGAAGTGTAACTTCCTTAGTAGTGTTAAGTAATATAGAGGCAAGATTTGGTTAATTATTTTCAAGACCATTTCCGTAGTGTGAGTCATATAGATTCAGCAAGGTTGGAGCTAATGATCCTTGGCCATCACATTGTTTTTTCATCTAGTACGATGAATCATATCTGTTGTAGAGAGTCTGATTTTTAAGGGTGCTTCACACAACCCTATTATCTTTAACATACTGGCTAATTACTCATTCTCTATTATACCTCTAACTTTTATTGCAAGGACAAAGCTACTATGAGTGCGGACAAATAGGGATAATAAATTATGGATTCAATATGGTGTCTAAGGAATTCAGATCTACAACAAAAATTTGAATCCTAGAATAAATGCCTTTTTGAGAACACCCCACAGTAGGCAGACAGCTTCCAGCCACTGTTTACTGTGTTAATTCATTGTTTGTTCATTATTTTCCACCTCTCTCTCTTTTTGCCACATCTATCCATTTTCCTTCATTCCTAATTTAGGCTGAAGGTTCCTTTTGGCAATAGCATTTTACCTCAATAATGATGCTCTGTGAGCTTCCAGGGTGTCTGAATCCTTTCTGCTGTCCAAATTCTACCATTTTGGCTCCTTGACATTCCCTCATGCACTTTCAGATGAGCGAGGCTGTTGGCATATATCCTCTTCCAGCTACAGCTATGCCAACTGAAGAAGTTACTGCCCATAGTTGCTTATTACCAGTGCCTCAGACCGGCCAGATCTGAAGCTCTTTTACAGAAATTGTAGTTATTTCAGTCAAAAAGAAGGCCAGTCTGTGATGTGAAAAGCAAATCTTATACACATTGTCTCTCTTAAACTGAAGACAGTTAGAAGACATCTGCAGGAGGGTTCAGCTTGGACAAGGAAGCAACGTCCTGCAGCCTGAAAGGAAGCAACTCTGCAGTCATATGCCACAGCTACCACAGTTGCTGCAAGTGCAGCTAGAACTGCTTTCATTTATAACCTGTAGCATGGCAACTGGTATTTTTTTTTGTTTTTAAGTACTGTATGTAATGTGACACTATAGACAAGGATGCACAGAAAAAAGATGGACCACAACATTGCTTTCCCCACTGCAACCAAAACATTGCCTCACAAGGTAAATGGCTGTTGTGTGATATATGTGTTTGCTTAAGGATACCACTTCTGTCGTAGAGTGCTTTTTATTCAACATTAAGCAAATTAAGCCTTACATAGCTTTGTAGTTTAAAACATGTCTAAGACTTTAGCTCAAAGATCCACAATAGAAATAAATATAATTTAACATTGATATATATATACAACCACATTGAGTGCAACTAAAGTGAAATTAAGCCTAATATTAGTGATACTTAGAGCTCACATCAGAGCTTCTAAACTGACTAAATCATTAGGCCCTTAAAAAGTGAAGAAAAAAAACCCAAACAACATTAATTTATGCATGAACACTGAGAGAATATCTTCATATGCAATATTTAGTTTGCTCCTCTGTTTTTACTGTAGGTGCATCTCTGATGATGTTTTAACACATCAGAATACCTTGTTTTTAAAATCTAATTGAAGCACACTATTTACATTTGGAGGTTGAGAAAATTCTGAAATCTCATAAAAATTAGGCCTCTTAAAGTTTTCATTTATTTTTTTGCTTTGTTGAGATTAGTTAGTAAAAATATATTTGATAGCTTTCAAAGCAGAATAGAGGTGATATTCTGCAACTCTTGATTATAAGCATATTTAAGATAGAGATGGAGAATCAACAGTTTTCAGAACTAAAGCTATATTGTCCCCAAATAATTGTTTTTTCCCTTGCATGACTTATTTTTAAAGAAACAAACAAATAAAAAAATATATGAGGAAAACAAATGACCATATCAAAATCTGTAGGTGTTCTTATCTCATTTTTTGATATTTAAAGTTATTTTCTTCGCTTGAGGTTGACTGAATTGTCTTGCCTCTCCTTGCCTTTTCTTTCCCCCACAATATCTACATAACATGACCTTGCAGTATTTCTGTTTAGACATACACTCTGAAAGCTTTTGTTAACTTCTTATGTTATCATGTAATGAGGCTCTCTTCTAAATAGCAAGCAGGAAAAGAAGCATTAAAATAAATCAAAACTTTACAGTGACCTCATGTTTTCACTGGTCAGATTGGCAGCATGTCTTAGCATCTGACGTTGAACACAAACAGAACTGCCTCTTTGTACGATGGTAGTTGGTGTTGACTGTTTGAGCAACTGAGAAGTCAAAACACTCAGAACACACACAAATACAATTTTATCTTCCAGGTTGTTAGCCGTCTAGTAAAAATTCCTAATGAAGTGTCTGCAGATCTGAATACTATATGAACCTTTAGACATTCACCCATATCTAATATTAGCTTTTTGTATTCTGATCAAAATACATGAATTCCACACAGGTATTTATTTTATAAATTAGAAGGAAAAAGAACGTTGTTTCTAGACAAGTGACAGGACTTACATAAAACTACAGAATCACTATCTGAATTGAGATTGAGAATTGAGAATCAAAGTTCCACAATAGAAATAAATATAATTTAACATTGATATATATATACAACCACATTGAGTGCAACTAAAGTGAAATTAAGCCTAATACTAGTGATACTTAGAGCTCACATCAGAGCTTCTAAACTGACTAAATCATTATGGGAAAAATGAGAACACAAAGTTACAGGGCTTCTTCTATCCTTCAAGCGTATAATTAATTTTTCTTTCCATTTATAAAAGCGGTAATTTCCAAGGCTTCCTTTCAAGTCACGAATATTTTACCCAGAGCTCTCCCTTAGAGGGAAAGAAACAGCTTTTTAACCAGCTGGTGCAGGGTTAGATTTGGCATATGGAGCCTGGATTCAGTTATTGACTCAGAAGCCCATATATACCCCCTTAACAACAGTACTGTGTGCAATACACATCGTTGGGGAACTCCTTAACACAGATTTCTAAGGTATCCGGCTTGCTTGTCTGCTAACAACACAATACACAGCGAAGCAGAAGACTTGAATTTAGATCAGGTTGATCAGTAACAAAATAAACTCTGGGAATTTGTTTAATAAAGAAGGAAGTTAAAACCTTTTCTCTAATCCTTCGAACCATTTTCAGCTCATTTTGCATGGTGCATTAGTAAAAGATGCTTAATTAATAACACTGAGGAATGATGTATGCTTTATGCATGTCACATGCACAGTACAACCAGCAATGACACAAGCGTTATCATAATACCAACTGGGCTGCCATGGAAGTCTGTTTTCTTTAAGTTTCAAGTTTTAATATGATTTGGTTCCAATTAAACATTTTACTAATTGGATTTTTTGATAAGGCAATTAAAATGATTCTTCAAAGTCTGATCAATTCACTCTTCTTAGTAAAATTACTTATAAAATTACTTTTTAAAAAAATATTTGCAAATTCTCCTGTTCCTTTGCCTGACAAAAATAACACAAGTTCTGTATATGCTGAATAGTTGTGCAGGCATGTAACAGCTGGGATCTATCACTGCCAAGTGATAATTAAACAAATTTGGCAACTGAACTCTGGGAAAACTTTTGTATGCAAAACAGAACCATGTGTCTTCTGTTAGGAAGTTTCTTGTGGATGTGTGAAAAATGCATTCAGATCACTCAGGGATTTTTTTATTATTATTATTACTGTTGTTATTTATTTAATCATTTACTAAAAGTAAAGACAATTTCAATCAATTCACAATGGGGAGGTTAACTCTGAAAATCATTAAAATCAGAAAGGTCAGTCAAATAGCAGAATTCACAAAAATTTACCTTATTTAGAGAATTAGAGTCACATTATCAAAATGTGACTTCTTAACAGTATACATAATTAATCAATTCTGCTTAATTTCCATTGTGTAAATTTTATAATAAGCTTTGTTTAAAGAGAATATTGTAAACACATTAAGCAAAATGTATGTATACAATTAAATATTCAGTCTAAATTCTGTCTCTAAGGGTGATATACATTGAGTCAGGAAAAGAAAACCTGGCAGGATGACCATGGCTTTAAAAATGCTTACCTGTATATTTTTACACTCTAAGCAATTATTTTTCTGTGGCCTTAAATATGGCTTGTTACTCATAATATGAAACTCAAGCATGTGATTTATTGGAAGGAATTGGTTAAACTTGCTGTTATGTCCACAATTAGACCTCCTGAAAGGAAGACAGTCAGAAGTTATTTTCACATTACAACAATTGCATGCCAATATTAGTCTACAGTAACATGAACAATAAAATTTCAGTAGTATTTTCTTATTGCCCCAATATAATATAGAAAAGCACACAATAAGCAAGTATAGCCCCCTTTGAATTTAGAACATTAGAAAAGTTACTGGAAAACCTTCAGATTTCCAGGTTATTAAAACAGCAGTTTTGATACTGGCAATGTAACTGAGAAACTTTATAGAATGTAGTGGCTGTATATGGTAACACTGCAAATCTTGGAATACAGCCCGAAAGTTTTTCAGCTAGATATGTGTTCTGTAAATGCATCACAGAACAGTATAACAATCTGTAAAGCATTTTATTTAAAGCTTCTAGCTGCTACTAAGTATAAAAATGTTTCCTAAGAAAATGTAGCTGGTTATTATTGTGGGAATACAGTGGTTGCTTCCGTGACATTATGTAGGAACTTTTCAATGCAGATCAATACTGGCAATTTGTTTGGGTGGGTATGAAATTTCCAGTGTTAGACCATTAATGTTGAAAAAGAGTAATGGAAGATAGGATGCATAAGCAAAGGGAAGGCAATGATAAAACCAAACAAACTGTTATATATTAAATTGAGAAGGAAGAAAGAGCAGGCAAAAAAGCTTACAGTGTATGAATATTTTACCCACATATGTGGTAGGCTACCAAAGAAAGGTCCTGCCGCTAAAACAAGGTAAGTGCCAAGTTCCCTGTTATGACAATGAATCCATGTGAGATCCTTAAAGCAATTATTATTGTGATTTTACACTCTTTTCAGTCCGTGTGTACACTGGTGAAGTAGCTAGAGAACATTTTAAAACAAAAATGCAAAGTGAAAAGAAAATAAAAATAATCTCCTCATTTGCACTAAGATATAGACATGTATCTCTTCTATATGTATGTCTGTAGTCACATTTCATACGTAGATAATTTTTAGTGATAAAAGACAAGCCTGAGTGTTCATGCAAGTATTTGCAATTAATGTGATTAGTAGATTTCAGCAGCAGGAAAAATAAGCATTCCAGCAAATGGAAGTGGGGAGTACAAGAGATACTGTAGTGAGATCCAGGGACTGAAAACAATAGCGTGTCATTATGGACCTGAAATCTTGTGGGTTTCTTCCTGTTAGTTAGTACCACTTCACTGTAGGCAGGTGATTCATATTTAGTAGATGGTTTTCACAATTCTCCTAAAAATAGTGGGTTACATCTTACTTTTCTGCTACACAAATATTTCTCAAAATATTTGAGAATACACAAAATTCTCACTAATGAAGAAATTACAAGTTGGGAACTTTTGTGTAGGCACAATGATGATCTCAAAAAGACTAAACCAAATCAAAGCAAAACAGATATATCAGTATGTTTTATCTTTTAAAAAGTGTTTAAAATTCAAGAATTAACTTACAAGGTTGTTCATACCCAGGAGGCAACAGTCTCTATAATTATCAGCAAAATAAACAGTGTAATGAGGATAGTAATGCAATGGAAGATCAGCTCTTAAAACTAAAGACCCCTTCAGTACTCAAGCAAGATTCTCTTTGTCATGTGATGTGGCTAAGTCTTCATCACATTTTACAATTTGTCTTTTTTTTTTTTTTTTTCTTTGTTAAAGAAATTGTAAACAATGTAGTTAATCTATAAAAATAATGAAGTTAAATTTCATTTATTAAACCATTTATTACAGTGATTACACTTAGCCCATATCCAGGGCTAAACTGTAGCAATAACTGTATTGACTACTGACCCTGCTCCAGCTAAGTCGGGTAATAGGGAAAAAGAGGAGGCCCATGGGTTGAAGTGGAAACAAATGTAATGAAGCATAAGTATACAAAGTTATATTCAGCTCAGTCCAGGGATAGTGGCTTTTGAGAGGCAAATCATGAGGAGGAAAAGCCCCAGCATCACCAGTAAACTTCCTCCTTAATAGTAAGCATGATTTTTATGTTATGGAATATACCTGTTATCCAGCTCAGGTCATCTTGCCTGGTTTTTGCCCCTCCTAACTCAAGCATCTGGTTAACTTGAAAAAGCTATTGGCCTCCATACCATAGCTGGCCTACAATTGTATCCTAATAAAACCAGGACAAAGCAGCCACAGAAGATAAAAAACCATTATAAGAAATTGGAAGAGTATTCAAAAAAAAATTAAAAAAAAAAAAAAAATCACATTTAGCCCTTTCTTTTGATCTGACATTATTGGGTAGATGAGGTACTTAAGGAAATGGTTTAGAGGTGGAACGGATACTGTTAGGTTTATGGTTGGACTCAATTATCTTAATGGTCTTTTCCAACCACTACGATTCTATAATTCTATCCTATTCTATGATTCTACTCCCCTGACTGTCAAAGGAATATTTGATGTTAATTTCAATGGGGGAAAAAAAAAACCAAAAAACAACCCAAACCCTATATATGTTTGAGCAATCTATCAAAATCTTGCCCACATGCAGACCTGGCTAGCAATAAATCAGGAAGAATAGAGACAAATTTACATTCCAAATTAAAATAATCTCTAGACGGGTTCAGATTTAAGTAGTTTAACAGCAATATTGGATGAAATATCCAGCTCTTTGTTTTAAGTTCTATTATGCTTAATGGTAATTGGAAAAATCTGTAGAAACACAGATATCTGACTCCTGATCACTTCATTGTCCTCAAATATTTTTGAAGGATTATTTCAGGTGATGGAAGAATGACACCTCTCCCACTGCTTCATTGAGGTTTCTGATAGTCTATGCTCCACATACCTTGAAGTAGCAAGACTAATAAAATGATTTTTACTTTTTAACAAAATCTAATTGGACACAAATGATTTTTTGGTGCACTATTTCATGAACAGTTTTGTGACTGCAATTGTGTGAAATGCCACAATGAGAGATTAGTTTGTCTGTGAAGCACAGAAGTGGAGGAGTAAATTTTAGAAAAAAAAAAAACAAAACCCCACAACAACAACAAAAACCCAACCAAACAAAAGAAACACACACGCACAAAAAACAAAACAAAACAAAAAAAAACCCAAACAAAAACCCCTCAAACAACCAAACAGTCTCCCAGAGCACGAAATGTGTCAGGAACAGTGCAGTGGATTCTTACCTATATTTCCCTGCTTTCAAGGACTATTCCTATGATGCATAAAGTAGTGACATCAGTTTCTTTCTATCTTGTTATAATAACTCATCATTACACAACACAGCAGTGACACTTCCTCCTGTAATGAGCTGTTCATAAGGATGCTTTGCAGTTCTGCAGTGGAACACAGGACTGACATCCACCACACTTCTTCTGTACGGCTCTGAAGAAGATTATATGGGAATGCATGAAAGAGTCTCTGAACTCACTAATTGTCTGTGAGATAATGAAAACTCTCTAACACATAGCAGCCGTTAAAAACAAGGTCAACAATATGCAAAAGTAGCAATTTAAAATAAATTTCTTATGGTTACACAGAACATGTATATGATTTAAAATATACTTTTTCCTCTTTGTAACACTGTAAACTTTAAAAGAAGAAAAATCTATACTGTCAAAGTAAAGAAGAGATGTATGTGAATTACTGGGACTGAATATGTAAAACCAACTCCAGTTTTAAAAAACAATCAAAGTGAAAACTTATATTTTTCTAGAATTTTTTCTTTTTCTTTCTTATTTTTTTTCTTGAAAGAGATTTTTTCCTTTAAATCTTTGAGGGTTTTAGAAGCATTTTAATATTTTTTACTTAAATATGACTAGCCCATGAATGATACCTTCACACCAAAAAGTTAATATTGTTGTTCATATATAATTAATTGTTGGAACAATAAAAATTTGTTAGGACTCTGAAAATTGAGTAGGTGTATATTTGAATAAGAACAGTAAGCATTATTTAAAATGAGGATACATGCTATCAGATGCATAGCCTATGCAATTGAGTACATCCTCTCTCCCTGAGGAAAACATTTATTCTAAAGATGGCTTAATTTACATAAGTATATTAATGGCACGTATGTAGTCTCCCTTTGAAACGCAGAAAGGTGACACAATCATATTCTCTTGAACTGTTATGTTAAATTTGGCTAAATATTTATATTTCAGAATCACCTACAAAACTGCAGTGTCTTCCTTTTACTGCACAATCTGATTTGGAATGAGCAAGTTGCCAGATATTGTATGCTTTTAACCTGTGGGATGTAATTACTTTTTAGTTTTCAAGAGACTATATTATACTGTAGTAACTTGCCTTGTGAATTTTAATTACCAAGCTATAACTCATTCTTTATGCTACCGTAGCTTGTTTCACAAGAGCATAGTTTTCTGTTACTCTATGTAGTATAAAAATAAGCTCAGAAGAGCTAAATCTGCAGTGTATAGGTGCTAATTATGTTAGTTCTATTTTTGACTTATTTTTGGACTATACAATGCTCCACAGCTTTGTATTGTTTTACTCTAACTTGAAGTATATTTGAAATTCATGGTTTAAAACTGCAAACTTTTTTTCAGAATTAAATAATGAGTAATTAAATATATTTTGGGTGGCCTTACACCACTTTCACAAAATGTATCAGCATGTAATCTCAACTTCCAATATTTATAGGACTTACAATCTATTGCATTGGTGCTTTTTTAAAAAAAATAAAGTCTTTAAAATTATCCTGCTAAAGTAACCACGATTTTTTAATATACTTTGATAGCATCATACAAAATCACATAGTAGACGTACATTTTAACAGAAAAATGAGACTTATCTTAAAATAGTCTGTGTGAGAAAAAATTAAGATTCAAATAGAACATAAATGACTGGAAGAGAGAAAGGAAGCATGGTAGAATATGCTTATAAAATAAGTGGAAAAAATAGGTCACAGAGAGGAAAAAAAAAAAAAAAATATATATATATATATATATATATATAGACACTGGCTTTACATGATAGGCAATCTTATAATTTCTTTAGTTTATAATTTATTTACAAGAACATTCATGCATTAAAAACAATATAGACTTGTTCAAAAATGGATGGAGAGTCGATCTGCCTGCACTCCAGAAACTGTGTTGCAAGATCATTCAAAAACCCTAATCATAGTATTAGCAGCTCAGTTTTGATCTGTGAAGCAAGGACCCTATTCAGAGGTAAGATGACATGGGAGAGGGCTGTTCCACTGCGCTGCATACCTCATGAATGACTTTTTGATTCTGAGAAGATTACTGAGTAGTGACAATGTTACAAATCACATGAAAGAGCAATGGGCTGAATCTTTGTCAGATGCTTGCTACTTTATTGAAGTTATGTGTGCAACAAACTTATTTTAGACTTTTTCATGTGCTGTTTCATTGAAATCTAGTTCAGCCGAGCACTTCAAGTAGATATAAATCCCTCTAATGTCAAAACTACTTGATTATATGCTAACAATCAAGTAGAGTTTTAGATGTTTTACCTTCCAGGGTTATCTGTGGTATGAAAGATATTATATCACTGTAGATAATTGGGAAACTAAATTCCAAACTGTAAGTGTACCAAATGCTTGTCATTTATGTCTTTTCATCAGTGTTTTCATTTTGAATTTAAGGCTGACTTATCTGAAGTCTTCTAATGTCCACAAAATTGCCAACACAATTCAAATTACAGTACTCCATTCAGCAGTCAAGAATTTGCTTCACCAGAATTCTTCTGGTATAAAAGCAGAAAAGGCCATTTTTTCAATACGCAGAGTTCATTTTAGTGAAAAAATAGGCCTAAAATGGTTTATTTTTTAAATATTAAGACTGGAGGTATTTCCAAAAATGTTTGAAACAAACATTCTGTTCATAAATATATTATTGTTTTATTCCAAACATAGTTCTATTCCATATAAATCACTTGAAAATTACATTTCAGTTCTTGACTGTTTAATGAGAACTAAATAATAAAAAATATATCAATTAGTGAATAATGAAAATGGAAAATCATAGTGTGTTTTCCCAAAAAGTCAAAGAATTCCTTTCAATTGTTATATTAACTCTTTTATTTTAAAGAGAAACAGTAGCTAAGATGCAGAAAATCATATCCATTTCCTTTTCGGTTTAGCCTAAAAACTGCAGTAGCAACATCATAACTCATCATCAAGCCAAACTGCTCTCATTAATCTAGTTGCTCATCTAGATCAGCATGTATTTGCCTAGTCCTTTGATTCATATTCTTAAAGTTGAGGAAAGCAAAGAAATTAACATTCATCTTATTTTATCCATTGTGTAAAAGGCAACCCTAGATTGGAGTCTTCATGTCCAGAGGAACATAGGAGACCAGTGAGGAAAAAAAAAAAAAAAAAAAGAACAAAAAACCCCCAAAAACAAACAAACAAACAAAAAAAACCTAACAACTGATGGGGAAGACATAATCAAACAGGCCTGGCTGAAACTATATCCATCCAGGTAAAGTATCTTTCAGATTATTATGGAAAATTACTTTCAGATCAGTCTGGGAATTTCAAATGTAACAGTCTTATACATGAGGTTTTAATGAAGTCCAGCCCAGTGCACCAAACATCCTACTAAGATTAGGCTTTCTTTAAAAGGATTATTTGTCAAGAAGGATCTAACATTTAATGTGTGGTCTGAACAGTAATGGAGTCTGACAACATGTTAAAAAACAAAGCTTTATTGGGTTAAGAAGAAAGATGAGCAACAACGTACTCATACAGTGATCATTCCTAGTGAACATAGTATAATTAGGCGGACTGCCAAGGACACTTAATGTTCTGAGTTGTTCGGCAACAACAGTCAACCATGCAAAAAAATTTGAATGTGGGTATAAGTTGTGCCACCTCCTGGCTCCAGCAGTAGCAACGTGCTTTGAGAGAATTTTTTGTACCTTAAATGAACAATGCGGACAGTGTCTTGCCTCTGCTGACAACATTGACCTCCAGATGTCAGGAGGAAGAGCATTGGCAGTCTGTCTATACTGCTGACAGTAGTCAAGGATAAGATGTCAGGAGACAAGATGTTATAATATTAAAATGTAGACATTAACACAACATTTTCATGTGCTTTATGACTTCTCTTAAGTGGCTTACACATTTCATTGTTTATCTTTGTGATCTCATCTAGGTGTTCCTGCTCTGGCAGGGGGATTGGACTAGATGATCTTTTGAGGTCCCTTCCAATCCCTAACATTCTGTGATTCTATGGTCTTCATTGAAGCCATATATGAAAGTCTTGAAGGTAAATGTGCAAATCTTGTAACTGGGTATCAGAGTTGATCTTTCAAGATAAGGAACTAGAACTATCCATTTTGCTTCAATTATTGTCTCATTCAATTATGGGCTGGTAAGGAAAACAGGTTTCATTATTCAGAGAAGGGAGACTTCCTACTTCATACCTTCAGGTGTTACTCCTTGTTGAAAAACAAACAAAAACCAAACAAATAAACTCAAACCCACAACATTAAGGTTATGTTGCCAAATGCTTTCTTGCTCTCCAAAGAATATGCTCTATTTTAATTGACTTTTGTTCCATAAAACACCTACACAGGGAGTGACTGTCTTTAATAAAGTGTTTTCTTGTAGGTTTCTCTTTGTGAGTTGTTTACTCCAGCAGGATACAGTCACAATTGTGGACACACATTGCTGCTGTTTTAAAGTAGGTTTTTTTAACCTACCTTTTCAATAATTGTAAGATATCAATTAAACCTAATAGATATAGAATTTCACTCTTATTCTCATTAGTATTTCAGAGAACAGTCTATTACATATTTCATTGGGAATAATTGGTTTAGAACATCGCTTCTATGATTGCTTAATTTTTTTTTTTTTCATCTTTTCAGCATAAGACTTTTGGGTTTTGTGCAATTGTGCATCTCTTTCTCACCTTAGAGTAAATGTTTTTCTTCTGTTTAACATTTGCTATACTGCTTCTTGATACAGGATTATTTTTCTGTGCCTTCCTGGACTCTATGTATTACCACTACTGGTATGTAAAATCAATACCTTCTGTTGTTTTGAGTTCCTCGTATTTGTCAGAAAACCTCCCTAATGAGTATTCAGTCATTACAGCCCTTTTTCACACTTCTGTTCCATGCTTGACAGACCAATGCTTGTGACTACCCACTAATAACAAACAAAGGTAGAATTACTTCTTTAATTTAGAGAAAGATGCAACATCCCCCATGTTCTCACTTAAGTTTCAAATTGATGATTGGGGAAGAGCAGTTGCTCTTGGATTGTTGTTAGGTTTGTTTGTTTGTCTGTTTTTGGTTTTATTTTTGTTTTTGTTTCCTCCTGAGAAAGTATTTCAATTTTAGTATCTTAGGAGAATGGGGAATTAGAAGCATACATTTTTAGCCTATTATTTCAAATATTGTGAAATCCCTATCCCAGCAATAGCAAATACCAATTTATTTGGGTTTATAATTTTAAACAAAGAATGAAAACTGTCTTGTATTCAGAAATCAAATAAATATGGCTAAATATTTTTTCTCAACAATGAATTAAAAACATCAAAAAGCACTCAAAAAGAAAAGCTTCTGTAAATGTTGTGGTAATTTAAAAAAAAAAAAATACTTCCTCTACTCATGCATTCATTTTAGTGGTGCCTTAAAAAATTATTAAAAAAAAAAATATTTTTACATTTTCAAATTCATCCCACAGACACATAAAGAATATTTCGTAATTTTTATTGTATTTCAAGAAATTACAAGAATCAAGAATTATTTTATTATTTGTAATTAAGATACATAGGTCTAAACTTAGAACACATGTACTGAATAATGGCAATAAATTATTTCTAGACAAACCTTAGACAAGAAAAAAATATTGTACTGGTTTGAATTATCCATAGTAATTAATATAAGAGAACAATGAGATTATTCTGTCATCTGCAAAGTGTTAGATTCTCTGGATAACACATATATAATGAATAATGAACTTCTATATGTCTGAGTAATTATGGCATTGATACATTTGTTTGAAATTGGAATGTTCAGAAATCCTAAATCTGATTTTTATTTTTTTTTTTTTATACTAATGAGGAATGACTAGTTTGCAACATAAAACTCATAAAGAAATATATTTTTTTAAAAAATAAATTAAAAGTAAATAATTTTAAACCCAAAACCAGTAGTTATGGTTTCATTGACTTTAATATTCCAAGACTAAAACAAACATACAGCTCTTATAGTGAACAAAAACAGGCAAGCACTGAAGCAGGAGCATGTTATGAGTAAAAACTTTCTGAAATTTGCATCTTTATTTCTCAGTTTTATGTGTTGATATTTGAACAAAAGTGCAGATGTGCATTTAAAGGCTTGCTAATTTCTTTGACTTTTTTTTCTGCACAGATTTTTTAGCTTTTTTATTTATTTATGTTTCATTTCATTTTTGCAGCATGAGATTCCTTAGATAACTGTGCCTCTCCTTGGTGTCATGTAAAGTTTCAATGCTCTTAACTCTTTAATATTAGACATTAAATCCTGGGCAGTTAAAGATATAGCTACCTTACGTTGAATAGATCAAAAATCAACATATGAAAAAATAAAGACCATTTTTAAAAACTTATTTTCAATACTCAAACACTTGGGTTTCCTGATCAGTCAGAAAAAGCTAAAGGTTTTACTAATGAAATATTGATTGTTGCCAGTCCTATGACAGTTGCATTGCATAAGATAGTGTAAATAAGCAGCAACTCAAGGGATAGACTCACCAATATTAAAACAGAGATGTCACAGTCATTGATCTGGGACTCATTAGGGTGCAGACTGGAAGTTACTGTGCTGTTGTGCTAGTGAGATGGATCACCATCGGCAGATGGAACATTCAGAGCATTTTTACTCTTTTCCTGAGAAATGTATTCAGTTTTTTAACAATAGGGATATTTGTGGGTATACAAATTAAGTCTGTTTTGGAAAAGGTGTTCATTTTGGAGCTCCAAGTTTCTTTTAGAGACTCTTTGACAATCAACCCTGAAGCAAGATTAAGGCAACATGGTTGCAGTTTCAACCTGCAGAGGTAGAAATTGTAGCACTGAACCATCAGAGGATTTCAGGAGACTTTGTTCCTTTCTGTAGTAACTGCTAGGATATAATTTCTGTGGCATGAGAACTATCAGGAATTCATAGCATAAGGTAATTCCTGAATTCCCCAAAATTACTGAGGAAAGTTAAGCTCATTAATTTATTCCTACTGATTGATTAGACAGAAAGACAATGGTTCCAGACTACTCTGGAGCAATATTAGGGATGCACAATTTAAAATATTGCAAAAAAAGTCCTCTAAGAAGCCTGTTAGACCATTGAAATCTTGAAGAAAATAAGCTGAAAGGCAGAGCCTTTAGGACAGTCTCAGTGAAGACAAGAATTAGCTAGCAGGCTGTCCCCACGTTTCTTACAAGGGACTTGGCAGATTACCCTTTACTGTGGATGAGCAGTATGAAGGAGGTAACCTTCACGTCAGCAATCTAAATACTACCACATTCATCATACTCATGAGTTTGTGGCACTCCCAGATTATATTTTTTAAATCTTTCCGATAGAGCTTATACCTCCTTGCAAACACGCTATAGATGGCTTCGAGGCAGAGTGGGAGGGGAGTGTTTATTGAATCTTTGACTACAGAAAACAATTCATTACCAATGGGAAAAAGTAACAGTCTTCCTGATGTTCAAGCTATGAACTTCTACAAGCAAGCTGTATTTCAGCCTAGATTGTTAAAATCTTTTACACTGAAACTGGTAAAAAATAAGTCTTTGCAGGGTCTTAATTGTTAGATGATTCATTGCTTGCAGCATCAACAGAGTATGAAATGTTCAACTGCAGGTTGTTCATGTCAGTATTAAATCAAATGAGATGTTGTATTTACAATCACTATATGTCACAAGGTTTTGATTCAGTATTGAATTACTAGAGGTGAAATAGTAGAGAAGCCATTTCACAGATTTTTAAAACAATCATTTTCACTACTTTAATCATAACACTTTATCAAGTACTACTGTCACTACCAAGATTGACTATACCACACTTCAAGACGTTTAACCCAGAGTGAGAATAAAAAAGTACAGAAAGCCCTACAAGTCCTGTTTTTTTTAGGGTTGTATTTTACAAGAATAAATGTCACTATAATTACTTATGGTAATATATTTCTTCCAGTTGAACACAGGTTCAAAACTATGTGAAATTCATCCTACATAATTGTAAAGTTGCATCAAATTTACTAAGAACTAATTTGTTCTTATAGTTACCTATTAATGTCACTGCAAAGAAGACTCTCCTCTACACATCGTATATATGTATACTTGGTGTCAATAAAAATATTTGAGAAACAGTATAATATTGCACAGTTTCTGCTGTTGTTGCATACTCCCTTCCATCTGAACATTTCTTTTTGAAGCAATGTTTGACTTTATAATAACAATATTTAGTTAATGTGTGCATGTACATATTTTACAGCTGAGCTTTAATCAGTTTCAAGGCTAGGTTTTTTGTTTACTGGTCTACAGAAATTAATCACTGTCAGTGCATTGTTAAGAGAAAAATAATGAGACATTGATGAAGCGGCTACAATTTGTGCATTGTGTATAAATATCAGATTATGCAGTACCAAATCAAGAATTTAAAAGATATTATTAAAGTATGCTCCTTCCCTACCTTGCATTGCAAATGGTGGTGGTTAAAGAAGCAGTAATTATCTCATGGTAATATCAAAGAAGGGGAATGCTTTAATAAATATTTGAAAGACTGTTAATCTATCAACATGGACAAACCTAGGGCAATCTTCAAGAAATACTGTCTTAACAGGGGAGCTCAGACTTCTATAGCTTTCTTTACTGTTATTATAAATGACTGATATTGTCTCTTCTGTGAATGAAATGACTTACTGGTTAAAAGCTTATATCCAACATGGCTGAGGAGGAGGATAATGTGTATAAAAAAGGTTAAACTACATATAATTAAAAATAGTAGGAACAGTACATCAGGATAATATGTATTTTTGTTAGAGACAGAGAAGAATGACATATGTGCTGAACTTTATTTGCTGCAGGAATTATATTTTTACTACATGTCATAAGAAGAAAAGAAGAAAAAACTGTGGGTGTCCTGATCACAATCTCTTTCTCAGAACAGTCACTTTAGAAAATTGATTTCTCCTTCAAATTTTGTAATACTACTCTTCCATCGGGGTAAAACCAAAATGTTTGTCTTGGGTTTTTTTTTTGTTTGTTTGTTTTTGGTTTTTTTAAGTAACAAAACTTTTCCCCAGAGTCACAGGAGTCCTCCTCATCTAATTTGTCTTTTATTGTCCTAGAAGCCTGCAGTCAGCTTTCTTCCAGAGGCAGCACTGAAAATAAGGATAAAAGTTCTGGATTTGGCTTCAAGATTTAACAATAATAAAATAAAGGAAAACTGAAAATTGAGAGAAGGCAGAGATGGTACCAAAATAAAAAACTACAGGACATTTCACGACCAGTTCATCTGAGATTTTTTTTTTTTTTTTTCCTGGATGACTCTTTGCAAACTGGACACCTGAATAATTTTATTTGTGGTTTTATTATTACTCTATCTGCTCCCAGAAAGAGTACACTCACATAACAGTCGAAGAATTTTCTTCCTTACCAATATTTCGAGCTTTATCTGTTGTTAACTCATACTCTTCCCTGGATGTCTTGCTAGGATGTGCATCAAACTGAACATAAGTTTGCTCTCTGCTTTCATTTCCTTCAATAAGCTATTTCTGACAGTGAGGCATTCTAGCTGCCAGTGCCAGACAATGCTAGGTGAATTAGTCACTACATCTTCCATCTGTATATCCTGTATCACTTTTCCTGTGACAGATATTTTCATAATAGAGACAGAATAACAGTTCTGTGATTTTATCAGTCTCCTTTAACTGCATGAAAGAAAACTGGAGTACTCATTTGGATCAATTTCTTTCAGTTGTAAACTGCATTTGCACTAAATAAATAATATATAAATAATAATAATAAAAAAAATAGCAACACAAAACCCCCCTAATCTTAAGAAAACTCCCCCCCACCCTCCCTCACCCCAAACAAACAAACCCCCGGAAATAAAAGATATGTTATTTTACAGCTGGCACTAGTTTATTTTCAACATTTTTCCTTAGTCTCTTTTCCTAAAGGACTGATGACTCTGCCAGTATGGTAATGGACTGCTTGCTTCTGCCTGAACTCACAAGTAGTAGCAGAATTCATTGTACCCACAGGTAATTTTCCTCTTCTACCTGCACTTAGAAGAAGCACTATTTCTCTATGTTTGCAGCACATTCATCGTTTTTCACAAAATCACTTTAGGATTATATCCATCCATGTGGTGAAATAAAAAAATGATCCATTCTCAAGGCTATTGGATAGATAGGTGAGAATCACGACTGGAGAACTGCAAAGGGGAATACAGGAGGTCACTTAGGTGGGGGGTATATGACTACTGATGGCCTAGTGGTGTTTTCTAAGGGCTGTCAATGAGACCAGTATCCTGTTGGAGTGAACATTGTAGATACATGCCTAGAAAGACACATTCTCCAGCTGAATTTGCAACCTAAATGGACAAACTAGAAAGTGGACAGATAATGCCTTGGATTTGTTCCCTTCACAAAATACCTTCCTGTAGAAGGTAGGAGGGATGAAGAATAGCAAGATATGAGTTGCTTAACCAAGGAGACACTGTGGGTCAGTGGAGAAGCTAAGACAGAATCCAGCCCAAGTCAGTAAGTTGTTGTGAGATATCAAATTAAAATCCAGAACTGAGCTCATGCTCCAGATCTTGCCTAATACAGGATCTGCAATTTTATCTGATCCTTGTTGAAAGAACTGTGTAGGAAGGGAATATAATTATGATCTTTTTCTCTTTTCCGGTAGCAGTGCCAGTCAGAGATTGGCCCAGGGCCTATTCTTAGGGAAGAACAGTCTTGGGATCTGGCTTGCTAAAATCATTAATCTTCTTGGTCGTACTTATATATATATCTGTAAAATAAAACTTATGAAAGTACTATAGAACTTCTTCTTAGGATCTCATGGGACTATTTTGGAGAATTTCAAAGTTACATGATGAAAAATGCACCGAGGGAACAGATGAATTGTGAGGAAGAAGGCAATAGTTCTCTGTCAACAGGAATCAACGGACTGATTTCTGCTGGTTTTCCTTGTTTACTGGGCAACCGAAGTAATGAGATGCATCTGAGAAAACAGAACCTTAAAACCCAACTCACAATACTGGATTACAGATATCTTGGACTTGCTTGGACTTCATGTACTGTTGTAATTCACAGTTTGCCTGGCATGGTGTGGAGAGAACCATATGGCTGTAATTAGAGGATATATTTGCTTTGATTACTAATATTAGCACTAGGTGCCTGAAGGAGTTTTGTGGGTTTAGTTTACAATTATCTACATTTATCTCTGGTGAAACATCTTTGCTGCTTATTACTCTCTCTTACTTGTGAGTCATACCACAAAATGGATGGAAAGTTGAAAATCACTATCACTGAATCATTCAGTGCTTCAGAATCTACAGGGAAGTATGCATGTTTGCATATGAGTCTGCATGAAATATAAATTTACATATTTATATTTATGAATAAAATATGCAGTTTTATATTTACATAGAACAGAATGTAAAAAGGAACTGAATAGAGATAAAAACAATGGCTTTTTGGCACAGATAGGAGCGAACATGGTCTAAGGAAAGGAAGATAGATAGATTGTTTTAGAGTCAACATTTTGTAACAACACAACGTGGAGGAAATGAGAGTTAGTTGTACTGAGTATAGTGCACACTCCAAAGCATGTAACAAAATTAGTTTTACTAATGAAGCAAACATGGCATGTGGGAAGAACAATCAACAGCTGGATCAATAAATATCAGCATGAATACAATCTATGTGGAAAATTAACAGATAATGAACTAATGAAGTGCAGTGCTGAAACAGAAACTTGCTAGGACAAAAAAAGAAGATAGACCTTTCAAAAATTTCTATACTCTTTAAAAATGAATTAAAAAATTATCTAGGTAATAAAAATTAAGACTGTGAGAATCACAGATATGGAGGAAGAAAGAAAGAATGCTTGTCTAAATTCAGGTACAAAATGAATTGTTCCTGTGTGGCAATAATAGATCACATGTGCCTGTTTGTACTTCTGCAAATGTCTATGCTCCTGTGCTTCCATAAAGGGTCTAATCTCACTGACATATAAAATTTCCTTCACCTTTGTCTCTTCTCTGTTGCCTCTTGACAGTCTGTGACCTTGACTCAAACTATGCTTCCCTCAAAGACTATAGCAGTGAAATTAGTTGGACAAGGGAATGAGAAAAGCTTTTGGGAAAGCAAACAAATCTCAGCTCATTTTACTAAAGGTCTTATTGCCTTCATGTATTTATTGCTGTTTCCTAACAATTTTTCTTCCCTTTTTGTCACTTTCTTGAGCCTATGTTTCATATACTGAGCTGTCTTGTCAATTGCTGGTAGAAGATAACTTCTTATATATATATCTGCATTAATTAATGTGCAATTCAGAACTCCCAATAGGTTCAGAATACAATGTTATGTCAGAAGAGACTTTGAAACATTGAAGAATAAAGCTGTATAATAATTTCACCTTTTGTATGTGTTGGATGAACAGAAAACTTTTTCCAGTTGATTTGGTATTTAGTTTCCTTTGACAAAATGAGAAAAACAAAATAAAACAAAACAAAACCATATTTTAAACTCATTGGCTTTTGCTCTTTCAGTTACAACAAATGAAATAGATAAAAAAGAACAACACTAGAAGGACAAAGTGAAAATTTAGTAACATAGCAATACTGAAATTTCTCTGATATCTCTTTCTTTTCAGTTCCCTAATTCCAAGCATCTGACCTTCAGAATACCTCTCAAAATAAATTTATTTAGAGAATATTTAGATTGCAACTTTGATATTGTAAATGGGGAAATCCAAAACTGGTTGGAGTGCAAGATCTGATTGTCATATGGCCTCTACATGGTCATGATACCATCCTTGTATACATATAAAAGATTCTAAAGATAAAGATAAATCAGCAACTAAAATCCCATTCTTTCCTTGTCAGTTTGACCATGTCATGCTTTCTGCTGAAATCCGTTACTTCATTCATCTTCTTTCCTGTATCACTTAGCCTTTCCTTAAAAGATATGAAAGACTCAATTTCTTCTAGGCACTTGGCTTGTTGATTCTTGCACCATATTGTTCTCAGTCCAATACAATCAGTCTTTATACTCACTTGTAATTACCTACTGGTGAATACCAAGATTGTTATTGTGTTAAGAGCCTTGTGCACCTTGACATGGTCTGCAAGGTGACTGACCTCATTCAGTTCAGTATTCATTCTGCATGGTTGATGAGAAATGAAATGTCTACGGATCCTTTCTAGTTTAATTATATTAACATAATTTAATATCAAAATAAGCAGTTATTGATTTGCACACTGTGCTATCTCTCACTGAATTTATCTTACACAAATGAGACCTCAGTTCTCTATCTTTCCTGAAATGTCTCAAACCAAAAAAGGCAACAAATGAAAAAAAATGACTGAATCATCATTATGGAAGCATGTGGCATTATGTAAAAACAGCTTTTCCTTTAGTTCATCTGTTCAGTTTTTGTAAGACTTCTTTTTTTTGGTTGCAGTTATAAAATTTTTAACAGTGAGTTACACTTGGACACCTTTGATGAGCCTTTGAGGCAACTCGTTTTGAGTTTGTATTTATATAGTTCTCAGTCTTCCTTCTTGCTCAGTACTAATTTTTATCTTGCTTGCCTCATATCCAAGAGCAACAGCACAAATGAACTATATAAAATAAAGTACCTCTATTTCCTAGTAGTCAAGGAAGCCAGTAGCCCTGAGCTCTGTTGCATAAACAGTTGTAAAGACACTCAATTTAAATGCAACTATTTGACAGCTCACCTAGTCCGAGTGAAAAATATGCCTTGTTTACTTTTAGCAACACAGTAAACCAAAAGGTTAACCACAGACTTTTCTTGGGAGTGGGCTTGAACACTCACTTCTGAAAGGTCTTTATGAGTAAAAAAAGTATATCTATGTAATTTAAGAGAAGAAAATCTCATATGTGCTTCAAGTAAATTGGATTTTCATTTTGACTATAGTAAAAAAGGTTCTTTTAAATTCATGTAAAATGAAGGGGAAGTGGGTGTCTACTACTAGAAGATCCTTCTTTAGGGGAAAAAATAGTGTTTGGCCTTACTTTAAAATTATAAAGTGACACACATTATAAGAAAAGCATGAATGACTTTGAGGATTTCTTTTTTGTCACAGACACTTAGCCTGCTCCTCTGTCATTGCAGCTGGATGAGCAAGAATAATTCAACCAAAGTCAGTGAAGTTGCAGTGGTTTTGTTAAAAGGATGCTATAGCAAGCTTTGCTGTAAACAGTCTTTTTTATAGCATTTTTTTTTTTTAATTTAGTACAATTATGTATTTGTTTGGTTATAGCTAATCACCATACCTTGTTTAGTTATAGTGGTCAAAATAGTTTGGTTTTAAAGGATCTCAGATTTAGAAGATTTTGATAGATTTGTAAAATTTTGACTGCTTCTTAAAAAGAATTTTTTTCTTGTTCCTTTTAAACAAAATTCATACAAGTTTTAATCCAATGTGTGTCAATTACAGTTTTCTAATTTGACTAGGACTGCTGTAGGTACCTGGACACATACGTTTGCTGTATGATCACATGAAAAAGTTTGCCACATCTTTGTTCAACTTTTTTTTTTTTTTTTTTTTTTTTTTTTTTTTTCTGGAGACACTGACCATAAAGAAAACCTATGCACAGGAGAACATTTTAGGTATAACTTCAACATTTAAAAGAAACTATTCAGCATGACCTGTTTGACAGAACATCTTTTTATAGACAAAGGAAAAAAATTATATTCTTATAGAGTCCTTGAAAATATTGAAGTCCTGGTAGGGATGATGGAACTACATCATATTACTGATCTTTCCACATACATCAATAAATGCTGTCTGTGTATGCTAATATCTCTGAATTCAGGTGGAAGCAATGTCAGCTTCTCAAATGGCTATATTGATTTTGTTTTCTTTCCTTGGATCTGAGACTAATAGTTTGAACTGAACGAATGGACTTAAATCAATTTCCCTAAGCTGTGGTGGATCTGGAAAATATTCTCATTGTATTGTTCTGATCTATAACACACCTGGAGATGTTGGAATCAGTGGGTATTTTTAGAACACAACCAGAAGACAGTTCATTTTACAGTACCACAACTTTTAATTCTGTGGTACAGTTTAATACTTGTGTAATAGAGCACTGGGAAGGAAGCAAACTTTGTGCCCAGACTATGAGCTACAGGGTGAGATCTGCATGTATCTGTTACTGAAGCATTTTGTCGGTTGCCATCCATTTGTGGTACACTTTCCCTTTCCTATCAAGTAGAAGAAGGCCAACAGAAGTCAGTAAGCTTCTGGCCAGGAGTGGTGCTGCATACCAGACTCTTCACACCACTTAAATCTGCTGAGAAAATAAGCCTTTCACAAACGAATGCCTAAAGTGTATATATTGATCACTCCTTGCTGTGTACAGCATCATGTTGACTCCTGAAGGCGGCATTGCAAGGACAAAAGAGTTCACAGTTTTATGAAGTAAGAACTTAGGGTAAAAACAGTGTCAAATCTCAGTGAAACAACAGAGGAAACTGAATAGGTTTTGTGCAAATAATTGCAATTTGCTGGACAAACTCTGTCCTGGGTAGCATCTATATTTGGCATAAAAGCATTCAGGACCTCCTGGCAGACAAATTCCAGCTATTAACTATTCCAAGATAACTAACTGCTTGTCTCAGCACAGCACCCCACTGTACTGTGTGATATCATTAATTCACTACTACCATAGAGAGAAGAAAACCAAATACTAAATCATCATTGCCAATTCCTCTGTCATCCTAGTAGAGATTTGCCAGCCAAATAACTGACCTCATGCAGCTTTATTTAGCTTATTATCTCTGCTGAGGCAGTATTGAAAATGTCTTGTCACCAAGCATTTTGATACATTGAACTTTTTCAACAGTAGTTTTCAAATTTTCACTTGTCATTTTATTTTTTGAAGACGTATGGGAAAAATTCATAAGCAACAGTGCTAGAGAGATGTTTTCCTATTGTTTGACATGTTACACAATGAACATTTTTTAATGGTGTAAAAATAGATGCTGCAGGAAACAAAGAAGATTCTTTAAGTGATAGTTTAAACATAGCCATAGTAACTCCCAAATCTTATGCTATTTCCTCCTGTTTGTGCAATTGTTGCAAAAAATCCTATATAATCATATTTTGGAGCATGAGAAGGAAGAGAAATATATCTGCTGTATCAACATTTTTTTCATTCTTGTTTTGTGGTTTTCTTTTCTTGTTTTTAATATATATGCATTACTGCTGTTTGGGAAAAATTTTATCTGGGGCTGGAAACATTTCTTCTGTGTTTCTTTCCTGCTAAGAGCAGATTGCATGCTACAGTAAAATCAAAGGAATTATTATCTTTAAAAGTACAAGATAAGCAATTCTGATAACAAGCAGATGTGTAAATGTTTAATACTCTGTATTGTTACATGCTACAGCAAAAACTAAGGCTATCTAATCTTGTGGCAGTGCCCTAGATTCTCTTGCCTTTGTTCTAGCCATGCATCATTTAGAGCTCTCTTGGGTGATGCTGTAATGCTGAGGAAATGGGAGAGTGAAAAGGGGTGGAGGGGGGGGGAGAATGAATTACCATAAAATAGTAGCATAATAACTGGTATCATGTGGTATATATCACCTCTATGTGTTACATACAAAAGTGCAGGGCTTACAGAAAACAACATAGAGCATTTTGACACACTAGCAAAGTCTTCTTAAGTAAAGGTGGACCATATATATTTTTAAGATAATTCAAAGCTCACAGTTTATGGAAAAGCAGTGTGCACAGATATTTTTAGAGCATTGCCATTTTAAGATATTTTTAGCACTGCCTTTTCTAAATTTTTAATTTCCATATATAGGGACCCTCTTTTCCACTGAAGACAGTTTCTTTCCTCAAATGGTTTCTCTATCCTGTTGCTCTGTATCTTCAATAATTATATTACCAAGGTCTTGCAAGTGGGATGTCTGAGATCAGAATTCCAAATCCTTAGAATATTTTTTGTGATATGGGCCAATGGAGTAGGTATTTCTCTAAAGTATGTAGAACAACATAAGGCTTTCTGGATTTAATGGTAACAGGATTAATTACTAAGTGATAATTAGTATAATAACACCTCTAAACATTATTGCAGTTATCAGCTGAAGTGATCCTTTAACCATATTAATAAAGCACCGAGTAGTTTCTGATTTAATGTTATCAATAAAACTTCCCCTCCCTCCCAGAAAAAAACAAACAAATAAACACACCCCTCAAAATAAAAGATATGTTATTTTACAGCTGGCACTAGTTTATTTTCAACATTTTTCCTTAGTCTCTTTTCCTAAAGGACTGATGACTCTGCCAGTATGGTAATGGACTGCTTGCTTCTGCCTGAACTCACAAGTAGTAGCAGAATTCATTGTACCCACAGGTAATTTTCCTCTTCTACCTGCACTTAGAAGAAGCACTATTTCTCTATGTTTGCAGCACATTCATCGTTTTTCACAAAATCACTTTAGGATTATATCCATCCATGTGGTGAAATAAAAAAATGATCCATTCTCAAGGCTATTGGATAGATAGGTGAGAATCACGACTGGAGAACTGCAAAGGGGAATACAGGAGGTCACTTAGGTGGGGGGTATATGACTACTGATGGCCTAGTGGTGTTTTCTAAGGGCTGTCAATGAGACCAGTATCCTGTTGGAGTGAACATTGTAGATACATGCCTAGAAAGACACATTCTCCAGCTGAATTTGCAACCCAAATGGACAAACTAGAAAGTGGACAGATAATGCCTTGGATTTGTTCCCTTCACAAAATACCTTCCTGTAGAAGGTAGGAGGGATGAAGAATAGCAAGATATGAGTTGCTTAACCAAGGAGACACTGTGGGTCAGTGGAGAAGCTAAGACAGAATCCAGCCCAAGTCAGTAAGTTGTTGTGTGATATCAAATTAAAATCCAGAACTGAGCTCATGCTCCAGATCTTTCCTGTTAAATTTTCTGATTTAACATTATCAATTAAACTTCTTTTTCAGTCTCCATAGTTTTTATCAGTTCACAGGATCACATAATCACAGAATGGTAGGGTTTGGAAGGGATCTCTGACAATCACCTAGTCCAAGCACCCTGCTAGACCAGGATCACCTAGAATCAATCATACAGGAACATGGCCAGACGGGTTCTGAATGCTTCCAGAGACAGACTCCACAACCTCTCTGGGCAGCCTATTCCAGAAGGCTGTTACCTTCACAGTAAAGATGTATTTTCTTATGTTTAGGTTGAACCTCCTGTTTTCCTGTTTGTGACTCTTACCTCTTGTTCTGTCACAGGACAGCACTGAGAATACTCTGGCCACATCCTCCTAATACCTATCCAATTTATAAGCATTGATGAGATCTCCCCTAGCCTCCTCTTCTTCAAGCTAAACAGACCCAGCCTTTGTTCATATGGTAGATGCTCCAGTCCCCTAATCATCTTAGTGGCCCTGGGCCCAGTTGCTGAAATTAATACATTTATGAAATTAGAGTATTAATATTAAAAGCTAACCAATAGACTCATGGAAAAAATGGCTTAAATAACTCATGCATTTATATAAAGAGTTGCGAAATAAATCCCACTTTTATGGAAAGAACTCATAAATTATTCTTTCTTTGGTAAGGAATATACTCCAAAGAACTGAAATATAAGCCAAAGCTGCCCTGATTTTGAAGAAACAAACCTATTGTATCTCATGGGATAATTAAGTGTAAATAGCAGCATTGAAAGACAGAGGGCACTGCAGCAACATAAGACCACAACAGAAAGTTGTTATTATAATACACACTATTACACAAGCGTCTCCTTTCCCCATGCTTCCAATTTTAACAAAATGCTAACTCGTTTTTTATCCATTTTTGTATCAAACTTTTTTTTTATGAGGTCACTTTTTATCTTTGCTGGTCTTGAAATGTTAAGAAGAAAAATCAGTTCACACTGCATCAAACTTTTCAAATTACTGCGCTCAATTCTCTTCACACAATTGATAAGCCAAAGCACTCTAACAATTGCCTCACCAAAAATGAAAGTTGCTTATTAGAGTGAGGGGTAGACAGCTGTTGTTACAGATACCTTCAAAAATATGCAAGTTATTATTTAAACAGCACATTATGTAATGTTTTATTTTATTCTCAATATATATTAGAATTAATATTTTATGTTAGTGGATGAACAGTGAAGCAGGAGGCAGATTTAGTGTTAAGTACATTAGCTTCAGCTTCATCTTCCCTGACTAGACAGGTGACTCTGGACAGTTTCCTCTACTTCCAAGTGCCTTTCTGTCTTTAAAATAGCTAAAGATACCTACTGATGAAATAGATAAGACACATAAAGAACTGACAACCTGTGTTCCTTCAGGACTCCCAGTGGATTAACTTAAATTCTTCCAGAGCTGGGGTCTGAAATACAGATTAGAGAAAGAAAAATAAAATAAAATAAAATAAAATAAAATAAAATAAAATAAAATAAAATAAAATAAAATAAAATAAAATAAAATAAAATAAAATAAAATAAAATAAAATAAAATAAAATAAAATAAAATAAAATAAAATAAAATCTGTTTCTGTTTTCTTTCACAGAATTACTGAATTACCTAGACTGGGAAAGACCTTTAAGATCATTGAGTCCAGTCAGTAGCCTAACATTTGCAAGTCCCTGTCTAAACCATGTCCATCAGCATTATGATGGACATGCGTACACAATTCTTAAATACCTCCAGGGATGGGGACTCCATCACTGCCCTGGGCAAGTCCTTCTAATGCCTGATAACCCTTTCAGGAAAGAAATTCTTCCTAATATCCAATCTAAACTAACTTTGGTGCAACTTGAGGCCATTTCGTCTTGTCTTATCACTTGTTATTTGGCTGAATAGACCAAAATCCACTTCCCTACACCTTCTCTTCAGGTGGTTGAAGCAGATGATTACAATTTACACCTAGCTTACAGCTAGCTGAATATTTTCACAGTTTTTGCATTGTTTTGGTAACTGAATAAATGTGAGGTTGGAAGGTGTTGGTGAAATTATGGGACTTCTTCAGAATACAGCATGGGAAATTTAGTCTAGTATTTCTGAAGAAGTGTGTATAGGTAGACTGACAAGAAATATGAAAGAATTTGTGAGACTTAGTCATATATTTAAAAATAAAATTACACGATATTGTACAGCTGCATTACAAAGCCTTTCTACCAGACATCTTGCTGGCCTATCAAACTTACACATTACAAGCTATGCGACCAAAATGTTTGACATCGCATACCATGTTGATTTGATCAGAGAAACCAAGCAAATCTACAAACTGTCAAACTTCCTTAAATGACAGGTGCTTCAGGATATGAGCTCATTCTCTGATATGATATTCTCTGACTAATACTGCGTAGGAAGGATTGGTGGAGAAAGAGGAATGTTTCTGTCATTTTGTATATGTGTATATATATATATATATGTGTGTGTGTGTGTGTGTGTGTGCCTTTATATTGCAAATAATATTTTAGGCATGACTTTGTATGTATACAGTGTTCTGTAGTAGTAATGGAAGATAAAGAGACTTGTTAGACTGGCAAATTTGAAGAACATCAAGAAGGTAGAAAGGAGTTCCCTCCATTGGTCAAGGATCAGATCCAAACAAGTATAAGTACTTAACATTTACCAAAGTTCAAAGAGGTATCTTGTGTGTCTCTGTTCAACTTTGCTTCATTCTGAATGTGTTACTCTGCATAGCCTGCAGCCTTTTCCTATCTGTATGTGCCTGGAAGTCCCCTACTGTGGTTGAGATGTAAGTGTACTCAGTTTCCATATTGGAGAGTTACAGAGGAGTTCAGGAGAGAGAAAGCATGTTGGTGATAAAGTTGTGTTGTTCAGACATAGGAAAACTATTTTGCACATTGCTACTGGTGTAAGTAGAGACCCATCAACTCTTCCCCCTGCTTCTCCCCTTAAGTATTTGTATTGGGTCTGTCTGGGATGGAGTTGATTTTCCCCACAGCAGCCCTCAGAGTGCTGTGTTTTGTGTTGGTGGCTCAAGGGCTGTTGATAACCCAGCAGTGTTTTGGTTACTGGTGAGCAGTGCTAGCACAGCACCAAGGCTGTCTCTCCAACATTTCCCCCAGTAGGCTGGGGGAGGGGAAGGTCTTGGGAGGGGACATAGCCAGGACAGCTGACCCAGACGAACCAAAGGGATATTCCATACCATATGACATATGCTCAGAAATAAAGCAAGGAGAATGGAGGGGGAAGGGGGGTATTTGTTACTTCCGTCTGTCCTCTGGGAACTGCAACACTTCCCGGGAAGTGGCCAAACATCACCTGCTGATGGGAAGTAGAGAATAAATATTTTGGTTTTTTGTATTCCATCTTATTTTCTCCCCTCCCCACCTTGCTGAGGAGGGGGGTGATAGAGTGGGCTTTGGTGAGCATCCAGCATCTAGCCAGGGTCAACCCACCACAGTCTTTTTTTGACACCCAACGTGGGGCTCGAGACAACAACAGTTTTACATTCAGTGTGCTTTCGCTGCAGTAGTTATTAAGCAGTGAGCTCCTGTGCAGGTCACGGAGTTGTTTTTTTTTCTCTCTGCGGGTAGCATTGCTTATCTCTGTTTCTGCTCAGTTTGGCAACATGTTGATAACGAACAGCTATGGGCTTCATGATGAGATTTGTAGTTTTGCTGTGCTGGGGGAGCTATTCTGTGGGAAGGATGAAGGAACTCGAGAATGTGCTGGTACAAACAGTGCACAAACAGTAAGGCACTGATGGCCTTACTGCGCTGGGGGAGCTATCTTGTGGAGGAGACAAGGGAATACATCTCCCTTTCCCTACCTGAAGTTAATGTAGATGGCTTTATTATACAGGCTCCCGAGGTCCTTGTTCACCCTTATGTGAGCTGTTTATCGCTACTCAGTAATACTATTGGAATATTATGTTTTTTGTGGAATATAGTCTCGTCCTGGTGTAAGAGAAGGCAGCTTTTGGGTGATGAAATACTGAAAAGTGCCCTGAAGCAGCCGGTCCCTGGGTGGCAGGGTGTGTGGAAGGATTTGGGCAGGTTCCTAGGATGTTTATCACCTCACATAGCCTGGGATTTTACACCTGAAGAAGCACATAACCCTGCCAAACTAGCGCGTCACTTGATGGAAGGGCGCCTGGCCTACCCCAATGAGAACCAGCAGCTTCTAGCACTGTACTGGGGCATGGCCTGTGCCTATCGAGCCACAGTTCAGTACTCTCAGAGGACTGTGGTTGAGTCAGGGACCCAGATCACATCTGTGGACACCATGGTTGAGACTGGGATCCAAACAACAACAACTACAGTAATTGTCCCAGTGGTGAAAAAGAAACAGTGGACAAGGAAAACCACTGGTCCATGTCATTGATTAGTGAGGGCAGAGGAAGAGAATCAAGAAATCGGTCCTTCAATGAGGAACTTGGAGGAAGGAGTGAGAGAACTAAAAGAAGAAGCAGAAACTGCCGGGTCTCTGACCTCATCAGAACTTAGAGACATGTGGAAAGATTACAGCCGCCAGCCAGGTGAGCGGATTGCTGCCTGGCTGCTCCAATGCTGGGATAATGGGGCCGACAGCCAGCAACTGGAAGGGAAGCCGAGCAGCTTTGATCCCTGGCTAGAAACCGTGGGATTGAGAGAGGAATTGGAAGAGAGGCGGCAATTTACAGACTCTGGAGATGGCTCCTCTCCAGTGTGAATGCTCGATAACCATTCAAAGATGACCTTATGAATTCCCCGGGAAAGTGGACTGCGGCAGATGAAGGTATCCAGAATCTGAGAGAACTCGCAGTGCTGGAAGTCATTTATAGTGATCCTGACAACGATGAGGACTCCAAAGATCCAGAGGATGTTCTGTGCACACGAGCTATGTGGAGGAAGGTAATCCAAGGTGCCCCAAAGCCATATGCTAACAGCTTAGCAGCAATGTATTCCCCCAATGTGGAGACACCAACTGTGGAAAGAGTGTCTTCGTGGCTTCAAAACTTCGAAAATCTCTGTGCCTCCTTGTCCCTACGGGCCAGCACCATGGCTGTCAAAGGCATCCCAAGGAATCAATCTTCTCCTGCCCCATCCAGAGGGAAAGGGAGCCCCCGACATATGCCACGTGGTGCACTCTGGTTCTTTTTGCCTGACCAGGGGGAGGACATGAGGAAGTGGGATGGTGAACCTACCTTTAAACTGGAGGCCTGTGTACGCGAATTGAGAGGGAAAACAGCCGTTAAGAAAAGACCACTTAAGAAGGCTGTCAGTGTAGTTGGTGCTGACGTCCAGGAAGGTAATCAACGATCTTCCAGACATAGGAAAACTGAAATCACCTCCCTCAACCCTGGTGAGGGGACTTCTGGTCTGGCACTACAAAGGTCAGACAGTGAATACTCTGATGAAGAACAGGAGTAGAGGGTCCCTGTCTTCGGGCAGGGGGAGGACTGAAGAAGTGTATATTGGAAGTCGTGTATATTGGACTATGTGGATCCGATGGCCTGGCACATCAGGTCCACAAAAGTATAAGGCTCTGGTTGACACTGGTGCGCAGTGTATGTTGGTGCCATCATGATACAAAGGCACAGAACCCATCTGGATATCCAGAGTGACAGGGGTATACCAGGAATTCTCTGTGTTGGAGGCTGAGGTGAGCTTGACGGGAGACAAATGGGGAAAGCACCCCATTTTGCCTGGCCCAGAAGCCCCTTGCATCCTTGGCATCGACTGTCTCAGGAGAGGGTACTTCCAAGACCCAAAGGGGTACCGATGGGCTTTTGGTGTGGCCACTGTGAACACAGACAAGGTCAAGCAGCTGTCTACCCTGCCTGGCCTCTCAGAAGATCCCTTCATTGTGGGATCACTACAGGTTGAAGAGCAACAGGTGCCAGTTGCCACCAGGACAGTGCATCGGCAGCAATATCATACAAACCGAGACTCCTTGGCTATCATCCATGAACTGATTCGTCAACTGGAGAGCCAAGGAGTCATCAGCAAGACTCATTCACCTTTTAATAGCCCATATGGCCAGTGCAAAAGTTTGATGGAGCGTGGAGGTTAACAGTAGACTACCGTGGCCTAAATGAAGTGACACCACCACTGAGCGCTGCCATGCTGGACATGTTAGAGCTCCAATATGAACCGGAGTCCAAGGCAGCCAAGTGGTATGCCACCATAGACACTGCCAATGCGTTCTTCTCCATTCCTTTTGCAGCAGAGTGCAGGCCGCAGTTTGCTTTCACATGGAGGGGTGTCCAGTACACCTGGAATCGACTGCCCCAAGGGTAGAAACACAGCCCCATCATTTGTCATGGACTAATTCAAAATGCACTGGAAAAAGGTGATGCCCCTGAACATCTACAATACATTGATGATGTCATCGTATGGGGCAATAAGGCAGAAGAAATGTTTGAGAAGCGAAAAAAAGTAATTTAGATTCTTCTGAGAGCTGGTTTTGCTATTAAGAAAAGCAAGGTCAAGGGACCTGCACAAGAGATTCAGTTCTTGGGAATAAAATGGCAGGATGGAGGCTGCCATGTGCCTATGGATGAGGCTAACAAGGTAGCAGCTGTGTCTCCACCAGCTAACAAGAAGGAAACACAAGCTTTCTTAGGCCTTGTAGGATTTTGGAGAATGCATGTTCCAGGTTACAGTCAGCTTGTGAGACCTCTCTATCGAGTAACTCGAAAGAAGAACTGTTTTGAGTGGGGCCTTGAGCAACAACAAGCCTTTGAGCCTATTAAACAAGAAATAGCTCATGCAATGGTTCTTGGGCCTATGCAAACAGGACCTTCTCTGCAAAATGTACTCTACACTGCAGCTGGGGACCATGGTCTCACCTGGAGCCTCTGGCAGAAAACATCAGGAGAAACCCGAGGTCGACCATTAGGGTTTTGGAGCCGCGGGTATCGTGGATCAGAAGCCCACTACACTCCAACTGAAAAGGAGATACTAGCAGCATATGAGGGGGTTTGCGCCGCTTCAGAAGTTGTTGGTACAGAAGTACATCTCCTCCTGGCACCGCGATTGCCTGTGCTACACTGGAGGTTTAAAGGAAACATTCCTTCTGCACATCATGCAACCAGTGCTACATGGAGTAAGTGGGCAGCATTGATCGCACAACGAGCTCGAGTAGGGAATCACAACCATCCAGGAATCGTGGAAGAGATCATGGACTGGCCAGAAGGCAGAGGTTTTGGAGTACAGCCTGAGGAGGTGGTTTGTGCTCAAGAGGCACCACCGTATAATGAGTTCTCAGAAGACAAAAGGCATTATGCTTTGTTTACTCATGGATCCTGTCGTGTGGTAAGAAACCATCGGAAGTGAAAAGCTGCTGTGTGGACTCCCACACAAGTCATGGCGGCCACTGAAGGAGAAGGCGAGTCAAGTCAGTTTGCAGAAGTGAAAGCCATTTAACCAGCCCTACAGATGCTGAACAAGAAAAGTGGCCAGTGCTCTATCTCTACACCAACTCCTGGATGGTGGCTAATGCCCTGTGGAGGTGGCTGCAGCAGTGGAAGAAGACCAATTGGTAGCACAGGGGTAAACCCATATGGGCTGCTGCATCATGGCAGGACATTGCTGCTTGAGTAGAAAACATGACTGTAAAAGTACATCACATAGATGCTCACGTGCCCAAAAGCCGTGCCACAGAACATCAAAACAATGAACATATAAACAAGGCTGCAAAAATTGAAGTAGCTCCCGTGGACTTGGATTGGGAGCATAAAGGTGAGTTATTTGTAGCTCGATGGGCCCATGAAACATTGGGACATAGATGTAATATATCGATGGGCTTGTGATCGAGGGTTGGACCTGACCATGGAAGCCATCACACAGGTCACTTATGAATGTGAAACGTGCTGCAATCAAGCGAGCCACACAAGTAAAATCTCCCTGCAATAGAGGGCTGTGGCTGGGCTTTTGATATGGTGAGGCCTGGCAAATTGACTATATTGGACCACTGCCACGAACACATCGAGGCAAGTACTACATACTCACCATGGTGGAAGCAACTACTGGTTAGCTAGAAACATATCCTGTAAACCATGCCACTGCTCGAAACACCATCTTAGACCTTGAAAGACAAATTTTGTGGTGACATGGTACCCTGGAAAGAATTGAATCGGACAATGGGACTCATTTTTGAAATAACCTCATAAACTCCTGGGCAAAGAAACATGGCATTGAGCGGGTATACCACATCCCCTATCACCCACAAGCCTCTGGAAAGATTGAAAGATACAGTGGACTGTTAAAGTCGATGTTGAGGGCATTGGTCAATGGGAGATGGAAGCACTGGGATGTAAATTTAATGGAAGCCACTTGGCTGGTTAACGCCAGAGGATCTGATAACCATCCTGGGCCTGCACAAACAAAACCCCTACATGCTGTGCGAGGTGATAAGGTCCCTGTAGTGCACACAGGGAAGTGGTTGGGGAAGGCGGTATGGATTGCTCCTCCTATGGGAAAAGGCAAACCCATTTGTGGGATTGTTTTTGCCCAAGGGCCTGGGTGTACTTGGTGGGTAATAGGAAAGGATGGGGAGACCGGGTGTGTGCCTCAAGGAGATTTAACCTTGAGGGGGGGTGAAACTAATCTGTGATGTGAGTTGTGTATTGCAGGAAGGAACATAGCAGGAATGACCTAAGGTGAAAAATACTGAGTTTTGCAAGGAAAGGAAACAGATGTGTGCAGTGATGACTCGAACCAAGTCGGTGTTGGTGCCCAACAATCAAACATGCTGCTCCTCCTGTCTTAAACATCTATCTTGAACAGAAGAGGCCCAAGTCAAAGCCTGTTTGTGAACATCTGGAGGAATGGAGGAAGCCCATCTGATAAAGGACAGGGGGCAGAGCTAATAAGAATGTATAAACCTGCATGTTGGGTATAAATTATGTGGGACCTTAGCATGATGCAAAAAGTATGGAATAAGGGGTGGAGATTGTATTGGGTCTGGCTGGGATGGAGTTGATTTTCCCCATGGCAGCCCTCAGAGTGCTGTGTTTTGTGGTGGCTTGAGGGCTGTTGATAACACAGCAGTGTTTTGGTTACATTTCCCCCAGTGGGGTGGGGAAGGTCTTGGGAGGGGACATAGCCAGGACAGCTGACCCAAATGGACCAAAGGGATATTCCATACCATATGACTTATGCTCAGAATTAAAGCAAGGAGAATGGAGGGGGAAGGCGGGACATTCGTTACTTCCGTTTGTCCTCCGGGAACTGCAACGCGTATGAAAACCCTGCTTCCTGGGAAGTGGCCGAACATCGCCTGCTGATGGGAGTAGAGAATAAACATTTTGTTCTTTTGCTTCTGCGTGTGAAGCTTTGTTTTGCTTCTATTAAACTGCCTTTGTCTCGACCCATGAGTTTGTTTTTTTGTGTTCCATCTTATTTTCTCCCCTCCCCACCTTGCTGAGGAGAGTGGTGATAGAGTGGGCTTTGATGGGCATCCAGCATCTATCCAGGGTCAACCCACCACAGTCCTCCTTAACCAAGTTGACAGAATGCAACTTCATGTACTTTTATCTTCTTTGTTACTGTCTTTTTCTCTTTTTCTTTGCAAAAGCTTGACCTTCCCATTTGTTTTCAGAGTATTTTTTAATGTGCAAGACATGTAGAATTACATTAATAAAAATACATATTTAGTCTGAGCTTTCTCTCAAATCTCAATGTGTTTAGTTCTAGAAACATTAATTTAACACGTTATCACATAAAGAGTTATTAAAGGCAGTATTAAAGTTTTTCATAAGCAATGCATGTGAAAGGCTGGCAGAATTATACCAGTATTTAATAAGAAAATGCTAAATGTTCAGTTTAATCAAGAATTTGTCAGGTAAGTATTTCTCTACAGAACAATATAATATTTAAGTAATCTTATTTCTAAATCTAACTATAATCATACACTATTGTAGAAGAATTCTGTTTAGATATATATATTTAGGATAGGATATTTTTTTCTATATATATCCTCAGAGACCTTGTGAAAAAAGAGGAATAAGGGAAGAAAATATTATACCAAGAGGTGTGTGTTTGTGAGTTAGACATATTTGGAGGGATCAAGGTAGGCATGAGGCATTAGGGATCATCCATAAAATTAATTGAGGGGGGCCCCAAGATTTTGCAGAACTTGGCAAATTGCATTACTGCTCTGAATTAACCTGAAGAATTTCTCATTGTGCTTAAAATCTTGCCAGGCAAAAGGCAATTAATTAACCTAATTAATTAACGTAATTGACTCTTAACTGGACTTGGATAAATCTAAAAGAGACACTTGTGGTCTCTTACCACCGAGTGTCAATCAACTAGAGTTGCTTTTAGGTCCCAAGGCTTTCGTGGTTTGGCTATGAGCCATAACAGTCTTGTTTTCTAATTCCTGAGCTCTCTCTTCATGCAACAAGGTGATCTGTTCCTAAAGCTTCACCCAGAGCAGTCTTCCTACCTTATTATGGGAGGGTTTTTTTGTTTGTTTTGTTGTTGTTGTTGGTTGGTTGGTTGTTTTGTGCGTGTGTGTGTGTGTTCAAAGGACATCCTGCAAGATGGCTGTTGCTCTGGGAGTCTGTGCTAGTAAGAAGCTTATCAGGTCTATACTTCATGCCTGTTCTATCTACACTGAAAGCACTTTATTCCTTATAATTCTACCCCCAAGTGTCATTCCTTTTCTTGCAAATGTGTTTATTTCCTCTACCTTCTCCAGTTCTCTCTGCAGGCATATAATGTTTGGTTTGTTTTATTTACTATTGTTATGACTGAGCTTTTAGACTAATGTGGTGGGTTGACCCTGGCTAGGTGCTGGATGCCCACCAGAGCCCACTCTATCACTCCCCCTCCTCAACTGGACAGAGGGGAGAAAAATATAACAAAAGGCTCATGGGTCGAGATAAGGACAGAGAAAGATCACTCACCAATTACTGGCACCAGCAAAACAGACTAGACAGGTGGAGAGAATAAATTTTAATTTACTACCAGTCAGATGAGAGGATAATGAGAAACAAAACCAGATCTTAGAACACCTCTCCCACCCCTCCCTGCTTCCTGGTCTTAAGTTTTCTCCCAGTTTCCACCTCCCCCACAGCAGTGGCACAGGGGGACAGGGAATAAGGATTGGGGTCAGTTCACACATTGTTTCTGTTGCTCCTTCCTCCTCAGGGGGAGGACTTCTTCCCCGGCACCAGCATGGGGTCCCTCTCAAGGGACACAGTCCTCCAAAACCTTCTCCAATGTGAGTCCTTCCCATGAATGACAGTTCTTCATGAACTGCTTCAAAATGGGTCCATTCCATGGTGTGCAGTCCTTCAGGAAGGGACTGCTGCAGCACGGGTCCCCCACGGAGTCACAAGTCCTGCCAGCAAACCTGCTCCAGCGTGGGCTCCTCTCTCTATGGGGCCACAGGTCCTGACAGGAACCTGCTCCAGAGTGGGCTTCCCACAGGGTCACAGCCTCCTTCAGGCACCCACCTGCTCTAGCATGGGGTCCTCCATGGGCTTCAAGTGGTCATCTGCTCCACCATGGGCTGCAGGGGAACAGCCTGCCTCCCCAATGCTCTTCACCACCATTTGCATGGGAATCTCTGCTCCGGCACCTGGAGCGCCTTCTTGTTACTGATTGGCTCGGCCTTGGCCAGCGGCGGGTCCACCTTGGAGCCGGCTGGCATTGGTTGTGTCAGACATGGGGGAAGCTTCCAGCAGCTTCTCACAGAAGCCACCCCTATGCCCTCCCCACTACCAAAATCTTGCCACGCAAATCCAATACAACTAACTTATAATATTTTTTTTCTAGTCATTAGAAAATGTCCTTGAACAATGCAACCTGGCTGTGAAGTTTTGGTTTAGTTTTACTGTTTTAACTGGTCAGAATTAAAGTTTTAATTTTGCAAGCCCAACAGAACAAGGTGCAACAGAAGATTTCTAATCTGTCCTCAAAAATTATTTAAAATGAAAGCAATTAAATCTGTCAGAGTTTATACCACTGAGCAGGTTGGGTCAGTTGCCTCAGGCTCATTATGTTTCCAACAATATTTCCCACAGAACATAGTGTGATAATATTGCTAGAGCACTTGAAATACCATATAGGAATATTTCTGTGAGCTTCTGAAGATTGAAAGAGATTGCTATCTGAGTTTCCTTATCTTAAAAAAGCTGTATGGGGTTTTTTTTAAGACAATGGGAGAAAAAGACATTAAAAACAAAGAGTTCTTCAAGAAGGAGTTTTGCATTCCTGTTAGTACTAGAGATACATCCATGCCGAACATTGGATGTTAATTTATCTAAATTCTATCTGTTTTTTTATTCAGACTGAATATCAATAGCTACCTCCTCTGTATGCAAGAAATAGTTTGTAGAAAATTGTCAACATAGAGAAACTATCAAACACAAAGACAGTGAAGGTTGAGTACTGTTGTTTGTAAGATTCTGTTACATACATTTTTATTAACTACTATTGTGAAAAAGAAGTATTTTTGTGTAGTTGACACTTTTGTAAGACCAGTGGAAAATATAGTTTAAAACTTTTTCAGTTGGTGGTGTGGCCTTAGTCACCATCAGCAAATTAAGCAATATGGGTGACAATTTTAGGTTCTTCATATACCCTGAGGCAGTTGAAAGATTATGGATATGCAGCTATTTTATAAAATCAATCAGTTCTGAAATACTGTAAGGAACTATTTGCTGAACCTGCTTCTACTTCTGGTGAAAGTCTCTAACAGATTGCTCTGCAATGAGATGAATAAAGATTAGAAGTCTTCAGATCATATTTTACTGCAACTTTTACAGTCACTTACAGAAATGATAATTTACAAGAAAATTATGTTTGCTTCATTTTAAGAGAGTCTAGTAAATGTATGGAAGTAAAATAATGGATTTCACATCTACATCAAACAGTGAGACAATGTCATTGGACATTGATAAAAGAAATAATAGAAACTAGGTGTTTAATCTTGTTTCTCAGATACCGCAATACTGAGAGTCATATATATATATATTCAAATCATTGTCTACAGTTGAAATGGGGGATAGGTTTATACCAAATTCCTTAAACACAAGCCAATGAGCAAATTAAAAACTTTTATGGAGTTTGAAACTACATTTCTCTGCTTACTTGAGATTTATTTCTAAGAGAACTTGTACCTAAACTGAATGATATTTTGTCACCAACCAACCTGAAATACTTAGAGCTCCATCATTTGTCTCTGGGTAATAGAGAAGTCCAAACCAAACAGAACTGCAAACAAAACATCTGCCAAATTTCTCTGTAATTCCACCTAGTTTTCTTCAACTGTGTAACAATAACTTCTCCAAAGAAAGGCATAAACAAAATTGACACCACATGTCAGTAAGGATTTTAAAATTTACAAAACCACCATTACAAGCTACTGAATCACATTGTCTAGCACTGACATTGTTTAGAAGTACTGAAAATAAAAGATATATATAAAAGAGAAAAAAAAAAACCCAACAAAACTTTTAAAAGAAATTTATTGGAGATTCTAGTTATTGTGAGTAATACAAAGTTTCTGTGATATTGTATAACACTGGGGAAATTCAGATCATGTAGATCGGAAACTGTAAATTACTAAGGAATTTTAAAGCTTTCTAAGATTATAGGTTCTGGGGTGTAAACCAGGAAATTAACAGAAAGGGGGTTTTGTACCTAAAATAACCTTAGTCTACAGCCATAAAGAACCAAGAAATACCTCTCTCTCTCTCTAACATCTCAAGTCTAAAATTGTGAGAGAAAAGTACCCAGAAAAGAGTTACTACAAAGACACCTGACCCAAAGGCACTGAAATGACACTTTCCTCAAGCATTACTTTACCTTATGGAGCGTATTGGTGTGATATTCATTAGGTGCATGCACACTTACCAAAACTGACACTGTAAAAAAGAAGCCCACAAAACAAATTTGAGTCCTTGTGTAACCAAATCCTAAAGGCACAATTATTTAAAACAGTGAAAACCCACAACCCCCCCCCAAAAAATCCCAAAACCCCAAGCCCGAAAAACTCCATACACCACAACCCTCCAAAAAAACCAGAACAAAAAACAAGTATCTAACCAACAACAACAACAACAAAACCATAACCATTTCAGCAGAGAACTATGAATTTACAGCCAGGCAGGCAAAACTGAATGATAGCATTATCTTTATTGTGGATGATACTGAACACCTGACTGGACATAAACTGAAACATTTTCATACTTGCTAGAAGCATGAAAGGTTGCCTCAGCTTTTTATTCTTTATGCTTGCTAGTCCTTGACTGCAGGTATGTAAGTGATAGATACTAGTACGTAGTTTGTCAAGGATGCAGTTTCCAAGCAATAGGTTCCTCTAGGCTGTACCCTCTTCCTTGAACGCTGAATGGTTACCCTACATTCCCTCTAGATCTCTGCAAAAGGTTGCATATTCCCTATCATTAGGCAAATGTACAATGGATGCTTAATGCTTTTCCTGTACTGTGAACTAAAATATTACCTCCATGATTTAGCATAGACCTGAAAAAAATTCTCACCAAACTTAAATATTGTAGTTTATTGTAGAACTAGATGTTCTAGTCTAGTCTCTTCTTTGCCATCCTAGTGACTGAAACATTATTAGCCTCCTGCAGAGATATCTCAAGTGCACACAGTCCTTATCCATCAAGCAGTGGGGATAATTGAAGCAGTCCACATACTTCACCACTCTGTTCCCTGTGATTTGGCTTTTCCTGTGACCTCTGTGTTCTTTAGATACTTGTATATAGATTGAAATGGAGGATACCTGCAGTATATTTTTTTCCTAAAAGAATTTGAGATATTCTTATATGAAATGGCTGAGTTCTGCACTCACTATTTCCAGATTGCATTTTTTTTTCTTGTTTTATTGTGCATATAGCTCTTTGCTTGAAAGATAAGATGGGGATCACAGCTCTGATGGAAATTCTTAGTCCTAAATCACTCATGGATTCTTGTCAGTTCTGAACTACAGTCTGGCATGTGTCCTCATTCTTTTAATAGAACTAAGAAGGTGTATATGGCAGCGATAAGCTGAAATTTGCACTTTTAAAGAACAGAAGCATCAGAACTTGTTTGATAGGTGCTGCAGCATGCTTACAGTTCCTCTGCCTGTGACAGGAGTAGATGCGAAGATTGGAAGGGGTGAAGATGTGAAGACGGTAGCACAGGATGCTTGCCATCCTGAATTTAGAGGCATATAAGCTGCAAATCCATGATTGCAATCCTAACAGAAACTGTTGTTTAGCTTTTTTTTTTTTAATTTAGGTTTGTTTTTTATTTTTTTTTCTAAATCAGTGGTAATTATGGTAAACTATGGTGACTGGAGCAATGCCACTTTCCCTTTCTGTGCACTATAGCACTATAATGTTGAGTGATAACATGTGAAACAAGAAAGTGTTGAATATTAATGAGTTTATGATAGAGTAGCTATAGAACAGAAATAAGGTTTATGTAAAGAATATTGTTGGGGTGTTAACTGTGGGACAGTCATGTCCTATGTTGTACTTTTCTATCAAGTTAGAAATTCACCTCGACATTGTCTTTAATGCTGAAACAAGACCTTGTCTCTTAGTTTTTCAATATTTTCCTTGGATGCAGCCCATGGCATGAGGAAACATTTTCTTACATGTGGGATAATCTCTTAAACCAGGTGATAGACAGCCCTGCCAGAGGGAATGAGATACTGAACCTAATGGTTGTCAACACAAGTGAGCTAATTAGTGACATCAAGACTGGAGGCAGCCTGGGCTGCAGTGATCATACACTGGTGGATTTCACAGAGTCCTGAAGGATATGGCTCAGGCAAAGAATAAAGGCTGAACCTGAATTTTAGGAAAGCATACTTCCAGCTTTTCAAGGAGTTAGTCAATAGGATCTACTGGGAAACTACTCTCAGGAGCAAGGGAACAGAACAGAGCTGGCAGATCTTTATAGATTCTTTCCAGAAAACACAAGAGCTCTCAATCCCCCGGTAAAGAAATCAGGCAAGAAAAGCGAGAGACAAGCATGGTTGTGTCAAGATCTACTGATCAAACTGAAAGGCAAGAAGAAAATGCACAGGCACTGAAAGCAGGGACAGGGTCCTGGGAGGAGTATAGGGGCACTGTCCAGTTGTGTAGGGATGGGGTCAGGAAGGCCAAGGTGCAGCTGGAGCTGAACTTGGCAAGGGATACAGAGAATAATAAGAAGGGCTTCTATGTCAGCCAGAGAAGTAAGGTCAAATAAAGTGTACCACCCTTGATAAGCAGGACTGGCAAACTGATAACAGAAAAGGATAAGGCTGAGGTACTCAGTGACATTTGTGCCTCAGTCTTCTCTGGCAATCTCTTTTCCCGCATCCCTCAAGTGGCTGTATCTAAAGGCAGGGACTGGGGAAGCAAAATTCTCCTCCACTGTAAGAGTAGGTCACGTTTGTGACTACCTGAGGAACCTGAATATACTGAATTCTGTGGGACCTGAAAAATGCAGCCCAGCATCCTGAGGGAATTGGCTGATGTAGTTGCCAAACCACTCTCCATGATATTTGAAAAGTCACGGCAGTCAGGTGAAGTCCCTGGGGACTGGAGAAAGGGAAACAGTGCACTCACTTTTAAAAAGTGTAGAAAGGAGGATCCTGGGAACTATCAACCTGTCAACCTCACCTCTGTGCCTGGGAAGATAATGGAACAGATCCTCTAGAAGTTATGCTAAGGCACATGGAGGACAGGGAGGTCATTTGATACAGCCAGTATGGCTTCACCAAGGGCAAGTCCTGCCTGACCAACCTAGTAGCCTTCTATGATGGAGTGACTACATCAGTGGACAAGGGAATTGCTACGGATGTTGCCTATCTGCATTTCTGTAAGGTCTTTGACATGGTCCCCTACAACATCCTTCTCTCTAAATTGAAGAGAGATGGATTTGATGAATGGACTGTTCAGAGGATGAGGAATTGGTAGCATGGTCACATCCAGAGGGTAGTGGTCAGCATCTCAATGGCAAGGGATGGAGATCAGTGACAAGTGATGTCCCTCGGGGGTCCTTATTGGGACAAATACTGTTTAATATCGTCATCAGTGATATAGACAGTGGGATCAAGTGCATCCTCTGCAAGTTTGCAACTGACACCAAGCTGAGTGATGTGGCTGACATGCCTGAGGGAAGGGATGCCATCCGGAGGGACCTTGAAAAACTCAAGAAATGGGCCTGTGTGAACCTCATTAGGTCCAACAAGGCCAAGTGTAAGGTTCTGCACCTGAGTCAGGGCAATCCCCAGCATCAATGCAGACTGGGGAATGAAGACATTGAGAACAGCCCTTTGGAGAAAGACTTGGGTGGATGAAAAGCTGGACATGAGCTGGCGATGTGCACTCACAGCCAGAAGGCTAAGCATATGCTGGGCTGCATCAAAAAGAATCAAGACCAGCAAGTCAAGGGAGGTGATTCTGCCCCTGTGCTCTGGTGAGACTCCACCTGGAGTACTGCATCCAGCTCTGGAATCCTCATCACAAGAAAGACACGGACCTGTTGGAGTGTGTCCAGAGGAGGGCCGCAAAAGTGATCAAAGGGATAGAACATCTCTCCTATAAGGACAGATTGAGAGAGTTGAGGTTGTTCAACCTGCAGAAGAGAAGACCCTGGGGTACCTTATTGTGGCTTTTCAATATTTAATGTAGGCCTATAAGAAAGATACAAACAAACTTTTTAGCAAGGCCCATTGCAATAAGGCAAAGGACAATGATTTTAAACTAAAAGAGGCTAGGTTTAAGCTAGATATAAGGAATATTTTTTTTACCATGAGGGTGGAGAGACACTGGAATAGGTTGCCCAGAGAGGTAGTAGAAACCTCACCCCTAGAAACATTCAAGGTTAGGTTGGACAAGGCTCCAAGCAACCTGATCTAGTTGAAGATGTCTCTGCTCAATGTGGAAGGATTGGACTAGATGACCTCTAAAGATCCCTTCCAACCCAAACTATTCTATGATTCTACGAATCTTATCCTGGTTAACAATTACAAATGATGGTCTGAACCTTATAGACCTCCGGTATTGGACTTTATAAAAACAGAGACAGTTTCTACTGTCTCTGGTCTCTCCTATGTTATATCTGATTTGCTATTTCATGAGGTTCCTGTGCCATTCCCAGATATGTGGTTAATGGCTGGGCTATTGTGCTTTCCAAAACCTAAGATTGTGGGTGTGTCTTCTAACAGCTGATGTCTAGTCCTTTTCTTAAAACACAAGCCTGTTTTAATTTTACAGGCAATATTAAAGTATAAGCAGTATAAGCTATTGACTGACTCTCAATCACCTTAAGATTAACCAACCTTTTTTTAATCATTCAACATTTCCTTATCTTATCTAGCTGATGGAAGTGTCTATAGGACACAGATATTCTTTCCATTTTAAGTGGATTTTAATTATCCTTTAAAGGCTTCAGCAAAATATATGTACTTATATTTTCCATTCTCCCTAAAATTTCTGGAAAAACTGATTTTTTTGACAAAACACTGCTAATTAAATGTAAAATCTACTGTATTTCCTGATTCAATACACTGTGAAAATAACCTAGCCCCAAGACACCTGGTTCTGACTTGCTATTGGTACATAAAATTGTTTCTACTGTTGCTTTCTTATTTAAAACTTTTTTTTTTCTCTTTTCTAAATAAATAATAAAACACAAGACACTTTTAACTTTTCTGCTTTTTATCCAGATGTCCTATTTAAAACTTGGCAACCAGCCATAAGCATAAAACAGAATGGAAAAATCCTTAAAACCTCTCTCCATCGTCTTTTGTGTCTTGCCTTATGTGCACTATTTTAGCTTTTTATTTCCATTTTATTTTCTAAATGCTAATATCTGAAGGCCAAAGAACCCCTGATCTATTATACATCTGATTTTCTATTGTATAGTGTGGTGGGTTGACCCTGGCTAGATGCTGGATGCCCATCAAAGCCCACTCTATCAACCCCTTCCTCAGCAAGGTGGGGAGGGAAGAAAATAAGATGGAACACAAAAAACCAAACTCGTGGATCGAGACAAAGGCAGTTTAATAGAAGCAAAGCAAAGCTTCACGCGCAGAAGCAAAAGAACAAAATCTTTATTCTCTACTTCCCATCAGCAGGCGATGTTTGGCCACTTCCCAGGAAGCAGGGTTTTCATACACGTTACGGTTCCCGGAGGACAAACGGAAGTAACAAATGCCCTCCCTTCCCCCTCCGTTCTCCTTGTTTTATTTCTGAGCATATGTTATATGGTATGGAATATCCCTTTGGTCCATTTGGGTCAGCTGTCCTGGCTGTGTCCCCTCCCAAGACCTTCCCCACCCCCAGCCTACTGGGGGAAATGTTGGAGAGACAGCCTTGGTGCTGTGCTAGCACTGCTCACCAGTAACCAAAACACTGCTGTGTTATCAACAGCCCCCGAACCACCAACACAAAACACAGCACTCTGAGGGCTGCCATGGGGAAAATCAACTCCATCCCAGCCAGACCCAATACATATAGTCATTTTTTTGTTTTCAGAAAAACAGTATTTGCATAGTTTGAAACCCATTCAGGCAAAATATCTTTACCAATTCCTCAGTTGTCCAGCTCTGATGTAGCTTCATGTGAACTGTGTGTTAGGACTTTAGGGACAAAAGTGACAAGCAAGCTTGTCTTCTGTTTGGTTTGATTCTGAAAACTTATTCTCAATTAACTGCAACTCCACAAGTATTACAGTTGCTGGCTGGACTTTACCAGAAGGAATAGAAAACTAAAATTTTGCATTAAATAGATGTGTAGCATTGCTCAGTGGCCTAAAGGAAAGTAGCAGATGGGTGATTTTCCTTTAGCAGTGCCATGATTGGCTTTTTAAGTATAGGTTTATCTGTTCTCTCTAGAGAATCTTGAAAAAAACCCCAAACAAACCAATCATTCCATAGTTGAGCTCATTTCTTGGTTTGGAGTGCTAAGTATCCACTAAATGAAAAAAACAAGCAGGTATCAATGTCAGTCGCTCAGGACTGATGATTTTGAAACTTACCAGTTTCTAAATTTCATCTGACTGTCATTGAGCATAGAGCATTCCTTTTTTTTAAACTCGGGTGGTATCAAAGAAGAATCTGATGTAGCTTTTTAAAATGCGTATATCCATTTTTCAGTAGTCTGACTATACAGTACCAAATTCCAAACAGAATCTTCCCTGCGTGTCGGATTTGGCCAGGCTCAGAAGAGAAAGTTGGGATCTCCACTTTCTCCACTTTCACTGTTTGATTTTTTTGGGAGGTGTGGGGTTTTTTTGTGTGGGTTTTGTTTTGGTGGGGTTTGTTTGTTTGTTTTGTTTCTTTATTTCCTTCTGTTTTTCATCCTCTTTCTTTGTAATCGTACATGTTTAACTTACATATTTTCTACTTTAATAGCCAGGTAGTAATTTAATTAGTTTGCTTGTAATAACTTGGGAAAATCTAAGAAGCAGAAGGGATTTAAAATCAGACATTATGAAATCTTACATTATCTTTTGAATTCCCCCTATCTCCTCCCAGGGTAATATTGCTGAGGGTCAGTATAGATAGATAAACTTCAGTAACTCAGGTGGTGACTCATTGATCAGAGTTGACATGTAAGGTTTATTTTACTGTCTGTATGTGTGTCCCTAAACCTTTGTAGATGCAATAGAATGGAAACTATGCCACAGTAAAGACCCTCAAATTGTCTCTCAAAATATCTGCATGGCTCACGTAAACAGGAAGGGTTCTGGGTTTTGGTTGTTTTTTGTTTTGTTTTGTTTTGTTTTTTACTTTTAAGTTGTGCTGTGTTAACATATTTTACTGCCTTTTGCATGAGCTAGGAGCACACAGCCAATTAAGACTGGTGCTTTGTGGCTTTTAAAAACTTTTATAATCCCATTGTTTTGTAGTCCTGCATCTATACTAAAAATTTGAGTGCTGTGTAAACTTTCCCCAGTTGTCTTCTGGGTTTCTGGAGCACTCCAACTCTAGTGAAGTTTTCACAGTTCCGTTCCTGTGCTCAAAGTATTTCTCTTCATGTGATTTATTCCTGGCACCACTGGCTCCCTGTAATTACACAGAGCCAAGGAACCTAGCAGACTTCTGCTTCCTCCAGTGTTTCACTTTTAAATGATCAGAATTGAAGAACATGATCCTCTGCACAAGAAAAGAGCCCATTTCTAAAGGCTTTTCTGAGAACTTCTTTCAAACAAGATCTCCACAAAGCTGGAGAATAGGACATCCTTATATGTGAGGGAATAATGCTACAGATCAGCAGACTGAGAAACAAATGCAGAAGGGTTATACCAGGATGATTTTACATTTTGGATGGCTGTACTGGAGAGCATCTTGAGCTGAAAAAGGAACTGATGGATCATCATCTCTCAGTAAGTGCTGAAAAAATACATGTGAAAGTTACTATTGGAAGTCCTAACCATGAGTGTTCTGAGGAGCCTGTGGAGAGCTAGGCCCTGGAGGATTTAGGGGCAAATTTAAAAAATTATGAAAGTACTCATGAAATTTCAAAATATGGAAGTCTAACTATCAGCATAGTGTTAGGGGAAATAAGGCACCTATGTATGTAAGAAGATTCCACTGGGAACCTGTTATTGTTTACAGGTGGGATATTCGTAATGAGGGCCTCTGTGCTTAGAGATTTGAAAGTAGAGAAAACCAAGCCCATCCTTGACAAATCAAGATAGTTATTGTACCTTCCACTTGTTCACTCAGTTGATTTTCATGTTTATGTGAAATGAAAAAATGCAGAGAGTATTTTTAGAAATCTATCTGGTATGAACCACCCAGTAATATGGCTGCTTACGATGCATAAGTTGACTGAGACAGTCCTCTTTCCACATGAGGACAAGGGCCTGGAAAATAGAACTATGTCTACAAAGTTGTATTTCTAAGGCTAGGATACTTTATGCCCATGTACATGTGAGACATGGACACCATAAGTTTGCAGATTATGTTTGCCTGATACTTACTGAACCTCAGAATCTCTTGACTGAAGACCAACAATTTCTTATTTAACTGGGAGATATTTATTTAGTCATGGGTGTCATACATAACTAGAAATTTTACCTCTCCACAAAAAAATTTGTAATTTCCATGGCTCAAATAAAAGCTCAGAAAGATCATGTCCATGTAAATGTTAGGTTGCTCAGTTAAACATGGTAGATTTTTCTGTTGTGTCAGGATTTGAATGTTATTCTGAAAACAGTCTTCTCCAGTAATTTTTCAAACTTCATAAATGAGTTATACAATCCTCAGGCCAAGCATAGGAACAAGGTTTGACTCACTTATACCTGATCACTTATTTTCAATGTTACACTTTGTATGCACACAGAAGAGATTGTTTTCGGTAGAAATAATTTTACTATCAGACTACTGACAATTATTGAATGCTACTAATACAGTGAAGGAGTTCTAGATTACTCGAAGAGAGCTCTTTTTTATAGTAAAATAAGTGATACTGTACCTGACATTCCTGCTTTAACAATACATCTTACATCCATGTTTTTGAAAGCTTCGTGAAATGAATATGAAAAAGATAGAGACTGTAAAAAATTTTCCACCTAATCACACTTTTTCTCATTTCTGTATTATAATGAGCCTACTTCTTTATTCTAAGGTCTTAAAACATTTTCTGTAAAGGAACATAATAGCTAAGCCTTCTCTAAAGAGCCAGGGGGTTCCAATATTCTATTTTACTTGCAGTGAGGTAACATGACCAGCCTAGATTGTCTCCAGAATGAAAGAAAAAGCCTGTTCAAAAGAAGTAAATCATAAAAAGAGAAAAACTAGTATCCAAAAGCCTCAACTGCAAGAATGACAACTTGTGACCACAGGGTGTCAGATACATGCTTTCTTGCTTCCAAAACTAGCCCAGCAGCATCTAAACCATCTTAAAGTTACCTCTGTGCAGAAGTAACTGCAAGTTATCCCTTGCAGAGCATATATTCAGAATGGATTAATATACCTGTAGGATTATTCTCTTCAGCTCCCACTTTTATTTACCAAACATGGTAAATGTATGTGTGAAAGAATGTAGTTATCTTCAGTGGCTTTTTTTGAACAGGTCTGATTCTTAAGTCAAGTAATTGGAGAGCAAGCTGTACTGCACCAACCTGTGGTGTTTTTGACCTCAGGGCTCACTAACGTGACATCCAGAATTGGCTTTTTGACACTATTAAAAAGCTCCATTCAGCCTTCTTTAACACTATTAAAAAGCAGAAAAGAGTTTACAAAGTTGTAGTGCTTTGAGGGACAAATTGAAAAATGACTCCAAAGAATATTCATATTCTAGTAATAACTGAAAGTAGAGGCAGTAATACTAAATGCTAATATTCCTTACACAGTTTTACGTGAAAAATCACATCCTTCTAAATGTACTTAGATCTGTCTCTTTTAACTGCTGTTGTGAGAATTAAATTCTCATGCTTTTGTAGGTATTGTTGACTATAGTAACAAACTATAATCAATAAAAAAAATACATGTACAAGAAACATAAAACTTAGAACCCTTTTGAAGCCCACAGGACTATTAAACTCAAAAGAATTTGTAGAGTTTCCCCTGGTGACTAAAGTAACCTCTTCCAAGCCTCCAAATATGGACTTATGTCAGCATATCAAAATGAAGCCAATGTCTTCAAAGTGAAACAGTAGCATACATGCAAAGGGTTTGGCAGATGGCAAATTCCCCTTAGCGAAACTGGTTGATTATGTAAAATGAAAATAAAAAAAAGTTCCCAGCACATATGGCAGGAGAATTTGAGAACTGGTATCTGCTAGAGTGAGAAAAAAGATGTTCTTCCTCAAAGGAGGTAGAAGGAAAAACAGTCCAGAGTAGCTTAATCATTGACTTCCTGGGTTCAAAAGCTATTTACAACAAGGTCTTTTCCTGCAGCACAGCCATACCTTCAAAAGGGTATAATATTTCAGTGCCTTTTTATCAACTTAACAGTTCATATGCTTCTCTGATAGTGATTACTTTAATAATAGGGAAATTAGGACCTAGGTGTACCCTTTGATATGGCCAACATATTTAACATTATTAGTTCAATTTCCTATTAACAATTTGTATGTGAACCAACTCATTTTTTTTTGTATATTTGAAATGATTACAAAAAGTTATTTCATTGTTTTATGCACACAAATTCTAGCCTATGGATGGTTCATGAATTATTTGCTGTGCTATTTATAATTTACGTTTGTTAATCTATCTGATATTGGTATCTGGTAGTATAGTTCTCTCTCCTCATTAGATATAAGAAACCTTGAGAACACAAAATATAAAAGAACACAAAATAGAAACACTTGTAGGAAATTATATATCTAAATATACATACATACAAACAATAAAATATTTCTACAAGAGGCTGTGATGACACATACATTCCTTCAACAGACTAAACTGTTGTTGGCATGAACATTTTGTAAAGAAATAAAAAAGACAGAGTGCTATCAAAATTACATGGTACTCTTCTACCTCAGCCTGTGCTAAAGAATACCTATGTTCAATACCTTTATTTTAATTATATTTTTCTGCTGTTTGCTGCCCTGTTTTGCTCTAAGTGTATAAGCATTTTCTTGAACTAAATAACTTCCTTAAAATGCAGTCCATGATTTCCTGAACATGATATAATATGAAAAGTTAATGACTGAATTAAAGCCTGGTATAGGTCTCAAGAAGTAAGTACAATTATACTGCAGATTGATTTAAACCATGACTAATAAAAGACCAAAATATAATGCTCTCAGAACACTCTAGAAATTTCCATTGTTTTATTTTACTTTTATGGAATGGGTGTCTAATTTTGTCATATTGCCATATATCATGATGATATTTCCATGTGTTTCTTTTCATGATAAAATTATAGGCAAGTATTTGAGTCTAGCTAAATTAATGACTTAACATGCAAGCTACTGGTACCCTTGTCTTGTAGCATACTTATTTCTATTCAGTTCCCATTTTCACTCATTGGCTTACCAAAACAGTATTTTCAATAAAGGATTACTTAGATATCTTTTGCTGTTTTCAGTATTAGTAACAGTTTTTAAAATGTGAAATTGTTTTTCAACAGCAGCAACCATCCCTAGCTACCCCTTCTGCCCAGTGTAACTAGTCCAGGTAAGAACTGATATTGTGAGCTGATTATTTTGGTCTAATAATGGATGAGCAATGGATAATCGTGTTGGCCTAAACACGAAATGTATAAATGACTGAAAAAGAACAGAATGTCATGTAGCAGCAGGAAAGATGAATCTATAGTACTTATTAATGATTTGTCAAATGGAAAGTATTCTCTATTCTGAGTGATAGAAAATCAGTTTGTAAATGCTAGTAAACATAACCAATTTTCTATCACAGTTGTTTCCTAATGGCTACATCGTGTTTATGCTTCTTGCTCTTTGGAAATGAAATATTATTACAGTAAACTGTTTATTAAGTCTTCATAGTAACACCTATGGAAGCAGTCACTACTATGGCAAACAACTTTATTAGACAGTTACCCACTGTCAGTTTGCCTTAAGATGGAAAACTAACAAAGTAGTTGCTAATTACTTAAAATGGCTAGGTCATTGGGAAATATATTATAAATAATTCATGACTTAAACACCACACTGTGCTATTCATCCTCTGCAAAAATTATTTGTTCCTTTCTACTGTCTCTTTTTCATGGTTTGGAATACACATTGAGATACGATGGGTCCATACTTAAAAGGAGGCACCGCTGCTAACCAGCCAGACTCTTCAAGATAAATTGCTCATGGAGGGACAGAGAGAAGGAATAGATGGGCTCCACATTCATTGAAAAGAATAAGCTATTGCTTTAGAAATTTGCTTTTTTCTCCTATTTTCTTTATATATTGCTACCTCGTTGTTATATGAGCTACCATTGAGAAAAAAAAAAAAAAACAAAAAACAAAAAACCAAAAAACAACCTAGGAAGTGTCTATAACCACAAATTCAGTGTCATTCTGCCAACTTAGAGGCTTTATAAGATTCTTTCTCTCACACAAAATATAATACAAATGGAGAAAAATAAAAGGGCTATTTTTTCTGCAACTCAAATAAAATATTTCTGTTGTTGTCACGCTTCACCTTGAAATTATTCTTTAGATGAGGAAAAAAGTAATTGACCAGCACTAATTGTACTTGTTAAATCAGAACTTTTTTTCACACACAAAACCCCTCCTAAAACAGTAAAACAGGATTTTTAAGCTTGGGAAGCATTAGGCCATTCAGTCGCAACATAGAATAAGAACAATCTAACTTTTGAGATCAGCTACAGTGAACATAAAATATTCATATTTAATAGTTGACAAATGAGCTGCAGAACAAAACTCTTTTTCTTTTTAATACAAATAGTTTGTCAAGCAATTGTAAATTGTGAATGAGTCATGTCATATTTGTCAACAAATATAAAAGCTGACTTCTCAAATATGGTAAAGAAAATTAATAATTGTCTCAGTTCTAATCATATATAGATAAATTTAACCTTACATTATACTTACAGCCAACACATTCAAGCTTCTAAGAATGAATTTTCCAGACAGCTATACATAACGAGAATTTTATAAAGGAATTTCTTATTTTAATGTTACATGGCAGTTTAGATAAACTTTCCTTTAGGAAAAGTCTTGTGTGTTGCCACACTTTGAAACAATTTATGGTAATAACAGTAGGAATTGTATTTAACAGACTGAAGCGTAATTATGGTCCACTTGAAATATGATGAGTAAAAAACACATTATCCATTTTTTAAATTTCTTAATGACTGAATGAGTGGCTGTGTTTATGGGCAAAATGTAAGAACTTGATGCAGTCAGGATTTAACAGCCACTGAAACAGCTGTTAGAGTCTTAGAGGAGTGCCTACACACGTTGTCAAGACCATTTCTGCGGTAGACCCTCACACTGTAACACAAAACTTCCACATTTGGATCAGCTCTATAGAGGAAATTTATCTTTTACTAGACTGGCGCCAAGTGGGACCAATGAGGCATGTAGTTTGTACAAAATAAGTTCTCTGGCTTCCACCTCATTTTAAAATGTGTGTAGAAAATACAGAAGAGAACACACAGCTTCCATGTGCCCTATTTTCCTCATTGCCTTATGCCTCACCCAGAAAAATTCCGAAACCTGAGTCCCGTGAGGGTGGAATCTAGGGTAGAAATTGCTGTTGCTTCATGAGCCAGATTTTCATTTTTCCTTGTTCTTTGGCAGGGCCACTTTCTCAGCAAGCCTTCATTTGGGCCTGAAACCCTACCAAGGAGAAAGGGGAATGATGTTGCTTAGCAACAGCTCTCTTTTTGGTCAGGTAACAAATGGTTGCAGGAAAGATAAATCTGTAAATTCAGTGGATTTCAGTCCTACCCAGGAACTTTATTTCATTTTCCAGAATGAGGTTTTTCCCTTACAAAATCCTTGGACTACTTTGTTTCCCCAAAATGTAAAACGCAGTGTTGGTCAAACAACAGCATTCTGTAAAGAGGAGGTAATGTAAGCCTAATGGAGCAATGAATTAAGTTTTTCTACTGCATGTCCCATTTTATGCACTTTAGAAGGATACTTTATAAATAATAAATATTATCAAACTGTACAATTAATTTATTTCCTTTTATAAACTGGTTTAATTATATCAAAATACAAATCATGCCTAAAAATTAAACTCAACCTCTCTTTTTAAGTAGCAAGATATTTAAATATTTTGTCCCATTTGTGTTTGTAGGGTTTTGATTCAGCTTTATGTATTTATTTATTTTTTAAAAATAATTTATTTATTAATAAAGAGTACTTTATAGAATCACACAATCACAGAATGATTACGGCTGGAAGAGACCTTAAAGATCATCTAGTTCCAACCCCCCTGCCATCAGTAGGGACACCTTCCACTAGACCACTTTGCTCAAACCCTCATCCAACCTGGCCTTGAACACTTCCAGGGAGGGGGCATCCACAGCTCCTCTGGGCAACCTGTTCCAGTGTCTCACCACCCTCACAATGAAGAATTTATTCCTAATATCTAATCTAAACCTACTCTCTTTCAGCTTAAAGCCATTATCCCTCATTCTATCACTACCTACCTTTTATAAAAAGTCTCTCCCCAGCTTTCTTGTAGGCCCCCTTCAGCTACTGGAAGGCCACTATAAGATCTTCCCGAAGCCTTCTCTTTTCCAGGCTGAACAGCCCCAACTCTTTCAGCCTGTCCTCATAGGGGAGGTGCTCTAGCACCTGGATCATCCTTGTGTCCCTCCTCTGGACTCATTCTAACAGGTCCATGTCTTTCTTGTGTTGGGAGCTCCAGAACTGGACACAATACTCCAGGTGGGGCCTTACTAGAGTGGAGTCAAGGGGGAGAATCACTTCCCTCAACCTACTGGTCACACTTCTCTTGATGAAGCCCAGAATACGATTGGCTTTCTATGCTGCAAGCACACATTTCCATCTCATGTTGAGCTTCTCGTCCACCACCACTCCCAAGTCTTTCTCTTCAGAGCTGGCCTCAATCCACTCATCACCCAGCCTGTATTTATGTTTGGGATTGCCCTGACCCAGGTGCAGGACTTTGCATTTGGCCTTGTTGAACTTCATGAGGTTAGCACAGGCCCACCTCTCAAGCCTGTCAAGGTCCCTCTGGATGGCATCCTGTCCCTCTAGTGTGTTAACCACACCACACAGCTTGGTGTTGTCGGCAAACTTGCTGAGGGTGCACTCAATCCCACTGTCCATGTCACTGACAAAGATGTTGAACAGCATCGGTCCCAATACCGAACCTTGAGGGACACCACTCGTCATGGGTTTCCACTCAAACATTGAGCTTTTAACCACAACTCTTTGAATGTGACCATTCAACCAATTTTCCCTATCCAACTAGTGGTTCATCCATTTAATTTATTTCTTAATAATGAATAACCACTAAAGATAGTGATAAGGATTCCTGTCTCAAGAATAATTATTTTCTGTACATCTTTTCCCTTTCTATACACCTGTAGCAGAGGGGATAATAGTTTTTGCTTATGGAAAACATGACATTATTTTATTGATACAAACTAGTAAACAAAACAAAACAAAAAAAAAAAAAAAAAAGAAAAAAAAAGGTAACCATAGTATCACCAGAATCTGTGATGTCACTATTCCTAACTATGGGTGAAGAATATAATGCCACTGCTGTTTAACCCATCTAATCTTAAACAGAAGCTGACCTATTTTTCAACTGTTCAGCCATTTTAGAACTCAGAGCAAAGACTTTTGCATTTCCTGTTCAAAATGTGTTCTGTTCTTCAGTCCAATTTAAATTTAAAAAGCAAACAGAAACATTGTATTTCTGAGCATTGGGGGTTGTAACTTTCAACTCTACTTGATTCTGCATGAAAATCTAAACAAAGTAAAAACCAAAACATAACAAAATAAAAAAAAAAAAAACAACATTATGCAACTGTTTTGAAGAGATGGCTAGCAATTAGACAAATGAGGCAGAAGAAAAGCTGCTCAAGAAAGCAGGCAGGCTGGGTTTGTCTACATCTATTCTGTGTGAACTCAAGTCTCTCTCTGGATGTACCCTTTGTAGAGGATACCACTTGATGATTAGCTCTCTCAGTGGAAGTTATTAAGGTTTTTGCTATGAAGTTCTTCCATACTGGAGTGGAGTTTTGGAGGATTGTGAAATACATTCTGGCTAATTTTGTACATAAGTGTGATCAATGTATGTGTTTACGGTTATGCTCCGTATTGTAGGTCATAGTAATGATTTTTGAATCTCAGTAAATTTCAACCCACAGGTGGAAAAAATAGGAAAGTTAGTGTACAATGTTACTGAGATTATCTACTAATTCCTCTTCATCATCCACCGCATTACTTGTAGACCATGTCATTATAAATAGCTATTTCTTAATAAAGGAAAAAAGGTTAATCAAAGTGAGGAAAATTACAGTGTTTGTCTAATTCCTTTGTATATAACCAACCAGTGATTATTAGTATAGAAAATAGAAAACTTAGAGCTAGTAAATAATATTTTCCCAATGGAATTCGCTTAAGGAGACCATGCAAAACATTATTTTTTGTTGAATCATCTTCTATGATAACTTATAGGGATTTTTATCAGTGGATAGAATATTAAGATTATGTATGAACAGGTGCTGCTTTATAAAGAGTTTCAATATTGATCTAAAGAGAGTGAATGGGACAAAAAATTTTCAAGGGGATTGCAAACTTATTGTCCTGGTTTCAACTAGGATAGAGTTAATTTTCTTCCTACTGGTTGGTATAATACTGTGGTTTGGATATATGTTGATAACACACTAACTGCTTTAGTTGTTGTACTTACACTAAGTCAAGGACTTTTCAACTTCTCACAATTCCCCAGCAGCGAGGAGGTTGGGGGTGCACAAGAAGTTTGGAGGGGACACAGCTGGGGCAGCTGACAGCAGCTAATCAAAGAGATATTCCACACCATATGACATCATGCTTATCGTATAAATCTGGAGGAAGAGGAAGGGAGAAACATGCAGAGTGATGGTATTTTTCTTCCCAAGTAACCATTACGTATGATGAAGCCTTGCCTTCCTGGAGACAGCTGAATAGTTGCCTGCCAATGGAAAGTAGTGAGTGAATTCCTTGTTTTGCCTTGTTTGCGAGTGTGGCTTTTGCTTTACCTATTTTAATATGTCTTTATCTCAACCTACAAGTTTTCTCGCTTTCACTCTTCCAATTCTCTCCCCCATCCCACTGGAGAGGAGCAAGCTAGTGGCTGCATGGTGCTTAGTGGCTAGCTGGGGTTAAGCCACAACACCTATCCCTACTATATCATTGTTTCCTCTACATTTCATACCTGTGATAAGTACGCTTTTGGAACTGCAGTGTGACAGAGGTGGACCATATGAAATTAATTCACAACTTAAGACTCATTGGATGATTCCAGGGAAATTACATGCTTCATTACACTTACATACAGAGAGGTGAAAAATGAAATGCTAGTATGCCATGGCCACAGGGTACTGATTATTGACATAACTAGTAGTTCAAGAAAATCATGGCAGGTTTTCTTCAGGGTTTTTTTCTGTTTTTTTGTTGGTTGTTTGGGGTTTTTTTTATTTTTGTTTTTTTTTTTTTCATGACTAGGCAACAATTGATATAATGAGTTTAGCTAACTCTAGTTAGGAAAATAATATAATGGAGTAGTATCAAAATGAAGAATAAAATATATGTTGAAAAATCACATAGAGATAAAAAAAGGATCTGACTAGAATATGGACAAATCAAGTATATCTGCATAAGGAAGAGGTAAGCTACAAATAAAGTGGTGACATTATTGTGGGTTGTTTTTGGTTTTTTTCAAAAACATTCATTTGCTAGAGCTACATTAGCAAATGTCTTGTGTTAAGTAAGGTCTAATATAATGAGTATTTTGTTTAATTTCAGTTTATTGTAGCTGTGGTACTGCCAAGGCAGCTGACAACAGCCCCAGCAACCTTTCGCACTAAAATTTCCACATGCATTCACATTTTTGCTTTAATTGTCACACAGCATCAAATTTGATATATTATTGAGATATAAAAATATGTTAATAAATATAGAATCCAGGTGGATGAAGTTTTAAGGATGGAATTACCTAAAGAGATTAAAGGATTTAGGTACAAAAATCCAAGCTGAGAAAGATATCTAAGCAGTTTTAATCTACAAAATCTTAACAGAAGTTTATGCTATATAAGTCTGCTTAATTGCTTTGTCATGCTGTATGCAATAAAAGTGACTTAAGTCTTTCTCCATCCCTATAACACCATTGTAAAGAAAAGTTATTTATCACAACCTTATCATCACTTATGCAGTTGTCTTATTTTTGGCAGCACATTTGACTTCACTTTACTGAGTGTTATTCTGCTTGTGCCCATATTCTGAGGTTCACTAGCTGCAGACCTTTTAGCACTCTTAAATGGAGAAAAGCAGAAATAAGACTGAGTCAGTAGAAAATCCAAGAGCATTTGAAAGTGTGTTTTCTGCTCCTGAAAATACACAAATATTGATCTACTATGCTGATGAGATAGTTTTGTATTCTCAGTTTAAGTCACATTTGATGAGATTACGTCTAATGCCTCTTAATTGTTGCAGCAATATTTGACTATTCCAGCAAGTATGAATAGAGGATCTAATTCTCAAGCATTGAAAATCATCATAATTCCACAGAAGGTGATAAAAAACCCTGATATTTTCCCCAATTTTTTGGCCCTTATCCTTCCTCTTCTCTAATTGTTTTGCTTTCCTCCTTTCACTTTAGTCATCATATTTGTCTCCTGACAAAACTTAAAATTGATGAATTCCTGGGTTTTTTCTTCTTCTGCAGACCACTAATTTCTCTCACAGAGACACATAGACTCACAGACTTACAGGAATATGCACACAGACTCCCACAGAGCACAAGCTAGCTAATGTGCATCTCCATAGAAACTGCTGTAAAATTGTGCATACACACAAGGCACCATTTTTGGCAAGATAATACTTCACAGAGCCGTATGACTTCAAATTTTCTTTGCTTCAGAGGAAAACAAATCAGCACATTTCAAGCACCTAAGATACACTTTTCTTAAATATTTTAATATGTATCTAGAAGGGGTTTTTTTTAAAAAAATGATATAGAAGAGGAAGATGGAGAGATACAGATATTCAATAGGAAAAATGAATGTGTACAGTAATGGAGTAATAAAACACAAACATTCAGCTTCAAAAATTATTTAAAGGATTCTACATTGATAAATTGTTGAAATATTTCATTTTGTTGCAGACCTAACTTGAAGTCAGATACTATATAAGAAGTATAACAGACATTGGGTCAGTTATCTAAAGGGTTTCACTGCAAACTTATACAAGTTATGGGATTTGTTAGTTCAGTATCCTTTCATCAGGTTTTCCTCCTTTGGGACAGAGATGTTTCACTAAGGCAAACAAGTTCAGTTTTTAAATCACAGTGCAGGATACTTTTAAATCTTAAATCTTACACTGGACTTAACTGCATTCTCAGGAGTGGTGTTAAGAAACTTATGTAGAGGTGCTACTTCTGATTGATTGGTTTCTACTCATTATGTACTTTTATAATCAATGACTTTTTTACTTCTCATTTGTTCATTTGTATTAATTTTCCAAACCTGTTTCTTCTGGTATCACTTTACTGATCATTTCCCTGTGCATGGAACACTCAGAAAGGAGGGAGTTTTTTGCTGGGTTTTGTTATTTTTTTGGGGGGATGGGGTGAGGTTAAGTTAATAGCCAAGCCACCCCACAGCTGTTAGGGTTTTTTTGTTTCTGTTATTTGAATGTTGATGTTCTATTTTGCAGACAGTACGGCCTGGCTTAAATCAGAGGTGTAGTCACTATTTCACAACTAGATTAAAAGTTTGCGATTTTCTGGGTCTGATGTTCCTCTCATGTTCATCAGAGACCAGGCATGTAAGTAAAGCAGTGTACCTGAGCAAATATTTACTTTTAAAATGTAGTTTCTCTCTTGATAATAGCAGAATCAAGCTGCCAAAACTACACATTACAGGGGCAACAAATTTGCTGAAAGCATTGAACTGAACCCCTGTCAAAATCTAGGGTTTCTGGATGTTTATGGTAATTGCTGTGTATGCCCTAGTGCATAAGGAATTACATTACAGATTCATGAAAAGGTGATATTAATTCATTCCACATCCAAAGGTTTAGAGAGACTCTGGGAGTCCCTTGCAATTCATCTTTCTGCTTTTCCTACATCAGCCGTCTGTTCTTATGTCTCTTTAGAGACAGAGGGAAAAGCCTCTGATTTCAACTCAAGTTTTTGCTTGCTTGAGGCAACCAGAGTTGAGGGGATACTACTTTCTTTGCAATAGTCCTTTTTTTAACAGATTAATTCACATCAGAAAATCCAGAATCATCTTACAGATCTGCTGGGCCACTGTCTGTTCTCAGTTAAGGCTAAGAAGGAAATTATCTAGAAAAAAAAAAATTAGCCACTCAGGTGGCTCATTCATGCATCATGAAAGGATTCAGGATTTAATGGTTATCTTATGAGCTCATGCAAATTTGGAGACTGCTGTCACAGGAAGAAGTAAAGCCTCAACAAGCTCTGTTTTTCACTGGAAATCAGTCTCATCTTGTATACAGTCAGAGAACAGAACCCAGTGGTAAAATAATGACCTGAAATACAATAATTTCCTCTGGGTGAGTAATCACTAGGTTGCTTGGTCTGTTAACTGTCTCCCAAACTCTGAGTAATTAGAATTATTTTTCCACTTTTTCACAGGAAAACGCAGTTGGAAGAGAGGTTTTGTCCAGTCCCTGCTGAAATGAGAAAGCTGAGTGTCCTTCTTTTTGTCTTTCCATGAAGACAGTGAATGACTACGTTTTCTATGTTTAGCCATCAGTAATCTGATTCTTCTAATGAGGCTAATTTTTCCATTTTCAAGACACGATAGTTAAATAATGCTTCTCTGATGGCATCTTTGATTTACACACGTACCATCAACATAAATTTTCTAAAATTACCGTGTTTTTCCCCTGTGATCAGAATAAAGCATATTACAAACAACTCAAATCCATGAGTCAAAGATGGAAAGCTAAAAAATCATGTATAAAAGCTGTGCACTTAAGCTGAGTGTTAAGCCTAAAAAATTACAGAGAACAAATACTATGTAAATGTTTTATGTACTTCATTCTTTGTCTTGGTCTTCTCTGTTGGTTTTGGGGGTGTTTTGTTTTGTTTGTTGATTTTTGTTTTGTTTTGTTTTGACTTTTTTTTTTTTTTTAATGCTGTGGAATGTGAAATGCTAGCTGGGGCTCAGGCTGCTTCGGCAGGCGACTGGCAGTAGTCTCTGCCAATTTGTGAATTTGTATATGACAGAAGAAAAATTCAAGAGGAATTAGTGTTGATGCCAAGGTTCCAGAGGAGGAACATATGCTGGAAAAAGGAGTCCCAGATCTAGTCTGAAAATCATGTGCAGCTTTGATCATGGAAGGGATCTTAGCCTCCATGACATGTTTCCCTCTGTATGTGTTTCTTAATTGCTAACCTTCTGGATCTTTTGAGGTAGGTGTACATGTTTCTCTAGTTTTCCCTTTTTATATTTAATCTTATGCACTTCTGGAGCATCTAACCCATATAAGATGGGGTCCTCTTTCCAGTTCTGCTTTCTGGAGCAACTAAAATTTTCTGTTTGTACTTAACTTTACAAAGGACTTGTTGAATCTTGTCAGAGGGCTTCAGTATCTCACATTTGGATCATTTATGTATTTATTTTATTTATTTATTTATTTATTTGTTCCCAGTTAACAGATGAAGATTTTCCAGCTAGGAATTGAAACCAATCAGCTGCAGCTTTCCAACTTTATATTACAGGTTTCAAACATGGAAAAGAGGATACTGTATGATCACCACAGATATCAATAATCATAATCAAGGGCTACTTTACACTCAGGTGTGCCTGTGAGTAGTTTAGCAATCTACAACTCATGAATGCACTTCCTGCTGCCTATAGATTTCACTTTTATCATAGATCTTTATCACAGTTCTTTTGATTTCTTAGTGCTTATACCTTGGCATTGTGCTTCCAAACAGAGCAGAAAGTCCGTAAAAATAGTTGAATATTTGGCTGTTTCTAGTGGAATTCCTTCTCATTTTCCCCCTTTCCTGCTTCTAGGCCTTATGTTTGTTGTGAAAACGGCAGACTTTCATTTTTTTTTGTTTGTTTAGTTGTTTGGTTGTTTTTTTTTTTTTATTTTGGGTTTTTTTAAAGCAGCAATAGAAGGAAGGAAGGAAGAAAGGAAAGGTGCAGAAAGGTGTGGAAAAGTGCAGAAAAGAAAGGTGCGGAAAGGTGCGGAAAGGTGCGGAAAGGTGCGGAAAAGAAAGGAGAGGAAAGGTGCGGAAAGGAAAGGTGCGGAGAGGAGAGGAGAGGAGAAGAGAGGAGAGGAGAGGAGAGGAGAGGAGAGGAGAGGAGAGGAGAGGAGAGGAGAGGAGAGGAGAGGAGAGGAGAGGAGAGGAGAGGAGAGGAGAGGAGAGGAGAGGAGAGGAGAGGAGAGGAGAGGAGAGGAGAGGAGAGGAGAGGAGAGGAGAGGAGAGGAGAGGAGAGGAGAGGAGAGGAGAGGAGAGGAGAGGAGAGGAGAGGAGAGGAGAGGAGAGGAGAGGAGAGGAGAGGAGAGGAGAGGAGAGGAGAGGAGAGGAGAGGAGAGGAGAGGAGAGGAGAGGAGAGGAGAGGAGAGGAGAGGAGAGGAAAGGAAAGGAAAGGAAAGGAAAGGAAAGGAAAGGAAAGGAAAGGAAAGGAAAGGAAAGGAAAGGAAAGGAAAGGAAAGGAAAGGAAAGGAAAGGAAAGGAAAGGAAAGGAAAGGAAAGGAAAGGAAAGGAAAGGAAAGGAAAGGAAAGGAAAGGAAAGGAAAGGAAAGGAAAGGAAAGGAAAGGAAAGGAAAGGAAAGGAAAGGAAAGGAAAGAGGAAGTGAAGGGAAAATGTAATAAATCTGTTATATGTTCCATACTAAAAAAGAGTAAATACATTAATTTAATTATAATTGTGAAAAATACTGATTTTCCTGCCTAATTACAGTGTTTACAATTAAACTTTTTTTTTCTAGATTGCAAAATACTTATCTGTATTAGCATTCCTAGAAAATCTATATTAAACGATAACCAGAGTAGAGTTGAAACAGGATGTGTATATTCCTTTCCAAATGATTTTCCCACTTGAATCCTCCTTACCACAGATTTGACAAAAGTTTTAAGGAAACCCTCAGAAAAAAATGTAGAAACTGTATTATAGTTTCTGGTTTCTAGTTTGCTAGTCTGGCCACACTCACTTGGCAGTCTTTCTGTTGCTTAATATTTGTTGCACATTGTGATAGTTTCACTGGGCTAGCGCTTGGCTAGCAGCCAACACAGCCATTCACCCACTTCCGCCACACACCCATGATATAGGGGGGAGGACTGGGGGCAAGGAGAGGCTTGTAGGTTGAGATAAGAACAGTTTAATAATAGAAATAAAAGAAAACTTTTTTTTTTTTAAAAAAAACCCCTGATATTAAAATAGCAGTGAAAAGGATAACAGTAACAAAATATACAAATGAGTGATAACCTAGTGCAACTACTCACCACCCACCGACTAAGCCTGGCCCATTCACAGATAATGATGCTGGAGGAGCAACAATCCTGAACTGAAACTGCAACCCTGGAAGAGTAAGAGCCCAAGCGAAAGCCATTGTGAATTTTCCCCATCTTCTGGTCAGCCCCAGATAATGACGTGATATGATATGGAATATTTAATTAGCACATCCAAATGCCGGTTTTTAGTTTTGCTATTCACTACATTTATCCCTCCCAGTCCTAATGCAGCTGTGAATCAGCCAAACATGATGGTCTTGAGCTCTAACAACATTAGAACTTTTAGCAATGTTCCTTTCATAAAAAGTCTCGCACTGAAATGAAAACACAGCTATTGTAACTACTAAGTCTGTCCTAGCAAAACCAGGACACACATGCATGTAAATAAATCTCAATCACACTCATTTTCATAGTAAGAAGACACAACCAAAATAAATTAAATTTTAAATTAAAAATGTTTGATAATTTTTTTTTTGGTATTCAGCCAGCTCCAGGCCAATGTCCATGAAAAAAGAAAATTCCAGTTTCTTGTAAGCCATTGTCTTTTGTGTTTTTTGTTTTGTTTTGTTTTGTTTTCACATGGTCTGCAGTCATAATGGGCATTCTGAGAAGAAATTACAAGTGGTTAACTCCATAGCTCATTAGCTTTCATAAATATAAGCAAAAATTACTCTGAGAATTTTATTTTAATTATATAGTTACAATAATACATTTTAATACATTTCTTACTGTTGTAAGAGTTATCTAGGATATATCACTGCCTTTAGTATAGTAGTTTGCTCTATAGGCTTGAATATTATTCATAGAAATTAATTCTCCTAGACCAGTTTTATGTCTGAAACATTCCATTAGAAATGACATTTGTGCAGGGAAACTCAGATTTTTCTTGTTTTTAGATATCACTCTCCAAAGTTTCTGTTTGTAAGTGATAATAGAACTTGGAGTTCAGAGCAGTTTTGACTGAGTGCCAGGTATTTTTATATACCTGCAGCTAAAACATCATTGCATGACAAATCATTTCTCTAACCCCTTTGGAGCAGTCCATAGATTTGTCTACTAAGCTCTTAGGTACTGGGAGATTCCTTGAAATTCTGAAGTGTAAGACATCATCCACAAGATGTCTGTGGGCAATTACTGGATATTTTTTACACCTGTAGATCTCTACAATTAAGTGGTTCTGTTTGAAATGTGAGAATTCTCCAATTTGTGAAGTAAAAGTCACATTTATCCCTCTTAAACTGGCACGTAATAATTGCTTATTACTGACTACTATGATTATGTTAAGTGCTACTAAGAAGTATTTGAACAGCATACTTTCCTGCTAGAAAGTATTATGTAGCACCTGTTCAGTGAGGGCTGAGACTGAGAAGAAAAAAAATAAAAAACACAAAAAACCCCCAAACAAAACCCACCCTTCAACTGAGACATTGAAGTATAGCTTCTTGTTCTGAATTATATATTGGAACAATCATTTTCTTAATAGAAAATAATTTTTCATCTCCTGACATTATACATTTCATACTGAAGTTTACCATGATCCTCGTGATTAAAAAAGGAATGTCCAGCATTCTCCATAGGTGATTTTCTGGAAGTGATCTACATTCTGGTGTTTCCCTATAGGGAGCACTGGAAAATATTTGAGGGAATCAAAGTATAGTGGAGTAGATTACTAATTCTGTAATGTTGTATTTAATAGTGAGTACCATACATGCAGTGAAAGATACAGTATCTGGTCTTTCAGTGATTTTGGGTTTAGTTTGGGGTTTTTTTATCATATTTTATTTTTTTAAATAACCATTTTATTTTCATCTTTGTATTTTTTTATTTACAAATAATTATTTCTTTATATAGATGAATGTCTGCAGAAGACTATCTAATTCAAGGGTTTATTTTAAAACTATTTCACAAAGGATAACATAAAATTGTGCCTCCAAATATGTAGGTAACTGCTGTATAGCAAGCTGACTCTGCAAGCCAAGTTCTTACCTTCAGGGTTGTAGAGGGGCAATTAATTATGTATTTCCCTGGCCTATCCAGATACTGGTGCTGGTGTGCTTTCACATAGTGCTGGTGTGTTTTCACAGAAGCAGCCAGTCAGATTTCAAATTAGTTGGGCAAGAATTGCAACAGATTTCTAGTTTTTTGTTTTTCTTTTTCACTGAGTTCACTGAATGTAAGATTTCATTCAATTGTTTTTTGGAAGTTTACAGCTATCACAGGGAAATGCTGAAAAAAGCTCATTAGAAAATAGAAATCACATCACCTGAAGTTACAGTTAATTCCAACTTTTTTAATAGAACCAAGCATAAATATTTAATAGAATTATATATGTATGTTTAAGGACAAACTTAATAAAATGGTAAAGAAGTTAAATATTAAAGACTATTAATAATAATAATTGATTAGAATTATTCTGATTAATGCTTAAGGAACAATTTTTATGTATATTATAATGAAAAGCAGAAAAAAATAGAATTATATATATAGAAAACGGAGATTAAAATTGTTCCCTAGATTTTCTGAACTATCAGGTGCTGATCTCCATGAGTACAAAGCATACCTGGCAGGAAGAATCACATTACTATCTCTTCATGGATTTAGACTGCATTTTCATAGAGCAAAATTAAACACGGGGACTATTCATTGCATCTATCAGTATTTTGTGTTACAACCCAAAAGATATTACTTCACAATAAAACTCAAAGGACTGAAATCGCTAATTAAATCGCTATTTTATTTTAGGAAAAGGAGGGGAATGTAACACTCTGTAGACACATAGGCAAATGTTACGTTTAATCCAAAGTCATTCTGAACCTGAAATCTTTAGCAATTTGGAAATGTTAATTTGTAGGCAAATTCTACTATAATTCTGTAAAAAAAAAAAAAAAAAAAAAAAAAAATAAAAGCATTAGTTAAGGATTTAGAAACAGTTTAAGATATGCAAAGGTGCTGGCATAAAAAAATGAACCTTAGGCCATTTTGAAATAAAACATTCAATCCAATAAGCATAAAGTTTGGTTGTTATTTTTTTTTTTTAAATAAAGTATGCAAATAGGAAGCAGAATTCTTATCTTGAGAAAGGTAAGGTTTTAAGATATAATTATTCTGAAATACTGTAAAATGTGATTTACTGCAACAATAATTTAAGGTAACAGCACAGATGTCATTTAAGTAATTTGCAAATAGTATATTTCCCTGCTATGTTTGCAAGATTACCTTGTGAATCATCAAGAACTGTAACTCAAAAAGATTTTGATTTACATTTTCCTGAGACCTAAATGCAAGAAAGGACACTACAGATAAGATTAATAACCTTATGACCAACTAGCTTCAGTAAAGAAAAGGCTGCTTTTTCCCAACTGACTCAAGTTAGCACCTGACAGCATTCTGGCAACCTATCATATAGATATACTGCATGGTAAAAGACTCTGTCTGACTCAGCTTGTGAGAAGTTTTAGTAAGGTTTCTACACTATATTTAGGAGTAAACAGATAATTATGGGTCTGAGAGTTCAGGAAAGGAAATTTATAAAAACACTGGAGAATGAATGTAGTATTCAAATAATTTTATTAATTAAGGTGTGCTTTTCAAAATGGCTTTGCCTTACATTTCTGGCTATGCCACAGATTTATTCCTGTGTAAGCCCCACATTTATGCTGAATGTCTGCCTCATTTCTCTCAAGTTCAGCTCTGTGTTCAATTACTGAAACATCCAATTGCTTTCTTATAGCATATTTATTATGGCTAACATCTGTTCTGTATTTATTTCTCTTGCTTTTATTCCCAAAGAGAGAAAAATGAACAGTGGAGGTTTATTTATTGTTTGATTTATTGATTGATTCTTCTTTCTTTGTGGAGACTTCCAGAATGTGCTGCTATGGATTTACATTAGAAGTCAGGACCAGGAAAGAAATGTATCCTGTGCCTGGAACAGATGACAGTGAGGATCTTGTTGGTCGTCAATTCCCAGGGGAAGCTGTCTATCTGGATAAACTAGGATTTAAACTTAGAGAACAAACATATGCTGTGCTAAAGCAACAGAAGTGCTGACACCAGCTTTCACTGTAGAGTAAAAGATTATTTTTTCAGTAGGTTGGGCATAGTCTACTGAGTGCTATGAAGATAAGGAAAGCATCTGTAAATGTGTCTATCTTCCGTATGTCAAACATGTAAAATTGGAAAGCCAAATGTGATGCTTTCAACTTATCTATGTTGTAGGGAAATCTGTTGTTATGTGGGTACATAAAGACCAACAATTTGTTTCAATTCGTGTAACTTCCTTGTAAATGTACATAACAGAGAAGAAAATAACTTTATTCTAAAAAGGTAGTCTAAACTTACTTTAGATAAAACACTGTACTTATGAATACAAGCTATGTGAAATACTTATGCTAGCAAATGTGAATCAGCCATCTTTGTAAAACAGCTTTTCTACTGAAATTTAGTTTTTACCTCTGCTTGACATAAGACAATGAAGATTGCAACAAAAAGTGTTCTAACATGGCTGGCTGCTTAGGACACACATTTTGCATACAATGCTTGCACAATATCTTTTCATTTTCTTACAATTCAACTTCCTCATTTTTCAATTTCCTATAATTCCAATTTCCTATAATTCCTTCTCATTTTTGGGGAGGAAAATAGAGTTAAAACATAAATATATCTTATCATTCTCTGCTATCTAGCAATCTCTGAGGTTTAACTAACTCCAGTATGAATCTCATTAGCAGAATCTACAAGGGTTTGTTACTATTTTCAGATGGTCTAATACTCCTACAGGAATCAGGTATGACAACATTTCTCCACTTTTACATAAAACTCAAAGTTCCCTTTCTGACCCTGCTTCTTAAAACAGCAACACTTTCAAAATTCATGCTATTCCTACTACTCTGTCAAAAAAGGGAATAATGCAGAAAAATTGCACTTGACAATTGATTGCAATCTTATCTAAATGTAAGCTTGAAGCAATACATATTGCAGTGATGGATTTGGTGCAAGAACCTTCTTGCTCGCCTTGTAACGTAAACAGAAATAATTGTGAGCTACTTACACTTGGGAAGCCCTATATCTTTTAACCTTTTCCTATTTCTAGACGTCTAGCATCCACTTACCACAAACTAAAAGCTCTTCTATCCCTCTCCAAATAGGAAAAGAAAGTCAAGAGATGTCTCTATCAAGCTAAATTTAAAGATTGCGCTGCAAGATGTCCTAATCACCAGATTACTCTTCAGTACCATGATTTTGAAAGAAACTGTACTGTTAAGAGATGTGTAGATCTGGAAAGAGTGTAAAATCTATGTCCCTGGATTGTAGCCTCCCCAGAAGTGGACTTTCCTGAATTTAGCCAAATGATATTCAAACATGCTACAGAGAAGGCAGAGTTACTGAATGCCCTCTTTGTCTCTGTCTACTCTGCCAGAAGCTGTCCTGAGGAGCCCCGGACCCCTGAGGCCCCTGAGGGAGTCAGGACAATGGAGGAGTTTGCCTTGGTTGATGAGGACTGGGTCAGGGACCAATTAAGTAATCTGGACATCCATAAATCTATGGGTCCAGATGGGATGCACCCTCAGGTGTTGAGGGAGCTGGCTGAAGTCATTGCTAGACCACTCTCCATCATCTTTGCTACATCGTGGGAAACGGGAGAGGTGCCTGAGGACTGGAGGAAGGCAAATGTCACTCCAGTCATCAAAAAGGGCAAGAAGGAGGACCTGGATAACTACAGACCGGTCAGTGTCACCTCCATCCCTGAGAAGGTGATGGAACAACTTATCCTTGGTGCCATCTCAAAGCATGTCAAGGACAAGAGGGTCATTAGGGGCAGTGAGCATGGCTTCACCAAGGGAAAGTCGTGCTTGACCAACCTTCTAGACTTTTATGAAAACACAACGAGGTGGCTTGATGATGGTAGAGCAGTGGATGTGGTCTGTCTTGATTTCAGCAAAGCATTTGGCACGGTCTCCCACAGCATCCTCGCTGACAAATTGAGGAAGTGTGGATTAGATGATCAGGTAGTGAGATGGACTGTGAACTGGCTGGTGGGAAGAAGCCAGAGAGTGGTGGTCAATGGGGCAGAGTCTAGTTGGAGACCTGTGTCTAGTGGAGTCCCTCAAGGGTCAGTACTAGGACCAGTATTATTCCATATATTCATCAATGACCTGGATGAGGGAATAGAGTGCACTGTCAGCAAGTTTGCTGATGATACAAAGCTGGGAGAAGTGGCTGATACACCAGAGGGCTGTGCTGCCATCCAGAGAGACCTGAATAGGCTGGAGAGCTGGGCAGGGAAAAGTTTAATGAAATCTAATAAGGGCAAGTGGAGGGTGTTCCAGTATAGGTTGGGAGACGATCTACTAGAGAGCAGTGTAGGGGAAAGGGATCTGGGAGTCCTGGTGGACAGCAGGATGACCATGAGCCAGCACTGTGCCCTTGTGGCCAGGAAGGCCAATGGCATCCTGGGGTGCATTAGAAGGGCTGTGGTTAGCAGGTTAAGAAAGGTTCTCCTCCCACTCTACTCTGCCCTGGTGAGGCTGCATCTGGAATATTGTGTCCAGTTCTGGGCCCCACAGTTCAAGAAGGACAGGGAGCTGCTTGAGAGAGTCCAGCACAAAGCCCCCAAGATGATTAAGGGAGTGGAACATCTCCCTTATGAGGAAAGGCTGAGGGAGCTGGGCCTCTTTAGCTTGGAGAAGAGGAGACTGAGGGGGGACCTGATTAATGTTTATAAATATTTGAAGGGTGAGTGTCAGGTGGATGGAGCCAGGCTCTTCACAGTGATGTCCAGTGATAGGACAAGGGACAATGGGTGTAAGCTGGAACACAGGAGGTTCTGCTTAAAGTTCAGAAGAAACTTCTTTACAGTGAGAGTAACAGAGCACTGGAACAGGCTGCCCAGGGAGGTTGTGGAGTCTCCTTCTCTGGAGACATTCAAGACCCGCCTGGACACCTTCCTGTGTGATTTCATTTAGGTGTTCCTGCTCCAGCAGGGTGATTGGACTAGATGATCTTTTGAGGTCCCTTCCAAGCCCTAACATTCTGTGATTCTGTGATTATGTGATACATGAGCAGGTTAATTTTCTCTTTTTAATAGTGTTTTCTCTTCTTCTAACTTCCTGTATAAAGGTTTTTCAAGCAGGGAATCACAGGCTAATATTTGAACAGAATCCAAATAACCTTGAGTCTATTGAGTGAAGCACAAACCAAGAGCAAATACTGTAAATTACTTAGTCTGCTAAAATATGTATTAACATTTTTCTTGTGAAACAAAGATTTGATGGAACTTTGTAACCTAAGTCTTCATGTGGGATTCAGGAAGTAGAATAGTGAACTTTCTTGAATAAATTAATCCTGTAATAGCAGCAAATAAACAAACAAAAATATTTCTAGTTTATTATGCCGATACTGATAGAATGGAGGAAAAAAAACCCCAATGATATTATGTTATGATAACCATTAATAATTTATTTTGCAAAGTCATTGAGCTCCAGTAACAATAGGATGTTATCAGGTATCTCTAGACTCTTTAAGACCAAATGCTAATGTAAATTTAACTTAATTTCCAAACTATGAATTTAAAATAAACACAACTGTACAAGAAATTGAAAGGGAAGAAAACTACTGAGAGGAAAAAGGATTTGATGAATTTTTCAAAAGATCATTATAAATGAGATTTTTATAAACTATATGGTACATATATTGATCATTAGGAATATTTTTTTTAGTTTTTTGTGTTGTGCTTGATTATATATTTTTTTAATTGCAGACATTTATGTAGACAAACTACAGTAGCTGACTTTCATATAAACTACTAAAGAATTTCACTAGATTTCACATTATTAATATATGCCCTATAAATTTCCAGTGAAGGATGTTATTCTAAAATAAATCCAAATTGTAAAATTACATAGAAATTCTTGCTGTTATTCTGAAATTTTTTGTTTCATTGTTTTGGGGTTTTTTATATACAAGTAGAATTAGTGTTTGAATACTGCTTTTTAAAAGCAATTAATTATCTAATTACTAAATCTGGGGAAATAAAGCCCTTTAGACCTTGCGGTCCCTATGAGGTATACAAAAGTTTTGAAATTTCAAATCTTATATTAGCAATACTGGTTAATGAACTCCAGCTACAATAAGACATTTCTTAAAAAAAAATCATCTCCAATGAGACTGCAATCTAGGAATAAAATTCACCTTCTGGATTGAAACAGCCCCTCAACACTCTAGACAGGAGGAAAAGATTTCTTAGGTCACTAAGTCTTTTTCCAGGGGAAAAAAAAAAAAAAAAAAAGACAAAAAGACCAAAAGACAAAAGACAAAAGAAAAAAAAAAAAGAAAAAAGAAAAAAGAAAAAAACCCAACACTTCATGTAATCAAATGAAAGTATGAAAGAAATTTAGCTTTCTCTACAATTAAATATTTTCTTTAAAAAAAAAAAAAAGTGGCATAAGGAAGATGAATAAAACTCCAAACAATGTCAGGAAAAAAATCACTGGATTAGTTTTTAGTCAAAATACCTTTGTGAAAATTATATAGGTTTTCAAGGAAATATACTGCTATTTTCAAGGAAACATTTGCTTAAAGGGGAAAAAAAACAACCAAACAAAAAAAAACCCCAAACAAACAAACAAACAAAAACCCCACAACTCAAAGAGAGGTTTTGTTTGTTTTGTTTTGTGGAAAAGATTTCCAAGGAGGTTAAATAATAAAACAAGTCCTAATGACAAAATTTTTGCAAGTTAAAATCTCTTTCATCCACTCTTAGAAAAAGAGAAAATACTACTATAGTAATGTTATATTACATGGATAAGGTACCCTGCTTTTGCAAAGATCACCTGGAGAGGTCCTACAGCAATGCACTGCCTGAAATTCAGGACTTCCTGGACTCCTCAATAGGTCATACGGGGGAATGTGCCCTGCTCCCTGTCAAAGAGCCTTTTTTCATAAAGTCAGGTTTCTTGTTGGATATGGTGGGAAATAGGTACATGTTTTTACCTTATAAATTAAGCAATATAAAGATAATATTTTACTCTTTATATCATTGTTTCATTACTGTTGTAAAGGACCAGTTTCAGTGGCCTTAGGCAATATATTTATGGAAGGACACAAAATATATTGGAGCTGATGGTAGTAAAAGAACACACTTGAAATCCCAGTCTCTGAACACCATTCTCATCCAGTAACTGAGTGGGAGAAAGTTATTTAATGAAAACAAGATAAAGGATTTGTAGGGTCCAATCCATTATGACTCTCTTCTGTCCCAGGTGTCCAAAATATTATACTTATTTCACTGAACCTATTTGCTCTTCCTGCACTTTTCTAAATTTCTGTATTTAACATTTAGCACAAGACTGATGTTTCTCTTAAAATTTTCAGCTTGATTAAAACATGTGGAGGAAGGTTTTGTTTGTTTGATTTCTACCAAAATTAAAATGAACAAAAAGTCATAGAAGTCTGAAATTCTCTCTGTAAGTTAATGGCGACAAAATTGGAAATAATCTCTTTCTCAATTTTATTCAGTCTCCACGAATTTTATTCAGTCTCCATTCTTTGATAATCTGTATAGCAATCTCTTGGGATGTGCTGCTTCACCTTCTTCCTCCTCTTCTACCTGGAGTCTGAAGGTTGGAATCCTTTCTTATGAACTGGAAAAAATGAATCTGAAATATCTTTTTTAATAGATCGTGGACAAGTTCTCTAAGTTAAATGGTAGAGCACAAATTCCCCTTTTTTTACATGCATTATAAAAACAAGCAAATCCGCTAATTCTTTTGCTTGAGTTGTTGTAGTGAAGTATTTAAGATGCTGGACCATACAAGCATAATCTAAATTGTATAAAGCAGTTTGTGGACACGTCAGAGTATACTTCCATATAAACCATATTTTTGCATTATTGATATACACCTATATTCAGTACAACTAAGTAGGACCTGAAATTCGACAAACTTAATGCTATACTTCGTATGTATTTACAGTCAAAGTTATTAACTGATGGGAAGCTTCCTACAATGTTTTCCTTATTTATTTGCTGAGAGTTTTGTCTTCTGGTATTTATTTCAATAACATTATCAATTTCATATCACAGCTGACAAGTACATTCTTCCTTCTTTTAAAAAAAATATAAGAGAACAGCCATGCCAGGAGCTCCAGAAGCAAGAAACTATACTTTATCTATGATAACTGAGTGTATTCTGTGTTTAAACAACAACAAGAAACAAAAACCAAAAACCAACCAAAACTTGGCTTCTGCTTGTATGGAGTTTATGATAATTTTATGAGGTATAATGGCTCTAAAAGTGGTACTCTAAAAGTGGTACATATGCACAACTTGAAATATTAAGAGAATGTAGTTGACCAAGAAAACTAAGCAATTTCTTTGTCGTAACTGTAGTTGTTATATATAGCTTTGTCATGAAGCTATTATAATTATCACTGTTATAGCTACACTAGACTTCATGTACTGATTATTTTATTTCTGTTGTACCATGACAAGATATTGTCTTTCATTTGAAATAACTTTTGAGAGGTTTAGGATTTAATATACAACAAGTATAAGTGGAATTCCATGATTCCCTGAAGGACAGGGAGCTGCTTGAGAGAGTCCAGTGAAGAGCCACCAAAAATGATTAAGGGAGAGGAACATCTCCCTTATGAGGAAAGGCTGAGGGAGCTGGGCCTCTTTAGCTTGGAGAAGAGGAGACTGAGGGGGGACCTGATTAATGTTTATAAATATTTGAAGGGTGAGTGTGAGGAGGATGGGGCCAGGCTCTTCACAGTAACGACTGATGATAGGACAAGGGGTAATGGGTGTAAGCTGGAACACAGGAGGTTCCGCTTAAATTTGAGAAAGAACTTATTTACAGTAAGGGTGACAGAGCACTGGAACAGGCTGCCCAGGGAGGTTGTGGAGTCTCCTTCTCTGGAGACATTCAAAACCCGCCTGGATGCCTTCCTGTGTGATCTCATCTAGGTGTTCCTGCTCCGGCAGGGGGATTGGACTAGATGATCTTTCGAGGTCCCTTCCAATCCCTAAGATTCTGTGATTCTGTGATTCTGTGATTCTGTGAAGGTTGTTCTCACAGAATTTCTCATATGGAAAAGAGAGGTTAAATGGTCATGACTAGATATTGCTAGCCAAATATCAATATCAATAGCTAGTCAGATATTTCAGCAAAGTTGCTGAAAACATCAGGAAAATTCTTCTTGTTGAGCCACTGATATAAATGTTTGGAATGTGACAATGTCTATATGGCATCTCTAACCATAGCTGTAATGGTAATTAATATCAGTTTTACTCTTTTTTATATTTTTATAAGTATTCCAGACAAGATCTCTGTTCTGATTTCCTCACTAGTTAGCATTATATCTGAAATTTTGTGTGCTACTCATGTCTGACAGGGCAGGACTCTGAGAATCTGTACTATACTGCCAGTGAAACTGAAACAACAGATAGGGTAAGGGACAATGAATCTCACATGGTTTCAATATAAAGAAATATTTTCAGTTTTGGATTCAGAAAACTGCCAGCTCTGGGCAGAGGGAAAGTTTTCCTCCTTTTCCTTTTTTTCCTTTTTTTCCTTTTTTTCCTTTTTTTCCTTTTTTTTCCTTTTTTTCCTTTTTTTTCCTTTTTTTCCTTTTTTTCCTTTTTTTCCTTTTTTTCCTTTTTTTCCTTTTTTTCCTTTTTTTCCTTTTTTTCTTTTTCCTTTTCTTTTTTTTTTTCTTTTTCTTTTTCCTTTTCTTTTTTTTTTTTCTTTTCCTTTTCCTTTTCCTTTTCCTTTTCCTTTTCCTTTTCCTTTTCCTTTTCCTTTTCCTTTCTCTTTCTCCTCCCCCTCCCCTTTCCCTTTCCCTTTCCCTTTCCCTTTTCCTTTCTCTTTCTCCTCCCCTTCCCCTTCCCCTTTCCCTTTCCCTTTCCCTTTCCCTTTCCCTTTCCCTTTCCCTTTCCCTTTCCCTTTCCCTTTCCCTTTCCCTTTCCCTTTCCCTTTCCCTTTCCCTTTCCCTTTCCCTTTCCCTTTCCCTTTCCCTTTCCCTTTCCCCTTCCCTTTCCCTTTCCCTTTCCCTTTCCCTTTCCCTTTCCCTTTCCCTTTCCCTTTCCCCTTCCCTTTCCCTTTCCCTTTCCCTTTCCCTTCCCCTTTCCCTTTCCCCTTTTCCCTTCCCCTTCCCCTTCCCCTTCCCCTTCCCCTTTCCCTTTCCCTTTCCCTTCCCCTCTCCCTTCCCCTTTCCCATCTCCTTTCCCTTTCCTTTTCCCTCTCCCTTCCCCTTCACCTTCACCTCTCTTCCTCTTCCCCTTTCCCTCCTTTTCCTACCTCTTCCGCCCTCTGCCTCTACCTCTTCCTCACCTTCTTTTTCTTTTCTATTTCATGGTTTTCTGCTTTACAGTTTTGCTGAAGCAGCAACATGGTTTACTGGTTGGCAGCTGTGCTGTGTGGGTGATGGCTAAAATGATCTCTGTGTACTTTAGCTGTTTGTCATTACTTTATAAAGCTTGATTAAATTAGATTTGCAAAGTACATGAGATATGGCTTGAGATCCTGGAGATTAAGCCACCCTAGATATGCCAAAACATACATAATTAACCATTTTACTCTGGCTGAATTGTTCTGAAAGAGAGTTCTGGGAATGAATGCATCACTGTTGCTAACACTGATATAATTCCCCTGCTGATGGTTTTGTATTAACAAGATTCCTACGGATATAGATGTCAGGTCATTTAGTCTCGGTTTAGACAACATGTCAGTAAAACCCCAGTTACCATAACAGCTTAGCAGTTTCGTCTGTTCTTGTTTGTATCACATGTTGTCAAAGGCAAGTTTAGCAAAACTGAACAATGACAGGAAACTAATGAAAATCTTATAGCTTGTGACTTAAATTAACCTATGGGTTATTGCTATCAGGATTAACATAGATTTTTTTTCAGTCATCAGTCATCCCTGAATTCTCCTGTCCTCGAATAATTTGGTTTTCCAAGACCTTTCCAAAGGTCTGAGTAATCAGTTTCCAAACTTTCCTGCCCTTACTGGTCAGAACTCAGAAATAAAGGGGTTTTTTTTTATATATTTCAGATATGTCCATGTTGTTACCTTCAAGGAGGATCTTTCAGATGAAAGGTGCTACGGTGGTTTCATACATCATAAAATTCTTTACTAGGTGAAAACTTAGCAAAATCAACATTTTAAACTCCTTTTGATGAAGACGTATTCTACATTGGAAAAAAAAATGTTAGTGCTACATTTCTCAAGCAGCAATGCAAATTTCTCTCAGCAAAGGCAGATGAGTTCTAAAATCATAGTTTTTCAGGTAGCAGCAGGCAAAGCTTTTCTGCAATGACAGCAGAGCTAAGGGCAACCCCAACTCAGGGCAGGGCAGAGCAGGGCAGGGCAGGCAGTGCCTCTAACAGATGCAGTTCTCCCTCAAAAGAGCAGGGTGACCAGGCCAGGTCCCTGACAGTGACCATGGTCAGCTAGGATTCTCGTTGAGAACAAGGGGTCAAGCCAGGGAGTTGAGTCTGTGGGTCACAGTCTGGATCAGCACAATATGTCACCAGGTGCTGGCACAGCTGTGAGGGCTTCTGAACAAGGTGAGGGAGCAGGGGCATTATTCATAACCCTTTCTCACAGCTGTTACCCAGGTCCAAACAGCCAAAGTCAAAGGTAGCCTTGACTGCAGACAGAAACATCCTTATGGTCTCTACTCGTGCGTGTGTGCATGTACTGAGGGGGGTGCAGGTTCATTCAGTAACTGTTAACCTTACCCCAGTCATGAATTAAACACATTATCATTGTCACTGAGCAAGGTATAAAACCACTTTTAAGGACAGGACTGACTTGCAGATTTTCTTGAGAATAAGATTAAGGATTTGGTAGTCCTCTGAGACTATACAGAATCTCATACTAGTATTAGCAGAAGGTTGAGTGCTTATGGATAAGGATTAAAGATCAGACTAACATAGGTGACATAGTAGTGGGTGTTTGCTACAGGCAACAGGAGGAGGAAGTGGAGGAGGCCTTTTACAGTAAGCTGAAAGTAGCGTCACAGTAGCCGGCCTTGGTGCTCGTGGGTGACTTCAACTACCTCGACATTTGCTGCAGGAATAACACTGCAAGTCAAATGTAATCAAAGAGGTTCCTTGAAAGCACTGATGATGACTTTCTTTCACAAATGATTGAAGAGCCAACAAGGAAAGGAGTGATTCTGGACCTTGTCCTATCAAATAATGAAGGAGTAGTTGGGCATGTGAAGTTTGGCAGTAGCCTTAGCTGTAGTGACCATGAGATCGTAGAGTTCAAGATCCCGTTAGGAGAAAACAGGGCAGTAAGTAAGACTGCAACCCTGAGCTTCAGGTAAGCTAACTTTGGCTTTTTCAGGGACCTTTTTGGAAGAATACCATTGGATCTCACCCTTGAAAGAAGAGGGGTGCAAGAGAGCTGGTTAATATTCAAACATCACTTCCTCCAGGCTCAAAAACAATGCATCCCTACGTGCAAGAAGTTGAGCAAAGGGGAGAGAAGACCAGTATGGATGAACAAGAAGCTCCTGGCAAAACTCAGACATAAGCAGGAGGTGTACAAGAGGTGGAAGCAAGGACAGACCACTTCAGAAGAACACAAGGGTGTCACCAGAGCATGCAGAGCATGCCAAGGCCCAATTGGAACTAAATATGGCAAGAGAGGTTAGAGGCAACAAGAGGACTTCTTCAAATACATCAATAACAAAAGAAAGGCCAGGAAAAATATGGGCCCACTACTGAATGGGGCAGGGTACCTGGTAACAGAGGACATGGAGAAGGCATAGTTACTGAATGCCTTCTTTGCTTCAGTCTTCACTCCAAGGCCACCCCTCAGGAATCCCCGACCTAAGAGACCAGTGAGATAGCCTGGAAAAAGGAAGACTTTCCCTTGGTCAATGAGTATTTGGTTAGAGATTAACTATGAAACCTTAACTCTCAGAAGTCCATTTGCCCTGGTGGGCTGCACCCACGTGTGCTGAGGGAGCTGCCTGGCATCATTGCTAGGCTACTTTCGATCATCTTTAAGAGGTCATGTCAATCAGGAGAGGTTCCTGAAAACTGGAAGAAGACAAATGTCACCCCTATCTTCAAGAAAGGTAAGAAAGAAGAGCCAGGGTACTACAGGCTAGTCAGCCTTACCTCAGTCCCTGGAAAGGTTATGGAACAGCTCATCCTGGAGGTCATCTCTCAGCATGTGAAAAACAAGAAGGTCATCAGAGGTAGTCAGCATGGATTCACCAAAGGGAAATCATGCTTAACTAACCTGATAGCCTTCTATGATAGAACAACTGGCTAGATAGATGAGGGGAGGGCAGTGGATGTTTGATACTGTCCCCCATGAGATCCTCACTGTCAAACTCAAGAAGTATGGACTTGATGATTGGATGGTGAGGTGGATTGAGAACTGGCTGAATGACAGAGCTCAGAGGGTTGTCATTGGTGGTGTGGAATCAAGTTGGAGGCCTGTATGTAGGGGTGTCGCCCAGGGGTCAATACTGGGTCAAATGTTGTTCAACTTATTCATTAATGACTTAGATGAAGGAACAGAGTGCCTCCTCAGCAAATTTGCTGATGATACTAAACTTAGAGGAGTGTTGGATACACTGCACTGCCATTCAGGGAGACCTTAACAGGCTGGAGAGATGGGCAGAGAGGAACCTCATGAGGTTCAACAAGGGAAAGAGTAGGGTCCTGCATTAGGAAGGGAATAACCCCAGGCACCAATACTAGCTAGGGGCTGACCTCCTGGAAAGCAGTCCTGCAGAGAAGGACCTGGGAGTCCTGGTGGACAACAAGTTACATACAAGCCATCAGTGTGCTCTTATGGCCAGGAAGGCTAATGGTGGCCTGGGTTTTATTAGGAAGACTTTTGCCAGCAGGTCAAGAGAGGTAATCCACTCCTCTACTCAGCCCTGGTGAGGTCCGACCTGGAGCAGTGTGTCCAGTTCTTGGGTCCCAAGTACAGGAAAGACATGAAACTCCTGGAGTGTGTTCAGCAAAGGCTGACTAAGATGATTAAAAGACTGGAGCATCTTTCATATGAGGAAAGGCTGAGCTGGGCCTGTTCAGCCTGGAGAAAAGGCAACTCAGAGGAGATGTGATGAATGTTTATAAATATCTAAAGTGAGAGTGTCTAGAGGATGGGGACAGACTCTTCTAATTGGCACCCAACAGTAGGACCAGAGGCAACAGGCAGAAACTGCAGCATAGGAAGTTCTACCCTAACATAAGGAAGAGCTTCTTTACCGTGAGAGTGACTGAGCACTGGAACAGGCTGCCCAGAGAAGTTGTGGAATATCCCTCTCTGGAGATATTAAAAAGCTATCTGGAAAAAATCCCAGTTCATGTGTTCTAGGAGTCCCTGCTTGAGTACAGTGATTGGACTAGACAACCTTCCAAACTCCAACTAGGAGTTCCTTCCAACCTCAACCATTCTGTGTTCCTGTGATTCTGTCATCTGTAGAGAAAGGGATAATGTAATTCTTGATGTGATCTTGATACTTCTAGTTTATACAGCAATACCACATGGAGCTTTGATTAATGAAAAGTACCTGCCTGTCCTCACACTGTTATTGTCCATTTATCCTCCCTTTATCCTTTCCTCTCCTTCAATCCTCTCTGTACCTTCTTTGTTTTGAATTTCTTCCCTGTATCCAGTCCTAAATTATAACCTTTAAAGGCATCATTCATGCCACCTTTCCTCTTTCAGCTTTGGAATAGTTAGTATTACTGACTCTGAAGTTTTATCATTCTAGTAATATTCCAGGGAAAAAAAATGGGGTTGAAGAGTACATAATCCTGAATCTGTAGATGGAAGTAAACATTCTGGTTTTGTTTTATGCTGTGTTCAGATCCAGAACTTTCTTTGTTGCTCTAAGGCTAAAAAAACCCAAAAAACAAACAAACAAACAAAAAAACAACCCACCCTGAACTTAGCTTATGTCTTGTCTTATGCCATCAAAGAGTATATTAATTAAAATACAATTAGCTAACCTTGAATCAGTTTGGGCTTAGATCATGTCTGCAGTACTAACAGGAATAACTGAGTATATCACATGTCACTACAATGTCAAAGCTAATAACTTGACAATTTTTTTCCTCTGTCCAGGACTTGAATGAACACAGGGTTGGAGCTGATGGGTAGGAGTGAAATAGGTTGCCTTGGTCAAGGTAATGCTGTAAATCTATATCCTTCACAGGAATAAACTTGTTTGCAAGTATGAAAGAAGTGTTTGGTTTAAACTCCATTTTCTTTACAAAGCACTTATTTGCACCGTGCTGCTTCTCTTTACTTTTCATCACAGTGATAAGTCTTGCCCCTAATAACATCACTCACTATACAGTCACCATTTTATATCCGTGCCATCCATTAGGTGAAATCCTACTGGCTAAAATAAATAAACCTGTTCAAGGAATAGATTTACTGTACACAAGGGCAATGAATTAAGAAGTCTCCAAACTCTCTAGTGTGTTCTATATTTCCTGGCCATTTAATACATCTCTTCAAAACAAACAAGAAAGATCACTTTCCTCCCCAACTGTAAAGGCAAATTGAATCTAAAATAAAAATAGGATGCATAGATTCTTTAAAAAATGCTGAAGTAATTTTTGTCTTCTCCTAGCAAGGTAATGCATTCACTGAAAATAGTTTATGATGGTGTGTTTTCCCTGAATTTCTGTTCATGCCAAAAGAACCACTATGCTAAAATTCTAGAGAAGTAGATTTATTTCCAGGCACGTTGATAGAATTCTTATGTGACCTTGTACAGAGTGACATGGTGATAGATTTGATACAGTAGTCAGAATTCATCACTAAATTTAGATTTTCATAAAGTTTGGTTTACACTGTTGAGATGCAGAATAAGAAACAAGTCATTTTCCAGTTCTTTGGGTGTTGAACTGCTCTGAAAACTAGATCATGCATTTCACAGAGCAAGCCATTGGAGACTAATATCTATAAGTGCTACCAGCCACAGAATCTGATCTCTTAGGAGTCTGGCTCCTTTTGTGAGAAGGAGCCACTTATCATCTTTGTTCCTCAACTTGCCACTCACAAAATGAGCTTCCATTTCATTTTCCATCCCCCCCTTTGCCATTCTTTTGAAACTTGTGAGAATCTGTTTTTAGCTAAATACTGGTGCTATACCTCACAGAATCACAGAATCACAGAATCACAGAATATTAGGGATTGGAAGGGACCTCAAAAGATCATCTAGTCCAATCCCCCTGCCTGAGCAGGAACACCTAGATGAGTTCACACAGGAAGGGTCATTGTAATAGGTGATTCCCTTCTGAGGGGAACAGAGGGCCCAATATGCAGGGCTGACCCTCAACACAGGGAGGTATGTAGTCTCCCAGGAGCCAGGATCAGGGATATCACCAGAGCACTCCCCAACCTGGTGCACCCAACAGACTACTGCCCACTGCTGATCTTCCAGACAGGAGGAGAGGAAGCCGCATTCCGTAGTCTGAGGGCAATGAAGAAGGATTTCAAGACCTTAGGATGACTACTGAAAGGGTCTGGGGCGCAAGTAATTTTCTCTTCTGTCCTTCCACTTTCGGGTGCTGATGTGGGTTGCAATGGCAGAGTTCAGGCCATAAACAACTGGCTACAGGACTGGTGCTTCAGGCAGGGCTTTGGGTTCTTTGATAATGGCTGGGTTCATAGGATGCCAGTCCAGACAGTAATGTGTGGGGAAGGTTTATCTAGAAGGGGCAAAAAGAGGCTGGGGCAGGAATTAGCAGGGCTCATTTGGAGAGCTTTAAACTAGATTGGAAGGGGGAAGGGGTCACAGCTGGGCTTGTGCCAGTGGGGCAGAAGTCTAGAACTGATGAAAGCGGGGAGGCCTCCCACCCTCCTAGGCTGACATTGGTGTACTCGGCTCGCTCCCTGCAATGCCTGTACAGCAATGCACGCAGCATGGGGAACAAGCAGGAGGAGTTAGAAACCCGTGTTCGGTCAGGGGATTATGATCTGGTGGCAATTACAGAGACATGGTGGGATAGCTCACATGACCTACTGCACTTCTTTCGGTTGTTGCTATTAGAGGTTCCTTTGGTATCAATAATCATGAGATAAAGAATTTATGGTTCTAAATGAAATTTTATAGTACGTATCTGTAGCTACCAAACACACAAATACACTACTCTAGTTGATCATATTGCATACATGAATACTTTAAGCCAACACAGAAAGTAGAATAATATGTAAAGTTTCCACAGAAAAGAAATAAATATTCCTTTTAGAAAGAGTAAATATATGTTACATTGTCAGAGAAGCCATGATTTTTAAAATTTATTGACTTTCAAGCAAGGCTGGATGAATTCATACTATTTTTCTTTAAAGATAAATTTACATAAAACATTGTAATATCAAAGAAATCTCTACTGTGTTTATTTTCTTTATGTGTACTGTCCACAACTACTTGAGTGCGTGAATTAGCAAGATTGTCAAAGTCTATTTTATGGTTCATTTAATTTTACAAAATACTCACATAAAATGAATTTTAAAATAGGAACCATTAGTATCCATGCTACAAACCTTCCATTAGAATCTATATTTAAAATATTGTGGTTTTGGAGAGAAAGAACTTGGTGAGAAACTAACTGGAGATAATCAACCTGCACCAGAACATGACACAGATGGATAGTCAATAAATTATATGCTCTGCTCTCATATTTTAAAGTCCTTGATGACACAGATTTTTCAGAATTGTTTGACCCAGTTTGGTAAATCCCTAGAATTTCTTAGTTCTTTTATATACCATATATTTTATATTTTAGATTGTTCAAATCATGGCTTTTTGGATTAATAGCTTGTGAAAGAAAATAAAGACTGAACCGATGTTATGCAAGTAGTTGTGTATATGTGTGTGTTTCTACTAAACAAAAATTCTTGAGACAAAAAGTACCGATGAACTTGCCCAAGTATTTTTTTTTTAATGTGATATAAAAAATAATCCTTGCTGTCAAAGAAAATTCTTGATTTAGACACCATGTTTAGTGTTCAGAATCATACTAACATAAAGGAAGAGATTTGTGAAATGAGGAAGAAATAGGAGATTTGATTCTTTCCTCTGAGGAGATTTTAATTTCATCACAGTAAAGATTCCCAGTCATCACAGCATATGGGTCTCTGAGGTGGGGAGTTCTTGATTACTTCTGTTCACATTCTCTTTCACTTTGTATGAATATTTAAACATATGTGAATCAGGGAATAAAATCAGACTGATGACAGTTTGAACCTCTAGGCTGGAGAACACTTCTTCCCTTTTCATACCCCAAAATATTTAACTATTTATGTAAAGTGTAAAAGTGACATAAAGAGAAAGTGAAAACCCTCAGTCTTATTGCAAGGCTTTAGGTTACTTCCCAGGGAGGTAGGGGAATTCAGAGATACTGATTGAGCCCCTCTTTAACACAGGCGTGCTGATAAGATAAGCGCTGAACTGCATAAAGAATAACTGTCCCTACTGATCAAAGTCTCCAGTGGAGATTGTACACTCTGGATTCTTGCATTTTCACTGCTCGTTATAAATAATTTAGGAAATAATAAGGGTGCACATTTAAAAAAAAAAAAAAAAAAAAAAAAAAAAAACACCCCACACTTTTAAAATAGTTTGCTGAATGAGAAATTAGTCCTTATATACCATGATTTTTTTTTTTTTTTTTCATTATGGTTTCTTCATGAGTTTTCTTTTTCCCTTTTAGCTCTACACAGAGCTTTCACTTTGCTCAGGGCCCTTGATGCTCATGAATCAATATTATTTAAGCTTTTCTTTCTAGCTGACTTTCTAGATACCTGTCATGTCCTGGTCTTAGCAGATAAAGACTTGAATTTTCACTAAGCTTTCATTCACTCACTCATTTATTGACAGATGCATATTTAATATTACATGTATGAGCAAAATAAATGAAACAAAATCCCTTTTCTGCACACACATTTTGTGCCTTCTGATGATCTTTTATATTTACCACCTTTATGGGTGGTATTAATTCTCTGCAAAACATATTTGGTTCCTCAGATGAAAGATGCATCAGTAAAAGGTAAATAGTTTTATCATCAGATTTCTGTAGAATGAGAATGAAAATGGGTAGGGAAAGTGAAATATTCAGGCTGTGAAACAACATGTACATTTTAACTCATTAAAAATAAAGTTATGTCAAAAGAGATCACTGAAAATAAGTTTCTTTTTCTTATGCAATTGATTTGCTGTGTTAGGTCTGCAGCTGATGCATTTTGTAAAATGTCTTCAACCCCTAGTTAAAAGAGCAAGCTTGAGAAAAGATATTGCATACCAAAACATGTCTGTGGTAGGATAATATAGACACTTACTGTAAGAGGTACCTACGTTACAAAAGAAGTATTTTATTAAAAAAAAAAAAAAAATATTTTTGTTACCACTTTACTGCTAAATAAACATAATTGTGGATTTTGTCTAGATGTTTTTAAAAAGTGGTCAGGAAATAAGAAAATAACTCTCCTATCATGCTAAGGTGTCATACTTGTTTGGAAATAAAAAAAACCCCACAACATAGGGTTTTGTTTTGTTTTGTTTTGGTTTTTTTTTTGGGGGGGGGGTTGTGTTTTTTTTTATTAAGAACTTCGATTACATCTTCCGTATTAATAAATCTACAATTTATAATAATTATTTATTTCCTTCTGTGAAATTCAAGCTTGCAGTGCATTGTAGGGTTAAAGAGATCAGAGGGAGAGAATGGTAATCTTTTGAAAGAACAAATTAGCTACAAACATCCTTCTTGGGGAATGGATCTTTTACCCTTGAGGAAAGGATAAAAGTAAGTACCAAAACAGGAGAGTTTTTTGTGGTTTTTTGTTTGTTTGTTTGTTTTGTTTTTTAATCTGTGTCAAGTAGATTGTTAAGCAAAAGTAATTTTCCAAGTGAATTCTGTGGTATATCAAAAAGTCAGTTCTTCCCCCTCAAAATCCCAGACTAATCCATTTCTTCCAAGAAATATTCCTTTCAGATGACTCATGAATGGGGGCATTCATCAGCTTTTAAGTAACTGACAACTGGACATTTTAAAGGAAGCAATGTATAAAGCAGCATTACAGAAGAGCTGACCAATTCAGTTGTTTGTGCCACTGTGATAATTACACGTTACGCCTCAGGGTTGTGCAGTATTATTCGACTCCAAAAGGTATTTCACCAATACAATAATTCCAGATGCATATATCTCATGTGTCCAAATCACTGTCTCCACTTGTCCCTTTAGTAAGGAGCAAGGACAAAAGTGAGCTAGGGAAGAGCCAATAGAATAAACTCAAGAGATTAGGAGTCATTTATATTTCAGGTAGATTACCAAGGAAACAATTTTTCTCTAAACCCCATATTCTTTTTACTTGCAGTGTTTTATTCAAAAGTGTGGGGAGAATGGTTTTATCTGTTCTTTCAGCAGAAACAGCATGATTTTGTTTGAAATGAGTTATACACTGAAGAATAAACTGATCACACATTTACACCTGTTTTTTTTTTACTACCTGAAACTTTTATGTAGCATATGGAGGAGTAATTTTGAATATGTGAGCTGCCCAATTACGTCTGTTAAAATTCTAGGAGTGGAAGTATACTAGGATTACTAGAGGTAACCATGCAGACTCTATATGACCAAGGATTAACATTTCAGATTATTTCCTGTGAAGTAAGCAAGTTAATACATTGTCTTATTCCCTGTTATTTGACAGTAAACACAAGTGGAAATGAATATATTGATTTCTTATAAATGTGATTTCTGTGCTTTTCCTAGGAAATGTTTTATGTAGATTTAGAGTAATCATTGGAATACCTCACATTTCCATAACCTGTGTTTCTGAAGTCTATGCATGGAAGTTACTTCATTATTTATTCTTTACTGTGCAACAAAAATATTGTGAGGTAAAATTTCTTACTGGGAGTGATTCAATAATTAATTGTGGAAAATAACTTCCTGTAGATGCTTTTATTACCTCTTAGAAATCATTTTCGTTCATGGCCATGAATTTTGTCTCTGATTATTGAATGAAGTTGTGCAATACTCAAGGTTAAAAAATCATAGAATCTTAGAATCATAGAATAGTTTGGGATGGAAGGGACCTTTAATGATCACGGAGTTCCAATCCCCGAGTTCCAATCCCCCTTGCCATGGACAGGGACGTCTTTCACTAGATTAGGTTGCTCAGAGTCCCATCCAACCTCACTTTGAACATTTCCAATGATGGGACATCCACAACTTGTCTGAGTAACCTGTTGAAGTGTCTCACCACTGTTACCGTAAAAAAAATAAAAATAATAATTAAAAAAATCCTTATATCTAATCTAAATCTACCCTTTTTCATTTTAAAACCATTGCCTTTAGCCCTGTCACTCCAGGCCCTGGTAAAAAGTCATTCCTCATTTTTCTTGTAAGCCCCCTTTATATGTTGAAAGGTCACACCACTTTTATATATTTAAAGCTTGAAAAACCCAAATTCTCTCAATCTTTCTTCACAGAAGAGTTATTCCAGCCCTTTGATCATTCTCAAGGTCCTTTTCTGGACCCTCTCCAACAGGTCTATGTTTTTCTGATGCTGAGGGCCCTGGAGCTGGACACAGTACTCCAAGCAGTGTTTCACAAGAGCAGAGTAGACAGGGATAATCTCCTCCCTTAATCTGCTGGCTTTATTCTACTTTATCTGCCCTATTGCTAGAACTCGACATCTCAAGCTTACTACAAACTTGACTAGGCCTGGATGATATGTAATTATCTTTCAATGTCACATAATTTAAGCAGAAGAATATGTTCTCTCTGAATGGTATCACATTTGCCTTGACTTGCTGCAGGTGGATTTACTCCATGATGTTACTGGGCATGGAGATGACACTACATAATCAGTAGTTCCCAAGGTCCTACTTTTTACCCTTTGGAAAAATGAGTGTGATGTTTCCCTTGTACGAGCCACTGGGAATTCATCTGAGTGATATGACTTTTCCGATACAATGTTCCTCTTTAGTTAAGTTTTCTAAATTTCTGATGTTCCTCCAGAGTGTCAGTATTGAAAGTCTAAGGATAACTCCTTACTGGCTCTTCACAAACAAGGAACATGTAAGCATAAACTGGAATATACAGTACTCATATCCAAGCTTACTCTGTGGCAGTAGGTAGCTGTGTAAAAGTTCTATACCCTAAGCCTGTTCTTCATTGCTCCCCAAGGCAGCTGCATACTTGTAGGATCTGGTGGTTTGTGCAAACCTTTTTGCCTTTTTTTTGTTGAAGTGTGGGTAGACATAGCCAACAGGACTAAGGTGAGTAACTTATCGAAAATAGGACTTCAGTAATGCAGAAAAAATATTAACCTTATTTTTTTGTTGCCTGAGGTGAGTAGTCATCTGAATCACACTTTATTCTATTTTCTAATTCGAATGACCCATGAGCAAACAAAAGAGTTAAAGAATAGATTTTCTGGTGCACACTCATCACTATTTCCTTGCAAATATAGACCCATCAATGCCAGTGCAGGCTAAATAAATAATTTAGAAGAAGGTCAGATAAGTTTACGTTTCTCAGAATTCAAAATATGTTTTGAATGCTACTTTTTCCGTTTTTCAGTGTATTCTTGCCCTTAATAGGCCCCTTTGGAATAAGTTAGATATCCAAGGTAAAAGTTTTGTGGAAATATATGATTTTAGCTTAATTTTTCTGGAATTTCAGTTCAAGGTTCAGTTAGACTCTTGAAGGAAGACTGGCTATTACAATTCATCCAAATGGGCTTCCTTTCGTGCAATGTTTTATTTTGTAAATAATTTCAGATGGAACTTGAGAACCACATTAAATTTTTAACAGTAAAGGTACTTGGAAATTTATTTCCAATAAAATAACACCACTTTCCCACAAAACATTTTATATATTCAAAATTTAAGAGATATATATGTCTTAAATTAAATAGCAAAAACGACAAAAAAACACTCAAAATTATTTTTTTTTAATGTTGCATTTTTTTCCTTTATTTTTTGGAATACATTTATTATACATTACACTCTTCCCTATACGTTTGTGTGGTGGTTTCACTCCTTTGGCTAGCAGCCAAACACAGTTGCTCACTCTCTTCCCTTGCCCCAGGGAGTAGGGGAAAGAATTGGATGTGTAAGAAGACTCGTTGGCTGAGATAAAAACAATTTAATAACTTGAAGAAAATAAAATTTAAAATAATAATGATAATAACAGTAATAATAGAATATGCAAATGACTGATGCATAGTGTAATTTCTCACCACCTGCAGACTGCTGCTCAGCCTGTCCCCAGCTGGTGATCCTGGAACAGAGAGAGTCCAAGTAACCCCTGAGAGAATAACCCTGATTTCTAGTCAATCCTAGTTAATATACTAAACATGACATGATGATATGATATGATATGATATGATATGATATGATATGATATGATATGATATGATATGGGATATCTCACTGATATATCCAAAAGCCAATTTTGGGTTATGCTAATTACTACACTTGCCCCTCCTAGTCGACCTCAAGTCACCCCTGGTGCTTTCTGCCAGAGGCTTCAGTTTGGTCCATTGTCTCTGGCTGCAGTGTAGAGCACATTTTTAATATCTTATCCCATTTTGACTGGCCCAAGGGATACTGAATGGACTATCTCCTGTTTAATTTGTTCAAAGGCGTGTCACACTCAGGACCCCATGTAAAACAATTCTTCTTTTGAGCTGATATAGCTGTTATTTTATTAATCACACCCATTGGGATCTGGTGGAGTCCATCTTGCCATTTTATTAATAAAAACTGGATCTCCTGGGCAGATCCCTTGACCTTACTTTGTTTTATGGCTTTCAGAAGGATTTGGATTATTTTATTTCCTTTCTCAAAAACTCTTCTTCAGTATCTCCCCATGGGATGATGTCATCAATGTATTGCAGGTGTTCTGGAGCTCCACCCTGCTCCAAGGCAGTCTGGATCAGTCCCACCAGTCCTCAGTGGTGGGGCTGTGTTTCCACTCCTGGGGCAGTTGATTCGAGGTGTACTGGACACCCCTTCAGGTGAGAGCAAACTGTGTCCTGCGCTTTGATGCCAAAGGAATGGAGAAAAATGCATTAGCAATGTCATTTGTGGCATACCACTTATCTTCGTCTAAGTGCCGTTCATATTGGAACCCTACCATGTCCGGCACAGCAGCGCTAAGTGGTGGCATGACCGTTCAGGCCATGATAATCTACTGTCAGTCTCCATTCCCCCTTTGACTTTCACACTGGACTATGGACCTGTTAAAGGGAGAGTTAGTCCTGCTTATCACTCTTTGGCTCTCCAGCTGATTAATTAGTTTATGGGTAGGAATAATGGAGTCATGGGTTGGTGTGATATTGTTGCCAGCACAATGTTGCAGTAGCAATCAGCACCTGTTGTTTGACCCTTAGCAATCCCACATAAGAATAGTCCTCTGAGCGACCAGGCAGGGTGAATAGCTGTTTGATTTCCTCTGTCTCCAAGGCAGCTATGCTAAAAGCCCACCGTTACCCTTTTGGGTCTTTGAAATACCCTCTCCTGAGCTAATCTATGCCAAGGATGCTTGGAGCATCTGGACCAGTCCAGTGGTGTGTTTTTGCTACTCTTTCCCAGTAAGACTAATTTCAGCTTCCAATACAGTCAGTTCTTGCGATCTTCCTGTCACTCCAGAAATACAAATGAATTCTGTCCCTTTAAAGTTTAATGGCATTAGGGTGCATTGTGCACCGTTGTCCACTAGACCCTTATACTCTTGTACCTCAGATGTACCAGGGCCCATCATCAATATACGAGTTCAAGCAGCTCATAGGATTTGGGTGCCCAGTCTCTTCATTCACGTCCTGTAGATAGGGATCTGAAGCTCATCTACACTATATGGAAAACTGTCCACTGGAAACTGGAGCAACTTTCTTGGAAGAACCACTCTGTGTGTTTGATTTTCTTTGCAACTCGTGTACTCATGCCTCTAGGGCTGAGGTAGGTTTCCTCTCTACTGTCATGCAATTCAAACTACAGTGTGCCCTGTGGTGTATGATATATCTCTTGGGCAGGGTAGTGCTTGTTCTTAACAGCTGAGATCTTGGTACACCCAGGGGAATTGAACATAAATTTCTGCAGATGTTGGGACAGTTTGTCTGCGGCTGAGATGATGGAGGAGGGGAGGAGGAGAGGGTCTCTATATGTCCAGAGCTGGCATTTCATCCACCACCTTTAGCTCCTCTTAAACTCTGAAGCTCAGCACTGGTAATGAATTGGCATAATATGATGGTGTGTTCTGTAGAATCTTTCACCGCATGGCTTGTGTGCACGGGACTTCATCTGGATCTTTGTGTAACTGCTCATCATTCAAGTCACTATAATCACTTCCAGCACACCTAATTGTCTCAAGCACTAGACACATTTCTCTACAATGTTCCACTTGTTTGGATTACACAAAATATCATCCTCAGAGGGAAACCTTTCCTTCACACTTGACAGGAGTCGCTTCCAGAGGTTAAGAGTCTGTACCTCGCTCCCAATTACCTTGTCCATACCGCTTTCCCTAGAAATGGATCCCAAATGCTTGGCTTCCCTACCCTCTAGTTCCATGCTATTGGCCCCATTGTCCCAGCATCAGAACATAAAGGTGGCAATGTGTTCGCCTGGATGACAGCTGACATCCTTTCAGATGTATCACATCTCACAGAGGGATAAGGATCATGAGGGATAGGGATCGGGTGGTTGCCTCTGGTTCTGGCTCTTCCTCTGTTTCTCATGATGATTCCCATTCCTCCTCATATTTTAATATGCCTACGGATTTCTTTGTGTATTTATTCTTCTATATAGGGGTGACTGATAGTGGCACAAGTTTGTTGTCTGGTTTATCTGTGGTGTGTCTCATCTGGGTTTGAGTAACTGTAGCAGACACTGGGGTTAGAGTAACTGTAGTGGTGGCTGTTGCAGGAGTTGAAGCAGCTGTGGTGTTGGTTATTGGTGGTGTAGTGACTGCAGTGCTTGTTGCCGGAGCTGGAGTGACAACAAAAGACTGACATCTGTACCAAGCACCAGTAGCAGATCTAAGAAGAATTACAGTCTGACACATATTTAGCAACAGCGTGATGGTAGTTTGAGCATCCCAATGACATTCAAAGTTCTTGAGAGCTCTTAAAAATGATCTGGAGGAGAAGGGGAAAACAAAGGCAGATGACCCCTCCTTGTATCCGTTCTCAGAGGAAAAGGTGTTGTTAGTGACATCACCCATGAGGCAGCTCCAGATGGAGCCATCTTTGCCATGTCACCTGCCCCACTGTATACAGATACAGAATTGGTCCCACTATACATTATTTTATCATACTAAAAACCAGCACTCCACAGCATATCACAATGAAAACCTTAATCAGCAAAGCAACATCTCTAATTCCAATCCAACACCTAAAGGTAGTAAACCATCTGTAAATACTGGCATACAACATATACAGCAACTAAGAAGTTACCTAATAAAGCTCTAAAAACAACTTTGAGAGCACAGAAAACAACATTACAATCAATGCCAACCAAGTCAGAGTCTGCATAATGAATGCTTATCACAGATTTATTTTAACACATTCTGGTCAAATCTGCTGTTAACTCAACCATTCGAGCTCCACATTGAGGGTCAAAAAAGACTGTGAAGGTTTCACTACTTTGGCTTGCAGCCAAACACAGTCACTCTCTCATGTCCCTTTCCAGGGAGTAAGGAAGAGAATTGGAAGGCTAAGGGTAAGGACACTTGTGGGTTGAGATAAAAAACAATATAATCTTTGAAATAAAATTAAACTTAAGATAATAATTATAATATCAGTAACAATAATTACTATGTTTCCCCTTTCCCAGTCCTTTGCCCTTGTAAACTAGCAAAACATGATGCTCTTGTATTTCGGTAGCAACTAAAACAATAGTACCTTATCAACATTCTTCTCATAACAAATCCCCTACTGAAACCAAAACACAGCTATTCTAGCTACTAAGAAGAAAATTAACTCTATCTTTAACAAAACCAGGACAGTTTATGTAAAGACTAGCTCAGCATGAGCTTTAAAATAATGTTGATAACAGATAAGAAATGTGATAGGTGTGAGCGTTGCATGTCTTTTATTTTTTTCTGAAAGAACATAAACATTAGTCTTCTGGCTTTGCAAACACTGATAATCGCAAAGGGTACTCGCAATGAGTGTAGGTGCTCTCCTCAAGCACCTCTAGTCCTCAAATTCAAGGGACTCTCCTTGCCTCTGAAGTTAAATTTATGTTTCCAGTCAGGATATTTCTTGTGGATTATTTTCTTCATTTCTGAAGTAAGTCACATGGCAGTGGAATAGCCTTAATCATTTCTTTAGATTACATGTCTGGAGGTGGAGTTAAAAGGACTAAACTAATTACTGATTCAGACAATACCACACTACATATGTAAGGCCACAGATTAAAGAGCAGGTCTTCTTATTAAAAACCTGGTGATCACTCAGGCTCTGATATACTATTGAAGCTAGCACAGATTACCTTTCTCAATAACTGTGTTTCCTTTTTGGTTAGAGTAAATTTACATTGCATGTAAACTGATCAATGTAACTTACACCACTCCAGGTTCATACTAGCACACAGTGTTTTTACTCTTCAGATGTGATTGATCTCTAGTGTTCCAACACTTGAGCAGTTTCTCCAGAACTTATTACTGGCAAAATGTCTCTGCTAGCTCTTTTTTTCTGTATCATCATATGTTGGGCAATAAAGCAAAAAAATTTGCAAATAATTTGCTTAATTTGAATACACAATCATAAATGGCACTCTGTTTTTATCATCTTTCCCCTTACCCATGAAGGTATTCTGATGCACCTTTTAGCTCTGAGACAAGAAGAATGAAAAACATTTAACTTTGGGTAATGATTTTCCATTACTCGAACCCTCTGGAAGAACTAAAAATATGTCACAAATTATTCAGAAAACAGAGTCTTTTTGGAAACTCTTCACAAAAGAAATATTAATATATATGTATTATTAAAAATGTGTCAAAAATCTTGCCAGGAAAATAGGTACTCTATGCAGACATTGTAATTGGTTTCTTTAAGGCTTACCTCTAGTTTTGTACTTTATCAGTTACTCCTTCAGTGAAGTAATATTCTGCCTGGTTAGACAAGGTCTTAAAAGCAATTACAGAATGTGAATTGTACCAAATTAGCATATCTAATGTGATACTAGCATCCTGACATGTGGTGAATACTGGTAGTTTCATCCACCATATGTATTTAATTGATATATCCATTTGTCAGAGTATTCAGTAACCTCATGAATGCCTTCAACTAACTAGTTTTGGTTTTGTTTTGGTCTTTTGTAATTATTATTTTCTTCTAATAAATTGTGAATATCCAGTTTCCTTCTGTCCTACACAGATCTTCACACATCTGTCAAGCTGCATTTCTGTTTCTACTACAAAATGTACACATGATCTGATCATCAGAGCTTTGCACCTTTTGAATAAACATATTTTCCAAAACTGCAGCTGAGTTATTAATTTCAGAAATGGCACTGAGTAGGCTTAATAAAGCAAATTTCACAATGGTTAAGCTGAAATATTTAATATCCTTTAGCATGTACTTGTTCTATTGTTTGGGGGTTTTTTGGTTTTTTTTAATCCTAATCTGAAAACATAAATAAAATTTTATTAAAAGATAGTAGTATAATGAAAATTCTAAACTTTTCTTTCTGTTATGTCAAACTAATCCACTGTGGTTATCCCCAGTTATAGCCACAATTAGAAGGGGAAGGTGTGAGTTAGATGTGAGTAGGAAAAAAACAGTAAAACTCAAGCTAGGCTTTTCTTTTGCAGAATTATATTTGTCATATGGCAATGCTAGCTTACATTGTTTTACCACAAAGGTCTCTGGCTATCATTTTCACTTTATTTTGAAGAATGATGAATAAAAGTAAAGAACAAAATTGTTTTGATCACTAAACATTATTTTGAGATAAAGGGGAGCAATGACAGTGGCTTTTTTTTAACTGAAAGAAAAAAAAATCACTTTGGTTTCACAAATATAATTGGTGGTAATAAGGAAAAAAAGAGCCCAGAAGAAGTGAGGTCAGATCAAGTAAAACATAACTGAGAAGCAGAGAGTGAGAAATTAAATTGAGGCTTCAGGGGAGTAGGTGAAGAAGGTGATAAAATCTATAGATGAGAAGATGACATGTGAAAACAGATTAGAACACCTACAGAGAAAAAACAAAGAAAGGAAAATGAAAGAAATATTCCTTTAAATGAATTCTGATTTAACAGATACTGAAAAGGAGAAAAAAAAAGATACTAATCATTGGAATTTTTTTGACATTTCTATTGCCTGCCTCTGTCCTGAGCAGACTGATAGAGGAACCATAAAGGTGCCTAGATCCCCTTCCACCCGTGGCTTTGTGATTGCCAGAAATACACCAGCACAAAAGTAGGCTCCAAGAAATTGCAGGCGCAAAGAAGAGCTTCCACAAAGGCGATTTAGTAATTGGTTTCCAGCTGGGACAGAATGAGGTTAAGCCCACGCTCTGTCTTCAGTTAAAAGATCTAAATTATGGTTTAGATATTTCAGATGAAGGTACTTGTGATTTTTTTTTTTAGTATATTGCATAGCAACAGTGGTGCATGGCAGGAGAGTGAGAGGCAGGGCCACAAGCTGAAACATGAGACACTCATGCTGGACATGAGAAAAAAAACAATAAGAAATCACTGTGAGGAAAGTAAATATTTGAACAGCAGACCCAAGGGGCCCCACACATAAAGATTTTCAAACTGACTCTGCTTTGGTTAGAGGTTTAGATTGACGATCTCCTGAGGTCAATTCCTACCTTAGTTATCTAAAGAGTTTCATAACTTTGGAGTTGGGTTGGTTTTTTTTGTTTGTTTCTTGGGGAGTTTGGGGGGTTTTTTGCTGTTGTTGGTGGGGTTCTTTTTAAATATAGCCACACTGATGACATACAGACAAGTGGACAATAGTGTGAATGGTGGAATATTAGGTGGATGCAAAGAGTTGTGATTAGTTCAACCAGACTGCCTGGTTGCAAATTTTACCAACAGTGCTGAATTGGAGGTTAACTCTAGAGCTAACAATGCTTAAAATCTTTACTAGTGACCAGGATGATAGGGCATACTGTGTTCCCCACAAATTTGTTTGATACCAAGTTGGAATAAATGTTCAATATGCAGTAGGACAGGATTACAGCAGATGCTGGACAGGCTGGAGAAGTAGGCAGACAGGAATCACACGAAGTTCACCAAAATTCAATGCAAAGCCTGGCCCCTGGGATGATAGAAGCTTTGCAGTAGAAAAGTGTGCAGCTGATCAGTCAGAGAGTCTGTAGCCTCAGGGACACCAGGTTAGCCAAGAGGCAGCAGTATCACTGGGAAGCAAAGTAACCCCTGCTTGCTGGGATACACAAGGGAGGTTTCAGCCAATAGGTCCAGCAAGGGGTCCTGCCCTGCTGTCTGGGCTGTAAAATTAACTTGTAGTGTTGTGCCCATCCCAGGGCTCCTACATATGGGCCAGACACTGATGAACTGGTACAAGTCCCACGGAGACTACCAAGGTGGGTGGGGTTGGAACATGGGTTGTATGAGGAGAGGCTGTGGGACTTATACCTGTTCACCTGGGAACAGATGGCTTCAAAAGGGACTTATTAATTCTTCGAGCTGTCCAGTAAGGAAGTGCAAAGAAGGCATAGCTAGATTCCTCTCACAGTTGTAGAGAGGAATGAACAGACTCCTGCTAGAACATGGGAAATTCTTTTCACTGTGGAGGTGTTCAAACACAGCAACAAGTGCCCAGAGAAGCTGTAGAATCACTGTCTTCAGAGTTACTCAGAGCTGCACTGAACACAGCCATAAGTGACCTGCTCTAATTTGACCTGCTTTGAGCAGCGGCTGGGGTTGGTGACCTCTAGAGATCCCTTCCTACCCACACTACAACTCTGGTGGAATTTCACTTGCAACTTTTTATAACTGAGAAAGGTCTAGTAACTTGAACTGTGGACCAAGTATCATACTTTCCAAATCAGACCCCATAATCACATCTTTTAATTATTTTATTTACCTGTAGGTAGCTAATGGCAAGGTTATCCTCTCTGTTCAATCATTTAAATTAGCATATTCATATTTTGAGACTTCTTTTCTCTTTGTCATTTTTTCTTTTTTCTGTAACATGAATGTATAACTACAGAAAAGCATTTTTTATTGACTTGTTCATTTCAGAAGATAATTATTACTACATTTACACTATTGTGTTAGAGGTTAAATGTTAGGGTGGTTGACATGGCTGGCCTTGTGTGGAGTAATTGCTGGAGGTAACTAAAATCAGAAAATGGGTGTATCTACACACTAAGGGAAAGCTACAGTGTCGAAGAAGATCTCAGAAGAAAAACGCAGCTGGTATGCAAGGAACTCCTCTAACATAACCTTCCTTCTGACTACTTATGAGTGTTGGAGATGGGAAAGAGTGGTGACTCCTTATCCAACTCCTGTACCAGTCGCAGTTTTGATTCTAAGAGGCTTGATGTATAGCCACTTGTGATCCTGGGTTCATAACTGATGTCCCCCAGACACCCCTCTGATGTTTGCCTCCCTACAGTGGACCTTGAATTATAGCTAGACAAAAACATAACTCCAGCACGCTGAACCCCTCTCCTTTCTTCTCAAGGGGCATACGTTTCAAGTTTTGGTAACTTCTACCTAAAAAGTGAAGCGGAAGTGTCTTTACCAGTCACCATAAAGGTATGACTAGAATCACTCAAACTGCAACTTGAAGGTGAAAAATAGTTTAAAAATAGCCCAAAGAAAGGAGGCAATTAAGGAAGACATCATCGTGGACCAATCAGGTACAACTCCATTGCAGACCTCTGACCCCTGGGACCAGCCAACGGGCTGAGCCACTCTTCCCTCACATTGGGATGCCTTTGGGTAAAATTTAGACTTAATCTTAGCCGAGGATCTTCCTCGGAAACAGTAAATCTCTAGAGAATTATTCTACCAACTTAATGCTTTTTAGTAACTTGTCCCCTTTTAGCAATTAATAACACTTTTGGTAATTTGTAACCTTAATGCTTGTATATACTTCTACAGATGGTAGATTATCACCAGCAATCCGTAAAAATCTGTATTAATCCTGTTCCTTTATTAAGGTGCTTTTATTCGGTTACAGCCTTGCTTCACAATTTCTTGCTGGGCTGCTAGCTGATAAGGCCATGAAAGTCCATAGATCGTGACTGGACTGTGCAGGGCACTATTGACTGGATGCAGCATCAGTATATCCGGACTGGTAGCGCCACATCGAACTGTGTCTGTCTATAACCAGCCACCCCAGCTGACCCGTGCTCAGCGGGGCGCTGCTAAATGCTGCAGATTTAGCTGTGTGAGTCCATAAATTGTGCATACAGGAGTACAGCACACTATCGAGTGAGTCCTCTGTTGTCGGACCCATAGTGCTCAATTGGGCATCACTCAGGATTTAAGCCTAAGCCTCCCCCAGCTCTTCCAGTTATCCAGGTGTGAGTTAGAATGCAAGGGGGTTTATTTCCTACTAAATTGCTTTACCACCACTTTCACATAACACCTTGATAGTCAGGGGGATATTAGAAGGAGAAAGAATAGACTATTTTTGGAAAATCATAAATATCCAAGGATGATGTTTCAAAAGACAGAGAAGTACACTCAGAGGGAGATACTATTAACTTTGACAGTGACAGCGAATATAGAATATAGAAAACAGACTATGTACATCACACAAGCTCATTTTGCATAGTCTTCAAGACACTCATTCTTGTCTTTCCAGCAAAGTAAATGTGAAGATATTGTGACAAACTCAAGTCAGGCAGCACACTCAAGAACCAGACTATTATATCCCAAGGATCCTCCCTGTCTCTGCATTCTCACTACCCTTATATTAATCTAACATCATCAGTCACTTTAAAACAAGTTTACTTTAAAAAAAAAAAAAAAATCCCAAACCAAAATGACAACCTAAAGAAAAACCCAAAATGACCCAACACAACTAGGAAAAACCTATATAAACTTTCCACTCTTCCCCCAGTTTATATTGACTGGACTTTCAAAACTAGAGTAATATATGGTTCTCAAGATATAACTCCTTATTCTACTTCCCAGAAGATGTTTTTTGATATATGACAGAGAAAATATTGCCCAGTAAATCTTATGAGCCAAGTTTTAGTTTAAGGACTCGTGAAGAGGTCTGATCAATGAAGAAATGTAGACTTAACGTTGTTTCATAACCAGCACTTAAAATCTGACCATGTTAAGAAAACCTCTTTCTTTCATTTTTCTTTAATTCTTATTATCTTCCTGATGCTTTGAAAAAAGTTTGAAACATTTTTTACTGGCAAAATCTAGATCTCAGATTACATCCAAAAAAATTGACTTCTAATCTTGCTGAAATCATCACCATTTTCACTGAATACAGGAGTGAAGCCACCTCCATTTCCAGAGGAATTGAAAGTAAACCACCTTCATGGAAGTTGGATGGTCTCTGTTTTCCAAGGTTAGGAAACTAGTTAGTTGACTGTTATGCATCAGAGATATATAAAGAATCCGAGGGAAATGTAATTCATTTCGGGATACGTACATAGGTAAGTAGCGAGAAGCATCTCTGCCTCCCTGAAGGACTATCTTCATACAGTCCATTCCTAGCACATGGTTATATTTTTTAAACTCTGAAGAGAGTCATCCAGCAATGTGCCATGTAGTTGAGTGTTCTCCAGCAGTCAGTGTGCTGCTATGACATAAACAAAGATTGTCTTAACAGAATAAAGACTGCTGGTGAAGAAAGGAATTAGGGTTTCTGCAAGTACAGAGGGAGCCTGATTGAAGAAAGAAACAGAGAATATGAGTAACGGGGGACCTTAGGGGTCCATATTTTATGGGAGTAGGTAGAACACAAGAGACTATAGATTACTTCAAAGGTAGCAAAGGTGGAGGAAGGAATGATAATAGAATAGAATACTTAAAAAAAAAAAAAAAATAAAATATCAAAAAGATGCAAGCACAATTTTGTGTCCCAGATACTAAACAAAAAAGATAATTCTCCTTTTAATGAAATGTGAAGGGAGTGTTTGATTCCAAAGTCTTACTCCATTTTGATTGTGAGAATTTTGTAGAATACCAAATCTTAGACAAAATGTAGCAATTTTACACTAAGGTGGTAAATGTACAACTTCATTTAGTTAACACATGGCACATGGATTATTTGGGTGAACCAACAAAGTTTAATTTCTTTGTTTGATTGATCGTTATTGTCGGTACTGTTGTAATGAGGTAGATTTATTTAGTATCTTTCTTCTTTTTTTTTTTTTTTAATGAATATTTCACATATTGTCTGAACTGTGGCAGAAATACTGATTTGATGTACACAGTCACACACCTGTCTGAATGTAATAACAAGTCAATGCTAAAGAAAAGCATGGAGTATTAGGATATTGCCTCCAGCAACAAATGCCCCAGGAATCCATTTACAACTGGAATCCACTCCATCACTTATATTTTCGGATTTATTAGGAACTTGAAGATCAATTTATCAAATGCAGACTTCTGGTGGAAGAAAAGAAAAAAAAAAAAAGATATTGCTTGAGTTTCTCTGCTGTATTACATTGGGATATCAGCACTTAAATGCCTGCAGTGTGATCTGAGCCTTGTAATTAGTAATCATTCATTACAAGCTGAAAACACCATATAGAGTACTTACAGCGCCAAAGGAGTTAATTGTTAAGTGCAGCTAGTGTTGTTTTATGATTTCATTAAAAGTAAAAATCTGGAGAGAAGTACATTGCTTTGGATTAGATGGTCAATTGAAGTTAGTAATGTGCAAACAATTAATATTAAATTACCATATTTAATCTTGTGTATCAAGCTGTAATGCCCTGTTCATTAATACACTTAAAACCATATGGTTGCTTTTGCTTTTGATGTCATTTTGGTTGAGTGGGCAATGCTTAGGCACAACATAAGATACACTTATTGATTCTTAAAAGGTCTTTATTCACACTTGAGCCAAAGCAGCTGGTAGAGGGCTAAAGAGCACTGAAGTAACCCAAATCTCTGGGTATTGCTTTCTGTTGCACCATCTGTATCCTGTTAAATATTCTTGACTTTTGCCAAGTTTGGTCAATTTATATGTTAAATCATTTGTTGAAAACTGGTTCCAAGATGCTTGTGCAGGGGGGAAATAAAAAAAAAAAAAAAAAAAAAAAAGAAGAGAAATATTAAATTGCAAACTCTTACATATTAATGATTTCGTTTAGAAAAATCCAATTCAAGTTATGCTGCACAAATAATGTCAGTGAGATGTCAGATTTCTCTGTCTCCCAGACAAAAATAGGGAGATGAGTATGACTTCAGCACATTTTATTCCCAGAGAAGGGTACCATCTTTGTCCCTGAGACAAGAAGCCATCTAGCATCTTGTTGGAAGAGTCAGAAACCAACAGTTCTGTGAAGGAACTGTAGAATCAATTGCAACTGCAACTGGTTTTTCATCCAGTATATACTATAGCTAAATGAGTCCTAAACTGGTTAATTACTGGCATTTTGCTGCCTTATCATCAACTAAACACCAAAGCAATTCTGAGTACCATACACTTAGTTCTACTACTTGATGGTGATAATCTGTAGTGAACAATTTTAATTTTCTATTATTTCAGTTTATTGAATTAGGAGGACAAAAAATCTCACCTCTGTGTGAAATATTTTTTCCTATAAATAGAAGACCTGCTGCATCCGGTCAATGATGATCCATCCACTGATTTTCTGTTACTCGTCTCCATGCAGAAGCTTGAATTTGACCAATGCACTAAAAGCTACAGAATGCATTAAAAGTTTATATTTTTTATTTTTATTTTTTAAGGGACATTGCTTTTGTGTTTAAAAATTTCTATTGATTCCTGGCAAAACAAGATTACTAAAAAAATGCCTTAATATCTACTGATTCTGATTTTAGAACACTTTGTTCTTCCTCTGCCTAATTCTTTTTATACATTTTACTTTTACATTTTAGGCTCTACTATTGCAAAAACAGTTGTGCTTTGACTGCAGGATTTGTGTATATACTGCCAGAAGTAAAACCTTGCCAAATTTCTCACATGATAGTTTCAGAGTCCCATTGTTCTCCCTCCCCACAGTAATACCATAAAAGCATGAATTTTTGCCACTTCTCACTCTCATCCTGAATGAATGTGTATTCATTTCAATGAGAATACTCCCCCGCTGAGACTTGATGATACGCCAAAGTGGCCTAAATTCAATGTTAAACCAGTTACTCAAAAAAGTAACTGTGCTTTAAATAACAGTATAAATAATAATTCAAATAGCTTATAATGGAAGCAAGTGTGTCAGAAATAATTCCTTATGAAAATATTTGGATATTTGGCACATTCTTGCTTTCATAGCTCTCCATTTGACCTGTGCTAGCTATGAGAAACAGAGCATTCAGGTCTAGAACAGAAAGGCTACTATTACTTCACTTTTTAAATAAAATTTCAAATTGATTCACTTATTTTTTTTTTTTTCATTGTAATTACTTTTTTTTGGGGGGGGCAGAAGAAATGCAAAGGTTTTAAAAAAGGAAAGGGGGAAAGATTGTCTTGTTTCAGGGTTTATTGAAAAAGAGGCAAAAATACAATATTGTCTTTCCATAGTGAAGTTTTACAAACTCTTCCTAAAAGTACAAATAGGTCAAGCCTGTGCTTGATAATGCATGAACTGGTTGGATCTGAAATGTAGTGTACTAGCACATTTACATGTTAGTTCTGTCTATATATATGTGTTTGTGAGTGTGATAAGTGAAAAAGTTCCTTAGCTGACTTTTTAAAATGTACACTCTTCCTGTAAAATATAGACAATAATCTTATTAAAGAGCTAAGCTATTCTTTACAGTTTTCCTGATTTCATTGCAGTAAGTTGTACACAGAACCTGTTTTTTGCTATTGAATTTATGCATTGTGCTTAACAGTTTTCTTGGTTACAATTCACCTAGGTGAAAATATAAATCTTGAAACATAGCTGCAAGTAATGACTTTAGAAAAAAATATTGTTATCTTTCTGAATGGTAATTAAAACTTATTAAGATCTACATACAACCATCAACCAAGAAGAGATACTAACTTTTCCTTTTCATAACGGGATTCACATAAAAAAAAAAAAAAAAAAAAATTTAAACAGCAAATGTTGAATTACTCATTTAGCTTTCCAAATGACAAGTCAGAGATTTCACAGGTGGTGTCAGTGTTTTATCTCAAGTGTTATATCAGAATTCAATAGAATAGCATCATTGCTGCATTATGAAGTCCAACTACGTAAATTAAATTGGAGTTGCCAGATCCTCTGATAGGGTGATGATGAATAATTTTCCCTAATTATTCAAAATATATTTGATATTTATTGAAGAGTTAGGATGTATTTTGAATGTCATCTCTGAAATTAAACCATATCAGGATTTTAAATCTCACATTCTTCTGCTGCATGAGTCTTTATTAATAATATGCATTATTTTTTTTTAGAAATTATAATAATAATTTACAACAAAATGAATATAGGAATGATTTAAAGGTAGTCTTTGTTTCACTAACGCTGTGGGACATGGATGGGTTTTAGTATGGAGAAACTGTTAACACCTTATAATTACTTGACATTCAGTGATCTCACTCACAGTGGCTGCATATTCGTTTTACTTGATTAGCTTTAGGAAGCTTTAAGATAATTTTTTAGATTGACCTTAAAACAAACAGACAGACAAACAAATAAATAATCACAAAGGGGACCTAATCTACTGTTGTTCAAGAGGTTTTTTTGAGTCTGAACCTTTCAAAGTAGATTGTAATGACAGTAAATAGGTGATAGATAAAGTGATGTGATGACATAAATTTTAACTCAGAAATATCCAGATAAACTTTTGTCTATAATCCTAAATAGCTTTGCTATAAAGTCGCTTCTGAGAGCATTCTATTCTGTGTGCTACATACAGACATTTTTCTTTTAGGATTCTACAGCTTAGTTGTGGTTTGTATACATAGATTGCTTAGTATTTCATCAATATTCAGAAAAATAGTTATGTGTGAAGACATGACTTAGTGTTTTTGTGTCACCCAGTGGTAGCAGAAACCTGGGCATTACAGATTGCTATGTGATGTAAAACCAGACAAATCAAAGATAAGACTTCAGATATTCAAACACTCTCACCTCTGAAAGCAGTACAGCAGGCCCAAATACTTTAGGTTTACTGTGCAGATGTAAATTAGCTTAATATCTCTGTTACAGCAGCTTATTTTCCCGAAACCCAGAACCCAGAGTGAAAAGATAAAGAATTACTACTAAAGTAACTGTCCATTGCTGAAATGAATCACCTCTGCAGGTCAGATTGTGTTTCTCAAACTGTAATTTTGTCAAGTCTTGTCTTTTAAAACAAGAGTATAAGCAAGATGAAAATTTGCAATTCTTCCTTGCAGAAATCCTGAGTAAGATACTTCTGTCTTGCCCTGGAACTACAATTTTCATGTATTTCAGTCTGTATCTTTTTCCCAGTCCTCTAACAAATTTAATTGCATCATATTCTTTCTTCTGCATTTACAGAATTGAACAATTGCCAGGGGCTGTACAACTTTAGTATGAAAATATTGTCTTTTCTCAGCTGGCCTTATGTTTTGAATTGACCCATTGTCATTGTTCCCTGCATGTACACTCTCAAGGTCTCTCCACTTCAGACTCCAGTGTATTCCTCACATAGCTGAGCTAGTCATACACACTAGTCTTAATACTGAAAGCAGTGCAGAAGTAACAATGACTGTGCAGTCTAATTCATTTACCTGTTGTCACAGCTAGGTCTCTTGTAGAAACTATGTTGACTAACAGGTCCCACTGTCACACTGCAGCCCACTGCATAGATACCTAACTGCACTACAAAGATTAGCTGTTCAAGTAGATACTTTAATTCCTATTTTGAGTAACAAAGTTGGAAACATGCTACTTATTCTCTTAAATACCTCTAAGCCATTAGTGACTATGAAATATAAGTCACTTCAAGGTCTCTAGATGGAGCTGTCTTCATTATATTCCTTTTTCTCTTTCACATGCTATTATTTTTCCAATTTATCCTTTGAACATAAAAACAGCTGTATTTGTTATTCATTTTTCCATGCTGGCAATTTCTTAATGTTTTTACCCAGCCCTCTGTGATTTGATCAGATGGTCATGAGGGAAAAGGATGATCTAGTATGCATTCAAAATTCTTCCTGCTAACCTTCAAGCATGATAAGATGGAGGGAGGGAAGTATAGTCACTGTAAAATAATATCCTGCTTTTCTGTGTTTATTTCCACTACTGACTTCCATATCAAATTCATTTGCCTATAAGCTAAACCAGATTTTTCTAACTGTCAGAAATACATGCTTGTCTTTTCTCTGAAAATCAAACTGAGTTCTTCTTGTCTCCTTCCTCATCACCCACATTAAAGATTCTGTAATTAAAACAACATGCAGCTTGTTGATAGTGCATGGAAAAAAATAACATATTGTCTTTGCAATGCTGACAGAACTAATTTTTTGGTTAATAAATTAATAGCAGCATTTCCTGAGATGTGGTGTGTTGACCTTGTCTGGATGCCAGGTGCCACCAAGCCATTCTATTACTCCGCTCCTCAGCAGGATTGTGTGGGCACAAAATAAGATGGAAAAAAACTTGTGGGTCAGTATAAAAACAGTTTAATAAAGCGAGAGGAAGAGACACATGTGGAAGCAAAAGAAAACAAAAGATTTATTCTTTACTTCCTATGAGCAGGCAATGTCCATCCACTTCCTGAGAAGCAGAGCTTCAATACATGTATCAGTTGCTCTGGAAGAAAGTAATCCAAGCTGCCTATACTTCCTTTCTCTTAGCTTTTATATATGAGCAGATATCATATGATATGGAATATGACTTTCATCAGTTTGGGTCAGCTGTCCTGGATATGTCCCCCTGCAAGACCTTGCCCACCTCCAGCCTATTGAGTGAGGTAGGGGGAATGCTGGACAGACAGCCTTGATGCTATGTGAACACTGCTTAGTAGCAGCAAAAACACTTGTGTGGTGTTAACACCTTTTCTAGCTACCAATACAAAGCAGAACACTGTGAGGGTTGCTATGGGGAAAATTAACTCCATGTCAGACAGATGCATTTGTGTATAACAACATGACAAAATATTTTCATGCTACTTTTGATACAAGCTGGGAGACAGTTTAATAAACATATCTTGTGCTTTAAATAAGTTTTTCTCAGAAAATATTGACCCCAGGTATGAATATTCCAGAGCTACTTCACTTACTCTTACAATATTATGATGAACTATCAGTTTGAAAACCGAGATATGATATTCATGAAAATTATGATGATGATGCTAATAATAACAACAATAGTAATGATGACAGTGTTAACAGTAAAAACACCTGGAGATTTTCCTTACTTAATTTAATTCTTAGAGTTTCACAGAAGAAGTTTTTCAGTGTGTACGAAAGTTGCAAAAAAGATCCAGTAAAGAATTTTAAATTGCAGAACAAACCCTAAGGAAGAAAATAATTTATTTAAAACAGAAACAAGGGAATATAGTACTAAAAATGTTGGTACAGGGGGGGTGGGACTAGATGACCTTTGAAGGTCCCTTCTAACCCAATACATTCTATGATTCTGTTAACTTGTATGTGATAAAGCATTTGAAAAGAAGGAAGTGAACTTAAAGTGAAGGACACACACATCAATGATCAGTATAATAGTAGGTCAGAGGAGACAAAGGACTCATTCATTCCTTTTACATGGAGCTAAAGGTCTAGAAACCTCAATCAGCTAATTTATTTAAATGGTAGAAATAAGGTTAAAAAATATATGTATAGCAAATCAACCCTAAATTAAGCATATACGGAACACTAGAGATACCATGATGTATGCATTTTTATAGGGCTACAGCTCCCATCCTACTCTTTTGCAAGAAAATTTTCCAGGAATTTCCAAGATTTTCTTACAGTATTAGTAGGGGAATTACCATCAAATTGAGATGTAAGAACAGGAGGTAGGAGCTCTATTTAATTCTGTTTTAAGAAAGAGTTAAAACATCTTCCCATTAGTCACATCCAAGGCTAAAACAGGTATATGCTCTGTTTGACATCATGAAGAGATCCACAGGATATTTCAATTTGAAAGCAATTATTTTTCAGGAGGAAAGTAAAGGAGTGGCCTACTTCTTCTGGCATACACTATGCACAGTGCTCTGGTAGGTCTGTCCCTGAAGTTTTCTCAGTAGCTTTTTCTCAGAATCACAGAATCATAGTGGCTGGAAAAGACCTTTAAGATCATCAAGTCCAACCATAAACCTAACACTAGCAATTCCACTTTTAAACCATGTCCCTAAGCACCTCATCTACCTGTCTTTTAAATACTACCAGGGAATGTGACTCCACCACCTCCCGTACAGCTTTTTCCAATGGCTTGGCTACCTGTTTGGTGAATTTTTTCCTAATATCCAATCTAAACCTCTCCTGGAGCAACTTGAGGCCATTTTCTCTCATTCTATCACTTGCATTTTAGACAGAAAAGAAATGTTAAGGGACAAGAAGATGAGATTACAGAGGGTGCTAATGCCATGGTGCTTGCCAGTACTTAAACAGTAGTTGTAAAATCAAAATAAAACACAACATCATGAAGAAGATGATGGATGAAAAGGAACAAAGTAGGGAAAGAGAACTGAATAACAATTCTATTTAATTAGTCCAAGCAGAATATACGTCATCAAGCTGTAGAACAGTATCTGTCACTACTATTCTTTCTGTCTAGTTGGACTGATTTTGACTGAGATACAGTTAATTTTCTTCATAGTAGCTCATGTGGTGCTGTGTTTTGGATTTTTGATGAAAATAATGTTGAAAACATCAACATGTTTTAGTAACTGCTGAACAGTGCTTACACAGTATCAAGGCTGTTTCTGATTCTTGTGTTGCCCTGCTAGTGAGGAGGTTGGGGGCGCACAAGAAGTTGGGACAGGGTACAACTGAAAATGCTGGCCCCAACTGAATGGGATATTCCATACCATATGACATCATGCTCAGCAACAAAAAATATTCAGAGTTAATATTGGTCTTGCCAACTAACCTTTATGTGTGATGAAGCCTTCCTTTCTTGGAGCTGACTAAACACCTGCCTGTTAATGGGAAGTAGTGAATGAATTCCTTACTTCACTTTGCAGCTTTTACTTTATCCATTAACTTATTTTACCTCAGCCCATGAATTTTCTTAATTTAATCCACCCTGCTAGGAGCAAGCATCTGTGTGGGGCTTAGCTGTCAACTGGGCTTAAACTACAGCAGTCCTTTTTTGGAGCCCATCATGGGGCTCAAAGAATTTGAGATAACAGATTTGATTGAAGTGTGCTAGACCAAATTTTTAGCTGTTTAGCTACTAATTGACAGGTTCCTTTTCTTGCCATGGGACTTGCTTGCCTGGCTATATACTGAAGTCTGGTGCTTCTTAGTGGGTTTTGGTATTTTTTGGTTTTGTTTTGTTTTGTTTTTTTCTTTTACTCTTTGCTATATTCCTCATTGTCTTACTCTACTGTGTATGAAAATGTTCTAACAGCAACAGCCATGTGCCTGGGCTGACACATGACCAGGGCATTGCTCCTTTTCATGTGCTGCTGGACAGGACAGTCTAGAACTCCAGTGTGAACTCACGTCAAAGGGACTGTGACCTGCAGACAAGTCCACATGAAAGGAGGTACACTCCAAAGCATCTGTAGCCATGATTATGTACACATCACAGTAGGTACACCCCTGAAGGGATTGTGGCCCAAGGGTAAGTTCATGTGGAAGCTAGTAAACCTCAAAGCCTCTGTGGCTGTGAATAAGCTCATGACAGAACTATTACTTCTGTGGCCATGTGTGGTGGTGCAGCTTTGCAATTGCAGGACAAGCCAACACTGGGTTCCTGCTTCAATGACAGGTGCAGTGAGTTGGGACAATCAGGCATTCCCTAAGTGTGCCTAAAATAGCTACTGCTGGGATCATAGCCTGAATTGCTAGGTAACAAAACTGTATAATTTGGAAAATACTGGAATTTTACAGTTGTTGGGGTATCAGAATTACCTAACACAAGTTGTAACCAAAAACAGAAGAGAGGGTAATGACTAAAGCTGATCATCTCCCAGTCCTATAAATAGTGGTTCTGAGTGAAACCCTTTGAGCTCTCCTGGACTGCAGTGGGTTAAATCTCCCTCTGAGTGAGGTGCCTCTCAGAGCTTGCAAACTTAAGTTTGTGAAACTAGAGCACTGTCACTGATGACGGCACCTGGGCAGTATTTCTCCACTTGAGGCTCAACCCTTTGTGTGTTGAGGAAAGCTGAAGCCCTTTACCTGTTGAGGAGTGCTAAAGCATTGAACTCGAGGGGAATTTTGATAAACATTCCTTTATATATATGTAAAAGCTGCTAAAACACAAGCACAGCTACAGTGTTTCAGGAAGTATGTTAATAATTTTGTAACTATTCAGATACAGTGTGACATTCATGCTACCATGAAAGAACAGGCAATTTTTTTAACAAACAAATGTGCGTATAGATACATTTGATAACACATTTCGGTAGGGCATGTGATCTTTTTGTACATGGCATTTCCTGAGGGTTAATTTGAAGCTTATATATTGGTTCCACCTTCCTACTTTATTTAAAAGAAACTTTGATGACTATACTTTAGATGAAATTTAATACATTTGCTGACCTAATGCAACATGTAATTGCTAAATACAGTAGCAAATTTACCATCAATAAGAAGTTTGTACCTTACCTGTGAATTCATATTTCATGGTGTTTTTATTAATTCTTGTAAAGATTTTTGCCCTCTACATGCCTACAATTATGTAGTTTCTTTTCTTTTTGCAGCATATATCACATTGAGCAAAGATGTTTCAGATGTAGAAACCCATACATAATTTTTTTTCAATGGATAATTATATTTTGCTGCACAACTGGCTATTCTACTTTCATCTCAGAATCTTTTTTTTTTTTTTTTTTTTTACATGTTAGAACCTTTCACGTGGTTGATGCAGATGACATATTAGATAAAATGGTAGAACATTTTTATAGAAAAGCCATTGTCCCTTGTGAAAAAAGAATCATTCAATATTATTTTAAGATTAAAATACTTTATGCTCTCCCCAGCCAGGAAACCAAAAGCTTAGGTAATGTAATTCTGCATAGCTCCACTGACTTCAGTGAAGCTCTGCCAATTTTATGTCAGTTGTGAAACTACCTTATGCATTGAGTGAATTGAATGGGGATAAGCATCAGTTTCCATTGTAAATGCTGAAATAGTGCTCATTGTCCCTTTTAGCTGAATAATATTGAGCACTTCTATTGCATCTTCTCTCTTTTTATCATTTATGCTGCTCAAGAATATCTGGTGTGGGTAAAATAATTTGTAACCACTGACTAAGAAAATGACAAAACATTTATTTTAAAAAGAAAGTGCTCTCAGTGATCATGAGGAATAGACTCCAAAAGGACCACTGACCTTCAACATATATAGGCTAGCTTTTCTAAAATGGTCTGAGAGCTGCCATTCAGAAGTGAACTATTTAATTATATTATATATATAGAGGAAAAGCTGCATTTACAGAGTTATGATTTTCAGCAGAAATTAAGGGTTTCAGAAACTATGGCAGAAGTCAAGGGTTACTGAAACAACTTCTTAGCTCTCATTGTAAGTTTAAACAGTCACAGACAAATTAAGAGACCAGCATTATTTTCCATAAAAAAAACATGTGCAATTATTTGTTTTAAGTGTTGATAATGAGTGCAAAATTAACTTTTTAGGAAGAAGGATACATAAAAGTAAGCATTATCAGTCCTGGATTCTAAACTGTTAAGAGTGATTTAATCAATAAATTAGTCTCCTACAAATATCTAACAATCTTACAAGTCCAAAGCAAAAGGCACTTACACTGACTTTGCATGCAGAGCGCATTATTTTCCACAGTGAGAGTGGTTTTTTTTAGCGATGTATTTTTAAATAAAAGGTTCTAATACGCAAAGATAAAAAGCAGGAAAGAAATTGTTGAAACCAAAAGATTTGCCAGCACAAAGCAGAGTGTTCTGTGATAGACTATATGTTATGACTTAGTATTTTGGACTACTCCCAATAAAACAAGATGAATAATGAAATAATAAGGTCCCAATTAGACATAATTATTTTGTGTGATTCAAAATGAATAATGATTTATAAGTTTCCTTCTACTTCTTAATAACATTAGGTGAGTGGGTTTTTAGACACTTTCCCTTTGGCATGATGCTAATCAAAGTAAATACATTTCCATTCCCTCCATAATCATCCACATATTGGCAGAGTATGAAATTATTATTTTGATAGCAAATGAAAAGCCATTTCCTTATTAATTGTTCTGAAAGAAAGATCTGTGCCATTTAATGATTGCTAAACTCAATGAATACTGAAGTTTATGAATACCCAACTGCTTTATAGCTGTAACTCTTCATAACTTCCAGGGGAGTTGCTCTGCTTTTTTGGAACTGGGTCTCAGGGTTTATGTAATTTGCAGGAGACAGGCCTTATTCTGTGTTAAGTTCCAGGGACTTGTTCCTGTTACCAGATCTTCACACTGCTCTGAAATGATCACATCTAAGAATAACCACAGTATTCCTCAGGCCAATCATTCATTTGCATTAGAGGCAATGTTAATTTTGCTATCTCAGGAGCTGCCAGCATGTTTTGATGTTTTTTCTTTTTTGTTTTTGTTTGTTTGTTTGTTTTTTGGGGGGGGGGGTGTTTCGTGGGTGGGGTTTTTTTTGAAGGGGGGTGTGCATTTTTTTTATTTTTTACCAGGCAGTGAGGAAATTGAGGAAAAAAAATTGAATGGGAGGGAATATTAGAATCTCTAGTACACAAATAATATTTAAGAAATAAGCAAAACATTATTTTTTTCCCATGTAGTGTTTAAGATAAAGATACATTTAATATGGATTAATAAGAGAAGAGTGTCAAAAGATACTCATGAGAATGTCATTGTTTGTCCTTGTGAAGTTCACCATTTCTCCATTTCTTCTTCTTTAGCCATAGGAACTGAAGATTTTGTTAATAACATTGAAAAGGTATTTTTACAACAAAATCTGTGAGACTGCAATATATTCAGAGGTGAAAAGAGGTATCCTGATTTTGTTAGGTTAGAATTACATCTCTTGACTAAGAATACACTGTGTTTATAGGGAAAGAAAAAAAAAATAAAAGATTTTGCCTTTTCCTTTGCATTTGTATAGAACAGATTCCTTGCATTTGAAAGACTACACATGGCCTTGCAGTCTTTGTATCAGATTTTTTTTTACCTTTTTCCTTTCAGCCACCTCCCTCTCCCTCCCCTCCCCCCAGAGTAGTCCTGTGAATATTTTACAGTTTGCATAAATTGTAGGGTGAGTTTTGATTATTTAATACATATGTGGTTAATTTTAGTTTAAAAATTGTTATTTATATAACAACTATAAACTATGTTGACTGAATTAGTATTTCATAAATAAAGTGTATGAACTATGTAGTCTGGTACTATTTGGCTAGATATTCTTTTCTTCCCTATTGGGCAAGTGCTGTTCTGGGCTGCATGGCTGTGGTTAATAGACTCTCTTCTTGTGTAGCTCCTCATGCTCTCTATCCAGTGTCTGGGAAGCCTTTCTAGGCCATTTTCCCAACATACAGTCCACAGCAGTCTTTCTGTGCCCATATGGCACAGATGTTCAGGCCATTTCTGCTGGCTTCCTGACAAGTTTTATTGTGCTATACAATCCGATTAGTCAAAGTCATTTCACTGTTGGAATTCTTTCTCCTTTTTTTCCATTAGTATGTGCATATGAATGGATGCAAAATGAAAATTAATTAACACTATACAAATCAGTAGAGATTCTTTTACTTTATCTAATCTTTTTTCTGGCACATACATGAATGTGTTTCACCTACAGATGCTTCATGAAATTCAAATATGCAAAAAACAAAGTTCCGTGTTATAGAAGTTAATAAGAGATTTGACTTTGATATAAATCATCAAGAGAACAAAACTTACAGAGGTGAATTCTTTAACAACACAGATTACAGAAACTGTGTATGTAGAATATATTGGATATATAGTGCACAAATTGTATTAATGTATTACTAATTATGTCAGTTATTTTCATCACAGTTGCGTTCTTGCTTTGGCCCATTGCATTGCACCAAAGTAAAAGTAAGATAATGTCTTCCTACTCACAGGCCAGGGCAAGCACCATCTTTAATGTAATTGACTGCTGTTCTAACATGTGGTCATTCTTTCATTTTTTTTTTAATGTCTGGCTTTCTGTTTGCTCTACTTCTCTAATCATTGGCTTAAAACACTTTCAGAATATCTTTGCTTCCTGTATATTCTTCAAAGAATTCTGTCTTCCATAGATCTCTTCATTGTAGTAGCAGAAATTTTACTGTGTAGAATTAGCTGCTGGTTTATCTTGAATCAGGATTTGGGGTGGCTTTGATGGCTTTGTTTGCTTTTGGATTTTTTTGATTTTTTTCACTTGTTTTGTGTGTTTCTTTGTTTGTTTTTCCTCTGCAGCAGACATGAACATTATTTACTTTAATAGAACACTGTAAAGTTCCAAAATGCTTTTTCTTCCATTTCAAAAAAACCCCAAAAAAACCTGACGAAGTACTTTAAAATTTTTTAAAGAAGATATGCGCATATATCTATGCCTCCATTATATCAAATAGACTAGTGGATAAAGCTTAACCCTTAATTCAGAATTACAATTTAAAATATTTCATCCATATTTATCAGGTTACTGATTTTGCAATAGGTAGTAGTCTTGAAGCTAAAACTTACAAATCTGAAGTTTTCTACTGAAACATTTGTTGAAACATGAAAATTTCTGCAAAACTCACCACTTTCCATGACAAAACTGCACAGTTTTGATCTGCTACACTATTTTTATATCCTATAGTTTTTATGATTTTTGGTATCCAATTTTCCAATTGTCATATTAATGGTATTTCTACCCATTCCAAAAATTGCTGCTGATCATTTCAGTATTATTAATCCCTTACTTCTTTTGTTTGTGTTTACTTTATGGAAAAGCACATATTTTCCCATTATCAATTTCTTGCTAAATTTAGAACATATCAAATTCAGTAAGGGTGCTAGAATAGGATGCCTACCACTAGCCAATTTATATTCTTTTTTTCATTTAAAATATTTTATGTAACTGATACTTGCATACTCATGCCAGTGAATTTCCCACTGAAATTACTATCAATTAGAAATAAATTAATTAATATCCCTAATAAATTAAAATATATTTTTTAACCTAATTAAATATATAAATGCCTTATAATCACTGCAAAACATGAACCACATGATGAGGTAAAGAATGCCAGAATTACCTTTCTTCTGTGGAACAATTAATATGTATTATAGTCAACACCAAAGGTTTTTGACTACTTTCTGAGTTTTGTTCTGCACATAAATGGGTGAAATTTAAACTGTGTTGTTAAATTTTGATAAATCTTGAAAAAGGATTTTAGTTACTTATCCTGATTGTCTGCTAAAGTATAAAATGTGGTTCAAGTATCTCATATATATTTGTTATTTAGAAATTAGATGTTATACTTCCAGGTTTGTGGGTTTTTTTGGTGTTTTGTTTTGTTTCATTTTTAATCTAGTAGATTCTAGTGGAAAGTAGTAAGAAATAGGGCATTTTTTTCCAAAAAGGAAAATCACATGTCACAGAGGTATATTATAAATATATCCCACTTCTGTCCAGTCATCTGATGATGGTTTTCTACTTTAAAAATACATTTCTTAAGATGTGTAAATTGTTCTCCTTTCTGCTAGCATGATTGAGTTTAGTCATTTTTGACAGTTATGCTGAGGTACATGAATCTGTTTCATGTCAATTTAATAGACAGCTTTCTTGCTTCATTTTACTAGAATCTCTATGAATTCAATTCATCTCCACTATTCAATACACTCACATGTCATGACTTTAAAAACAAAATGAAACAAAACAAAGCAAAATAAACAAAAATGTACTTGATCATGAGCAGTCAAATACTGAATTATTGAAGCCATACACTTCTGAAATCTTAGTATTCTTTTCCACAGAATACATGCTGCCAAAACTTTTAAAAGAATATTTATAATGGAGGAATATTAAGAATTCATAAAAGAAAAAGAATGAAACATTTTTCTGCTTTGTAGTTGTTTTAGAACTTATAAATTTATATGTTATCATAATTAACTTTTTTAGGACTAGAATAGCAAAGCAACTCCTAGGACTCGTAACAGATATACTCCTGACTGATATGTTAAAAACAAACAGACAAGCAAATAAACAAACAAACAAACAAAAAAAAAACATGGAAAAGAGTGGCAAGCAAAGAAGATAGTTATGATGTGACTTCGGGAACAGTATTTGACCAACTGCCTCGCCTGGACACTCTTAAACTCTTGAGAGATGATGCAATTACTTGTTACCAAGATCTTGTCTGGTTACCTTTTTAAACTTCCCAACTCTTTGTAGGATTCCAGCTTTGTTCACTGACTTAAGATCTCAAGAAATTATCCTACTGGGTGGATTTTATAGTTATCTTCCTGGTATCTGAAATCCATGGAGGAAATCCATGACTTACTGTGCTTGGAATAAACTTCTCAAATCTATGATGTTTTATGCAAATTGTTTCCTCAAGTTCTTCTGGCTATTGTAGACCTTGGTCCTCTAGACTTATTTTTCCAGAAGCCATGCAAATGATCTGAGAAAACAGGTGTAGTCCAATATAGAAAATCTTTCCATAGAGTCAGAAAGCCTTGTAGTTTTACTTATGTGGCCAAACACAAGGGTCGTCTGGAACACATAAATGTATAGAAAAGTAGTACTCCACAGATTTAGTGTTGTCCTTTAATCTTTGCCTAAGCAAGTTCCTGATGCAGCTCCCTGCATTCTGAACTAGAAAAAAAAAGATCCTTCCAAAATAAAGTCATTACTACCTTCTTGGAATATCTGGCCTTTTCTTGCTCATTCTTTGGCAGGGAAGCAATTATGAAGCAATTCCAGGTGACTTAGACATGGTGACCTGTATCTGTTAAGTCAGTTCAACTCAGTAAGAACTAGGAAATCATATAGCATATGTATTTTTAAGAAAAAAATAATTGTTTTTTAACCCTTAAAATTAGATATGTGATAATATGCTTTCAATCAAACAAAGCTAGCAAGTAAGATCAATCTAAGTGTTCCCTTAAAATGAAAACTGTATTCCTTTTCCCTTTTTATAATCTTCCCTACTCATTACTGTCCTTTGTTTGTTATGATTATAGTATTTGCATATATACTATTGAATCTGTTCAGCTCAATAAAGAGGAAGAAGTTTGTTTGTTTGTTTGTTTGTTTTCTTTTCCTGCATAGTATTTTGAAGAGTTAAGTGAGCTAAGTATGAAGAAACACATTTTTAAAAGGAAATTAACAGTATAAAACTAAATAGCCACACATACAAAACAGCACTGGTAAATTGGTAAGATAGAAACAGAGTTCATAATTTCATATACAATTCATAAGGCAAGATTTTGTAAAATTTTAAAAGGAAAACTCACCACTGTATAAAGAGAAAAAAAGCAGTTGTGTATAATTGATATGTGTGATCTGACATCTGCCAGCTAATCGCTTAAAAAAAAATTGAATGCAATTCTATCTCTGTGGTAAAAGAAAGGACTCTGCTGCTGACAGGTCAACTGTGGTGAGTACTTTTTGTGTCATGTACACATCATCCTGCACCACAGCTAAAAGCAGCTGGCATTTATTCTTTATATCATTTCTTGTCTAAATGTACAGTGAATCTTTCCTGTTTATATGCCTCTTTGAGTGTCTCTGGTAGTGATAGTACTTACAGTCCATGCATTACAACATACACTTCAATCTGCTGTCATGCTAGCTTTGTGCACAGGCAGTGTTTTAATTTGTTGGCACTTAAAATATATCCACTTTGTGGATTCTTATTCCCAGCAATACACAAAATAATGGTCAACTTCTATAAATCTGTTCATTTTTTTAATTCAAAGATTTTTTTTTCATACCTAGACTTAAAAAAATAGATTTTTGTTGTTTTGCAAAAGCTTCATTGTAAACAATAATCAATATAACATCAAAATATAAAAGAGCCAGAATTGGCTCTGCATTTAAAAGAAGCTGAGTTGTTTATTGAAGTCTGAGGAAAGAACTTGTTATTTTCCAGTTTACACAAAGACATCTCAATTAGCACCTTCTGTATATCCAAGTTTTGAATCTTAAGTGACAAAACACAGCAAATATATATTTGTTCAGCTATCTCCTTTCAGAAGTGTGAAAAAGATGAAGGGAGAGTTGTGGGACCCATGGTAAGTCCTCAGAATGAAAGAGAATAAGACAACTTAAAACTAGACATTACTTCTACGAAATGTAAAACTTCTTAAAATGAAAGTCAAGATGTAAAAATAACTCATATAGCCCCTCCTGTTGACCATTCCTGACATAGAACCTTTGTCTAATATGTCATCTGGAAAAGGTGCTGATATAAAAACTTATCATTATACTTTCAAGTGACAGCAAAACTTTAACAGTGAGATAAGCAGAGGAAAGAAATGGAGAAAGCAAAAACATTTAATAACTTTGCAATATCCTATAAATGTGGGCTGAACTGATTTTCTCTTAACAACTTGAAAACTAAAAAGAAACGTTGCTTCAGAATTACTGAGGGTGGAATGCAGCTTCTGTCTGCCTCTCTAATGCACAGATAAAACTGACAACTCTTTCTATGAAAAGCTTATACTAATTTGAAATAATGGCTATGGAACAAAAAATGGGCTTTTATTTTGTCCATCTTTTAGGGAACGAATTAACAAGTGCAGGTACCAAATAATAAACCGGTCCTAAAACATAGTGTGTGGAACAAAATAGTATTTTATTTAGCATAAAATTAATATTTATTAGTAACTCCAAGATTAATACATGTCCATCAGAACAGTGGGAAGAAATTAGTAAAGGATGATCTTCCCTCAGAAGGTTTTGGTACATGCTGGAAAAGAAGAGCATTGTTACTGCCAAGACTTTGCTTGGACAATGATTAACCTGTAATGACTGTTGAAGATAAGGAAGACTGCCATGCCTCAAAACAATAAAGTGAAAACTGATAGGCATAAGCTTAGGGAAATGTATTCTCTGCTGTTTCTCTTCTGGCCAAGAGTAAGAAAAAAAATCTACAAACCAAAACCTATGAATGCAACATATATATCTCCATACCTTCAAGATTTCTTTCATGGTCCATAACCTAAAGTTCTATAATATTTGTTGTGTAGTAAGTAAGTATTTTTAAAAATGCCTGTGAATAGCATATTTAATAAGCTGAGTATTTGGTGCTCTGTCTGTTTGTCATGGAAAAAAAAGTCAGAACCCTCAGACACAGATAACAAAAAGATTGATAATCCTACTTTGTTTTCCTGTGAATGAATCATTCAGAACATATTATCAAAATATAAATTAAGGGCATATGGTACTAAAATATTACTCAGGTGTTCATACATTTAAAAGAAATATATTCCTACAATTAATATACTTTTAAGTAAAATGTTTTTTAAGTTGAATTTGGAGTCCTTGCTTGAAGTGTAAAAGTAACATGGAATAAAATATAAAGAACTGATAAACACTGCTTATAAATTCTTATAAAAATTGTATCATTTTATTTATTTAGAGTATACTATAAAATAAACTTTAATGATAGACATCGTAGATTATCAGATTTCCTTTAAAAATTATGTGGACCAGAGAAGGAAATTGCAAATGCACTTTTAATGTGTTCCCAGCATGAACAAGTATGTATGCTGTATAGAGGTATAAATTGCACTTTACCCTGATATGGATTTCTAACCTGCTCTCATGTTCAAACTTGTTATCACAGGTTATCTAAAACTTCTGGTTTGAGACTTTTTGTTTTTTCTCTTTTGAAAAATGGATACAAAGTTGTTTTCTGTTCTTGGGCATAAGAAAATGCAAAACAAATGGTTATATTCTGAACATTCTTAAAACTGCAAAGCTTTCTGTTTTAATATTGAATTTTGGGGCAAATTAAACCTTCACTGAGAAACAGAGAAGATAAGAGAATTTTCAAGAGAAAACTCCGTTCTATTTATCTGAGTTATGACTATTTAAAAATAACATACGGAGGATTTTTTCCTAAGCACTTATCATTAGCTTAGCTCTTCCAGTAGAATTATATGGTAAGATGCCTGTTAGATTAAATGTAAGCAAATTTAAAACCAAGATTTTTTTTACTGTCATTCTCCACAGACTTGTGCAGAAGATACAAGTAGATGTTGAAGTGCTCATGAAAACTAATGGATTCTCATTTGGAATGAGCTGGATTTGATTCCATTAGAGTTTGTAGCATAACAGCTTTCTGTCAGTGTAAACTAGTAGAAGCCATGTAATGTCTGTGTAATGAGACGGCTGAAACTATAATAGCCATGAGTGGAAACAAAAACTCATGTGTTTAAGTAGAAGCTGAAATATGCAATACAAGAAGTTTTTGTAAGAATCAGCACAACAATGGCTGAGATAAAGCCATTGATTATACTAGAAAGAGTTAACAGTCTGATACAGAAGGTACCAAACTGGAAGGAGCTGGTGATATATAAGTTGTCTGCACTGATTTTTAGAGACAGAGAGATCTGGAAAGGCTGGAGAAATGGGTCAACAGCAACCTAATGAAATTCAGCAAAAGAAAACTGCACACTGCGTCTGAGGAGGAATAAACCCATGCATTGGTACGTACCAATGGCTCATCAGCTGATGTGCAGCTTTGAAGAGAAAGACCTTGTGGTCCTAGTGGATAATAAGCTGACCCTGAGTCAACAATATACCCTTGCAACAGAGAAGGGCAGCACCATCTTACCACTTTAGGCAGACCATTTCAAGCGAATCAAAGGAAGCAGTTCTTCCCCTGTATTCAGCTCAAATGAGACACATCTGGGTGCTTTGTCCAGTGCTGGGCTACTTATAAAAGGGACTCATGGATATAATGGAATGAGTCCCCTGGGGAACCGTGAAGATGATGGAATTGACTGGAACATCTGTCACACGAGGAGAGGCTGAGAGAGGTGAAGAAGATAAGGTTTAGGGGGATATTCTTCAGCTGTATAAATACCTAGAGGACTGTGTTAATGAGAAGGAGACAAACTTCTCAGTGGTGTCTAGTGACAAGAGGCAATTGAAATAAACTGAGATACATGGAAATAATGCTAAACAAAAGAAGAAAGGGTTTTATTCTGAGGGTTGTCAAATAATGGAATGGGTTGCCCAAAGAAGCTGTGGTGTTCCTGTCCTTGGAGATACTGAAATCTGCCTGAACACAGCCCTGGACAATATTTTCCTCTGCATGTCTGGGTGAGTCTAGACAGTCTCCAGAACTACGGGGGAGCCTCAGTCATTCTGAGAATATATCAGGAAAACCAGTGCCAAAAAATAACTAGGACAAGATAGAGAGATATTGAAGAATCACAAGGCACAGAATCACGACTTTATGACTCTGAAAAAAAAATAAAAAATAAGCTTTTTGCTTTATAAGATATAGTTGGAGGTGGTAGTGAAGTGATTGTCAGGTGTTTCTTGGTATTTCATGTGCTGGTGGAGCAGGAAGCTGTTATTCACACTTCGTTGTTGTCCACTTTATCTAGAGGGACACATATTCCACCACCACCATATCTTTTTATTAGAAACAGAAAACTCACAAGCCTGAATTGCTCAGATCAAGAATTGATAACAATATTTAGTTTTTGTCAGAAAATGCCGAAGTATTAAACAAAATGGAGAGTTGGGACAAATCAAAACATATTTGATTTACTTTCTTTTGCCCAGCTAACATTCAAAGTGTTACAGCAATGTTTGCTGCATTAGAAGTACAATAACCTTTCTTAGAAATGTGCAAAGCTATATATTTTTCTTTTTTATCCTATTTTAATGTTCTCATGTTTTGCTTTTATCTTTCTTGAATTCTATAAGTATTTGAGATGTAGAACAGGAGAGGAAGAAATCAAAATGTAGAACATTACAGATGAGCAGATAGTCTTTAAGTAATTGTTATAAAAGTGTAAAATATCTAGAATTTCATGATATGTTGTCAGGCTGGATGAAGTGTTTTGCATTATAAATCTAGAGAATTTAAAATCTCCATTTAAGATAAACTACAGTTGTAATTTCACTATATAAAGTTTATCAAAAGTTTACTTTTGGTATACTTCTGAAAAATAATTGTCAGTGACAGTAACGGAACAGAGTGCTCTTTTGTTTCCTTTTAGCAAATGCTATATTGATATGTACTTTCAATAGCTTGATAATAAGCAGTAATTTGTTGTAAAGTTTATGATGGCAACTACCAGTTTACATTTATTTCTAACCAAAATGTCATGGAAATTACCTCCTCAATTCAAAAAGACTATATAAATTTTTAAAATATGCCATAGCTTGTTTTAAACTAAGTGGTATTTCAATCTGTTCACATTAAAAGAAGGTGAACAATATATTTCTATGCCATGTTCATCAAGCAGTAGATTGGTAGTTAAGAAATGTCTAACCACAATAAGATAAACTCTTGGCTTGTTATGGTATTTCTCTTTGAATGCTCTGTTTATGATAGATGCTTCATACCTTATGTACCAAGATATATACTATCATGTTTATGCAGGAAGATGATTTTTTGCAGACCACCACCAACCACTGATTGATGCCACCTGGAGATGGTAGGAACATTTTCTTTTTTTTTTTTTTTTTTCAAGTTTTCATGAAATAAAGTGTTTGTTACAGCTGATGAGGGTACAGATTATAAATATAATTCAATTAAAATGTGAAATATTTTGAACACAGGGAATATTTAAACATTTGTGAAGCTTTATGGGGAAAAAATACTGTTTGATTTTGATGCTAAGGAGGTATCCTTGATAAGTTCCTTTTCCTCTGTCCTGTAACCTTTTCACCTGCCCTAAGAAAGAAAATCTATTGTTTTTCTATAAATGTGGATAAAAACTACCCGGTGGCTCTAAACTGCTATGTATTTTTCCCTATATGGATATGACATATTATGTCCATTAAATCCTTTTCCTATGAGCAGTCTGGATTTTTAAACTCTTGTATAAGCCCACAGACGGTGTTGCAGCTTTTAGTATAAATTATAATGATAAGGAGTCCTTTTGTGATGCAAAATTATCACCATCATGTGCCCTTTAAGAGAAGATGCCATCAGCTTCAAATCTCAAGAGGTTTGTCATTTGCTGTAAAGTAAGAAAAATGCTATGCCAAAGCTTTGAAGGAAGCTCTGCATAAGGAAAGGAAAATGCTCCAAAGCTCAAAACTTTCACTAAACTGTTGTGCTAATCCACCAGGGAAAATAGACTTCTGTTACAAATAATTTTCAGCAGATATCTCTCATAGTTTTTCTTCCATCTCATAGGCTGCTGACTAGTAAGAAGAGAGGACACTTCAACGTAAGGTGGTTTAAGTTTCGTGTTTGACACAGTGCATTTTTTATTCAACCAAATAAGCAATGAAATACCCTGAAGTAAACTTTTCTTTATCACATTTTGATATATGGAGACAACAGTGACCCTCTTGTTGCTTTCATTTCATTAAGCTGCTTCCAGAAAGAGAGAGAGAGAGAGCAAATAGCCCAGCCTATCAACTTCTCACAGCAAAACACAATAGCCAATGTATGCTTTCCCTGCAACAGAAGTAAAAATTCCACTTGTTCATTAATATCGAAAACTCGTAGGGTGAGTGAAACCATTAATTACTTTGACAGTGTTTCTTCTAAAGGTGTATTACCTTTGATTAATCATAGCATACAGAGCTTGATACCAGTCAACACTTCCCCCAAAACATACTTTGTAAAAGGTAAAAAAAAAACCCACAAACAAAAACACAACAATGAAGAGTTAATAAAATACATAAACAAACTGTAGGTTTTGGGACAGGGGCTTTCTCATCGCCCCCCTCCAGGTATCCATTTGTCTTTCATTCTTCTTGTCTGCCTTATATTCTTTAATCCTTTAAGGCCTCATATCCCCACCAAATACCGATGTTTTCAAGTTCATCTGTTTCATGATACTTCAAAAGCTCGACATGATTTGGTTTGATTAATGGCTGAGAGTATTCTGAAAGTATATAGCAAAGGGACTGCCCAAAGGTAATCACAGGAATCAAGAGTCTATGTGGTCTTATTTCAATTGAGCTGTCATCTGGTCCCCTGCTCAAAGCAGCACAAGTAACAGGTTCAGAGCTTTTTCATATTGATTTTTTAATACAGTCAAGAATGGAGATAACACAGCTTTTCTGGGTAACCTGTTCTAATCTCTGACCACTCATAATGTGCAAAAAAATTATCTTGTTACCTAGGTGAAACTTCCCTTTTCTCTCCTCTTTCCACTGTACAGCTCCATCTTTATAGTCTCCCATTAGGTATCTGAAGATCATAGAATCATAGTGTTGTGAGTTGAAAGAATCCTGTCCTGCATAGGACAATCTGAAGATTCAGATTATGTGTCTGAGCATGTTGTCCTAATGCTTCTTGAGTATTATCAGGCTTGGTGCCATGACTACCTTCCTGGGGACCCTGTGCCAGTGCTCCCCCACCCTCTGACTGAAGAGCCTTTTCCTAATGTTCAACCTAAACCTCCCCTGGTACATCTTCCTGCCATTTCTCTGGTCCTATTATTGATCACTGGAGAGAAGAGATCAGCACCTGCCCCTTCTCTTCCCCTTGTGAGGAAGTTACAGTCCACAGTGAGGTCTCCTCTCAGTCTCCTCCATGCTGAACAATAGCAACCATGTTTCCCTTCAACCTTCCTTTTCTTAAAAGCTGAACACACCCATGTGCTGCAGCCTCTCCTTGGATGTCCAACACTCCAGCTCTGAGTGCCTCAGTGGCCTCTACTGGACTCACAACACTACGTCAGTGTTTGTCATGCAGGGAAGCCCCGGGCTGGGCACAGCTCTCAGGAATGTCAGACAGGTCTCAGACTGCTGGGCAAAATCCCTTCCCTGACCTGCTGGCTGCACTCTTTCTTGTGCAGCTCTGCACAGGGGGAATATTGTTACTGCATGGGGGCACTGCCAACCTGGTGTCCTCAGAGCCTGCTCTGCAGTGCTGCTCCCAGCCAGTTGGCCCTAGCCTATTGTGCTACAGGGCTTTGTTCATCCCAGGGGCTGGGGAGGAAAATTTGCCTTTTATGATTTTTATGGAGTTCCTGTTCACCTGCTTCTGCAGCCTCTCTGGGCGTCTCTGAATATTAGCCCTGTCCTCCAGTGTATTGATCTCTTATCCAGGCTTGGTATCATCCGCAGATTTGCTGAGAGTCCAGCTCGTCCTATCATGTACATTGTAGTAAAGATAATGAAACAGGTAATTAAATACTAGGGAGAAAGTATTGATTCCAGAGCAAATCTCTGTCAGATTCCCATTGTATCTGACTTTTATCTGGACTATGCCACTGTTTACAGACCTTTGATCCTGACAATCTTGCCAATTTTCCACCCATGTTACACTCTATCTACCCTATTCATATCTTAGCATTTTTACTTAAACGTTTTTGTGTGGTACTATATTGAATACTGTAGGACACTGCATTTGTTAAGCTTCTCATTTTCTGGGAGACTGTGAGCAAACAATACTTTAAGCTAAAAATAGTTTTAAAAAAGAGGGACACGGACGTAATTTGCACAAAATATGTATAAAAATACTATCTTTTTACCATCGTTCTAATCACTCCTGTGGAGGACCTTCAATATCAATGACACAAGAATTGAAGAAGCTTATGTCTTGATCTTTATGTTTCTTATTTTGTTTGCTGAGGTCATTCCTTGTTCTTCATATACTGGGAAGTCATTTCTAGTTCTCCAAATTCTTCATCTCTGTGCATCATGATTGACTTAGCTGTTTCAGGAAGAAATTTTCTGAAAGATAGACACCAAAAAGGTAAACTTTGTAATGTTAAAATAACATTACAATGCTGACAACTGCCGAAAGTGTCTTCTTTTGTGACTTTAATATTCCACTGGCCTCAATTTTCTATCTATGGGGTTTAGATAACAATTTTATTCATCACATGGTATCAAGAATGCAGATGTAAATACTTAAAAATAAAATTTGTAGATATTAATGCAAGGATTGATCGGCTGTGGTCAACTGTATGAGTCTCAATAAGGCTGAGCACCAGGTCCAGCACTTGGGTCACAACAACCCCATGCAATGCTGCAGGCTTGGGGAAGAGTGACTGGAAAACTGCCCCACAGCAAAGGACCTGGTGTTGACCAACACCTAGTTAAACATGAGCCAGTAGTATTGACAGAAGGTCAATAGCATCCTGGCCTGTATCAGAAATAGCGTGGCCAGCAGGACTAGGGAAGTGATCATCCCCCTGTGCTCAGCACTGGTGAGGCTGCACTTCAAATATTGTGTTCAGTTTTGGGCACCTCACTGCAAGAAAGACATTGAGGTGCTGGAGCATGTCCAAAGAAGGGCAACAAAGCTAGTGAAGGGTCTAGAGCACAAGTCTCATGAGGAGAGGCTGAGGGAATTGAGGTTGTTTAGCCTGGAGAAAAGGATGTTGAGGGGTGACATTACTGCTCTCTACAGCTACCTGAGAGGAGGTTGTAGCAAGATGGGTGTTGGTCTCTTCTCCCAAGTAACAAGAGACGAGATGAGAGGAAATGGCCTCAAGTTGCACCAGGAGATGTTTAGATTGGTTATTAGGAAAAGTTTCTTCACTGAAAGGGTTATCAAGCATTGGAACACGCTGCTCAGGGAAATGCTTGAGGCACCATCCCTGGAGTTATCTAAGAAACACGTAGATGTTGTTCTTAAGGACATGGTTTAGAGGTGGATTTGGTAGTGTTAGGTTTATGGTTGAACTTGATGATTCTAAAAGTCTTTTCAAATCAAAACAATTATTTGAGTCTATGATTCCATGAAACAGAGTAATTTTAAATTTCCATTGGAAAAACAAGTTTCCTCTTAGAAGCTGTGATTATCTTTGTATTCTCCAGCAAAAGTATTGTTGTTAACAGCTTGCATTCTTCTATATCATAACTCTATATATAATTGGGTGATGGTTTTCCAAAAATATATATAAACAATGGAGTTCATTAAAACTTATTTGAGTAGGCGGCACCTAAACTGCTATCTGACCACTCCCTATTGAAAATAACCTATCAAGTTATATGAGAGACACAAAGTGAGGAATGTTTATGGCAAATTAAACTGGAAAATGATGGTTTTCTACATGGATAGACTTGTTCAGTAATTTCTTATGGAGTAAATCTAACAAATACATTAAGCTAGTCCTGAATGGCAGAATGGAAATAGGGGGGTTTTATGCACTGCAAGAGCACAACATTAAGACAACCTAATACTAAACCAATGCTCCAAGAAGATGTGAAAATGAGTACATATTCTGCCTCAACTACTAAGGGAAGAAACATTTTGTCTTAGGCTTCTGTGGAGAATGTCAATTTCCAGTTTCCGTGTTTTTAGCTTTCAGTGCAGAAGCTAAGTGAGAATGTAGTAATTTGAAAACAAAAGCATCCTCTAACAACAAGGGATCCTGAAATTTAAGCAGATGCCAAACTCCCTTGTGGATAAACTTGAAGAGGGGGGAAGGGTCTGGAAAAAGTGTCAAAACCCACTATTCATTCCCTCTGTCCTGATTTAATCTGGGATAGAATAATTTTCTTCCTAATAGCTGCTATAAAACTGTTTAGTTGTTGTCAAGCTTACACTAAGTTAAAGACTTTTCAGCGGGGAGGCTGGGGATGTATAAGAAGTTGGGAGTGGACACATCTGGGGCAGCTGACCCCAACGGACCAAAGGGATATTCCATACCATATGACATCATGCTCAACGCATAAAACTGGAGGAAGAAGAAGGAAAGGGGGACATTTTGAGTGATGGTATTTGTCTTTCCAAGCAACCATAACACTTGATGGTGCCTTCCAGGAAACGTTCCTGGACGTAGCTGAACAGCTGCCTGCCAGTGGAAAGTAGTGAATGAATTCCTTGTTTTGCTTTGCTTGTATGTATGGCTTTTGCTTTACCCGATAAACGCTCTTTATCTAAAACCGTGTGTTTTCTCACTTTTACTCTTCAAATTCTGTTCCCCATCCCAGTTGGGGCTGGGGAGTGAGTGACTGTGTGGTGCTTAGTTGCCTACTGGGGTTAAAATCACCACACTCACAGAAGTCACAGAGAGGAACTAAAAATAATAAGCCTGTATGTTGTGAATTGTGCCTTTTGCATAGACATGGCGTCATTTGAGTAGATGTTTGACTAGAGGAAGGCACAATTTTGTGTTTAACATGAACCATGCTCTTTCATCATGGAGATTAGGCCTCCAGTTCTATGGGAGACTGTTTCATCCATTCTGTTCATATAAATTTTCTTTATAAAGAAGAAGACTTTATTGCTTCCAAAAAAACCATTGTACCTAATTTCTAGAATGATCTGAAATTTAAGTTTTAGAGAGGGTAAAGTTAAGTTTAAGATAAAGTCAAGATAAGAAAGCTGAGTTGCTTCAGTTCTGAGTAAAAAGTTCTTACAAACTCTTACCTAGTATAAACTGAGCTGGTCAGTTACCAAAGCACGTCTCTCTTTCTGTTTTCAGTGAAGTCAAAATTTTCTTCTGTGTCAAGCCAACAAGGACATGCTATGTTGCATTGAGAGGGCATCTAGTTTCCTAGTTTCAGTTTTAGTGTTTTTAAAGTTTGTGTTACACACCACTCATCTTCTTTGCTTTGAAATATGTTTCTCCTAAAAATAACTTATTTTTCATTCTTTCCCCTTTTATTAGGGAAATAAAATTAGACACACAGTGTCAGCTATTTAACTTGCTAATCATCTATACCTAATTCTTGTTATTGTCCTTTCGTTGGAAATTGTCACAATCATAGCATAGCTGCATAAATTAAATGGATGACTGCTGTTGCTGCATTCTGCCTCTGAATCAGACAACAGAAGCTGACTTTGCATGGAACAGAATGATATGCTCAGTCTATCTTGACTCAGGGTAGGTCTTTGAAGAGGTTGGGCAGTACTAGTTAGATGGCTAGGACAGGTCCATGCCAGAGTGATTGCATGTACTCATTTTCCTTCTACTTTAAAATTTTAGTTTTAAGTAAACTTTTGCTCTTCAAGATGTTAAATGCTTTTCTTCTATAATTAATGTTACTTCTGAATAGTAATTAATCTGAGAAATAATCTTGCAGTACAAACAGTTAATTTACTGTGGTGTTTAGATAACTGTAACATGTAGAAAGGAAGAACCTGAATCAGAGTAAACTTTTCTAATCTGTGTCTTGAATGTGGTGAACAGTTGTTTCATTAAACAGCATGTAAAGTGAGCACAATTAACTTCATCATTTGCAAACAGGCAATAACTTGTTCCAACAAGTAGTGTTCCTCCTGGTTCTTGATTGTTGTTCTGTTCTGATAGCTGAAGAATAAGAGTTTAATTCTTTCTATTGTCTTCATAGATTCAGTCTTATTTACATTGGAGCAAAACACTAGGTAACTGTGACTATAAAGTCACATTTACATTAGCTGGGTGATTACAGTTTGTGCATTTCAGTGTATGTTTGCAGTCTGAAAAACTTTACTTTTAAAACTATGTAATTGCTTTCAGAAGTCCATATCAGCTCCCCACTCCCCTCACCTGTATTTCCATTATCCTTAAGTCATCATTTGTCTGTGATTAAACCTAAGATGTTCTGAGCAACATATGTTTACAGAGCAGAAAGGAAAAAAGAGGATCTCTGAACAGTGAAAAACTTTCCCCCCCCTCCCCCTCCCCATCAGTACACAGTCTGCATAATGTACTACTATAACAAACCACATAATTTATGATAGCTTAAAGACAGTGGATTTAGAGCTTTAGACTTAATGGAGAAATGGAATAGAATAGCTATTGTAGAATATATTGCTTTTCAATAGCTGGTCCAATCAATGTATCCATTTTAACTTCTTGTTCAGATAGGTTTAAAGCTTTCTCTTAATATCTTAAATTCAAAAGTTATTTCTGTAAACTAATTAAATGTATTGATGGATTGCCTGGAGGTTAATGATGGTGATAACAAGCTTTAGTGTTTGTGGGTAAAAATCAGGGGGAAGGACAGCAAGGCAGATATCATGGTGGGGGTCTCTGCTATAGACCACCCAAAAAAGATGACAAGGTAGTTCAAATGTTTGACAAGTAGTTAGGGGATGTCTCATGATCATGTGACCTAGTTCTCGTTGGGGACTTCAACTTGCCAGACGTCTGTTGGAAATACAACACAACAGAGAGAAGACAATCTCAGAGTTTCCTGGAGTGTGTGGAAGACAACTTCCTGACACAGTTGATGAGGGAACCGACCAGGGAAGCTGCCCCACTGGACCTGTTATTCACTAACATAGAAAGACCTGTAGGTGAAGTGGTGGTTGGATGCTGTCTTGGGCACAGTGATCATGAAATGGTAGTTTTCTGTTCTTGGAGAAGTCAGGAGAGGGATCATCAGTACTGTCCTCTGACTTGGACATTCAGAGAGCAGACTTTGGGCTGTTCAGGAATCTGGTTAGCAGAGTCCCTTGGGAGGCAATCCTGAAGGGCAAAGGATTCCAGGAAGGCTGGACACTCTTTAAGAAGGAAATTTTAAAGGCGCAGGAGCAGGATGTCCCCATGTGCCGAAAGATGAGCTAGCAGGGAAGAAGACTGGCTTGGCAGAACAGGGAGCTTAGGCTGAAGCTCAGGAAAAAAAGGAGGGTTTATTATCTGTGGAAGAAGGGACAGGCCACTCACAAAGACTACAAAGACCTCGTAAGTCTAGGCAGGGAGAAAATTAGAACAGCTAAAACCTAGCTAGAACTCTATAAGGCTGCATCAGTAAAAGGCAATAAAAATACTTCTGTGAATACATTAGTAACAAAAGGATAGCTAAGGAGAATCTTTATTAGATACACAGGGAAACATTGTGACAAAGGATGAGGAAAAGAATACACGGACCTCTGCACTGGAGGACAGGAATGAGGAGCAAAATGATGCCCCATATCCAAGAGGAAATTGTTAGTGACCTATTGCACCATTTAGACATCTGAGAGGTGCAGTTGACACACTGGAGGGACGGGATGCCATCCAGAAGGACCTTGACAGGCTTGAAAGGTGGGTCTGTACTAACCTCATGAAGTTCAACAAGGCCAAATGCAAGGTCCTGCATCTGGGTTGGAGCAACCACAAGCACAAATACAGGCTGGACAATGAGTGGCTTGAGACCAGCTCTGAAGAGAAGGACTTGGGAGTGGTGGTGGATGAGAAGCTCAACATGAGCTGGCAAATGTGCGCTTGCAGCCCAGAAGGCCAATGGTATCCTGGGCTGCATCAAGAGAAGTATGGCCAGCAGGTTGAAGAAGGTGATTCTTCCCCTCTACTCTGCTCTCTTAAGGCCCCACCTGGAGTACTGTGCCCAGTTCTGGAGCCCTCAACACAAGAAATACATGGCCAATTAGAATGAGTCCAGAGGAGGCCACAAGGATGATCTGAGGGCTGGAGCACGTCTCCTGTGAGGACAGGCTGAGAGAGTTGGGGCTGTTCAGCCTGGAAAAAAGAAGGCTTCGGGGAGATCTTATGGCTGCCTTCCAATACCTGAAGGGGGCCTACAAGAAAGCTGGGGAGGGACTTGTCATAAGGGCAGTTAATGACAGAACAAGGGGTAATGGCTTTAAGCTGAAAGAGGGTAGATTTAGGTTAGATATTAGGAAGAAATTCTTCATTGTGAGGGTGGTGAGACACTGCAACAGGTTGCCAAAGGAAGTTGTGGATGCCTCCTCCTTGGAAGTGTTTAAAGCCAGGTTGGATGAGGCTTTGAGCAATGTGGTCTAGTGGAAGGTGTCCCTGCTGATGGCAGGGGGCTTGGAACTAGATATCTTTAAGGTCCCTTCCAACCCTAACCATTCTGATTCTATGATTCTATGTTTTATCAGCAGTCCTTGCAAAACAGGGAGGGTGGTTCTGGCTGTCTGGAAGCTGGCTAATGTGATGCTTATCTACAAGAAGGGCTGTAAGAATGATCTGAACAACTACAGGTCTCTCAATCTGACCTCTGTGCCAAGGAGGGTGATGGAGCAGATCATCCTGAGTGCCATCATGCATCACATACAGGACAACCAGAGGATCAGGCCCAGTCAACACAGCTTTATGAAAGTCAGGTCTTGCCTGACTAACCTGATCTCCTTGTGTGACAAGGTGACACACATGGTGGATGAGGGAATGCTTGTGGATGTGGTGTACTCAGAGTTTAGTAAAGCTTTTGACACCATTTCCCACTTCACACTCCTGGAGAAAATGGCCACTCATGGTTTGGAGAAATGTACTCTTCACTGGGTCTGGAGGCCTGGGCCCAGAGAGTTATGATGAATGGAGTTAAATCCAGTTGGTGGCTGGTCACTAGTAGTGTTTCGAAGGACAAGCGCTGGGACCTGTTCTGTTTAATATCTTTATCAATGATCTGGATGAGGGTATTGAGTGCGCCTTTGTTATGTTAGCAGACGATACCAAGTTGGGCAGCAGTGTTGATCAGTTTGAGGGCAGGAAAGCTCTTCAGAGGGATCTGGACAGGCTGGATTAATGGGCTGAAGCCAATGGCATTAAGGTCAACAAGGCCAAGTGCTGGGTCCTGCACCTGGATCACAACAACCCCATGTGACACTACAGGCTTGGGGAGGAGTGGTTGGAAAGCTGCCTGGCAGAAAAGAACCTGGGGGTGTTGATCGACAGCCAGCTGAACATAAGCCAACAGTGTGCCCAGGTGGCCAAGAAGACAAATAGCATCCTCGTTTGTATCAAAAATAACGTGGGGCAGGACTAGGGAAGTGACCATCCTCCTGCACTTGACACCGGTGAGGCCACACCTTGAGTACTGTGTTCAGTTTTGAGGCACTTACTACAGGAAAACTTTGAAATACTGGAGCATGTCCAAAGAACGGCAATGAAGCTGTTTAAGGGCCTGGAGAATAAGTCCTACAAGCAGTCACTGAGGGAGATGGGGTTGTTAAGCCTGGAGAATAGGAGGCTGAGGGAAGACCTTATTGACCTTTACAGCTGCCTGAAGGAACATGGCAAAGAGGTAGGTGTCAGTTTCTTCTCCCATGTAACAAGTGACAGAGGAAATGGACTCAAGTTGCTCCAGGCGATGATTGGATATTAGGAAAAATTTCTTCACTGAAAGGGTAAAGAAGTATTGGAAGAAGCTATCAGGGAGGTAGTGGAGTTGTCTTCCCTGGTGGTATTTAAAAGACGGGTAGACGAGGTGCTTAGGGACATGGTTTAGAGGTGGACTTGGTAGTGTTAGGTTTATGGTTGGACTTGGTGATCTTAAATGTCTTTTTAACTACTATGATTTTGTGATTCTGTTAAGATATTCATGAGTAAGCAATTTTTTTTTTTTTTAGATTTTTTTTTGGTCTCTCAATGCAAGCAGTAATTTTCTGCATGAAACAGTAACAGACTAAAAATACAGATTTGAAAATAATATAGGATGATATTGTTTTATGAAGACACTTCTCCTTTTGTTACTATTATTTGTCTCATGCTGGCTCTCAATTTGAGAATGGTAGTGTGTTTTCACTGGTTTTAGCTATTTTACACTTTCTGTCTTGGTCTGAACTTAAATGTTCTCTTGCTGTGTAGCTGGACCTCCAAGGCCAAATGAGCTTTTTGGCTTTTATCAGGATTTTTTAAAATCTGATTGTCCAGTATGAGCTCTTGTTGACTCCATAGAACCTTCCTCTGTATTATTATGCTTGGCATGGGATTTGCTTTCTGAGTTGCAAGGAGAATAACCTACTCCCACCTGTCTGGAGCTGCTGTTACTCACCCAGTCTATCAGACTGCTCAACAGCCTATAGCCTTGTGCAAAGTAGCAACAGTTTTAGAGCAAGCTACACTATATAATGTCTACACTAGAGGAAAATAAAAAAATTTTTAAAAAATAAAAGAAGTAATAAAGTAAAGACATAGCACTCTCCACATGCTGAATATATAATTTAGTTGGTATAGTGTGTTCAAACTGGAACTTTCTAACTGCCCTGTGTGTGCATTACTTTAGAATTGTGCTATCTTTTCTTTTATGGAGCTTGTTACATCACAGAACATAATCATGCCCTTGTTTGAACTAGTTATAACATTTCTCAGAGACTGGGATCTACTGCACTTATTGCTCAACAACAGTAATAAAGTACATGTATTACATTTAAAGTATTTTCTTAAATTTATAGCCATATGGGAAGGCTTATTTTTTTCTGTCAGCAGGTGCCATCATTAAATCCATAGGCCGTAAGTAACCAGTTTATTTGCATGCATTTACTAAACAAGTTTAATAATAATTGCAAGTGCTGTGCAATTCACTGTTCTATTTAGGAGACGTTTTTTTATTTCCCTAGTGTGCCTTTTCAGCATTATATTTGTTTGAAATAGTTTACCATGCACTATTTAAGGGCCAGTAGGGAATAAATATGTTTTAGTTTAAAACAAACAAACAACAACAAAAAATCATTCTTCTGTCAGATTAGTTTGAGGAGTTTCACAGTACCAAATTTTCTGAATTGACATAGAGGAAGTAAAGCTTGGCTCAGAGCTGTTGACAGTTCCTCAACTATTGGTACATAGCCATTTTTGTTTCTTGTGCTTTGTCCATGTTACTGTGAAAACAATAAATAAAAATAACAGCTGTTGCTTTAATCACAATTAAAATACATTTTATTGGTTATTAAAACAAGACAAACAAAACACTCCCATGACTATGGCATTGGAAGAACAGAGTGAATGGAAAAAAAAAAAATTAAAAAGTACAACCTTCCCTTTGGTTACAGATTTTGTAAGCGAAAGGTGTGTATCCTTATGAGACTGCGTAAAATCAAATTGAAAAGGCTGACCAGAACCATGCTTCTGAGTAGAGTCATGTGAGTATTACTGGCTACAAATGCATTAGAGTGCTGAAACTGAGTTAGACAAAAATTATGAAAGTGTCTCATCTGGGCTAAAAAGAAACTTTGGGAGAATGTGTACAGCTTCCATATGGGACCTAAAATGATGGATATGTTGAAAATCATGGTCCTAATCTCAGCCTATGAAAATTAATGTCACTATTCATATTCATTTGACCAGGAGAAAGAGACAGTACTGTCCTCTAAACAATAAATAGTCAGGTCCAAACAGTGACATAAATTTGGTTAAAAAAAAACCAACAAAGACTGAACAGTTGATGACATCTAAGCGGGATATTCCAACAACAGCAGCTGTTTCCACAGAAGAAAATGATTAAGCCTTCTCAACTGCTTTTGCCTGTGCTAGTGGACTGATTTTAATCAGGACATATGACAGTTCTTCATGATAAAAAAAAAATAGTATCTTTTCATATGTTGATTTAACAGTATTAGTGCACACTTGAGGGAGGACTGTGGCACTTTATGTTCTTTTATTTTGCTGTTTACTCTCTGATTTGTTCATTAATGCAGCTGGGTTGCACCTTGTGCAAGGAATAACATACAGTGCAACTGATTACTGGCAAAGTTAATAAATTAAAAAGAAATATACACCTGAGTGTAATTAAATTAGACTTGAAAGTTGTAGAGATTAATGCATGCAGTCAAACTATGTGCCTTAATCACTTCCACTGTCAATTAATTTATGGCAGAGCTTCTTTACAACAGTTTACTTTATCTAAACTTCAAAGGCATGTATATGCAAAAAGGAAGGATACTGCATTTTGAGTTAGCACCTAGTGCATTTTGACAGATTACAGTTACACAACAACAACAACAACAAAAGCTCAGAACAACCTTTTTTACTACTGCCAAACAGCACTGAAATTCTATAGTTAAGTGCTAATCACCTGAACATATATGGATAAATTTGACAAGGGTCCTGAACTAATATGACATCTAGGGAGATGGAACCAGAATTGTCTGCTAGAAAATATATTAGAAGAAAATCATTCAATTCACAACACTTTCTGTGCACTATTATTTATTTACTGGCCTCTCTTTTAGCAGTATTTTGTTCAACCTAATTTTAAAAGTATCATATATGTGCCGGGGGAGGGTGGATGAGGGGGGGGAAAGGGTGGTGGAAATGTCAGTCTTCTAGAATTAAAACACTTCTGGTTTTGGTTTTGTTTTGTTTTGTTTTTTAATTGAGAATCTATTTTAGACAGCAATAAATAGTGCAATTCATTTGTTAAAGTATGCATGTGGGTTTTCATCAGTTTTGCAAGCATATTTGTACAGCTCTATACTTATACAGTCACTTCTTTACTACAACTACTGTTAAAAGAAACAAAATAATTTATGATTGGTTTTGAATATACACATTAATAAGAATGAAGTAAATGTTAATCCATGGCCTTCTGACACTGAAAAAATGGAGAGAAAAAGATGTATCTTTACAGTTCTGTGACAAAAATATTAATCACTTCAGATAGACTCATGCAAAATAGAAATTGTATACTGATACATTTTAAAATTGAGACCTGGACACACAAAGGTTTTGAGGCAACTAAGGTCCACATAGTGGCTGAGAAATTTATTTCACAAAATGTGACAAAGACATCTAGGCCAAAGAAGCAGACTTTGGTTGAAAATTGTGTTTTCATGTGGATGCTTACTGCAGGGCATATTTAAATTCAGGATAATAAATGGGATTTTGAACACAGATTTGTCTCTCCTTGAAGTTTAGACATCCTTCACTGAATGCACTGGTTTTCTTGATGGGCACAGCTTTTTCCTATTGCCTATACAAGAAACCTATGGACACACAGGAAATCCGTGGACTCTGTTCCTTTGTCTTAGTATTTCAGATTTTGAACTCTTGCATCCTTGCTGTACCAATAGGTACAATAACCTCTTAATCTCAGCTTGTACTAAAGTTTAACTGAGAACTTAATGCTTAATGTTTCAGAATTCTTGCTTAAAATATTATGGTGAGTTGAACTTGGCTGGATGCCATGTGCTTACCAACCCTCTAAATCACTCCCCTCCTCAGCTGGAGAAGGGTAATAAAATATGACAAAGGGCTCATGGGTCAAGATGAGGACAGGAAGATCACTCATCAATTATTTTCACAGGCAAACAAGACTTGACTTAGGGAAGATAATTTAATTTATTATCAATCAAACCAGAGCAGGGTAGCAGGGTAGTAAGAAAAAACAAACAAACAAACAAACAAATCCCACAATAAGTCTTAAAACACTTTCCTCCCACCCCTCCCTTCTTCCTGGGCTCAATTTCATTTCCAATTTTCCCTACCTCCTCCCTACAAACAGTGCAGGAGGACAGGGAATGGGGGCTTCAGTTAGTTTATCTTGTGACAGCAGACATATTTTGTCTGCTGCTCCTTCCTCATCAGGGTGAGGATTCATGCTCCAATGTGGAGTCCCTCCCATGGGAGACAGACCTCTATTAATTCCTCCAATGTGAGTCCTTCCCATGCGCTACAGTTCTCTATGACCTGATACCGCCTGGGTCCCTTCCATGGGGTGCAGTCCTTCAGTAACAGACTGCTCCAGCATGGGTCCCCAGTGGGGTCACAAGTTCTGTCAGAAAATCTGCTCTAGCGTGGGCTCATTTTTCCAAAGGTCCACAGGTCCTGCCAGGAGCCTGTTCCAGCATGGGCTCTCCATAGGATCACAGCTTTCTTCAGGGCACATCCACCTGCTCTAGCATGGGGTCCTCCATGGGCTGCAGGTGGATAATGCTCCACTATTAACTTCCATGGGCTGCAGGTGGACAACCTGCCTCCCAATGGTCTTCACCACAAGCTACAGGAGAATCTCAGCTCTGGCACCTGGAGCACCCCCTCTGCCTTCTTCTTTACTGACCTTGGTGGCTGTAGAGATGTTTCTCTCACATATTCTCCTTCCTGTCTTCCAGCTGCTGTTTATGCAGCAGCCTTTTTCCCCTTTTAAAATATGTTATCACAGAGGTCCTACCACTGCTGTTGGGTTCAGCTTTGGTCAGTGGTGGGTTCATGTGGTGGTTTCATCCATAGGCAGGAGCATACAGTCCTGCACTCCTTCACCTCACCCAGTTTGATGAGAAGGGAAGCACAACGAAGGGGTCACAGATTAGAATGAGAACAGGGATGGCTCACTCATCAGTTATGTTCATGGACAAAATCAGTTTAATTTGTTACCAATTATGCAAGTAGCACAATGAGACATAACCAAATCTTTAAGACACCTTCCCCCCACCCGTCCCTTCTTTCTGGGCTCAAATTACTTTGCTCCTGATTTCTCTACATTCTCTACCCCCAAGTGACACCAGGGACAGAGAATAGAGGATGCAGTCACTTCACCTTTGTCACTCTCCCTGGCATGAAGTCCTTGCTGCAGGCTGCTAAAAAAACAAACAAACAAACAAACAAAAAGGTACAGGAACACGGTGTTCCAATGCGGGCTTCCCGTGGAGTCACAGACCCCTTCGGGCACAACTCCTGGCTCCAGCATGAGGACGTCCACAGGCTGCAGACAGGTCTCCGGTCCAGTGAACCTCCTTTCCCCTTGGCTCTGGAGGTCCATCCCTGCTCTGGCATTGAGCGTCTCTGGAGTCTCAATTCAGTCACAACTGCCCTTAGGCTCAGCTTTTCTGCTCCAGCATGGAATCGTCCATAACCTATCCATGGGGTATCTGCTCCATTGTTGAACTTCCTTGGGCTGCAGGGACCTCCTTTGCTTTCTCCTACTCCATATGTGTTGAACTGGGTGTCTGAGGCAACCTGTCCTCTCCCTGCCCCTCCTTCCACCTGGCAACAAAGCTCCCTCTATCTCTGTTTAGTTCAATGCTTGTCTTTTGGTCAATGGCCTCTCCTCCAGGTTCCCTCCACCTTCTTTTCAAGACAGTTCTTCCCCGCACAAAAACAGATTCACAGAGGTGCTTCTATTGCTAGTCAGATCAGCCTGGGCTGGGGTGTGTATGCCTTGGAGCCAGAGTAGCTTTGCAAAGCTTCTCACAGGGTAGCCCCTTCCCACATTAACAAAAGTGCACCCTCCCCACAACACAAACCCAACACAGTCTGTCTCAGAGCTGGCTTGCATCAGATTTATCATCAGACATAGGGGAAGTTTTTAGCAGCTTTTCACAGAAGCCACCCCTGTAGCCCCCCACTATCAAAACCTTGACAAGCAAATCCAATACAGACATCTATGAAGTCTGAAAACAACAGAGGTTGATGTTGAGTAAAAGGCTTAAAAATACATGTTTCTTCCTTAGGCTAAATATTAGTTCATTGAGTAGAGGTACAATTTTAAACCAAGGCCCAAATGATCACTTACTGGAAAGACTTCAATTTAACTTCAGCTTATTTCTATATAACATTAAGATGTTGATGCAGAGTACAGTATAATTTGACATTTTATGTTACTGAGGATAAGGCTTCCAAAAACCTGAACAAGGCCTACTTAGTTTTAATGGCACAGATGCTATTCAGTACAGCTAGTTGAGGGGAAAGCTGAGACTGAAATGTTCAGTTGCTGGAGTAATATTAGTTGTAAGCCATCCCTTACTCACATACATTTCATTTTAGCCAAACATAATTTTACCCCTTTGGAGTTCAGACATAATGAAAACCTGACCCTTTATCTGTTTGCTAATAGTTTTTTGGATGAAACATAAGAATTTTATAATATCTTCTTATATCCTTTTAAAGGCTTGTTATGATTTTTCTTTTATTTTCTTAAAAACTTTGGAAAAATATTTTATACTATAAAAATTATTTTAACATGGTCATAAGATATGGGGATAACATTCAAATATTATGGATCTTCAGGATTCCAGTTAATAAAGCTTCATTGCACATTGTTGCTGTTAGGATTCATCTGGAGGCTGTAAAATAAAATGAGATCAATTTTCCTGGTATAAGCCTCTGCTTTTGAATGTTAACTTTTCTAATCACAAAAGCAAAGGAAACTTTTCTCTCTTTGTCTATATGTCTTACAGAATTCATGCCCATTTGCAAAGTAATAATTACCCCAGAAAATATTTAGGGTTGCTTTGTTCCCTTAGTGAATTATGTATATAAAAAAAAAAGTCTGATTAAACACAATATTATACATTTCTTTTGTCAAACCATACTTTGACATAAATATGCAGTTGTGCACTTTGTGCTGAGTGTGGCTGCCCTTATCACTACTGGGACCACCTAGTTACTCAAAGCTGTCATAGCACAGAGGTTACTTGAGATAAATCGCTTAACAGCAGCTGCAGGCCCTTTCAAAGTAACAGATTAGATGTAGTATATGCAGGGTAATGCAGAGTAAAACAGACTGATTGAATATTCTGGAATCTAAATCAGTAGCATCCTCCTACACAGTTGCAGCTCAGACCTGGCAAAGTGTCATAGAAACTGGAGAAGATAATTCTTCAGTAAGGTCAATGCAGTCTGGAATAAGAAGATATTGAGCTAGCATAGCAAATACATCATTGTTGTGGACATTTTTTGCTGCTCTTTTAATTTTCTGGCAGGTTAATTTTTTATTCTGCTTTCACTGGCACACCAATATGGTTGAGGATCATTACCTGTCTACAGTGTTGCTCTCTAGGAGGGAGTAATTGTCCCAGGACAAGCCAAAACTGAATTGTGAATACCCCTGTATTGAGTTTGGGGGCAGAGGTGGTTTTTGGTAGTGGGGAAAATGGTTACAGCGGTGGCTCCTATGAGAAGTTTTCAGAAGTTTCCGTGCCTTAAAAGTAGACCTGTCTCCAGCCCAGGCTGAGCCAATCAGCCCACATTGGAACATTTTGTCCCTGAACTCTTTCAGCCCACTGGAGGGACCCTACGCCAGGATGAGAGAGAGTGCGAGGAGCTGCTTCTCTGAGGAAAGAGGAATGGCAGATAAACTGACTGCAACCCCTATTTCCCACCCCCCTGAGCCACATTATCCTATTCTGACTGATTGATAACAAATTAAATTGAATTTTTCTTTCCCTAGTTAACTCTCTTTTTGTGACCTTAATTGGTGAGTGGGCTCTCTCCCTGACCACATTTTGACCCACGAGCCCCTTTTGTTACACTTTCTCTCCCCATCTCATTAGTGCGGGGAGGGGGGTTGAGTAAACATCTGCAGTTTAAACCACCACAAATGCTTTCATAGATGGAGTCCGGAATAAAGTTAATTTGATGTAGTTAATTGTTTCATTGCTGGTTTAAGATGAGTGAAATAAAACTAACTCTATTAAAAATTTAAAACCAAAATTCAGCTAATGGTTTAACAAGGGAGAACAGATCATAAAACATATAGTTTTGTTTAGAAAGGGATAGTGTTGCTTAACAGTGGGACACCTGCATTTCTCCCTTCTTGTCAACAAAATCAAGAAAATTTGTCAGTACACCCTGCCTGCAAGTCATCTGCCTCTATTGTAGACTATAAGATGCATTCAGAGAAGAATGTAACATGCAGCTTCTCATTTACTGCCAGATATGGTTAGGAGAAAATGGAGAATTTTATTATCAGGCTTTTCATTTGACACATACAGGACTGTTATACTTTTTCCTCAAACAGTAATCTCAAGTTTGCTTAAAATGACTCAGCTTCTCACAGATGTCAGTTCTGAGGGGTTTTTAAGTCAAAATACCTTGTCCAAAGTATATGTATTTAATGACTATGCACAAAAATGTTTTCTAAAACTAACCTTCTATCCCAAAATGGTTGTTCAAGTAGGAATAATTGTGGCAAGAAATATAGTTCATAGAGAATTTTCCCTCTAAATATTGAGATAAAGCAAAAAGATATGGAGAAAATGCAAGCTTTAAACCATAGCATGAGGCAATTCAACTTCAGGGGAAAATACTGTGCCTATTGTAGGGAGGAACTTTAAAGTGATCTAGAAAAAAACAAGGAAGAAGGTTTAACATAATAACGCTAGTAGGTATAATGATGTTTCTCATATGTTATAAAAGCATATGAAAGCTTGTGTTATGAGATTATATTCCTTTTTGAATGTCAAAATGCTTGTCCTAAAGACATGTCATGCAGATATTTGGATAGATATTAAGACATAGATTTATTTTTATGAAATATATGGCTAAGTTGCTAATTGTGAATAAATTCTCTGAAGTAGTGATAAAATAAATAATTATTCTGCCTTCATCATCAGTTAACACCAAACGCCATCAAACATTTCTTATTAACTTCGGTATAGCTTGTCTTTAATTTGCACTGAACAAATAAAATCACTTTCATATATTTTTATATAACCCACTTTCAAAAGGAAGATTGGTGTTTATTGGCATTTAGTCTTTATTAATATTTTCCTAATGTGAAAGAGAAGGATGAACTCTTTCATTTGTAGTTTGAATTCACATTGATGTGGCCTTATTTGTCCTCATGAATCCCGGTCTAACGAAAGATCAACCCAGAGGACTTCCATCCAAAAAATGTAGGGGTGGTCATATCTGGGTCTTGATAAAGATTCGGGTAATTTGAGAGAACTTCTCACTCAGGAGTTGTTAAATAATGAAATTTCAAATGAACATAAAGGTAGCAGCTCATTGACTTACTAGATCTTAATGGTTATGCGGTCAAATTAAAAAAGTTTAGAAAGCTGATTTAATCAAGCTAGGAAAATCATTATGTACTGTAGGAAAATGGCAATTAGTAGTGACAAAATGCACAACAAGGATATCTTTGGCAACCTTTCAAACCAAAGAGACCTGCTACAACAAAGAAGTTAGCAAAAATATGCACCTGGGGTAAAAGAATTGTTGTATTATCATGGTATACAAAAGATTTATTAAAAAAAAAAAAAGTCACTTCAAGCTGCACAATTCCAAAAAGAAACCATATGTTTTAGGGGAACTATAGCTACGTTATAAAATTCACAAATAACCCCCAATTACTTTAGTCTGTTTTAAGAAAATGAGAAAGAAATAAATGTTAAGTTGGCATTGTCTGTTTTGCTTACACTCAGTAAGAAATAATTTGTTTTATAGTTCTGTACAAAGTCTATTTGTCAGAAATGCCCATCCCATGTCCCAGGACAGAAAGTTATGTCTTTGAAATAGCTGCTTAATCTGTTGGAGAGCCTTAGAATCTGGAATTTAGTAGAACACACTGCAAACCTTTTGGGCCACAAGATCCTGTGTTAGACAAACATGTGCCTTGAGAGTGTCAGTCTATAGACTAGAGGCAGGAGCAACAACAAAATTTCAGATATGCACAGGACTTGGAAGCCTATAAGACTTATCATGGTGGGCTTGAAAGCCAACATTTAGATATATTCCCTGCTTTAGATGTCAGATGGGTGGGTGTGGGGTGTGAATGTGAACTTGGACACTCTTATATGTATCTCTGTTGGTGGGAGAGAGACATCAGTCTATAGTTAGTCCAGACAACAATACAACCATTGCCATATAATAATTCATGGAGTTACTTTGTTATGTCTCCTGTATAGCAGAGAAACATACTCTTTTCTGTTATTTTCTGTGAATAGAAGACTTTTCCTCATTTTCCTTTTCCTTGCTTTCTCTTCCTTCTGAAAGATAAATGCTCTCTCATTTTCACATGCACTCCTACTCCCAGCTCTCATTACAGTCCTAGCTGTACCTTATGTCTGGTAAGCTTAACATGTCACTATCAGTCCTAGGAACAAAGTGCACTGGAATACTCAATAAACCAAGAGAGTTATCTGACCCATATTACCCAACAGACCATGTGCATGTCATTTCTGTAAAGCACTTTGCATGCCTCTGCCAGCCAAGAGCCTTCAGTATTCCATCCATTTTGAAATAAGCATCCCTTGTATAGCAGCACGTGCACCTTTATACATATTTTACCATCTACTCTTGTTTTAACTGAACCTAGACAGTGTTCTTCTGATAGTTGCAGACTTTAAATATCTTTAACTGTCAGAGTCCCAGAGGTTTCATATGCATAGACATTGTGATGCTCTCAAACACACACAAAAATCAACTGTGTGTGTGCAGTACATGGATTATGAATTTTAGATCATTTTCTCCAAGTACTTCAGAGCTACTAGATTTTCTGGCTGTTATTTATTCTACTAAAAACAATGACTCTCCCTGCAGCAGCATGAGTGGGTTTTATAAAATCTAAAATAAGTTCTAACTAAGTTTAAGTTGCCATTCCACTGTTGAACTATTGCTCTTGCATACAGCAGGAGCAAACCACGAGCAAGTATCCTTCCTAAGGTATAAAACATGAGTTAGCAAAAACAGGCAAGGCACAGTTCAGGGACATTTTTAAAAGTGAATTTCTGTTCTGTTCTGTTCTCTTTTCCTAATATACTTTCTCTGCCTCTCCTTTAAAATGAAAACAAACCAAACCACCCAAAACAAAATATTAATGTTTAATGTTTTTAATTGTCACTCATCTTCTTCTGTCCAAAGACTACAACACTTTTGGATTCTGCACCACATCAAACCATGTCAGACTTTAATGTGAGCTGCACCACTCCTGAAATGGTGGGATGCAAAATGAGAATGCTCTGATTCCTCAAGCCTGCCATTCACGCAGACAGTGGTTAGAGAGCGGCAGAGGTATTTGAGCAGTGTCACTCCAGTTCTTTTAACAGAAATACTGAATAACAAATGATTTTTAAGAGCTATTTTTAATTCACTTTTTAAAAAGATGTCATCAATCTAAAATATGAGAAGGAAGTAATTAAAATGTGTTAGGAGTCACAGTTTTTAAACAAATGTTCTGTGGTTTCCCTCAAAATGTTAGAGCAAGGAAGCCAGAAGCCTGAAACACTTTTTTTTTTTCTTTTTTTTTTCTTTTTTTCTTGTATATCACTGCAGGAAATAAAGTTTCAACAGGTTTGCTACAGATGTAAATCACTGATTTGAGTAGTTTAAATCACAAACCACGTGAAAATAAACCACTAAGGGTTGTAACTAATATCACAACTTGTAATGACTAATTCTGTGGCAGAGTCTTGAAAGTGTGTTCTCTCTACCATATTAGACACCTAGCCTGCCTTGAAAACTCACTTGAAACTCAGCCAGAGAAAAAAACAAAACAAAAGCAACCAAAAAGCCAAAAGGCTCTCTTAATTTCCATTATTTTATTGTTGTATTTTTCTTTTTTATCTTTCAATTCTATGTGCTTGAGGAAATATTTAACATTATTAATTAGTTAGTTAGTTATATTGCACGTCATATTGATTAGATCATTACTGCTGGACAGAGAATCTTCCTTAGCATGATAATGTGTACTTTGCCAGTTAATTTTGAGTTATGATCATTACTTGTGGTATTTTCTATCCAAGAGGTAAAGATGAAAATTGGAGAGGAGAGGCAGAAAATAGATGTCATTGTATATATTATCCTTCTCTGCCTAGTCAAGTTGTTGGGTTGTAGCTCTAAGTTATTTATATTGATCTGCAGAATCAAACCTTACAACTCATAAGAGAGTTATAAAGCAGGTATGTTTTATTCACCGGCAGGCAACAGGGTGGATCGCTTCATAAAAACCCTGCTCCCCCCACTCTTTTACAAAAGCATTATTTAAAGTACACACACATACATATTCATTAAATTTAGGATGGGTTAAGCTAATCAGTTAAAAAAAATGTTTAACATAAGTTCACTCCCATTCACGCTTGCCCACTGCCTCCTGTTGATGCTTGTTAGGACCCTTGTAGACCGCTGGACAAAACAAAGACAGCTTTCTTGCTTCATAATGCAGGTCTTGCACACCAGTTCCTTCTTACCTTGCTCCAGACTCCTTGCATACCAGGCACCTCAAGGCCTTTGCTGATAGTGTGGAATATCTTGTTAGTTATTGTAAAAGTTTCCCACTTAACACAGACAAAATGATCTAAACTTGAAGTTTTCCACCTAACACAGAGAAAAAAATGAAGCTAAGCTTATTTTCTAAAATCTAATTCTTAATACAGAAAATAAACAAATAAATCTAACTATATTTTGTATGTTCACATATCAATATATGCAGGGACTCCTCCTCTTCTGCTTTTTTTCTGTTCTTTTGCTGTTAAGCAAAAGCAGCAAAAGAACAGAAAATACATGGATTAGTACTGTATCCGTGTATTGCATGCTACTTCTGAGGCTGGAGAAGAGGGACTAAAGTTCTGTAAATCAGGCTAAATTAAAGTGAAAGGACACCAAAGAATCAGTTAAACATTTTATTTAAAATAAAATAAACTCTGAACTTGGAAAATGTAAAAATGTTGGTTAAAGAAAAAATAAAATCTATGAAGGAGGATAGATTTTTACTGTCCAATATCGGACAGTGGAAATAACCTGCCACAAACTGACAAGAGGAAAAACCGTCTGTCACAAAGTGACAAGGGGAATAACTGACAGATATTATAATTCAATGAAGGATAAGATGAGTAATTCAATATAGTTTAATTTCATAGCTTTTCCAGAATAATTTGGGTCCCCAAAATCTATTGTAATCTGTAGTAAAAGAAACATCATTTTAATAGGTTAACCTCTATATCTATACTTACACTTATACCTCTGTGTGTGTATGTGAGATAACTTAGGGAACTATTAAGTCCTTAACTAAATTGCTGTGTCAATTATAACAAGTTGCTGACTATCAACTGATTAAGTTTTTGATTTACTATAATAGTGTTAATGAACCTTAAACTGTTGCTATCGCAAAATCACACAAAATACATAATCACATGTTAAAGCACTACACTGAAGCCCATGCACTTAATCCCTTAATTACAAACCATTGATCAAGCCTACGACTAGGAGTAGATTCAGATGCACCTAAACTTCACTCTTACAAGGAGTTTAGAAAGCAAGGAAGTCCACTCTGAACCCTGGGATAGGATAGGAGGCTTCCCTTGCTCCTCTATTAGACGTAAATTGTTGACGAAGTCTGGGATTAAGTCTGGATCTAGCTGCACCTAGACTCCTCTCTGAGAAGGAGTTTAGAAAGCAAGAGGGTCCACTCTGAACCTCATGACTTGATGGGAGAGACTCCCTTATTTTTTCTCCTTAATCCCTGCATCAATAATTCCAACTCAATTCTGACTTGATTTCCCTCAGTCTCCATGTGAATCATTTTCTTTGATCCCCATCCAAAAAATTTGCTCTGAGCCATGCGCAAATCATTCTTACCCAATTCTATTTCAATTTTCCTCTGTATGATTTTTCCATGTAGTAAATAATGTGATGAACCTTGCTTCCAAATTCTGTTATGTCACACTTTTGCAAATTCATATTAAAATATATTTTTCTAAAAACTTTGACAGTGATTCTTCAAGTATACTTAAGTCCTTCCACTCCCATTCACAAGAACCTACAATGGTCATGTAGTTCAATTGCCTGACTAATTCAGGGCTGACCACAAGTTAAATCATGCTAATAAAGGCATTGTCCAAATACATCTTAAAAAATGATAGGCTTGGGGCATTGAACACCTCTCTAGGAAGCCAGTTGCAGTGTTTGAACACCCTCTCTGGAAATAAATGCTTCTCTATGTCCAGTTTGAACCTCCTCTGATGCCATTTTGAACCATTCCCATGTGTCCTATCACTGGATCCCAGGGAGAAAAGTTCAGCACCTCCCTCTCCACTTCCCATCCTCAAGAAGCTGTAGAGAGTAATGAGGTCATACCTTAGCCTCCTTTTCTCCAAACTAGACAAGCCCCATGTCCTCAGCCACTCCTCACAGGACATGCCTCTCCAGCCACTCCTTTCCCATTTTATACTTGTGCCTGGCAAATCCCATGTGCAGAATCCAGCATTTATCATTAAATTTGATGGCACTGATGATTGTTGAATGCTCCAGTCTATCTTCTGGATGTATCCATCTGCAAGGTCTCTTCTCCTGTAAGAGAGCCAACAGTAACTTCCAGTTAAATACAATCCACAAACTTGCTAATGGAGCATTCGGCTTCTGTGTCCAGATTATTGATAAAAATGTTGAACAGAACAGTCCCTAGATTTGAGTTCTGAGAAATACTGCTGATGACTAGTTGCCAGCCAGATGTAGCCTCATTCATTTCAAACCTTGACCTCTGCTGTTCAGCCAGTTCTTCACAGCTGGACAACTTGTTTAAAATGCTACTGTGAGGGAAAGTTTAAAAAGTCTTACTAAAATTTGGAAAAACTACATCCACCTCCTTCTCTTCATCTACTAGTAGATGACCTTATCATAGAAGGATACCAATTAGTTAGACAGGACTTTCCCTTTGTGAACCCATGTTGATTGTGCCTGTTCATTGTGTTGTCTTTCAAATGCCTTTCAGTAGAACCCAGTATGCTCTTTGAGAGATAGTACAGTTGAAACAGGTTGTGTCAGCCACTCACATAATGACTGTTCTAGACTTTTTGGCTAGACCTTTTTAGTCTAGAAACAGTTAGATGCAACCTGTGCACTGGGAAAGGTTAGAGTAAATTGCAAATTTGCCATAGCAGCCAGATCTCTTGAAGAAGGAAAATCTAAGCTCCAGATCAGGGAGCTTAGATTTTGGGATCAGGATTTTGGCCAAAAGCTTTAATAATTATTATGTTGAACCATCATCTTTGTTGTCACTTTTGTTGTTTCTTAAAGGTCCTCAATGTATTTTCTGTAAGAAAAAAATTTGAAGCATTATTTATAATACTTGGTTAACTTTTTTTTTTACAAATGAAAATATTGGTGCTTAAAATGTATTTAGTTACTGAATGGATTTTAGTCACTGTAATCTTCAAATGCTCACAGAAAGGACACCACAGATCTTATTATTTAATAAGATGATTTGTTTTTATTATTATAACTTTTCTGATCACACCATGATGTTGTACATGATACTTAGTTCTCAAGATGGTAACAGGTTAAAATTCCAAGGAGATGTTTTATTTCTCACAACATCAGATAAACAGAAATACTGGCTGTCCATCATGACAACCCAATAGGGATCTTTATAAATGTTTAACATCTTTAGAGAGAAATGAAACTAGAAGAGACATTAATTTGAAATTACATGTTACAGTCATCTCAGTGATCATGTAATAATACATAATAATAAATTTTAATTACAAATATTAGCAAGTTGTTAAACTTATGATTAGGAAATTGTGTTAATTGCCTTGAAAATTAAGATTTTTAAGAAGTTAAAAAATCTCTTGTAGTAGTTAAAGTCTTCAGTGATGAGAAGCATTTGCTTACTTTAGTACTTTGTATATCTGACTTTTACCAGTCCTTCAGTCTGATGGTACAGTGTATGTCTTCTGAAAAGGAATCTGATACTTTGATTTATGAAAATGTTGTAGAAATAAAACAAAAAAAAAAGAAAGAAAAATAGGACACCTGCAGGAATGATACATAGCAATGTAAATGTAGGGGGAGAAACCAAATCTGAATAAATAAATACATCATACTCTGAATAAATGGTCTTCCTGGTTTTTCTTACAAATGAAAAGAATACAGTGCAAAGTCACCTGATTCATGTGGTCAGAATACCAGCAGTGTTGTTAATCTAACTCATTGAGAACATAACCACCATTTTTAAAAAGGGTAACAGGTAGGACCCGTGGAACTACAGGCCGATCAGTCTCACCTCAGTGCCAGGCAAGGTCATGGAGCAGATACTCCTAGAAACTATGCTAAGGCACATGGAGAACAAGAAGGTGATTGGTGACAACCAGCATGGCTTCACCAGGGGCAAATCGTACCTGACCAATCTGGTGGCCTTTTATGAAGGGGTCACAACCTTGGTGGATAAGGCCAAAGCAACTGATGTCATTTACCCGGACTTGTGCAAGGCGTTTGACACCGTCCTGCATGGCATCCTTGTTTCTAAATTGGAAACATGTGAGTTAGATGGATGGACCACTCAGTGGATAAGGAACTGGCTGGATGGTTGCACTCAGAGAATTGTGGTCAACAGCTCAAAGTCTTAGTGGAAACTGGTGATGAGTGGTGTCCCTCAAGGGGCGGTACTGGGACCAGCGCTCTTCAACAACTTTGTCAGGGATATGGACAGTGGGATTGAGTGCACCCTCAGCAAGTTTGGTGACAACACAAAGCTGTGTCGTGCAGTTGACATGCAGGAGGGATGGGATACCATCCAGAGGGACCTTAACAGGCTTGAGAGGTGAGTCTGTGCTAATCTCATGAAGTTCAACAAGGTCAAATGCAAGGTGCTGCACCTGGGTTGGGGCAATCCCAAGCACAAATCAGGCTGGGCAATGAGTGGCTTGAGGCCAGCTCTGAAGAGAAGGACTTGGGACTGGTGGTGGATGAGAAGCTCAACATGTGCTGGCAATGTGTGCTTGCAGCCCAGAAGTCCAACAGTATCCTGGGCTGAATCAAGAGAAATGTGGCCAGCAGGTTGAGGAAGGTGATTATCCCCCTCTATTCTGCTCTCTTAAGGCCCCACCTGGAGTATTGTGCCCAGTTCTGCAGCCCTCAACACAAGAAATACATGGACCAGTTAGAATGAGTCCAGAGGAGGCCACGAGGATAATCTGAGGGCTGGAGCACGTCTCCTGTGAGGACAGGCTGAGAGAGTTGGGGCTGTTCAGCCTGGAAAAGAGAACGTTTAGGGGAGATCTTATAGCTGCCTTCCAATACCTGAAGGGGGCCTACAAGAAAGCTGGGGAGGGACTTGTCATAAGGGCAGTTAATGACAGAACAAGGGGTAATGGCTTTAAGCTGAAAGAGGGTAGATTTAGGTTAGATATTAGGAAGAAATTATTCACTGTGAGAGTGGTGAGATACTGGAACAGGTTGCCAAAGGAAGTTGTGGATGCCTCCTCCTTGGAAGTGCTTAAAGCCAGGTTGGATGAGGCTTTGAGCAATGTGGTCTAGTGGAAGGTGTCCCTGCTGATGGCAGGGGGCTTGGAACTAGATGATCTTTAAGGTCCCTTCCAACCCTAACCATTCTATGATTCTATAAGCCTTGGAGTGAATTTCAACCTCAGCAAACAAATGATGCATGGGCAATGTCATCTAATTGGTTTTGTGTTTGAAAGACCAAAATGGTAAGGCACAGTTTCGGAGTGAACTACGCAAATGTTGCTATCAGGAATGCAATTTTAGAAAAGTGAATATTCACCGAGGGTGCCAGGGAGAATTTTGATGAGTAAATGCACAGAGTGACACTCCCTGCCCCTCTTTCCCTCCACTCCTGAAAAACAATTCATGTCTCTTCCCAGACCCACACCCTCAGAAATAGATTCCAACATGAATCAATCAATCATTGAGGACTAAAATAAGATGGGTTATAGAAAAACTGAAGGCTTTGTATGCTTTATTTGTAAAGTTAGTTCAAAATGTGCATTGAAAAAGTATGAATTACTTAATAATTCATTAAAATAAAAGAATAACAGAAAAGCCTTCCTCATTGCACCCAATAGTTGTAATTACTATTTATTTTGCACATCTGAAAACAGAGAGATTTTAAACATTTGTTGGTTTATTAAACCAGAATAGTTTTCTTAATGATATGAAAGGGACAAAAATGAAATCTGAAGCCTTAATAAGGCACACCTGAACTCCAAACGCTTCAAAGATAAAAGAGATAACACATTTATTCCTGAGCTGGAATTTCATTCTATCTATTTTGAACGTGCTCACAGAAATGTGAATCTTTTCATGAAGAGAAAGCTTTCTAATCTGGCAATGTTATTGGAGAAGGCCCATCTAAAGTGAGTCACATTAGGAGCAGTTGTATTTGCTGACATCTTTGAAGTTTGTCTGTGAGTAAGCATGTTTAAAACATATCATTTTTTCTCAAACTAGTACAAAACCATCAGAAAGTTATGGCATGGAGAGACACAAAATCACCAGCATAAATGACACATATGAAGAGGAGCAATCTTATGAAGTAAACATTGGAAGATGCTGTTATGCAAGAAATAGCTTATGGCAAGCATTTTGTTAGCTGAGATTCCATGATGAAATTCATTATTTAAATCCAAACATTTGGTAGTAAGTGCTGCAAACTATTTACTGGGGGTAATGGGGTGAATCATGAGTATATTCAACCCACTATCACTTTGTAGAACTTCAGAAACATTGATCAGGGTATTGTATCAAACTAGAATTCACTGTAGAACCAGGAGTATGTCTGAAAGGAGCCCTGTTGGATAAAGGAATATTCTTTCTTTGGACTGGAAGATTGGCTTATACTAAAAGCCAAACAACCTCTGTTTTACTCAAGGGTGACCTGACAAATTCATATTAAAGAGACTGTGCTATTTTGTAACCGTTAGAATACTTGAATGTAAAGTAACATTTTTTTCAATGAGGCCAATATGTATTTTTCAAATTCAAGAATGCAATTAGTGTTTTTCATTGTTGTGTTTTTATTAACATATTTACACCACTTTTAAGATTTATACATTGCAATAATTCAGTACGTAAAGGGCATCGTAATGGAACAGGGTAAACAACAGAAAGACTACAGTTAGAGTAATAACCTGCTTATTTAGTGGAATTAATTATTAAAATTTGACTAATGGAGTGACCAGTGAACAAAAATTGACTATGAAAGCATTTTAAAATTTGTCACTAGTATGCAAAATACCCCACATTCAAAACACTGAAACTAGAAAAAAAGGGAAAGATGTAAAGACAAATAAAATTAATATTAGAAATAAATTAGGGCTGAAAACCTTTCAGTTTTCCAGGAATACAAAATATATAACTAAAATATATGTGAGAGCAAGAACTTTGCAGACACCAAGTTCAGTGAAGAATGAGAGGGAGGAGGTGTTCCAGGCACCAGAGCAGAGATTCCCCTGCAGCCTGTGGTGAAGAGCATGGTGAGGCAGGCTGTCCCTCTGCAGTCCATGGAGGTCCATGGTGGAGCAAATGACCACCTGCAGTCTGTGAAGAACCCCATGCTGGAGCAGGTAGATGCGTGAAGGAGTCTGTGACTCTGTGTGAAGCCCACTGATATGGGAAAATATAAAATATAGTTAGATTTATTTGTTTATTTTCTGTATTAAGAATTAGATTTTAGAAAATAAGCTTAGCTTCATTTTTTTCTCTGTGTTAGGTGGAAAACTTCAAGTTTAGATCATTTTGTCTGTGTTAAGTGGGAAACTTTTACAATAACTAACAAGATATTCCACACTATCAGCAAAGGCCTTGAGGTGCCTGGTATGCAAGGAGTCTGGAGCAAGGTAAGAAGGAACTGGTGTGCAAGACCTGCATTATGAAGCAAGAAAGCTGTCTTTGTTTTGTCCAGCGGTCTACAAGGGTGCTAACAAGCATCAACAGGAGGCAGTGGGCAAGCGTGAATGGGAGTGAACTTATGTTAAACATTTTTTTTAACTGATTAGCTTAACCCATCCTAAATTTAATGAATATGTATGTGTGTGTACTTTAAATAATGCCTTTGTAAAAGAGTGGGGGGAGCGGGGCTTTTATGGAGCGATCCACCCTGTTGCCTGCCGGTGAATAAAACATACCTGCTATATAACTCTCTATGAGTTGTAAGGTTTGATTCTGCAGATCAATTTGGTACCCTAGATGGGACCCCCTCTCTTCCTGGCTGCAGGACCAGCTGGGAGCGGGACATCCTAAGGCACTGCCAGATCATTTCTCCGGAGGATCTCTCAACCCCACCTGAGGGCTGCGTGGAAAGAGACAGATCATCAGTGGGCAGACCAGGTATGCGAATTGGGAATACCTGTAGCGGGGGCAGGGGAAGAACCTATAAGTCTTGTGTAGACGTCCCACGTGAGGTGAGAAGTTGTATTGCTTGCCAAGACCCTATAAGATTGTATGGAGAAATCCTGCGCCTGGTGAGGGGGCGATATTGCTCACCCCTTAGGATTGTTGGGCCCAACAGGGGATTCATGCCAGGTGAGGGAGACCCAAGATCCTGTAAGAAGGTGAGGGACTCACACTGGCTGAAGGGAGACCCAAGATCCTGTAAGAACATGAGAGGACTGGACACACGACAGGTGAGTGGAGACCCAAGATCCCATAAGAACGTGAGGGAATGGTAACTGCAACTAGCTGGGATAACAGGTGCGCTGTGTGGGATAGCTATCCGCTTATACATCCCCTCAGTGTGGGGAGTGCACAAGTGCCTGTATCTCTCCAAATGGAGACAGGAGTTTTATCTCACGAATTGCTTTGAATTCGGCTGCATCCGCTGTAGGACAAGCACTGCCCGGCACCTCTTGCCTCGGGTATGGTATTGCTGTTATCAGTTTAACTGTTACAAAAGAATGCCCAAAGCTGGCCCTGTAAGCTGTGTAATAAAACACTAGAAAGAATTGACGGGGTGGACATGGGGGCAGAAGCTGTGGAGGAAAACCAGAGAAGAGATAGAGAGCTCTTGTAGTGGCTTTACAGCAAGGGGAGAGGGGCCTAAGAAAAGGAGAAACAGGGACTCCAGGAGGCAGAGGCCCTTGGAGACCCCCCCGCTGGGGTTCAATTGGTGTGCACAGTGTAAACGAATGGGACACTGGAAGAACGAGCATCCCCAAAGGAGACAAGAGGGTAGAAAAATCACGAACGCCCCCAGAACCCAGGCCCCTATGGCAGGAAACTATGACGAGGACCCTGGGAGTCTACCCTAGCTATCCACTGGTTATATTAAAGCTAGGGAGGGTGGTGGGTGGAATTTTCAGTAGATAACAGAGCAACGTTTTCAGTTTTAAACCAGGCTCTAACACCTACAGACAATGATTTTGTAACGGTAAAGGGAGCTACTGGCCAAAGCGAAAAGGCTATTTTCTCAAACCTCTGAAGTTCAAGAAACAATTAGGAATACATAAATTTCTTTATATGGCCCTCATTGGGCCGAAATTTATTATTGAAGGCAGAAATAAGATTTGGGAAGGAAGGAATAGAATTTGAAGTGGGGGATAATCAGCTAATTGAGCTTTTAAGTCTGGCCTTAGTAAGTCCCTCTGCAAAGACAGAAGTATCCAAGGAGGTTCAAGATTGAGTATTCCAACTGGTATGGGCCACGGAAATATACCCTGTGGTAGCCAATCCATACACATTATTGTCTAAATTAAAATCTGAATTGACCTGGTTTACCATTCTGGATTTAAAGGATGCTTTTTTTCCCTGCCTACCTATGAGCCCAGAAAGTCAACCATTATTTGCCCTTGAGTGGAAAACCTGGATTCTGGGAGCAGGCTTCTGTCAGGACCTGTGGCCCCCACAGAAAGCCCATGTTGGAACAGACTCCTGGCAGGACCTGGGGACCTTTGGAGAAAGGAGCCCACACTGAAGCAGGTTTTCTGGCAAGACTTGTGACCCCATTGGGGACCCATGCTGGAATAGTTTGTTCCTGAGGGACTGAGGTGTGGAAGGCATTCATACAGAAGCAGTTTGGGAAGAAGTCCATGGAAAGGACTCACACTGGAGAAATTCATGGAAGGAATGTCATGCTGGAGCAGGGGAAGAGTGTGAAGAGTCCTCATCCTGACAAGGAAGGAGCAGCAGAGAAAATGTGTAATGGACTGACTGAAACCCCCATTCCCTGTCCCTCTGCACTGCTTTGTGGAAGGAGGTAGGCAAAATCAGGAACGAAGTTAAAACCAGGAAGAAGGGAGGAGTGGGAGGAAAGCATTTTAAGATTTGATTTTACTTCTCTGTGATAGGTTAACTTAACTGGCACTCAAACAAGGAATTGGGGAGAGAATTGGAGGGGTAAAAGTGAGGAGACTTGTAGGTTGAGATAAGACCAGTTTGAAAATTGAAGTAAAATAATAATAATGATAATAATAATAACAACAACAACAACAACGACAACAATACAAGAGTTCTAATGATAATAACTATATATGTATGAGTGATGCACAGTACAATCCCAGAGGAGTGAAAAAGAACCCTGAAACTGAAATCACAATCCTGGAAAAGTGAGCCCAAGAGATTCCTGAGATAATCCCCCTGCTTACCAGTCAGCCCTGGTTAATATCTCAAACATGACATAATATTATATGGAATATCTTATTTGCATATCCAACTGTCAATTCTGGGTTTTACTAACTACTCCATTTTTCTTCTCCACTTCCCCTTTGCAGTCCTCTCTTCTTGGAAACTGCCCAAGCACAGTGTCCTTGTAGTTATCAACATTGTTCTCATAAAAATCCTCACTGAAACCAAAACACAGTGCTTTCTAGCTGCTAAGAAGAAAATTAACTCTATCCTAGTAAAAACCAGGACATTATGCTTCTCTGATCTGAGTGGTGATAAATTAAACTAATTTCCCGAATTCAAGTCTCTTTTGCCTGTGACAGTAATTGGTGAATGATCTCTCCCTGTCCTTATCTTGATCCATGAGCCTTTCATTATATTTTCTCTCTCCATCACCAGCTGAGGAGAGAGAGTGATAGAGTGACTTTGGCGGGCACATGAACAACTCACCACAGACAGCTAAATGTGTGCTGGGTAAACTGGGGGGAAAAACAAAACAAAACAAAACAATAATAAAAAAAAATTAGCAGCATAAACAAAACAAACAGTAAAATACATATGTTAAAGCTAAGAACATTGAAAAAAAACTCCAGCAGAGCCATTAAACATGTTCTCAAGAGGAAAAAGGGTTAAAAACCAAAGGTGCTGGGCTACTCTGTGAAGTGAGCAAGATCAGGCAGGGAAAAAACAAGAACAGACAAGAACAGAACTGACTATCTGGTGCTACTTACTCAGCCTGGATTGCAGACTGGGTAGATTGCAAGACATCTGGCTAACTCAATAGTATTGTAGTTTTGAAATCTTGCCTATCCAGAAACTTAACCTACAATGAGACAGATTGTGACAACTTGCATCTAAGAGTGTTGCAGTTAAAACAGCAGTAAATCAGAGAAAATGTGTTGTTCTAGCCAGACTACATTTAGAAAATAAAATAAAATAAAATAAAATAAAATAAAATAAAATAAAATAAAATAAAATAAAATAAAATAAAATAAAATAAAATAAAATAAAATAAAATAAAATAAATAAAATAAAATAAAATAAAATAAAATAAAATAAAATAAAATAAAATAAAATAAGGGAACCATTGTGTGAAACCACTAAAACAAGAGATGGTGGTTTGGGAAGGTGTTTTTTTGACTGTCAGATTTTTATACAAAATATATTAAATATATACTCTAGAATATAATACGGTATATTGGAAAACAGGAAATTGATTCAAGCTGCACTGCCTACTCCCTATAGTAGCTACTGTTTAATATCTACTTACAAGTGTTAAATTTCACCTCTAGGTTGGATGCCAGATAATTTATAGTGTATATAAAGGAAAAAGTATATTTAATATAAAAGTAAAGGTGTAGTGGCGTTTCAGAAATTTTATGCAGACACAAATTGTTTGTGGTTAAATTTCATAATGTGAAGATATCTAAGACTGAGCATTGTTTTGGCTATATACTGTTTAAATTTGATCAAAAATTCTTTAAGTACCTGGGTACAAAGTAGAGCTGTCTTTCTATTATACTTGCTTCTTTTCATATGTTGATCTCATTTTCAGCTGATTCTGAAAGTACTAGTGTGGTGGGCTAACCTTGGCTGGTCACCAGGTGCTCATCAAGCTGCCATCTCACTCCCCCTCCTTAGCAAGGTAGGGACCTTTCATCATAAGATGAAAAGCTCACAGGTCAAGATAAGGACAGGGAGATCACTCAACAATTACCATTGTGGTCTGCTCCACCATGGATCCTTTCCATGGGGTACCGTCCTTTAGGAACAGACGGCTCCAGCATAGGTCCCTGACAAGCCCCGGTTCCTGCCAGAAAACTGATTCTTGCATAGGATTCTCTCCATGGACCTGCTCCTCTGTGTGGGTTTTCCATGGGCTGCTGCTTTCTTCAGGGCACTTCCACCTGCTGTGGTGTGAAGTCCAGGGTGGATATCTGCTCTGGCATGCTCCTCTGTGGGCTGTAGGAGGACAACCTCCTTCACCATGATCTTCACAGGCTGCAAGGAAATCTCTGCTCTGGCATCTGGATCACTTCTTCCCCCTTCTTCACAGACCTTGGTGACATCTGTTTCTTTCATAGATGTCTTCTCTATGATAGCTGTTGTTCAGTGGTTTTTATCCTTTCTTAAATACATTATCACAGGGGCACCACTAGCATTGCTGATGAACTCAACTTTGGACAGCAGCAGGTCTACTTTGGAGCTGACTAGAACTGGCTATATCCAACACAGGGTCAGTTCCTGGTATCTTCTCACAGAAGCCACCCCTGCAGCTCCTTACCACCTTCCCCGCTTCCAAAACCTTGCTGCATAAACCTAATATGACTAGACAACCACACTGATTTCCTGTTTGATCTTTCATTCAACACATTTGATCCTAAACTGGGGGCTTATGTTAATATTGTTGAGAAATTAATCTGAATTGAGACAGACTATGAGAAATCATTCCTTCTCAAGTTATACAAGATGCTGTACATAACAGTTGCCAGTATCTTATGAGAAACATCAGTTTACAAATAAGCTGAAATTTATTTCTTATCTTTTTTAGGTGAAGCAGATTTCCAAGCAACAACACTGATACAGGAGAAGCTGTGGTACACAGGCCAGGGAAACATTACTTGTAAATGTAAGGGGTCTTTCACTGTTCAATTCCATCTCTTGTGCTATGAAAGCAATACAGTGACATGGGGAAGTAGCCCATATACTGAAAATATTTTAGGTTTTTAAAATTTCTGATGCTTCAGTTGCAGATGAGAGAATCTATAAAGTTTAAAAGGGCAAATGCTGGATACAATTCTATGGAACTAAGAAAGCATGGTTGTTGAAATCACTGATGATATGGATCTGAGACAGGCAGTAATAATTTCAAAAAACATTATTTCATAACAGTATTTAAGTATTGACTGAAATAGAAGCTAAATTAATGAAGATTATTATGAAATTCTACACTCAAGAAAATCTAGATCATGGAAAACAGACAGATATGTAGCTTGAAAGATACAAAAAAGGGGAATAATATTTATGGTAGTATAGTAATATTTATTTTTTTCCAAAGAAGATCTAATTAATGTCATCATATCAAATTGTTTCCAAATGTTATACTGAAATATTATTTGAAAAGTACATTAATTTTTATACTTGAACTCATGTTGCTAAAGCTTTAGTTGTGTCCAGTTTATGTTATTATAATTCAAAAATTACAACTTATCCAAAATAAACTAACAAGTTTATAAAATATCTTGAAAATTAAACCTATCACAGAATACTGAGTTTAGATACTGTTTACATTGTCATGCCAATTACCTTCTCAGAGCTATTTCATGTGATTATCAAGAGTGGAAATTCCTCATGTTAGGAATGTGTCCCTCGGTTTTGAGTAATGAAATATTTTCTGTTACAGAGAAAGAGGACAGGAAACACAGATATTATAAACATCCAGTCATGAGGAATATGATTCATTCACTGTTCTTCAAGTCTCCTCTATGTAAGTGAATTGCTTCCCAGCAGGCTTTGGAGATTTTGTGGCCTTGCAAAGGTATCAAGCAGTTTCTAAACCAAGAGTTCAGAAGATAGGAAGTATGGGATGGCAAACCTTGAAACTTGATATTTTATTTGAAGGGGAGTCATCTTGGTTTAATTAATTTTTGATTGTGTTTGTTTATTTGTTTTTTCAGTTTATTTGTTTGTTTGGTGGCGGCTTATCAATTTTAAAGTACATGTCAAAAACATCAGCAGTAGCACAAAGAAAAAGGAAGCTTCTATAAAATGCCTGTGAGACAGCATCTTTGAAAAGATGCTTCATGAGTAGACCTGGAGTGAGGCACTCCAGAAAGCAGGAGGGACACGAGTTGAGTTAGGATGTTTGCAACTTTCCAATGTGGCTGCAAGAGCACCTTCTCAGACAGCAATAAGAAAGAAAGTACTTGAAAAAAGGAAGGAGTGGAAGCTCTTGTATGTGTATGCCTTTTTTTTTTTTTTTTCTGATTCAGACAGTAATAGCAGTTACTGGTGGAGTGCCCACATATGGTTATTGCTATATTCCTCAGAAATCATTCAGTTTGTTGTCAAACAATCCTATGTTTTCTAGTAGACCTGACAGTTTCTCTGGGGGAGTTCTGGAGAATCCACTTAAGAAGAAAAAGAGTGTCATACCAGGGTAAATGGGGACTCATCTGACTCAGAAGTTGATTTGCTACAGCAACACTTCCAAAACTGTGCAATCTTTCTAATGGATTTCAAACCCAGTAATGTTTATGATAACAGTTCATAGGAACTAAATCATTTGCTCCTAATCTATAAGAGGAGATTCTGCTGAGACGAATGAGGGGTTTTTTTAAATTTTGGAATAGTTCTTAAGGCTAGTGAGGAAAATAACATATGAGTAACTGCAACAGCTTTGGCTTCATTTTTCTAAGCTTCTTTCCCTGTAGATAGTATAAGTTGAGCAATGCTTTTGACTAGACTAGTGAAACAGAAATATACTGACTTTGGAATACAAACATTTTGCTAATCCTTCATAGTGGAATAGATAACGTAAGCAGTAACCTGTGTCCTGGAGCCCCCAGCACAAGAAAGACATGGACCTGTTACAATGAGTCCAGAGGAGGGCCACAAGGATGATCCGAGGGCTGGAGCACCTCTCCTATGAGGACAGGCTGAAAAAGTTGGGGCTGTTCAGCCTTGAAAAGAGAAGGCTCCGAGGAGATCTTATAGAGGCCTTCCAGCACCTGAAGGGGCCTACAAGAAAGATGGGGAGGGCCTTTTGACAAAGGCAAGTAGTGATAGAACAAGCGATAATGCCTTTAAACTGGAAGAGGGTAGGTTTAGATTAGATATTAGGAAGAACTTCTTGACTGTGAGGGTGGTGAGACACTGGAACAGGTTGCCCAAGGAAGCTGTGGATGCCCCCTCCCTGGAAGTGTTTAAGGCCAGGTTGGATGAGGCTTTGAGCAACCTGGTCTAGTGGAAGGTGTCCTTGCTTATGGCAAGGGGGTTGGAACTAGATGATCTTTAAGGTACCTTCCAACCCTAACCATTCTATGATTCTATGAATACTTCCTAACTCAGAAAAAATGTGTATGCATGTGTATTGATATGGAGCTGAAAGTCCAGAATGTCTGTTTCTCCATTTCTGAAGTTTATGCCTGAGAGAATTCAGAAGAATACAAATTCCTTCTGCATGAAAGGTTTAAGTTCCTCTCTTCACATTACATTCTGATTTATAATTTGAAGGGGTTGCTGAGAACGTAGCCATACTATATATTTATAATTCACTTTATTAAATTAAAATCTTTCAAGATAATAAGAAAAAATAGGTTGTGTATTTGTTTATTTATCCTAGGCCTACATTAAGCAATGTGGTGGTTCAAAAAGATAACGCTGTTATCACCAGTCTGTTCAAATCTGATCAGTGTAACTGTAGAAAGCTTTTCAGCAACATGAGGTAGGATATATATATATATATTTGTATGTATTTAATATATATTCATATGCATATATATATAGAAAAGTAAACATCAGTTTTTATTTTGTTTTTAGAAAATTGCTTTGATTGATGGGTTGTGAATAACTGAAACAGTCTCTATGTAACAGGAGTTACGGTCTCTATGTAACTATCTTTCCCAGCTATCCCAGTTCTTTTCCAAAGCGTTTGAGTGTGTTGATTCATTGTTGCATTATTGCCCAAGGAATTTATTCTGTAAATGAGGTCCCAGTTATTGTCATAATCACTTGTAAATCTGTTTTTCAGTATGTGCTAGGAATTCATGTCATAGGATCATGGGTTAAGCAAGACTGTTTAGTCGTGACCTGACTGCAGTTTCAAATGTTAAGCATTACATTTGCAGGCATTGCCTCTTTTTAAAATTTACAAGATTTTCTTATGAGCATTTTTTTCACAAACAGTTGCTACTTTTTTTTTTTCTTTTTACAGTTGTATTCTTAACTAAACCCCTCAAATTAATGCAACTATTTACTTTTCTTCTCAGACTTAGAATTCTTAAGTACCATATCATTTTAAGCATTAATAGGTGTAGAATGGGAAGGTATTGGTCACTAACGTGGAATTTAATTGATTAATCTGATATAATCTTTTGTTGCCATAGTGACTACCCATCTGCCTAAAATATTTTAAAAGTAGTCTTTCAGTATACTCCTTTTGAGAAACAGGATTACTGATCAAAAAATAACAAAGTAATCTCTTTTCCTGATTTGTTTTACACTGAAAAGCTATGATACAATTTTAAGTAGAAAAACATGAGGGGTTTAAAATTAAAATCATACACAAAATAACCTTTTGACCCAATTTTCCTGATTGATTGCATTTTTAAAGTATTGCTTTTACAGCACAAGAAAATACAAAGCAAAAAAACCCAAACAAAACCTTAAAGTTCCCTTAAAAGTTCAGACCTTCTACACAGTGATGACAGGAACTGCATTATAGAAGTGTAACTCCTGTTTGCATTTGTTTGGAAAGTCATCAGAAATGTATTGTATTTCATGTGAATGTTATTTTTACTGCCTAGTTAACTCTTGCAGTTCTTGTAGGTCAAATTATTTTATTATTTCTGTTCCTGCAACCTTCTCTGCTGTGTCAGTGACTTCAGAGAGTGCTATACTTCCCTACCTAAACTGTAAACAAGCCAAGTCATAGTAACGGTGCAACCAGAGAGGTCATCTTTCAAATGAGACATATGAAGAAGATTATGATCTCTTGGTAATTTGTAATAACTCACAAAATATGTTGTAAACTTGGGAACTTTGTTTCTTTTGCCTGAGGCTTAGTTTGCTAGGAGCAATTGATACTGAATTTTAGTTAACATTTTGTAAAATTTTGCTGAATTAAAATAACAAAGATATTTGTATTTGTCACCATTTTAGATGTATGTGGCTTGATCTCCCGTTATGAGTGACACACACCTGAATATCTCTTTCTTCCTGTAAAAAATATTGACAATCAAATTTCTGTTTCTTTTCACAATTGCTTTAATATTATTTGTCTTATGACTTTACATTGAACCTGTTCTTTTTCTTTCTTCAGAGGACAATAAAATATTTAATCCTTTAAAAAGTATGTTAACTCCTAAACCTCAGTCAAAATTCAGTATTTGTAGTTATAATGTGGCTATTCTACCTTGTACTCCAACAATACATTAAATTGTTTAGACATCAAAAGGCTTCAAGAACCTTAAGAAAATACATTAAATTGAAGTTGAAACCTACCAGTAATATCTTCAGCTTAACATTTTTCTGCAATCTGCTACACATTTCTTTAGGATTGTATTTTAGTATTACAATATGCCTGTAAGGTAGAGAAGTAAAACAATCTCTATTATATTGACACAACTGAAACCTTCTACTCGGTTGCACAGAAAACTCAGACTGAATAATTTCAGCTAGTCTCAGACATAGATCTCCTCCTAAATTTTTAAACTTCAAGTATTTGTCCTGTAATTCTGTCTGTGAATTATGTGATTGCGTGCTAAAGCCATCAGGTATAATTGATTTATAATACTTCTCATATAATTAAAAAGAAACCATATTTTACCTCAGAAACAGCACCACACTGATAATGTCTAAAGTAACTTTTTCAATATATATATTCCTCACATTCTAAAAAGTTAAAAAATATTTTCTTTCCCTAATCATCTTACTTAAAAGAGATTTCATACTATTCCTGTATCCATTTTTCCTTTCTGTGTTTTTCTTTCCGTATTTCCATGATATTTTTTAAGTATGTCAATGAAAGAGCTATTTCACTAATGATCCTCACAGTACCATCCACATATTAAAAACAAGTGTATCATGTTCAAAGCCTTCCCTCACTTTTATAGAAGAAAGCCACTTTATTATTTTTGAAGTTTAGGTTCTTCCTTATGTCCTTCTCTGTATGAGTCCTTTCACTAACAGTGTTCTTCACTCCATTTCTACAATCTATATTCCAAGATTTATGATCTGTTCCTTATTAAAATGTTTTTATTAACATGACATTGACCAGCTAAAAAGCTGAATACATTATTGGGCACAATTGCTAATTTCAGATCAGAGGTATGTATGATCTCTTTGTAGTGAATTCATAAATAATTTTATTACACTTTCATTGGAATATTTTTTTTCAATAACAAATATGTTATTTTCCTTGCAAATAGTAGTTTAATGTATTTTATAGAATTTTTATGACAAACACTTCATGCAAGACTCTATGGAGCTTTCCACAGTAGATAATATTCTTCTCATTTGTTTAAAACTACCAATTTTTAAAAAGTTTTTCCTTAAAACACTTTAGCATTTAACTACTGTTTAAAACATATCTCTGCATTTCATAGCCATATTAGTGTGTATGGCACAAGAGTGAGGTTTTTTCCACACGTGTGAGAATCCAAAATCTTTTTGTGGATGAACTGGGATATTCAGAGATGAATGGCAAAATGATAATAATTTTTTATACCTATATTTTCTGCCCCTGTTTCATAGTTATTTAAGCACATAGATAACTCACCACTTAGAACTAGATTTAAAATAATAGTTGAGAAAGTTTGTTTTTAAGGTGTTAATAAATGTTGTTAGTATTTTGCACTTAGATAGCTGTCTTTTCTTGGAATTACCTTGTAGCACTTCCCTAGCTAGGTAAGTATCATCTTCCCCATTGTTCTAAGGTTAATCCCAAAGGACTCATCATCTATCACTAAATATTCAATATAAACCTGCTTATTTTGTTTCCTTTCACTCACTGTGGAAGCAGAGCACAAAACAGTCCCTCTGGCATGTTCATCAAAACTGTGGTCTTGATGATTAAAATGCAGATAAACTGGCATTTTCCTTTTATCCGCAGCCCATCAATATCTTTACTGTTTGAATCTCATTAACACCTGTTCCTATTCTCTCTTTAGCATTCGGGGTTTTTTTTGGGGGGGGTTTGTTAATTTTTCTTTCCGTACTTACAGGAAAATAATTAAATAAACACAACAAAAATTATTGCATGTAGATTTCTCAGTTAACTTTCTGTGATAACATTTGAAGCATATCTACCTAGTAGTTATGTACCCTTCTATCATAAGTCAAAGGTAAAGTACAAAATTTGGTGTAATTTAAAACTGCATGCCTTTTATGTAAAAGCAATTGGTTCTTAAATATTTTGAACTTTTCTTCCTTCTTCTCTTAGATTTTACTGTTAAGATTAGAAAATTTTTAGAAGTTATTTTCAAATCTTTGTATTACCTTCGTGAATTTATCATCTTTTTAACAGGATATTGCACAAGCTTCTTTTTATAAATATCAAAAAGTTCATCTTTTATTGCATATTTCTTCATCAGGCTTTTTAGTATAAGGTACATCCCATTTTGACAATGATCTATGTGCCACATTTTTGCATGTAGTCCCACTACATAATCTGAACAGATTTGATTTAGCGTAATCTTCTCACTTTGGAAAATATAAAATATACAACCTTCTTCCAAATTATAATCAAACAGAAATGTTTTAGTTTTATGTTTTTTTTCCAATGAGCATATAAAGATTGAACTAGATATAGAAAAATTCTCCGTATATGTATGTGTATGTGTATGTGTATGTGTATGTGTATGTGTATGTGTATGTGTATGTGTACATGTATGTATGTACATATGCATATGTAGAGCAAACATTACTTTCACAGTACTGTATCCTGGGGTTTTTTATTAATATCCTTCTTTCTTGCCAGAAAGGAGTGGTTTTAATTTTGAGATCAATATTGACAGAGGTAAATCTACTCTTCCACCTCTTTTCTCTTGTGATATCAATCCAAATAATTTTCACAATCAAACTTAAATAAAATAAGTTATACTTCATTGTCTTTAAGACCCTGAATTCATCACTGAAAATGGGAAAGAGATACCCTTTGTTGATTATTTTTGTCGCTATTACAGTAAATTTTTTTCTTTACCTGTTTAGCTCATCTTATCTCTTGAAAAGTTTAGCATCCTATTACTACTATGAATGTGAAAAAATCAAATATTTTCCAAATCAATACCTATATTCATTTAACCCACAGCCATAACAAAGAAGTACTTGTTGATCAGCAAGCTGGATGTCACAGAACTTTCTACAGCTTTTATTCAATTCTGCTTACAATAGTCCCTGAAGACCTAGTTATCCTTAGATAAGAAGTGTCAAGGATCATTAGAGTAATGACTCATTTGACTATTTGTCTTTACAGTCACTTGTGAAATAATTTTGTTTTTTGTAGTCATCCACAAAGAAAAAAAAAACAACATAAACTATACTGTGTTATTTTGGATAATTAATTTGCATTTATATGCGTGCATAGGGTATATATCTATTTAAGACAAAACAGTCCTTCACTGTGTAAAAATTCTTGAGTGATAAGGCAAATATTGAATCTTTCAGTGTCTAGTCAGTGAATAAGGGAGTGTGTTTCAAGGTCAGTAAGCTTTGTATTGATTGCATATTGTGGAATATACTTTTCAGCACAGCTTGTCAACTATATCAGAAGACAGTGTTTAACATCAACTGGTACTTGGTGTGGGTAAACAGCAAAATGGTGTAAGCAGGAAATAAAGGATTTAAATTCCTTTTAACCAAGTCTGGCTAATTTCTTTGGGGGTCTGACTCTCTCCCCCACCCCCCTCCTCTCTCCCTCCTCTGCCCCACCCCTCTCCTTTTATTAAAAATTTTGGAGGACTTCTTTATCTATTATTATTTTTTCTTCCATTACAAACTATGTATGGTTTTCACAATATTATTTCTGAATATATTTCTTAAAATAAATTAAAATCTTCATTTCACATCCAAACAGAAACTGACCTTGTCACCAAAATTTGGAACCAACTTCTTATCACCAACATAGTCTTAAGAAGCAGGCACTTCTTTATTACGGCGCTGGATGCATGGGAGATTACTCCACCTGTCATACATACTGACTCATTTCTCCACAAAAACTTTATACTATCACAATATGCATATTCACTACTTTTCCAGGAACTCATTAATATATGGAAATATTGCTTTTACATGCACACTTTCTCTCTCTGGTGGTCATCATGTTCTTCTGGTGGTTCTTGGTAGTCTTCATCATCATGTCCTTTGGTTGTACATTTTACTTTGTGCATGCTCAGTTCTTTCTTGGACCAGTTTCCAACACTTCTGTCTACCTTGTCCCAAGGAGTGAGCTCAACACATACTTTTGTCACATGACATTGACCAGTAAAACAAAGAGTCTTAATGCTTCAGTGAACACTAAGGTAATAAATATCAGTTTCTGATACACTCTGACAAAGATACATTTTTATTAACTTCAGTATTAAGTTAATGTACTACAGGCCTGGGACTTCATGGTCTCTTCTTGGTGAGATTTCTATGATTACACAGTTCAAAGCTAACTATCCTAGCTTATAGATTATGCTTTACAATTTCCTACTTCTTAATCAGACCCAACTTTTCTGTATAATCAAAGCTTGACTGTTTTATCAGAATACTTGCAACAACTTCAAGTATTTATATATTTATTTTCTGTAAGTAATATACTTTTGCAGGTATTAAAAACGTTTTGTAGTTTTGTTCAGTGGTTTAATGCCATTCTTATTGAAAATGGTCATGTATATTCAGAGACAAATTATCTGCAGGAGTAAGTCTACTAAATCCTTAGGAGTTATATTAGCAAGTAATTTAACTTGAAATATTAACTTTTAGTACTTCTCAAATTCAGTAAAGTCTCTCAATTTTTGCTTCATTATAAGAATATCTGTCACTTAGGCTTTAGCTAAAACTGTTTTCCTTTTTTCTACACATGCATCTTTTCTGTGGATATTCACAAGCTGATGACTAAGATCTATGCATGATATGTGAAAAGGACTTCATAAACTTAGTTCACACTCACTTTTCATTAATTCCTATTGGAAAACATTTAGCTTTCAAATTGTTATTTCTGCCATATTCTTGTGGTATAATGTCTTCTAATATTCAGAAATATTAGACAATAATTGGATGAAAAAATAAACAAGTGAAAATTCCAATTTCATATGGATAAAAAAATAGAAAAAAAATAGAAAATCAGCATTTTCTAAACAGGACATGGCTTGAAGAGGACAAAAATAATGTATGTTTAAGATAAATGAAGCAACTGTGTATCCCACAGTGAGTGAAGGAAGCAACATGAAAAAAAAAAAAAAAATCCAAAAGAAAACAAAAACAAAACCCAAACCCTATGAGAAGTCTAAAGCCTGAAGCAATAAATTTGTATGTAGGAAAACTATCTAATCTTTACTGTTTAATGCTGCAATTGAGAGGACTGTTCCTCCGAAAAGAAGGAATGGGAAAGACATTTGAATTTGAAGGAAAGGTGGGGGAAATGGTTGTGATGTTTTATTATCTCAGTAAATTAGTGCACTGGACCATCTTCTACAACTTCTAGGATTTCTGAGTTCAACAGAAACACATCTTATTGTTTGCTTTTAATCTCATCATGTAATATTTAGACAAAGGCTTTATAACTCCAGTAGGTAGGCATATTGTATTGCTATTGTGGAGCTAACACTTTAAATCACTCCCTCGTATATTCATTATAATAAATAAAATGGGAAAATGGTCAAATAATAATACACCTTACAATAATAATGCACAGAAGCTAACTACAAGGCATTTTCACATGTGAGCAGTACTAAACTGTAGGTATCACTTGCAGCTTAAAAGAAACATGGACTAAGAATTTTTCCAATCAAGAATGTTTTGACATGAAGAGCTGGCAAGAATAATTTGGTTTCCTTCTTAACATGACACTAGACTACTTTTTGCTTATCACCCTATGAAGTCTTACTTAGAAGTACTTTGGTCTATGAGAATTAAAAAGAGCAACAAGATATTACTAAAAAAAATTAAAAGGGGAAAAAAAGTTTAAAAATATAAATAAAAAAGGTCAGAGGTGTACTTGGGAACTCCTGATATCTGAATTTGGCAAGCTATTCAACATTCGGACATAGAATAAATAAAGATATTTGCATAAATATAACATCATTATGAAGAGCCAGCATGGCTTCTGTACAAGGGTGTTCCACATTAAACTCTACTGGAGTGTTCTGAAAAAATGAGTAACTCATACTGAATGGTTATTCAGTGATACACCTGAATTTCCAAGTTTTATGACAATCTACCTCATCAAAGGTTACTGAGGAAAGTAAGTATATTTTCCAGTGAAATTATATTTTTTCTTTTGATAAACCAGAATTTTTTCTTTTCATACTTTGGCATGCTAGATTAAAATAAAATGAAACAAAAAGACAAACACCCTGCCCACACACCCAGACTCTCTTCATTAGGTCTACAAAATTTAACTTTTCAGTATCCTTCTAAGGTGCAGGAATGCAGAATAAGATGCTATATATTGTAGATTCATGACTGAATTTATTCTCCTCCAGTATTTGAGTTATTTTAAAAGAATAGAAATACAATGTGGTAATTTCTGTACAAACAGAAGGCATAAAATAATGTTCAATAAGGGGATGCTAGCATTCTAAAAGTTGAATATCACTGCTCTGTCAAATCTTCCTTTGCTGAATATCTCAGTGGTCTTATCACACTGGACTCACACTGAATCCACTATATTCCTGGTGCTTATCACAGTTACGGGAGATTCTGATCATACTTTCATATATAAGGGAGGCAAAGTACCCTTCTATCAGAAGTTCAACACACAGTTTTTAACCTTTCTTGAGTCTAGGGTGGGGGGGCTGGGTAGGTGCAGCTTTTTGGGTAGTGAGGGAAGGGTCATCTTGTGAGAGCAAAAAGCTCCCCTGGTTCCAAGGGCCCAGGCTGGACCAATGAACACTGGAGAAACACCTCTGCTAATCCATATTGTGAGGGGAAGGATCATCCTGAAAAGAAGTAGGTGGGGATGAAACTGGAAGAGAGGCTGTTGACTTGAGCAAAAGACAGACAGGAGAGCTTCATTTCCAGAGAAAGGAGGAGGAGGGAGAGGACACATTTCTTCAGACACACAGTTCAAAACACATGGAGTAGGAGAAGACAAAGAAAGTCCCCTGTAGCCCATGGAGATCCTATGGCAGAGCAGATACACACATGTAGGCCATGGAGGACTCCACGCTGGAGCAGAAAAGCAGAGCCTGAGGGCAGTTGTGACTGAAATTGGGACCAAAGGGTCACTAGATGCCAGTGCAGGAGTAGACCCCCAGAATCAGGGGTGAATCTGCAGCCCGTGGATGTCCCCATGCTGGAGCTGGGACCTGAGCCCAAAGAGGTCCCTGACTTCATAGGAAGCTCGCTTTGGAACATCTTGTTCCTGGACTTCCATGCCAGGAAAAGTGGTAGACATGAACCGACTGCAACCCCATTCCCTGCCTTCTGTGCTGCTGCAGGAAGAAAGTAGAGAAATTGGGAGCAAAGTGGTTTGAGCCCAGGAAGAAGGGAGGGTGGGGGAAGGTGCTGTAATATGTGGTTGCTATGTCTATTTAGACGAATGGCATGTCAAAGAATTAAATTGATTTTTCTTCTCCAAATTTGAATCTGTTTTGCCCTTGACCATAACTGGTGAATGAGCCATCCCTGTCCTTCACTCCTAATCCCATGCCCTTTTTGTTGTGTCTCCCATCCCATCTCACTGGGTGAGGGGAGTGAATACAGGACTGCATGGTCTCACTGCAGGTCAAACCACCACAAACCTGCAGGAAATAGAAAGGCTACATAACATAGCCCAATGAATACCTTGTACATCCTTTAAAATTGCTATTATGACCACAGTCTTTTCCATCGTGTAATCTTACACATACTTCACACAACTTCCAGTAGCTTAAATATGAAGCAAATACTTCCAAAGTTGAATCTTTAAAAAATCTTAAAATAATGAAAATTTAAACATCTAAATATAGTATTAAAATGCTCACACATCATTATGAGCCTTGTTTTTTTAACCTTTTTACCACAGTCTTCCAAAAGTAACCAACACACTTGTCAGTATTCAAAGACTTATCTGCTAATGGTTTCTCCTCTGGAATATGTAAATTATATCTCCTTTGGTCAACATCCTTTATTTTTAATTATTTTTAAAGCCAAATAAATCCTATTCTTGGTCTAAGAGCCTCTGTTCCTATTTATATACTTGATTCTCAATATTCAGAGAATAGTTGCTAAATCTAATTATTTATTCAGTTTGCTTTGAAGATTCTTCCACTGGGAATGGAAGACATATAGACATATGTCTTAGACATAGATGCCATATGTCAGGGTCCGTCTCTGGCTAGTCTCTGGCTAACTCACAAATCATTGTTGCAATTTTTATAAAATTAGCACAAATTAATAAACTAGAAAAAAAAAAACTTGAAATTGCTATAGGAAGACAGGAAAGAAGAAAGAAAAAAAATCCTAATTTACAGCATTTGTGGTGGTTTCACCCACAGCTAAGACCATACAGTCTTGCACTCCTTGCTCCTTGATGAGATGGGGAGAAAAACTCAACAAAGGGGTCATTGGTAAAAAATGAGGACAGGGAGGGTTCACTCACCAATTATGGTGACAGACAAAACAGACTCAACTTGGGGAAGAAAAACTCATTTAATTAATTAGCAATCAGAATAGGAGAGTGAGACCTAACAGCTATATCTTAAAACACCTTTCCTCCACCCCTCCCTTCTTCCCAGACTGAAATTACTTTGCTCCTGAATTCTCTACCTTCTCCCCTGCAGCAGCACAGGGGGACAGGGAATAGGGGTTGCAGTCAGTTTGCCTATGCTGCTCTTTCTGACATGAGGTCCCTCTCGCGGGCTCCAAGAGTCCAGGAACAAAGTGTTCCAACATAGGCTTCCCATGGAGTCATGGAACTCTTTGGGCACAGCTCTTGGCTCCAACCTGCAGACGTCCACAGACTGCAGGCAGATCTTTGCTCCAGCACATCCCCTCCCACTCTGGGGATGTCCTTGCTCATCAGACAAGCACTCAAACTCACAATTGCACTTGGGCTTAGTGTTCTGCTCTTGTGTGGAGTCTTCCATGGCCTGCATGTGGGTATCTGCTCTGCAGTTAAACTTCCATGGGTTGAAGAAACCTCATTTATCTGCTCCTCCGTTTCATGTACATTGATTCCAGTGTCTGAGGTTTTCTGTCTTCCCCCTCCTCCTCCTTCCTCATGGCAAAAATGCTTTTTCTTTTTGTTTTAGGTAGATGGTCAACTTTTGTTCAAGTCAAAGGAGTATCTTCCAAGTTCTCTTCTCCTTCTTCTTTTCAAAACAGTTCTTCCCCTCATAAATATTGTTTTGAAGAGACATTTCCCCACTGCTAATTGGTTCAGCCTGGGCTGGTGGTGGGCACACCTTGGAGTCAGGGGAGCTTTGTGAAACTTCTCACAGGGGCCATCACTGTAGCCCCTTCCCCCACTACCAAAAATGCCCCTTCCCCACAAATCCCCCACAGCATTTAACCTAGAATTGTTAAAGAAGTTTATAAATGAACATTTATCGTCTCTATAATTAATGAAAATATTTGTAAAAAAAATTATTACTAGAATTTATGTTCCTAAGGCTTTTTTAAAAAATAGATATCATCTGCCGTCATGGTTTAACTCCAACCAGCAACTAAGCATGACACAGGTGCTCGCTCACTCTCCACCAGTGGGATGAGGGAGAGAATCAGAAGAGTAAAAGTGAGAAAACTCATGGGTTGAGATAAAGACAGTTTAATAGGTAAAGTAAAAAGTTGTATGAAGAATTAAAGCAAAACAAGAAATTCATTCATCACTTCCTACTGGTAGGCAGGTATTCAGCCATCTCCAGAAAAGCAGGGCTCCATCACACATAAAAGTTACTTGGGAAGACAAATGCTGTCACTCTGAACATAACACCCTACCTTCCTCTTCATCCGGTTTTATATGTTGATCATGACGTCAGCTCTTCCAGCTGTGTCCTTTCCTGACTTCTTGTGCACCCCCAGCCTCCTCACTGGTGGTGTGGTGTGAGAAGCAGAAAAGGCCTTGACTCTGTGTAAGCACTGCTTAGCAACAAAACCATCTCTACATTATCAACACTATTTTCAAAACAAATCCAAAACATTGCCCCATACCAGCTACTACAAAGAAAATTAACTCTATCCCAGACAAAAAGAGCCCATCTACCTAGATAACTTCTGATTCGGGTTATAATTCTGATGCCAATAGTCTGGAGGAAAAGGATGGAAAAACTCTAATCTCACAAAATCTAATCTCATGGTAAATGAAATTGTGTAACTTTGTATGAGAAGGAAGTGGATATATAGTGACAGCTCTTAAATGCACTTTCCTGACCAGAACCAGTGTGTTCCTGAAATAATTACTTCAGCCTTCCTCTGCAGACTGAGGCTTGATATCTTGAAAGGTTTTTAGAAGGGCTGAAAAAAATTAGTCCAAAAGTCACTAAGGACATGCAGGGACTTCATTTGGTCTTTAAGCATATTGAAAGGAAAATCCTTAGGACATCATAATTCATATCCTGCTTCATATTTTCTTTATTGCATCTTCTTCTGGCCCATAAATCAGAACAAAATGCAACACTATGCTCTTCACAGTACTTAATTCCAGTGTTACAATAATGGGACACTTGGAGAGCTTTTTCTCCCTCACCGTACATTGCAGTAGCTCGTGTTTGCTGAGGTACAGTTTTCCACTGCCTTGGTACATAACACTCCCTGCCTGTAGCTGGCTCTCCTTGTGTACAGTTGAAGGTCTCTCTGAATATTCTATCATTTCCTTAGGCAATGTCCTTTTCCTCTCATAATTTTCTTCAGGATATTTTTCCTAGGTCTTTTCCCAATAAGCTTATGCGGATTTAATAGGTATTTTTGATTAAAGTTTGTGATGACTGTACCGCTATCTCTCCATTTTCCTCAGTTTTGCTACAGAAAACAAATGTTAAAGAAGCCTAACTGAGTAAAAAATCCTTTTTTTTTTTTTTTTTAAATTTAACAGCCTTCCTGCAAGTCAAAGAGTGTTCACAACTGTTGTAATGGTTAAAAATTGTAAAATATAAAAGGATTAATTTTCTTTAAAACAAATGCATGATCTGTAATTTTTTTATTATTCTTCCTATTCATCACACATTTATAGATACTAGACTTGACATTCATAACACGATCAGGAAGCTTATGTCCCCTGTTAATTTTTGTTAGCATCAGCAATACCTGGTTAAACATCCATAAAAAACAAAACAAACCAAACCTTTTTTCTACATTAAATCAACTTTTTTTCTGCTTTGTATGTGAGTATTAAAATTACTGCAGTTATGCATAAGCTCTCTTGCCATATATAATTTGCCACTTCCTTTAATATAACTTTTTGCAAACACTGTGCCACAGGCAAGTTAGTTAAATTTTAGTATATCTAGAAAATTTTGGAATATTTATAATGATGCAGTTATGGAATATTACAAATTATTATATGACATGATTTAACCAGGAAGGGTCACTGCCTGTCCCATCCCCCACCCTCTGGTGGTATGGGGAAGAGAAAATATAAATGAAAGGGCTCATGGGTTGACTTGAGCAGTTTACTGTAACAGTAAGGGAGAAACAACACCAAACAACAACAGTACTAATGAAAGAATATATGAAGTAATAAGTGGAATGAAATGGCTCACCACCCGACCAACTTGTGAACCACTTTACCCAGCAACCCCCTCCTTCTGGAACTTCCATGTTTAAATAGTAGCATTATGTCACGTGGTATGGAATACCATCAGGTGGTATGCAGTACTATCAGGTGGTATGGAACATCTGCCCTGGCCAACACCCTCCCAGTCCCCTTAGAACAATTAACTCTATCCTAACCAAACCCAGAACACTATATCTTTACAAATCCTCCTTGTTCATGAGGAAACCTCTGGACAGTGCTGCTTTTTTTGTTGTTTGCTTGTTTGGTTTTTTGTTGCCTTTTTCTTTTTCCCCAGTGCAGAGCTATCAGAGCTGCACTAAAATAAAAAGTGATGTACATCAGAGATATGCATAGGAGTTGTGTCCAGTTTAGTATTTCATCTGTAGATTTCCCAGAAGACAGTGATGCAGATACCTGATGGGGAAAGGCAAAGAGAGAAGTGTGACTACAACCATGAACTGAGTCTTGAATGTTAGGAAAATATGAGAGCTGTAATGTCACAGGTTTGTACACTTAAGCAGGACAGATAGGAAACAGTCAAAATGCCTCCCTCCCTTGTCAAAGGACACATTGTACAGAATCATGTTTAGTGCCCATGCTTAGCTTACACCCTTATTCTAATTACTTACTGTCTTATGTACCTAGAAGAACAAACCTGTGTTACCCTGTATATGAAGTGTACAGTTTTTGACAGGCAGAAATCTGAGACATTATCGACTATTCCTTCTTCTGCTCTCTCTTTTAGGAGGAATGTCTAGCTTGCAAGAGTCTAGGGGGAGCAGATTTTCCCTGAAGAGAGGACTTGTCTTTCAGAGTTGGTCCCTTGCTTCCCTGACACAGTTTCTGCTATAGTTTTGCTTTCCTTGAAGCTGCTCCTGCATAATTTTTACATTAATATCAACACAATTGTTGATATATTACTATCAACATATTTTATATTAATATCAAATCCCAACAAATGGGAGGAAAGCCTGGAAGATTTTTTTCCACCACATACCTTTATGCTGCTGCAACTTTGAAAAGAGGTGTTAGAGAAAGTAGTTCAAGAACCATAAAACATGTGTGTACACACGTGTCTATGTTAGAGAAAGACTATAAGTGCAGAAATATTTAATTAAGGGGAACGGGAAATGCCCTTCAAATTAAAGAAAAGATCACTATCTGGAGAACAACATTTGTAAAACCTTTGTATTAATATGTTTATTGTTTAAAATAAAAAGAAAATTACTAGACAATCTAAGTACTACATTATGCCACATCTGTTTTACCCATTAATTTTTATATTAAGTCTTTGTTAGAGATCTCAGATGCACCATGATTTCAAATAAGTTTATGCTAATAAAATGTTGCAAAAGGTTTCAGCATTATGCATGTGTAATTGGCTACCACCACATTTTACAAAACAGGTCTAACTGAAGCAGATACAAATCAAAGAGGGTTTGTTAATCTCTTGTAAGAACATGCTTAATGGGTAGGTTATCCTGACCCTAAGGCTTGATGAGTGTTATAATGCAGAATAGAAATCAGGATAATCCCATAATAGTAACACAGCCATAACAATAACTACAGATGTGAACTGACATTAGCTGATACACTGTATCATGCTTCATATGTATGCTTCTAAGAGGAAAGGATTTTCTAACAGTGCAAATGACTTAAAAATGACTATTCAGTGACTTATTAATGATGAACAGAAAGCTCATGTTAATCTCCCTATATGATGGAAAAATCATGTAAAAGAAAAAAAAAACAACAAAACATCTAGAAGAATAACCGTATTAGCAAGGGAGAGCATACAGACATTTGTACTTTGAAAATATCAAGTAATACAAAAGCAGAGTAAGCGGAATTTTTGTTAGAATTGAGAATTCAAAACAGAGTAATGCATTATAGTGCACAGGAGATGCACCTGGCAGGTGTAAATCCCTCCCTTTTGATTTGGGATCACTCAGTATCATTTGTGTAAGTAAGGTAATCATCAAATAGAAGCACTGCATTGTATCAGGTCTAGTCTAATGGAAACTCCTAGTTTATTATGCTTGATCCCAGGAGGCTACAGCAGGGAAAAAAAAAAAAAGGTTTTGCCAAACTGTGTAATGTGATGTAAATTTTGAAATAATCAGACATACAACGAAAAAGAGAGCAAAAAAGAGATCTGTGTATGTCTTCCTTTTCTTTTTAAGGAGATAGACAACTGAAGATCACTGCACCACAGATAATGTAAATGAATAGCAAAGTCTAGCACAAGCTATAATAGCATAGCATTGACTTGTTACATTACCAATTAAAATTTGAGAAAGAAAGTCAGAGCCGTAGTACATATCCCTGACACCATTTACAATCAGTTTTCCTGAGTATGTAGCATGTCACTTTAGTTGGATCAGGCACTGGTTCAGCAATGAGCCAACCCACAGCTTGAGTTTACACTGTATGGCTCTATATAAGAGATATCTCCAAAATAATAAAGCAGTGAAGGGAATTTATGAGTGTCACCTGTGAAGAATGTGCATGTGTAAGTGTCTATGTATGTATACTTAGTGCACAGATAGAGAAACAAAACATGTACTGAATGTACAGTATTGGAAATCTCCCAATTTCTGCTGCACACTGAAGAAAATAAACTCTTGTTCTAGGAATGCATCTATTTGGTTAATGCAGTCTTTTTAACAGCTACAGAAATAATTAAACCTATTGACAAAAATAAATCTTTTTCCCAAAAAGCATACTTAAAAATAAAAAGTTAAATGCATCATCAGAAGACAATAAGCGTCTCTTTTTTTTTTTTTTTTTTTTTTTTCCATTAAAGAAGAACTATTCTGGTTTAACAATAACTATATCTCTTCTTTTTGCAATGTGAATGGCAGAGGGCTTTGGTTTTCATTGAATATCTTTTTTCCAATTAGAATCTTTAGAAATGAGAACTGACTTAACCTTACTAGGACATCACTGAGATGCAGTAGGATTGAGAACACCTGCTTGGTAAACAGTAGCTGTATTTGGGGGAAAAAATGTCCTCAGTAAATACAGAGCTTGGCTGTAAATATCCTCCAGAAGCAATTATCTCTAAGGTTAGTAAATAAATCTTTAGAATACTTAAAATGACTTTGCTCTGGTGAAGCTGTCTGAAGTGGGTCACAGGAAAACTAGTAGAGAGATTAACCCTCCAGGGAGCCAGCAGGAAGATTTTGTCATTCACTGTGATTCGTTTGTAGAAGCCCATTGTTGAAACAGAATTGTGTGGCTAATGTATTTCAATACATGAATGTCAAGGCTACATCTCCACAGAAAACTTATTAAGATAATTTTGAAAATACCTATAATGTTTCAACTACCACACAAAATCCTTTGGATAGCAACCTAGTGAAGAATACTTTTAAATAAAAAATATGAATCCTAAAACTGCCAGGTATACTACTTCAGTGAGATAATGAAGCAGGAAGGCAGAAAATAGATTCATGCTATTGTTTTTCTTTGCATAGTATTTGTTTGGATGAAAAAAATAGCTAATATAGTGGTTTTTTACTCAGTACTACCCAAACCTTCATAGATAATTTTAACCCTGAAAAGTTTCATCTCGCATATATCATTATTTCTTAAACATGCCAGAGAACAAATATCATCACTCTCTTTTCCTGCTTTCTTTTAGAGGGTACAAGCTTTAATTTAGTCTATATGTTTAATCATAAAGAATGAGAACGTTATACCTAAAATGTAGAAAAATAAAAGGGAACGAGACACTTCCTTTGCCAGCCTGACTTTATGCACTACTAAACATGGTGAAGATGAGATGAAAATCAGAAAAAAAAGGGAACATATTGCCGAGTTTGAGGAGAGTGGTGAGTAGCATGCTACAGCATCTATGTAGTGCTTTAATATTAGTTCCTTAAGTCAGACTTCAATTGCCAAGGAGCACAACTTTCATAAGCTGTGTTAAATAGACCAGGTGGGTACAAAGAGAAATAGAAAGCACTTTTTAAAAAAAAAACCCAAACAAACAAAAACCAAAACAACAAACAACAACCCCCCAAAAAAACCCCAAACAAACCACGTTTTTGATTCTCATACCTTGCTGTAATAATACTATCATGCTCTGTTTTGAAAAGGATTGCTTGTCCAAGCAGGTGTCCTTAAGATGTCATGGGGTATCTGAATGCCAGACAGTCTTTGAAAGCATGTCAGCCTGATAGCCACTAATTGACAAATTGTGAGAGTCCAACAACTGTGTGCAGGAAAAGTAGACTATTCTGAGCACCTTACAATGAGAACAGCAGAGGGAGCTGTCAATCCTAGCAGGAACAATGACACACTGTACCCAGCATCAGAGATGGACATGGGTTATCCAGTAGTTAGTCAATGGAACACTGCACAGGGCTTGGTGAGATGTGTGTAGACTATCCATACATATATTGACATATAAATATGGAGTTCCACGATTTCATAGCTAGACTAAGTCCGGTAACCCAACCCATGTAGTTTAAAATCATCCTGTATTTATCTACACTAACTGAAGTCATTACCCATTGAGTTCTAGTTGCTTTTTGATTTTTTTTTTTTTCTTTTTTGGCTATTGCTATCTTCCTAGACCTTCTCTTTGGTTACTTGGTTCTGGTTTTTAAAGCTACATTTATCCTACTAATATTTGAAATTCCCCTTCACTACTTATCAGACACTGGTACTCCAAAAGGCATAATACTAAGGGCAAATAAAAGAATACAACATCAGAAAAAATTGCATCAGAATTAGGAAAAAAGCCCAGATGGTTGCAGTCATAAATTTAATATGAAAAGTGGGCAGTGAATGACTTCTTCAGTTTTTTTCTGTTGTTTAAATAACTGCATTCCTTCCGCTTTTTCTTCTCCAGTAATCCAGATTAGAAAGGTTTTTCAAGTGAGATTACTGTGCCATTGTGTGGTGCTTAGTTACAGAGTTTTTAAACCCTGCAAAAAGATCATTAAATAGTAAAAGACAGATTTATTCAGTGTCAGCTTAACACTACTTGAGATGTGGTACAAATCACCCGTGTCTTCACTTGACTGCTTATTTGACAAAGGCAAGTTTTTTGGTTTTTTTTGTTTTTTTTTAAATCAAACTCAATGATAAAGTACATGGCAGTAAAACTAGATAAGTGTTAAATCAAGTAAAGACTCCACATAAATAAAAGATTCTGCAGGAACTGGAAAATAAACTATATTTTTAAATTACTGTTAAAAATTATTTGAGTAAAATACTAAAATTACTCTTGTATCACTTTTCTAATGAAGATAAGTTTTTGGAAATAATCAAAAGTTTAATCTATCATAGCTCATGGGAAAAATGTTAATCTAGCAGTCAAAATATAAGGATTAAAAAGAACATGAATATTTGCAAAACCTAAGCAGAAAATTATTGCTCTCATCTTCTCTGTATCATAGTCTCTAATCTTGACTGTACTCAATATTTGCACATTTACACTTATGTTTTATTTAAAGGGAAGGAAGGATAGACAGCTGTTATTACCAAGTGTGTATGGTTTATCTAATCTCATATATTGTTAACGTCCCGCTTAATACAAAAAAATGAAAAGGAAAAAATGTTTTCCTCCCCAATCTTTTCTCCTGCATATATCAGTGATTCGATTTAATTTTTTTTTGTTTGTTTTATTGTGTCCTTCACCTCAACTTGGATATACATTTAAAGCAACAAGGGATAAACAATTAGAGAATTATTACTTGTGCATTCTGGGAAGCAGTCATAGAGAAGGTATGAGATTTAATTTCTGTATTTCAGTTTTCTTTAAATTGCCAGTTTGATCTGCATTTCATTCAAGAGAACAGAACTCTTCACATTTATAATCTCATTTTTAGCATAAAATACTAAATCCATAAATAAATAAATACCCCCCCTCCCCCAAAGAAGAAAAACAAACAAACAAACAAACAAAAAACCCCACCCAAACCAAACCGAAACAAAACAACCCAAAGAAACCAATAGGCAAAAGATTGATAGTCTTCTCAGGTAACATAATCAACCTGACAGCTCAAGTCTCCCTATTTTTTCCAATGTCATCTAACTTGGAATAAACAGAGATATAAATACTTTAATTAATTTGCCAAGGGAGGTTTGCTTATATTGCATAGTTATGTTATGTTTAAAAATATTGCAAAACTGTTTGTTTCTAGAAATCAAACAAGCAAAAATATTTTTTAAGTACATGAGATATTTGCCTTCATAAGAACACTGATACAAGTAGGGGCCCTCTACTCATATGGCTTCTTTGCAACTTTACTCATATCTACTTTCTCAGCTTCTCAAGCTCAACACTATCTATCTCCTTAGGCTGTTTAAGAAAGGGAAAATATAACGTGGTATTTGAGAGAGTTGCAGGCTGAAGTAAGGGGGCAGGTGAAAATCTATGTATTGATTCAAGGAAATGTAGATTTTGGTCAGAGCTCTGCAGAGTGCCACATCAGCAGTCAGGAGCTGTAAGCTTTCAGATCTTGTTCAGACATTGTACCTCAGACTGCATTCCCCCTCTCTTTTTTTTTCTTCTTTTTTTCCCTTTTTTTTTTTTTTAAGGAAAAAAAAATCAGAAATCCACATGCATGGTAGCAATTGCTGCAGCAGTCTGCTTTTTTTTTTTAACAAACAAACAAACAAAAACAAACTGGGAAGCATTTTCCTGAGAATGTAGGGAATTTGGAGGACCGATAAGAGTTCTTTTAAAAGCCTTGACACTGATCTGATACCTTGGACTGTGCACTCAAATAGGAAAACAGTTGGAACAGCTTCCTTTATGATAGCATACTATCCTTTTCTCACAGGTGATGGTTGTTGTTGTTGCTTAGAGGTCCAGAAATAATAGTTGTGTGGGACAGAACAAGGACATAAAGAGAATCTTCCTTCCAGAAACCCAGGGATATCCTGGGGCAAGTAGTGTCTTCTGATATACTTCGTTGTATTTCCAGATTACAGATGTTTTCTTCAGTGTAATCCTCAATGAGAAATCCTTCATGATGAAGCTGTACTATTAGGGAAAAAAGAATATTATAAGCACCCTAGTTCTACAGCTCGGTATTCCTGATCATATCCAGGAATCTAAAAGATCTGGAAGGATTAAAGTGTTCCTTTCTCCATGAAGAAATCCTTTCCTGAACATTTCTGCAGGGAAAAAAAACAACCAACCAAACAAAAAAAAAAAACACCAGGAAAAAAACCAAAACAAAACCAAACAAAAAATCACAAACAAAAAAACCCTCTAAAACCCAAACACAAAAAACCCCACAACATTTTCCCTTCTTTCAGTTTCACCACTTAAAAACTGTATTGCAGAAGATAAAAAAGACACAATATTTGGATCCTAATCAGAGAGGTGGGTGACCGTCTGTTTGAAATATAAATTCATCTCAGTGTTGGCACACTGTGAAAAGCTCTCTCTGTTGGGTAGAATACATTTTCTAGACAGAGTACTAAGCAATTTGAAATTTCTATTAATTATGTGTTTTGATACACAACCTCTTTATAAAACTTTTATAAAAAAAATCTACATAATCATAATTTTCAAGCTGTAATGTTGCATTATTCAGAAATATCCTTGATCAAAATGTTGGTTATATGAGAAGTAAATAAACTTTAATTTGTCCACAGTACTTTTTGTGGTATCATTGAAATGACTTTTTATATCAGAGATAACATTAGAACTTTGCTATTGTTTTTTATTGTTGAGAGTTCTTCTTTTATCAGAATTACATTTGTGAAATAGCTGCAATTTTTTCACTAGAGGCAATGTATCCTACAAAGTCTGATGGGAAGTGTATTTTTCTTCACGATACGTTTTGCACTATCTCCTCTTTTTAAGCTGATCAATTCTGTTGCATGCTAAAGGAAATTCAATGAGGACAAATGAAAGCAAGAGTGGAAAATGAACAGAGACACAGTATTATATAGTCTATATTTAGAGATCTGTTTTCTGTTGTCCTTTCTGCTACAGTTATTTTCTGTGGTTTTGTACATGGGATTTTGGTTCAAAAGTCTTTGGTGAAGTTTGGAGGGTTGCGAGCCTTTAACAGCAAGTTCTTAATCTCTTACCTTCATCTTACAAATTCTAGAATTGTATTATCCTTTGATTTTTATTTACAATATTTTCCTTATAGGTCTGTTATGAGTGAACTCAATGAAGGAACTGAGCTTGATCTGGCAATATGAAGAGCTACTGAAGTACATTATCTTCATACTGAAAGGAAGTCTATAGGCTATATTAAATTTGTTTTATGAATGCACACATATTATGGAAAGACTCCTTAAAAAAAAAAAAAAAAGGTTCATTATCCTTGCAGCTCATGCTAGTTTCATGGTACCACAGCCTCTTTTGCAAAAAAATATTGACCTTAACACATTATGATTTGGATTTTTTGTTACCACATGTTCTGACTGACTTAAAATAGTGTTTCCAGATACTCTTGGAATAAAGAATTTGAAATCATAACTGCTACATCCATACAGTGACTTGCCTCTGAGGTCCAGAGCCATGACACATTGACAAAGTTAAATTAGAAATGTGACAGCTATTTGATTTTTTAAAAAATTCACAGTGGCACTCTCTATTCAAGTATAATATGCTATTTAATCAGCATCTCTATTTCTGCCAGCTTACATTTACTTATGTAATCAAATGGAATTTTGATCCAACAGAGTTCCTTCGAACTTGGAAGGTCCACATTATCAGGTAGTGTAAATCAGTGTTACTGAGATGTATATGTGTGCCAAGATACAGATGCTTCTAGAAGTAATTTGTACAAAATGTTTAAGAAACTATTTTTCTTTTTTAATATATTTTAAAATTCAACTTAAAACAGCAAAATAAGCAGTATGCCCTCCTAGAAATTGGGGCAAACTGGACTTCCTTTGCTTTGTTTGAAAAACTGTACAGTATTTGTACTGTTATGGGTTTCTCATGTTTTAACAACAAATATGAACTTTTATTTTTTCTTACAGTGCTCTTTTTCTGTGACTCTGTAGCTACTCCACTGTATTCCTAGCTTTTAATTCCTAGGAACATATTTATTTTAATATTTTTTTCCCCCCTTTTTTTTTTTTTAATTTTCCAAAATCATTTTATAGGGCATCCTAAATATTGAAGCAAAAAACAAATGTATCAAAGCAACTAGAACTGCTATTTGAACTGGTATATGAAGTTTGCAATAAGATACCATATATATAATCATTTGGCAGAAAAATAATTTCATTTTTGAAAGGTCTTTAATTCATATTAGATGTTCATAAACTTAAGAAAAACCTCCTAAAAACTGGCGGTTCAGCATGTAAATCTCAATGTTACCCACATACAAATTGCTGTGAAATTATGAATAAATGTGGCTGGAGCACTTTCTGAAGCAGCTGCATAAATCATCTGCACTGTCTTCATATTTGTTGCCTTATGAGTTTATTACAGAGAAGTAAGATTTTAATGTCATATGAGAATCTACAAACACTAGCAGTACTTTTTTTGCCTGAGTTTTTCACACACTGTGTGTATGTAAAAACTTTGGTCATATTTTAAGATTATATACTGGCAGTATACATGTATTAAATTATTTAACCCATGTGAACATGAAATCTTTTGCAGACAATGCAATGATCTTCACAAGTTGTTAACTGGGGATCAGACTGGATTCTGAAAGTATGTGCTACATCTTGAAATTCTTCAACCTGAAGTTTCAAGTATCAATGAACTTATTAGTCACCATTTTCCCCCATTCTGGCAAAATATTTTCGTTTCTGACCTTTCTCACTAGTCTCTGAAAAAGTACAATAAATCTTCCAAACTTTTGTTAGATTTCATCTAAAACGTCATTCAAATTTTGCTCTGCATTTTTCTTAATGCTTGAAAATGGTCCCAGTCTTTTCTCCCCTTAAAAATAGTCCTGCCTTGCAAGAGGTTTCACTTACGGCAAGTTATCTTGCTGGGTTTTTTTGTCTTTTCATAGTTTTCTTCTATTTTCATTTTTCAGGGAAAAAAATAGGACTAGGTTGAGTTATATGAATTTATTTTCTTCAGAAAAAGAAAAAGAAAAAGAAAAAGAAAAAGAAAAAGAAAAAGAAAAAGAAAAAGAAAAAGAAAAAGAAAAAGAAAAAGAAAAAGGAAAAGGAAAAGAAAAAGAAAAAGAAAAAGAAAAAGAAAAAGAAAAAGAAAAAGAAAAAGAAAAAGAAAAAGAAAAAGAAAAAGAAAAAGAAAAAGAAAAAGAAAAAGAAAAAGAAAAAGAAAAAGGAAAAGAAAAAAGATCTCATTGCAGTCTATAACTTCCTCACAAGGCAAAGAGGAGGGGCAGCCACTGATTTCTTCTCTCTGGTGACCAACAATAGGACCAGGAAGATATGTCAGGGGAGGTTTAGGTTGGGCATTAGAAAAAGGTTCTTCACCCAGAGGGTGGTGGAGCACTGGAACAGGCTCCCCAGGGATGTGGTCATGGCACCAAGCCCGACAAGATTCCAGAAGCATTTGGCCAACATGTGCCCTCTGACACATGGTCTGAATCTTGTGATTGTCGTATGCTACAGCAAGAGTTGGACTCAGTGATCCTTGTGGGTCCCTTCCAACTCACAACATTCTATGACTGTATGATTCTGTGAATCATAATCAACATTATGTACGTAAAGACCTTTTCAGTTGCTGCCTTAGGTATGACCAGTAATTTTTGACAACTGCAGATCAAGGACACTGGAGTGGTGACGTGTTATGACAGTATTCTCTACTAGATGAAAAATCTTTTTCATTATGATAAAGTTCTGAATATTTCCTTAATGAATATCTAATAAAAGACATTTGTCAAATACATTCCTATATGTTGGTAAACCTTAAATTAAATACCTTACTTTAATTTTGAGAATAATGTTCTGTAATTAATTTTGCATTGGTAAAACCATAAATAAATTCTTTCCTCAATCTGAATGTACATCAGAATCTCAACAGGTGTAAACCTATGTGGTCACAAAAAACAAAAATAAAATGCATATACTACTCATTCACATGTACTTTAATCTATTCAGAGATTTCAATCCAAAGGTATGAGACTATCTTTGGCATGTTTAAGAAACTAAGTTTCTTCTCAGAAAAAATTATGTCATAATTGAGAACTTCATGCCCTGTTCAAGACTTTGGAGAAAATTATCAAATACTGAAAAATACTTGGAAATATCTTACTTCTCTTTATCTTCTTTCAGAATTATAGACAAATTATTTCTTAGAGTACATTTTGGTTGCATTTTTTTTCTCAAGAATACATGATATTATTATTATTGTTATTGTTATTATTATTCTATAAAATACTTCAATTACTTTTCTTTTAAAAAGTTTAGTTCATTTATATATATATATATTCTTTTTTACAAGGAAAATTAAGTTTCACTCTTCTAGAACAAAAGAGAGTTCAAGCTATTTGGAATTAGACCCACAACTTCAGAAGTATAGTTCCTACTGAAAAAGTTTAATTTGACCTTAAAATAAACTACCTGCCTCAAAATTAAATGTAAGCTTTTTATGCACAGATCCAATGTATTACATGAATTTTAAGTTCAAGTAGTTAAATATTTATTTAATTTAATTTAACTTAAATTAAATTAAACATTTTAAAATAAAATATTTTAAAATAAAATTTTAATCAGAAAATCAGTTCTACAAAATCTAACTGCAATTTATAGGCATACAAGTTGACCAATGTACCCTTTTTGAGTAGAATGAGCACTAATATGCTCGCTTGTTTCCTGTAGTAGCAAGCTGGCCCTTAGTTTTGTGCTGATTGTGCATGATTGTAGTGTTTTGGAGATGGAAATAGTAGTACTGTTGAGCCAGGTATTTGATGTGATATAGAATACAATGTTGATGTATGTGAGTCCCTTGGCTGTGGCTGATAGGTCTTGAAAAAATTCCTAGAAAGAAGAGCCTCCAGGTAACAACAAAAAAGTTCAAGAGTTCCTCACAAAAAGAAATTCATGTTTGCCTTTCTAATTCAGTAAATGTAAAGAATTACTGATCTGAAATTAAAGCAAGCTGTATAGCCAGGCACAAGTGACTTTTTACATCAGCATATCTTTTAACACAGAAAATTATCTCCATTGGACATCTATTTTTACTATAAGAAGGTTATTGCACATTATTTTATGAACAACTAGTGCAAAGTCTTTGGTGAATGCACAACCAGACACCTTATAATTCAAGGAAATTATATGGGAAGAAATTAAAGAAAATATCAGTCAGAAAGATACATTCAAAATGGCTCTTGCACATAAGCACTCAGGCTCTGTAGAACCTCACTTTTGGGAAGATTTCAGGAACACCTTGTAATCCTGCTGTCTGGTGTTGGTGTTGCAGTCACATTTATCACGAACATTACTGTAACACTTCCATCAAGAGAAAGGCAAAAACCCAATTAGCTAGTGAAATCGAAATTGCAAATATATGGCCAGCTACAATGATATTTTATTATTTTGGTGGTAAAAAATGAAGTAAGCCTAAATGTAATGTGTAGGTAATATATGAGTGATTAAAATAAAAACAAATTTTGATAACAGATGCTGATTATTGCTGGATAATTAAATTTCATATTGTTACAAGGCTTGTAACAAATTAACAAAGGGTGCTTGGTCTGCAATTCAGGTGAACACTAACACAACAAATATTTCCTAATTCACCCTGATTCATAGGCCAGGTGGGCCCTGTTTTCATCAGGTCAGAGAAATAAGAGAGCTTTTCCAAGAGAGTCTGTCAAAGGAACATCTGAGAAACAAAAACCTAGGAAAGAGTCGATGAAGAATCTCAGGCTGCTTGATTACTTAAGAAACCAATAAAACTGAAAGCTGGGAAGGACTTACATTTTCACAATATTCATTCTGTGTTTTCACTGTCTTAGACTGATGTTAGACCGTGAAGAGCTAGTCTCTAGCAAACACAGTTTAGAGTTACCTTCAGCAACATTGATGGATATTTTTGATATGTGATTGAGTGAGGACTAATTATTTCCCTTTTAAAGGCTGAGATATGCACACATTATGGAGAGTTGCTTGAACAGTTTCTGGCAGAGCTGTTAACCTGAATTTTTTGAACCTTAGGTGTAATAATCACAAAACGATCTTTATTTCTCCATAGCTTTAATTTATGAGGTTATATGGTCTAGGCTAAAATGATCTGAAGGATCAACATCTTGCCCATAGCATACTGCTAAAGCTTTGATGAGCAGAAGCATGCCTGCAGAGGCTTTCTCAGAAAAGCTTATTTCATGACAGACTTGGGCTTTGGAATCTGTTTTCCACCCAAATAACCTGCTGGCTTTGGAGAAATACTGTGTAACGGTTGTGTCTCCTTTTTTTTCCTTTCCTTTTGGGACTATTGAAAATATGCTGGCATTTTGGATTTTGTTCTGCTCTTTGTACATACAGCGTGAAAGCCTAGAAAATAAAGTGGATTCTGATAAGCAGAACACAATAAACTTTGTAGATGTGAGAAGATTATTTTTTTAAAAAACCCAGTAAATTATAGAGATTTATGGTTATAAACCTACAATAGACTCTCTTAAAACTGCATGTATGTAATCTGTAGGAGTGCATGATCAGAAAGTTTAACTTTATGCACTAGTTCCATTAATACACTTTAACTCTGGAACTGAGAAAAAGTATGTTTATTGAAATGCTTCCAACATTTACTCCTGAATACTTTTAGATTTACACACTAATAACTTGCACATCAAAGGAGAAAAAAAAAAATATATATTGTCTACCTACTTGCTGGTTCAGACTTGGTTTTTGTTCTATGCTGTATTGGTTCTTCTCATTTGTTCGTCACTGTAGTTTTCACCAGTATAGTATATTTTTTCAGTGTTGTGCCTTACCAAAGCCTTGTTTCACACAATCAACATTTTGTGATTGCTGCTTTTATTGGGAAAGTATTTGACAAAGAAAGAATCACAATTCCTGGAACACATTGCTGATTTCCTGTTTAGCCTTATTTTCTGACTATGGGATAGCCACTTCTTTCTGACTCACTTGGCCAGAAAAAACAATTTAACTGATCAATCTCATTTCACATTTTGCAATCTCATCTCACATTTTGCAATCTCATTCTACTAAAATTTCGAGCTTTTGAAATGCTGTCAGATATTTTTTACAGAATTGAGTAACTGGGAAGAAAGGAGAAGCTAAATAAACTCAGACAGTATCATGAAACAAAATTCTTTCAATATCTTGGATGATAGTGTAATAGGTATAAGGATTCGGAGTTGCAACCCTCTATCAGAGAAAGATTTAAGAATAACAAGCAGACTGCAAATTTTATTCCTAGTAACATTTTATTTGCTGCACCTCATCTGTTCTTTTAACATGGGAGTAGCAAAATCTGCTTGAACTTAAGTAAGTATCACTGTCTTTACTCTAATTTACTCATCTTTCTTTACACATAATCTGCAATTTATTTCCTTTGGTAATTGCTTGGTTTTTAAAATATTTTTTCAAAACCTTTCTTTAAAATACCCTCACAATGCTTTATTTGAAATGCTGGTTTATATGCAATTTGCATTGTAAATTATCCAGCTCACAACTGAATTATTGTTTTGAAAACAGCATAATACCATTGTTGCTTCATTAGAGATGCACAAGGGAAGTGTTCTAAAATCCCCCCTTATTTTCATGTTTTGTGCATATAACATACATGTTTCCTACAAGTACATTGTATAACTCCAGAAGTTTATTTTGTCTTCAAGTCATTCCTGAGGAAGGTGTTTTGTTCTGGTTCTATGTTGTTTTGTTTTTTAATATTTTTGATGGAAACATTTTTCTTTCCTTTTTTACTACAATAGGATATGTGATACTTGATACCTGTTTATATTAACATTTACATCACAGTATGAAAAAATGCTGACATTAGCTGTGTCTAATACAACATCCTGTTGAATCAAGTAATTTTAAAAGATGTAATTTATTTTAAAGATTCAGTATATAGAGCATGGTGCCAGAGGCTCTCCAAGACATTATGGTATTATCCTCCTGTGACAAAAGCTCTAGTATCAGCATTACCATTAGAATAGGCAGATATAAAGTAGAAGAGATATTGAGAGGTTTTGGCTACCATCTGATCTTTTTTTGTTATAAGAAATCCCAGAAGCATTCAGCAGAGGATAATTTTACCATGGCTGTGAACAATGTAAATTGCTAGACTTTAAAATGCTATGAACTATTTAGTCTTGCTAATAAATATATACAAAGATTTAAAAAACGGCAGCAAGCATTTTAAAAATTAATCCCATGTCCTTCTTCTTTTATCTTTTATGGAAAACCCTAATGAAATTTATGGAAATTGTGTTACCCAGAATAACAGTTTAGGATATTGTATCTGTAACATTAATGGATCAAAATAAACCATGCTGTTTCTGTATTGAGAGGCAAAAACTCTACAGCTAATGCAAAAATCAATTTTATTTTCCATTTTTAAATAATCCAGCTGGGATTAAATAATGTGATTCAGAATTCAAGTTTCAGTTACATCCAAGGGCATTGATCATAGTGAGTTTTCTTGCACTAGACTTTCTTATCTAAGTGCAAAGGTGTGAGTATACTCTTGCACCTCTGAATTTATGCATTTGATATAATCTATCTTTGCAGGATAATGGATGTTAGATCACTGTCTCTTCAATATTTCTCAATTAAGTAGTGTATTTACAGCTCCCTTAGTGTGATGCAAAGGAGAATATTCTTACTATAACTCTGAATCTTCTGGCTTTCTTCAGGTTTTAGCAAAATCTTTAACATTATTTTAGTATAGTTTTGCTGTTTAATAACTAAAGACATCATAGCTGATCATTTCTATAAGTACTTGGGGCTTTTAAGTATGCAGATTATTTATCTGACATGTATGCGCACTAATGAAATTTTACTAAATTTAGAACAAATCATTATGCAGATTTTTTTTACAATATTTTTAGCACTCACATTCATACTGAATACTGTATGTATCCTATTAATTAAATTACATTAATTATACTATAGTGAATTTGGTTTATATACTGAAACAATTTTAAAAATAAGTTTTCCTGTAATGTTTAATGAGAAAAAAACGAAAGATGTTTGTGTTACAAATTGAAATGCTCAACTTCTAAATTACAGCGTTTCCACATATTTGAATAAGCTCTTTCTTTTTCAGTAATTTGTGACATTTTACTGTGGTTCTGTATTCAGAAACACTCATCAGTCGGAGGCAACTGGAGTTAGATCAGACTTTACAAGCTTAAAACACACTTATAAAGCAACCAAACAATTCAAGTGACCATCTCAAGTTAATTAAGACTTCAAAGGAGAGTTTGACCTGAATGTAACCAGTTGTAGTGTGGAATATTTATAAAGAAAATTACAAAAGAGGCTTTTAAACTTACCTGTGTGCTGCCTGAATCAGAATAAGGAAAGGGGAATGCGAAATTGACCATTAATATTCAAGAGCTGAAACTTGCTTTTACCACTTGGAAAGAGAAACAATCAAGGAAATGTGAAAACAGTGACAACTATGGGGTTGTTTTGGTTTTTTGGTTTTTTTTTTTTTAACTTTTACTACTGGAATTCAAACTAAAATGACTGAGTAATAAAAGGAATTAAGCATCAGAATTCAGGAGTTACCATTTTGATTAGAGACAACTGAAAGTGGAAAAATATTTGCTGAATATGTTATACAGTTATTTTTTTGCTGTTATTCCTCAGCTAAATTGATTAGCATTATTTGATCAGTTGTATAAGCAACAAATATTGAAAAATACTATTTTCTAATGTACTTCATTAAATAATAGAAAATTATTCTATTAACACCTGTAATTTATATATATTCAAGACTACTTCTGAATACAACCTCAAAATTAATGATTTTCATAATACTTTGCTTTTAAATACTTTTTTTTTTTTTTTTTTTTTTTCCTCCCGGGAGTTTATTCCTGAATAGTATTTACCGTTATACAATTCTACTGCTAGTTAAAATACCAGTTTTAAGAAACGTAATACATTTGAAAAATGTTGTGTATCTTCTGCTGAGGTTGGTTTTCTTGTTGTTGTTTTCAGGGTTGGTGGTTTGTTGTTTTTGTTTTTGGTTTGTTTTGGTTTTTCCCCCCTTCTCTTTGTCTTCTTCTATTGGCTCTGTATTAGTCTGGCTAAACAGTCTCTCAGAATATCTGCAGCATGTCTTGTCATTGATAGGAGCTGAAAGTCCCTGTGTTTGTTAGGAGAGGAAGTGTTTACTCAAAGCTCAGTGCAAAAATGAGGCTGCCCTCCCAGCATTCTCAACTACCCCTCAAAGAACCTTAAAAAGTCCTGTGGAGTTTGATCATTTATAGGCATATGTTCTGAATGAGAATGAAGCAGCTAACGCAGCTGAACTGAAATAAAACATGAACAGCCACACAAACAAAACATAAGAGCCCCCAGATAAATGAACCCATTCTGAACAGAAAGAGAAAAGTAACAAAGCACTGGTCTCAGTTCCACTGTATGGACTGTTGAATGTGTGATGACAGACATGCAAAAATGCATAGCAAGCAATTATCAAAAGGTATGAAAAAATTAAGCACATTAGGAACTGAGAATTTTCAATGACCAACACCATCTGCATGAAAGAAGTGAGTATGTGCTACCAGTGATGGAACTAGACAATCAGGTTAATTCAGGACAGAGCTGTTTGCCATCTGTGGCATTAAGAATGACTTCTGGAATACTAAGGTAGTTGTGCTCCAGCCTTCTGACAGGTTTTTCTAAACCATTTGGCAGGCTTGAAAGTCCATGGATATCCAATACAGACTGACCTATGTATAAGAGGAAGCTGGAGACTGCAACCCACAAGTCTTGATATACTTATTATAGGAGAAGGAGGAGTTGAGGAAGATGAATTTGTGACTATAAAGTCAAGGTGCAAAAAACTCATAAACATATGCTAGTGGGATAGCATATTATTTCTAAGTGCACATAACCCAAAAAAGTTGAAACCAATGCCTTTTTTTAATGTGATAAAAAGGTAAAAGCCATGAAAATAAAAGAAGTTGGGGAATAACAACCTAAAACAGTTGCTTATGGTTTTACCATGGAAATTTATTATCCCAGCAAATACCAGAAGACAGATTATTGAGAAAGCTGCTAGACAAAATGAGGTACTATAACACTTCTATAATGGGTAGATTGTGAAGACCTTACTTCTCACTTCTAGGTGAGACGTTAGCTTTCAGTTTAGGGTAGGTTTTCACTTGAAAGGGAATTGGAAGTCATCACAACATATTTTAGGTGTGGCATCATGAGAAGGACACACACTACACTTGCCAGAGACTGAGGCATGAGAAATGAACTAAGACCATGACAGTCGCATGAGCTGACAGAATGTATGTGGGAAAGGATAGGGACAGAAGGCACTTTACAACCCCATAGAAGATCAACTTCATCCTACTAAAAGGCTGGAGAGGAATTTTGCTCTGGGGTTTTTCTATTTCATTTTAGTATATAATGCAAGGTAATATACAATCATTGTAAATTAATAACTCTTTTTTACTAGATGGTCTTTTGGTAAGACACTCATCAAACTCAGCAGCTTGTTTTATCATGTAAAGCATTCCTGACTTTTTGAGGGACCACTACAGAACTGGTTAAATCACCCGGTGCCAAGTGACATTTTGGCGATCATACTGCGGCCCATTGTAAGAGGCATACAGCTGAAAAACTTGTGTGTTTCTTTTCTGTAGAGAATCTCCTACAAACTGAAAGGAAAAATTATAGACAGGAAGTAGAAAAAATTGAGAGAATGTCAAGCAAAAGAGTTTTCTCTAATGTGGGAGACAAAAGAAGAGGAATTTGAGCTCTCTTAGCTTTTCCTCATAAGGCAGATGCTCCAGGCCCCTAATCATCTTTGTGGCCCTCCACTGGACTCCAGAGGATCCCTGTCTTTCTTGAACTGAGAAGCCCAGAACTGGACACACTATTCCAGATGTGGCCTCACCAGGGCAGAGTAGAGGTGCAGGAGAACCTCCCTTGACCTGCTGGACATGCTCTTTTTAATGCACTCCAGGATACTGTTGTCCTCTCTGTCCACAGGACCACACTGATGACCAACCTGCTGTCCACCAGGACACCCAAGTTCTTTCCCACAGAGCTCATCTTCAGGAGGCCAGCCCCTAACCTGTACTGGTGCATGTGGTTATTCCTCCCCAGGTGAATGACTCTGCACTTGCACTTACTGAACCTCATCAGGTTCCTTTCTGCCCAACTCTCTAGTGTGTCAGCCACTCCTCTCAGATTTGTATAATCAGTGAAGTTGCTGAGAGTGGGCTCTATCCATACATCCAGGGCATTCCCCATCCTCTGTGCATTGGTATGCAAACACTTAAGAGAGGAGAAGGGAGTAGATCATTCATGTATCCCCAGGGGGATGCAAGAGGATCCCCTGTAGTTATGCACACCCTTAAGGTGACTGGCCTGGCTCCAGTCATGGGAGGCAGCTCAGGAAAAATGTTTGCTTTTTATTATTCCTGTCTTTATTCCTTTTGGTTTGCAGCTTTCAAGTCCATGGTAATAGAAAGATCCATTAGGAATTTAAGTAAGATTTCATGTGAACTTTGGCTTCACATGGAAGAAAGAATCCAAAGGAATTACAGGGTGGTCAGCCTCAATCCTGAGGAAGGTGATGGAACAACTAATCCTGGAAGTAATTTCCAGGCACATGAAGGACAAGAAACACATCAAAGACTAGTCAGTATGCATTTACCAAGTGGAAGTCACGCTTGAACAACCTGACAAACTTCTATTATGAAATAACTACCCTGGTAGTTGAGGGGAGACTGATTTATATTTTCTACCTAGTCTTCAGTAAGGCTTTTCACACTGTCTCTAGTAACATTCTTTTAGAGAACCTTAACAAGTATGGGCTACATGAACAGGATCATCTAGACAGGCTCTTTTCAGTAGTATCCAGTGTCAGGACAAGATGCAAGGTGCACAAACTGAAACACAAGAGGTTCTGCCTGAATGAAAGGCTTTACCATGAGCATGACCAAGCACTGGCACATTTCGTCCAGAGGGATTGTGGAGTCTTCCTCTTTGGAAATATTCAAAAGCTGTCTGGACTTGAATCTGGGCAATCAGGCTTCAGGTGGGTGGGCCTGGTTGAGCAGGGGGCTGGGACAGGACTCCAGCAGTTCCTTCCAACTTCCATCATTCTGTGATTCATCCAAAAGTTCAAAGGAAATGTTTTAGACCTGATAAACTTCCCATTTCCAACAAGCCATTTCACTGGATAAACATCTTCTAGACTTAATAACAGATCAGAATAGACTAGCAGTCAGGGTCAAGCCTCCTTGAGAGGTTACATCCTTCAAAGTTCTATTCCCAAAATGTTATTGCTTGCTAGCACAAAATAAAATTTTTTTTAAAAAAAAAGATAGACCTTGAAAAGAATGAAAAACTTGAAAAAAAAAAAAAGCATATAAAAAAAAAAACCTTGTTAGAGAGAAAATCTTACAATTTGCATTGAAGTTGGAGAGTGACAAACAGCATTCAGAGGATAAGCATTTGCAGATGGTCATATAGAACAACTCCATAGACTGGATGCTATCTGCAGTTGCAGCATCTCTGGAAATACTTTAATAAGGAACCTTGTTTGGGAAATATAAAGACACTTCCATTTTATTAGGAAAGTGACAAGGTACTTTAAACAAGCTAGGCTGTAGACAGGTGTGACACAGTGGGAGATCATTAAATGTGGCAAACCCAATATATGACACCTGGCAGCCTGCTGCCTTTTTTGAGACAGAAGAGATGGAGATAGAGAAAACCCAAGCCAGTTTCATTGCTTAACACTTGATCTTCAGGGTTAGATGATAAAGATGACAACGAAGTATCTATTAGTGCTAATCAGAAGTTTTAAGTGGTTTTGTCATTGCAATTGTTATTAATAATAATTATTTTATTAAAATAAAATTTTACATTAATATTTATTAATCTCCTGAGGAAAATCATTGTTTGAAAGTCTACAAATAGGTCTGTCAGTAGACTACATGACTGTTGTACTTAACAGTTTAGGAGGATGTATAAAGTGGCTTGTCAAGTGGCAGGGGCTCTGTGAGAAAAAAATATTTTAGTTTTTTTGTATGATTAAATGAATACTTCTGGTTTGGGCCATTTGGCTTGTTTTTAGGAGACGACTCATAGAGATACTTTTCTGTTGTATATACATTTTTTTTTTTCTTTCTGTTTATAAAGCTGACACTGCATTTGCTAGTTGGTTGTCAAATCATCCGAGTTAAGTTTGTGAGATTCCTCATCCAAAATGCAGGTTACAAAATTCCATCATTCAAACCTAAGCCATTTGTACAAAAGTTAATGGTTATTTTTTTCAAAGTAAGCAGATAAGGTTGCATAAATTTCATTTTTAGAAACAGCCAAAACACATAAATGAAAATATTACCAGTAATGCATTAAATATGTGCTTTCTTTAGTATATTATTAATAAAAGCTTTTGGCTACTGTGAACTGTGCTTCCACAGTGTCAAGGCTTTCTCTCTTTCCCAATCTTCCTCCCCATCCTGCCAGTGAGTAGGCTGAGTTTGAGGAGGTTGGTAGGAGGGCATAGCTGAGACATCTGACCTGAACTGGCCACGTGGAATGAAATGAAACCTCAGGTAAAGGAGGTGTAAGGGGGGACTTTTATGGTGATGACAGTTTTCTTCCAACCACTGCACATGCTGACAACCTGCCTTCCAGGAAGTGACTAAACATCTTCCTGTGATAGGAAGTAGTGACAGAATTCCTCTTGCTGCTTTGCTTGCATGTGCAGCTTTTGCTTTAGGTATCCAAATGACACAAAATCCTTTAGTTTCCTCACCTTCCATTTTCTCCCTGTCCCTGAGGAGACAGGGGTAAGTGAACAACTATGTGGATGCTTGGCTGTTGGCCAGATCAACCCACCACAGAGTCTTTAATGCTTTTGCTGCTTGTCTACTTGTCAACCCATGCTCTTCTTGCCTCCCTCTGCATATACTAATTCCTGTGTACTGACATTGAGGTGGGTGATATAGATACATCAGGGAATTAAGAGTCTTTTATCACATTCTAAACTAGTGAGAGCACAGTGCCATGCATCAGGTGGCATAAAGTTAACAAAGGTCATGATGGTCCCTAATGAGATCTGGTCATGGTGATCAAGCTTGAAATCTCCTTGACAAAAGAAGTTGAAACTAATGAGCTGGTTTTCTACCCATCTTTCTTCTGTATGCATGACAGTTTTTTGCTATTATACTGGCTTCTTTTGCTCCCACTATTGCTTATCTTCTTTTTGGTTTTACTAGTCATCCTTCTTTGTATCCAGCAGGAAGTTCTGCCTGTAAGCAGTTCCTTTTCCCTTATCTGCTGCACTGCCTAACAACTTTTTGTTAGTTGAATTTACAACTGCACCCATGCTTCACCCTAGGGTGGTCAACTTTCTCACACATATTTATGTAACATGGTTATAGATTGTGCCTAGTTATTTTATGACAGTCTAACAAAATATTTATTTCAAGATGCATAGTTTGTGTGTAGTTAGATACTATTTTGAGATGCATAGTCTGCCGACAACACCAAGCTGTGTGGTGCAGTTGACACACTGGAGGGATAGGATGCCATCTAGAGGGACCTTGACAGGCTTGAGAGGCGGGCCTGTGCTAAACTCATGAAGTTCAACAAGGCCAAATGCAAGGTCCTGCACCTGGGTCGGGGCAATCCCAAACATAAATACAGACTGGGTAATGAGTGGCTTGAGACCAGCTCTGAAGAGAAGGACTTCAGAGTGATGGGGGACAAGAAGCTCAATATGAGACTGCAATGTGTGCTCACAGCCGAGAAGGCCAACCATATCCTGGGCTGCATCAAGAGAAACAAGGCCAGCAGGTTGAGGGAGGTGATTCTCCCCTTCCACTCTGCTCTTGTAAGGCCCCACCTGGAGTACTGTGTCCAGTTCTGGAGCCCCCAATGCAAGAGAGACATGGACCTGTTAGAACGAGTCCAGAGGAGGCCACGAGGATGATCCAAGGGTTAGAGCACCTCTCCTATGAGGACAGGCTGAGAGAGTTGGGGCTGTTCAGCCTGGAAAAGATAAGGTTTAGGGGAGATCTTATGGCTGCCTTCCAGTACCTGAAGGGGCCTACAAGAAAGCTAGGGAAGGACTTTTTACAAAGGCAGGTAGTGATAGAACGAGGCGTAATGGTTTTAAACTGGAAGAGGGTAGGTTTAGATTAGATATTAGGAAGAATTTTTTTTCCTGTGAGGGTGGTCAGACACTGGAACCGGTTGCCCAGAAAAGTTGTGGATGCCCCCTCCCTGGAAGTGTTCAAGGCTAGGCTGGATGAGGCTTTGAGCAACCTGGTCTAGTAGAAAGTGTCCCTGCTCATGGCAGAGGGGTTGGAACTAGATGATCTTTAAGGTCCTTTCCAACCCTAGCCATTATATGATTCTATGGTAAATAATAATAATAATAATAATAATAATAATAATAATGACAGTAATGCAGCACTGTAAGAAAGTACCAAGAAAGCTCTGCAATCCCTGTCCTTGGAGACATTTTAAGACAAAGACCTGTACAATATTAGATTTTAAATTATAAATTAGTGAAAATCTATACCTACTTTCATTATACTTTTAAGTACTTCATTTAATATTAGCAAAGAATGAGCAGGTTTACTTCCTCTAAAAACTTTTATAAAACCAATGAAACATCTACTGCCAACTTCCAAGCATATGTGATGCATATCACATTACATGGTTAACATGTAACAAACAATATAGTACTATTTATAGATTGATACTGTTCATCCAACGTATTGAAAATCTTGTTACACAAAGGCCCAGATGAAGGAATTAGTTCTCAAGATAGACTATAAAAACCTGTAGTACATTCTTTAAATTTTAAATATTTTTAAAAATAAGATCTTTATGTTAAGTTATTTTATAATATATTCAAAGTAAATTTGACAATCCAGCAGCATATTTTATCCAAAAAGTCAAATTTTTAAGCCAAAGCATCTCTGATATTTTTTATTTCAGTCATTATCACCTTCTACAAATTCTAATCCAACTGTGACCTCCCTAAGGCTGACAAAGGAGTTTATGGATATGTATGCCAGATGTTGAAATAACATTAGCGTTCCAAAGCTGTGAGCTGTGACAAGTCACAAAGTGTTTTCAGTAAAACTTTTTTCTGGCTACCTTTTCAGAATCTCCAGTCTAGTGACAAATATGCCAGCAAAATAATGTCACAGTCATAGATGAAGGCTTTACTTCTTCATGATATTAAATAAAAATTCATCTGTCTGTTGCTTGTCTATTTTCTTTCAAGATTTCTCTTGAGTGATATAATTGAAATTCCATATGGAAAAATATTTTCTATTCCCTTCTTTTCATTTTCTACTTTCAAAGATACCTCTGATACAAAATACTTATCACATGTAAACAGAGGAATTTAAAAAAAAAAAAAAAGTTTGGCAATCATATGTAAAGATATTTATGTAGGCAACAAGGTATAAAAAAGATCTTTAAATAAAACACTGTGTTGTTGGCCTTTTAGTATTGCCCCAGAATATCAATGAACCTGCATAGAACTACCATCAGCTGTGTCATGTTTAATCCAGTACAAGAACAAATAAAAGGATATATATTTTGTTTTGGACATCAAAACAATAAATAAGACTAGAACGAGAGTGCCTAGTTCTGTGCTGTATTTTATCAATCTAGCACACATAACCTGAAATTCTGATACTTCAGGTTATCTTTTTTTTTTTTTTTATTTGAGATTTCCGGAAGTACTGGTTAATGTACATAGTCTCTAAGTTCTCATTTGTGCTATTACTAAAGGTATTAAGTGAGTATGGATCACACAATTTGCAAAATACGGAGTATGGGGGTTGTAGCTTAGCAATTTAAATTCACATGTTGTAGTCCTACTGTCCCCACTAGGCCTGGACCACTTTACCTTGTTTCTATAATGAGAGTATACTGACACATTTTCATTGTCGGATCAAAGGAGTAGGGAATACAGAAAGCAAGTTGCAAATGAAATATCAAAAATGACTGGAGTATACACATTCATCCTAATCAATTATCATTTTTCTTTTCAGAAATCAATAGAGAAAATTGAAAAAAAGGAGACAGACAGCCTGAAATTAATATAGTTTGTGAAATGTGGCTTAAAGTATGCTCATTTATATGCAATGACTAGAGTGAGTGAAACACAGATTTTGTAATTCAAATGCCTTTTGAAAACGTCTACTCAATGTTTAGACCATTTTTCAAAAACAATATGTAACTCACATTTATCATATATTGAAAAAGACCCAACATATTTAAATTTATACTTTATGTTGAAATATATACAGTTCATATTTAAGAACTTCCACCTCCAAAAAAAAAAAAAAAAAGAAAGAAGGAAAGAAATCCAAACTTACTAAATTATTAGCCTTGTTTTTGTTTCTAAAGGCTCATTAAAAGATTATTTTGAACTGATTAAGCCTGTGAATTCGTTTCTTTATGGTAATGTGATACAAAGTCAATTAGGTGCAGATAATTTGATTAATGCTCATTACTACTGTCATAGGCCGTGACATATCACATGAACTCATCATTGGTAAGCAACAAGAACTGAATTTTTGAGATCAGCTAGGGTCAAAAGAAGTTGAACAGTTTTCATATATTCACAAGCTAAATCTTCTCTGCCTTTAGGAATGATCTCTAAAGTAATATCTTACATGGAATCATACTGAGGGAAGCAAGGACATAGTAAATTACTTTCTTGATTCTCTTGATTATAATAGTCTACAACTTAAATAAAATGGTTATATTGATCCTTAGAAAGAATATAAGCAATATTTTCTAAATCTGTACTATTAGTACCAGTAGCAGTACTATTGGTCTGTAGTAATCCAATCCAAAATTATAAGAGTAAAATGTTGTGTTCCCAAGCAGGGGGAGAAAGAGGAAGGGCAGCGTGGGAATTGGAAGACATGTATGTGAGCAGTTCTGTGGTAGTATCCAATTTTATGTAAAGAAAAAGTAGTTGGTAATTAATATATTTTGCTTATGGAAGGAAGAACCAAGTTCACATACACTAAATATGCAGTGGATTTCTAGGTGCAACTTCACAGGTTTCAAAACCAAACTAAGTACACCTAAATGAGCAATTATGGTTTCAAGTTCCATTAAGGGCTTATACCATCGTTCTGCATATGACTAACTATCCAGTACAACCTTGAAAGACTCATAAACCACAAACAGGATGGAATAAACCTCAAGAAAGAGAGAAATATTTTCTCTAAGGAACAAACTGGGAACATTTTAAAAAACCCTTGATTATACAAAAAAGATGGAGCATAAATTAAAGCCCCCTATAGGGGCAGCTCCAACTTGTAGTCAAAACTAAGTTTTGCTGTCTTTATTTTGCTGGCTAGTTTCTAATTGCACACTGCAGTGAAAATCATTTCTAACTAGAGAGGTCCCATAACAACATGTTAAAGGCACAGGGGCTGCAACGTAATATTAGAGAACACTTACCCTGTGGGTGATCACTAGTAACTGAGGAAGGTAATAACTGCTCAGCTACTCTGAAATAATTTACTCATAAAAGAATCTTCATTAAAATAACATTAAGGAGTGTTTTCAATGTGGTGTGCAGGGACCTAGCTGTGTGATTCCTTTTAATGTTAATAGGAAATGCTTGGCTAAACCCAGACACACTGCCATGAAAATCTGCACTTGTGGTTTTAACAAAAATCCATAAAAGGAAACAAATTCAGGTGAAGACTTCACTCTGTTGTGCCCTGTTATTGCTAATAATACAAAATGTAAGATTAGTGCATAACAATTGTAACATCTACAATAAACATGCTGCTGCACCTGATCTCTTAATAAAAGAAGTTAAGGAGAGAAGGGGAGGTGAGTTGGAGAACAGGTTTTACTGTAGTAAAGCAGTGATTAAATAGGAAGGACAAACGCAGATGGAAATTTATAATTCTGCAATCTGAATTGTTTGTGTAATAGGCTGCAGCACAAATGTGTTGGTAAGGTATAAAATAATTTTTGCATGTTCTAAAGGAGAAGAAGTATAAAAGATCAATAATAAGAGAAATTGTGACTTTTGGTGGAAAAAGCCCTTCTGCTTAGACAGAAATTAGAAACACTAACATTTAATGAGAATTTTCATGCAACTCTTGGAGCCCATCTAGAAGCTGACTCAAAAAACCTGGGACCTATGGCAAAACCACCTGGCCTTTATTTTTCTCACTTACACTACCCTATACTGGCATAAAGAAGACTAATTGGGACAGTGTGGTTCAGACTTCTCATCACAAATCTAGAAAATAATTTGGTTAAAGGAAAAAGTTATACAGTGACAACAAAGAAAGAGCCATATCTGAACTTCATCTAGACCAGTAATGTACGTATTGGCAAACAGGGAGAAGAAAAAGGAGTAGGTCCCATAAAGACAAATTTTTAATCTATTTTAGCTGGTAACTGGCACTTTCATCCTCATAGTGAATATCAGAGCTATTTGTTCTCCACTTATATGTCATCTTGTGCCCTCATGTTTGGTTTTGTGAGCAGAGTTGTTGGGATTTTTTTAGTAGATGTAAGAAAGACTGTGTTGAGGCTTTAAAATTTCAGTAAATGGCAATTATTTATAGTAAGAATGTCCTAAGACAGTATTTAGGTCCTGTTTTATCAGATGAAGAATATACTCAATTGGTGTCATTGGAATTTGAAAACATGAAAATGATAAAGCAAAAGGTTTTCAATTATATCATACTTGTAAGAGCCCTTCTATTACCATGAGGCAGTAATGTGAAAAGAAAGCACTGCATCTAAAGCTTTTATTATACCTTTTATTTTTGAAAGAGTATTATGAGAGCTTAACATTATTTTTAAATGATTAACACAATAAGCTTTCCATTTTAATTGTCACAATCCGTGATTCACCACTATATCATGCCTGGAACACCTCATTAGGCCATTTGTAAGTGAATAGCAGTATACTGCACACCTGACAATACTTGAAGACTTCTATTGAAGGCACCTATTAAGAAGAGACACCAACTAAGAGAGTTCATGTCCTTGTTTGATCTAACTACTGAATTGGACTGAATTGTATCCTTCCCCCCTGAGCAGAAATATAATCCTTGTCCTCCCAGTAGTCCCTGGTGCTATCACACTGCCATGTTTTCCTGTTCTACAAATGCAGGAACTGTATTATTTTAGTTTCTGAACTGAGAAGACCAGGTAGCCTAATCCTACTGAAAGTAATTGTCTTTATTATCTCAGCTTGTTACTTTCACTCTAATCAGAACAGTCTTCTTAGTTCTCACCAGTACCATAATGCCTGAGGTAAATAAGAAGCCATATCAAAACATGGCTTTAGATCAAGGGTGGAGTTTCCTGACACTGAGGTTTAAAAATGTATTAAGCTGACATCACTGACCCTGCCATGACTCTCATGCAGAATTCATTTCTTTCTAAAAGCTCTTCAGTTAGACCCTGAGGTGGCAACAACTAAGCTAGATGCTGGTTCCAAGCCCTACCCTCCTTCATTTAGTGTACTGTTCACCATCCCACATTCAGGTACTAAAGAGTAATGTTTCTCAACAGCATCTGAATGACTCTGTTTTAAAGAGCTGCATTGCTCATAAACTGTCTGATCTGCATTAGATAGTCTTATTGTAGAATTTTGTGGGTCTAATTTTAGAAAAACAATTAATCTTGACACATTGCTATACCTGCAGTCTTGCCTTAGTATTTTGATCTGGCCCAAATGATTTCTTTTCAATTCCTACATTGCATGTTGCATGTTTTACATCAGCATCTGTTACTCCATATACCATCTGTCTTTATCAACACCTAGGTACACAGATGTGCTGTTTCTGTATAAATGTCAGAAATCAGCTTAACTATTCCTATTCCTATTCCTATTCCTATTCCTATTCCTATTCCTATTCCTATTCCTATTCCTATTCCTATTCCTACTCCTATTCCTAATAATAATAATGCCTTCAAACATATCAGCCCCTAGCATTTGATCAAATTTGTTTCAAGTGGGGTTTTGTGGGCTTTTTTTGTTTTAAAAGCTGTGGTTTTAAAAAAAAAAAAAAAAAAAAAAAAAAAAGAGGATAAAATTCCCACCCAAAATACAAAATTATATCACAGAATCACAGAATGTCAGGGATTGGAAGGGACCTCAAAAGATCATCTAGTCCAATCCCCCTGCTGGAGCAGGAACACCTAGATGAGATCACACAGGAAGGCATCCAGGCGGGTCTTGAACGTCTCCAGAGAAGGAGACTCCACAACTTCCCCGAGCAGCCTGTTCCAGTGCTCACAGTAAAGAAGTTCTTTCTCAAATTTAAGCGGAACCTCCTGTGTTCCAGCTTACACCCATTGCCCCTTGTCCTATCATTGGTCATCACTGTGAAGATGCTGACCCCATCCTCCTGACACTCACCCTTCATATATTTATAAACATTAATAAGGTCACCCCCCACAGCCTCCTCTTCTCCAAGCTAAAGAGGCCCAGCTCCCTCAGCCTTTCCTCGTAAGGGAGATGCTCCACTCCCTTAATCATCTTCGGGGCTCTGTGCTGGACTCTCTCAAGCAGCTCCCTGTCCTTCTTGAACTGTGGGGCCCAGAACTGGACACAATATTCCAGATGTGGCCTCACCAGGGCAGAGTAGAGGGGAAGAAGAACCTCTCTTGACCTACTAACCACACCCCTTCTAATACACCCCAGGATGCCATTGGCCTACCTGGCCACCAGGGCACAGTGCTGGCTCATGGTCATCCTGCTGTCCACCAGGACTCCCAGATCTCTTTCCCCTACACTGGTCTCTAGGAGATCATTTCCCAACCTATACTGGAACCTGGGGTTGTTCCTGCCCAGGTGCAACACCCTACACTTGCCCTTATTAGATTTCATTAAGTTTTTCCCTGCCCAGCTTTCCAGCCTGTCCAGGTCTCTCTGGATGGCAGCACAGCCCTCTGCTGTGTCAGCCACTCCTCCCAGCTTGGTATCATCAGCAAACTTGCTGACAGTGCATTCAATTCCCTTATCCAGGTCATTGATGAATATATTGAATAGTACTGGACCCAGTACCGACTCCTGAGGGACTCCACTAGACACAGGTCTCCAACTAGACTCCGCCCCACTGACCACCACTCTCTGGCTTCTTCCCACCAGCCAGTTCACAGCCCATCTCACTACCTGATCATCTAATCCACACTTCCTCAATTGGGCAGCAAGGATGCTGTGGGAGACCGTGTCAAATGCTCTGCTGAAATCAAGATAGACCACATCCACTGCTCTGCCATCATCAAGCCACCTCGTTGTGTTTTCATAAAAGTCTAGAAGGTTGGTCAAGCACAACTTCCCCTTGGTGAAGCCATGCTCCCTGCCCCTAATGACCCTCTTGTCCTTGATATGCCTTGAGATGGCACCAAGGATAAGTCGTTCCATCACCTTCCCAGAGATGGAGGTGAGGCTGACCGGTCTGTAGTTACCCGGGTCCTCCTTCTTGCCCTTTTTGAAGATTGCAGTGACATTTGCCTTCCTCCAGTCCTCATGAACCTCTCCTGTTTCCCACAACTTAGCAAAGATGATGGAGAGTGGTCTAGCAATGACTTCAGCCAGCTCCCTCAACACCCATGGGTGCATCCCATCTGGACCCATAGATTTATGGATGTCCAGATTGCTTAATTGGTCCCTGACCCAGTCCTCATCAACCAAGGCAAACTCCTCCATTGTCCTGACTCCCTCTGGAGTCTCCAGGGTACAGAGCTCCTCAAGACATCTTCCAGCAGAGTAGACAGAGACAAAGAAGGCATTCAATAGCTCTTCCTTCTCTGTATCCTCTGTCACCAGGGCACCCACCTCAATCATCAGTGGGCCTACATTGCCTCTAATGTCAGCTTTATCTGCCATGTATTTGAAGAAGCTCTTCCTGTCGTCCTTGACCCCTCTGGCAAGATCTACTTCTAAGCAGGCCTTGGATTTCCTAGTTGCCTCCCTACATCCTCTGACAATATCCTTATATTCCTCCCAAGTGGCCAGCCCCTCCTTCCATGATCTCTCCTCTTCCACTTGAGTTTGCCCAGCAGTTCCCTGTTTAACCAAGCAGGTCTCCTGGGTCCATTCCTTGATTTCCTACATGTCGGGATGCTCTGATCTTGAGCTTGGAAGAAGCAGTCCCTGAATGCTAACCAGCTATCTTGGGCCCCTTTACCTTCAAGTACCCTGTCCCATGGGACTTCCCCTAACAATTGCTTGAAAAGGCCAAAGTTGGCCCTCCTGAAGTCCAGGGTTGCAATTTTACTTGTACTTCTGCTTATGCCACATGAGATTCCGAACTTCACCATCTCATGGTCGCTGCATCCCAGGCAGTCCTCAACCTTTACCACTTCAACCAGACCCTCCTTGTTAGTGAGGATGAGATCCAGCGTCACTCCCCTCCTGGTTGGTTCATCCACCATTTTCATCAGGAAGTTGTCATTGATGCACTGGAGGAACCTCCTGGACTGTGGCTGGCTGGCTGAGTGGTCATGTGGCAGGAACAGAATTCCAAGCAGAATCGCAACCCTGGACTTCTGGAGGGCCAACTTTGGTCTTTCAAAGCCTTTTCAAGCAATTGTTAAAGGAAATCCCATGGGAAAGGGCACTTGAAGGTAAAGGGGCCCAAGATAGCTGGTTAATGTTCAGGGACTGCTTCTTCCAAGCTCAAGATCAGAGCATCCCGATATGTAGGAAGTCAAGGATAGGAGCCAGGAGACCTGCTTGGTTAAACATGGAACTGCTGGGCAAACTCAAGTGGAAGAGGAGAGTTTATAGATCATGGAAGGAGGGGCTGTATACTTGGGAAGAACATAAGGCTGTTGTCAGAGGATGTAGGGAGGCAACTAGGAAAGCTAAGGCCACCTTAGAATTAAATCTTGCCAGAGGGATCAAGGACGACAGGAAGATCTTCTACAAATACAGAGCAGATAAAACTAACACTAGAGGCAATGTAGGCCCACTGATGAATGAGGTGGGTGCCCTGGTGACAGAAGATACAGAGAAGGAAGAGTTACTGAATGCCTTCTTTGTCTCTGTCTACTCTGCCGGAAGCTGTCCTGAGGAGCCCCGTACCCCTGAGGCCCCTGAGGGAGTCAGGACAATGGAGGAGTTTGCCTTGGTTGATGAGGACTGGGTTAGAGACCGGTTAAGCAATCTGCACATCCATAAATCTATGGGTCCAGATGGGATGCACCCATGGGTGTTGAGGGAGCTGGCTGAAGTCATTGCTAGACCACTCTCCATCATCTTTGCTAAGTCGTGGGAAATGGGAGAGGTTCATGAGGACTGGAGGAAGGCAAATGTCACTGCAATCTTCAAAAAGGGCAAGAAGGAGGACCCGGGTAACTACAGACCAGTCAGCCTCACCTCCATCCCTGGGAAGGTGATGGAACGACCTATCCTTGGTGCCATCTCAAGGCATATCAAGGACAAGAGGATTATTAGGGGCAGGGAGCATGGCTTCACCAAGGGGAAGTCGTGCTTGACCAACCTTCTAGACTTTTATGAAAACATAACCAGTTGGCTGGATGATGGTAGAGCAGTGGATGTGGTCTATCTTGATTTCAGCAAGGCATTTGACACGGTCTCCCACAGCATCCTTGCTGCCCAATTGAGGAAGTGTGGATTAGATGATCAGGTAGTGAGATGGACTGTTAACTGGCTGGTGGGAAGAAGCCAGAGAGTGGTGGCCAATGGGGCAGAGTCTAGTTGGAGACCTGTGTCTAGTGGAGTCCCTCAAGGGTAGGTTCTAGGACCAGTACTATTCAATATATTCATCAATGACCTGGATGAGGGAACAGAGTGCACTGTCAGCAAGTTTGCTGATGATACAAAGCTGGGAGGAGTGGCTGACACAGCAGAGGGCTGTGCCGCCATCCAGAGAGACCTGGACAGGCTGGAGAGCTGGGCAGGGAAAAACTTAATGAAATCTAATAAGGGCAAGTGTAGGGTGTTGCACCTGGGCAGGAACAACCCCAGGTTCTAGTATAGGTTGGGAAATGATCTCCTAGAGACCAGTGTAGGGGAAAGAGATCTGGGAGTCCTGGTGGACAGCAGGATGACCATGAGCCAGCACTGTGCCCTGGTGGCCAGGAAGGCCAATGGCATCCTGGGGTGTATTAGAAGGGGTGTGGTTAGTAGGTCTAGAGAAGTTCTCCTCCCCCTCTACTCTGCCCTGGTGAGGCCACTTCTGGAATATTGTGTCCAGTTCTGGGCCCCACAGTTCAAGAAGGACAGGGAGCTGCTTGAGAGAGTCCAGCGCAGAGCCCCCAAGATGATTAAGGGAGTGGAACATCTCCCTTATGAGGAAAGGCTGAGGGAGCTGGGCCTCTTTAGCTTGGACGAGACTGAGGGGTGACCTTATTAGTGCTTATAAATATATGAAGGGTGAGTGTCAGAAGGATAGAGACAGACTCTTCTTGGTGACAACCAATGATAGGACAAGGGGCAATGGGTGTAAGCTGGAACACAGGAGGTTCCGCTTAAACTTGAGAAGAAACTTCTTTACAGTGAGAGTAACAGAGCACTGGAACAGGCTGCTCGGGGAGGTTGTGGAGTCTCCATCTCTGGTGACATTCAAGACCCCCCTGGACCCCTTCCTGTGTGAACTCATCTAGGTGTTCCTGCTCTGGCAGGTGGATTGGACTAGATGATCTTTTGAGGTCCCTTCCAATCCCTAATATTCTGTGACTCTGTGATTCTGTGAAAACCATGGGACCTGATGGAATGCATCTGCGGGTCCTGAGGGAACTGGCAGATGAAGTTGCAAAGCCATTGTCCATCATATTTGGGAAGTCATGGCAGTCTGGTGAAGTTCCTTCAGACTGGAAAAAGGGGAACATGACTCCCATTTTTTAAAAAAGGAAATTTGGGGAACTACAGGCTGGTCAGTCTCACCCCAGTGTCGGGCAAGATCATGGAGCAGATACTCCTAGAAGTTATGCTAGGGCACATGGAGAATGAGAAGAAGATTGATGACAGCCAACATGGTTTCACCAAGAGCAAATCATTCCTGATCAATCTGGTGGCCTTTTACCATGGAGTCACAACTCTGGTGGATAAGGCTAAAGCAACTGATATCATCTACCTGGATTTGTTCAAGGCTTTTGACACTGTCCTGCATGACATCCTTGTCTCCAAATTGAAAGCATGTGGGTTGATGGATGGAGCACTCGGTGGATAAGGAACTGGCTGGATGTTTGCACGCAAAGGGTTGTGGTCAACAGTTCTATGTCCAAGTGGATATCGATGACGAGTTGTGCCCCTCAAGGGTTGATACTGGGGCCAGTGATCTTGAACATCTTTGTACAATATGTGGACAGTGGGATTGAGTGTACCCTCAGCAAGTTTGCAGACAACATCAAGATGTGTGGTGTGGTTGACAACTGAAGGGACGGGAGAGGTGGGCCTGTGCTAAACTCATGAAGTTCAACAAGGCCAAATGCAAGGTCCTGCAACTGGGTCAGGGTAATCCCAAACATAAATGCAGACTGGATGATGAATGGCTTTAGAGCAGCTCTGAAGAGAAGGACTTGAGACTGGTGGGGGACAAGAAGCTCAACATGTCCTGTCAATGTGTGCTTGCAGCCTAGAAGGCCAATCGTGTCCTGGGCTGCATCAAGAGAAACATGGCCAGCAGGTTGAGGGAGGTGATTCTTCCCCACTATTCTGCTCTCCTAAGGCCCCACCTGGAGTACTATGTTCAGTTCTGGAGCCCCCAATGCAAGAAAGACATGGACCTGCTAGAATGAGTCCATGAGGAGGGCCACAAGGATGATCCAAGGGTTAGAGCACCTCTCCTATGAGGACAGGCTGAGAGAGTTGGGGCTGTTCAGCCTGGAAAAGATAAGGTTTAGGGGAGATCTTATAGCTGCCTTCCAGTACCTGAAGGGGGCCTACAAGAAAGCTGGGGAGGGACTTTTTACAAGAGCAGTTAGTGATAGAACAAGGCGTAATGGCTTTAAACAGGAAGAGGGTAGGTTTAGTTTACGTATTAGGAAGAACTTCTTGATTGTGAGGGTGGTCAGACACTGGAACAGGTTGCACAGAGAAGCTGTGGATGCCTCCTCCTTGGAAGTGTTTAAGGCCAGGTTGGATGAGGCTTTGAGCAATGTGGTCCAGTGGAAGGTGTCCCTGCTCATGGCAGGGGGGTTGGAACTATATGATCTTTAAGGTCCCTTACAACCCTAACCATTCTGTGATACTATGATCTGATTTTATTGTATGTGGTGCCTTTTGCATATGTGAGACACTATTTATCTTTTCTCTTTTCTTTCTGCCTGATCTTGGCTTTTTCAATTTCTGGCCTGCAGTTCTTTGATGGAACACCAAAGCACTGTTTGTAGCCACAGAAACTCAATTTCCAGACCTGGCCCCTTTGTTTACAAGCCCACGCCTAGGCTAGTATTGCTTGTGCTCCTCTACACCACCTCTTGTGCCTCCATTCCTTAGTCACAGCCTCTCAAAATTGATCTAGGCTCAGCTAAGTTTGACCCATTTTTTGTTTTACAATTGTTACCTCAAAAACACAGAGAATAAGATGTATGTCTCTTTGCTAGAGAAGTATTTGGGCTGAATCGTTATATACTGTTCTGTACTAGTATGTGAGATACGAATAAATTCCTGTATTGGATTATCAGCTTTATCAAATGCCATAACTCCCTTGAACTGACTTAAGATATTATAATACTTATGTAATCTAATTCTATTTAAAAAATTAAAGGTGCCTATGTGGGGGTTAGTAATTTCTTTTTAAAGGATGAAAATGATACTGGATTAAAACATCATCAATTCCTAGGAATTTGCTCTTATTTTTTTAATACTTTGAAGAGATACAAAAAAAGTCTTTGAGGTTTTTGCTAGTCTCCCCAAGTTTACAGCAGCATTACTTGTAGGTAAGTACTGATTTTTTTGCAATGCCTGCCAAAAAAAGTGTCAAATGTTCTTGATCCACCTGACTGCATTGACTACTGTTTTTTTGTTTGTTTTTTTTTTTTTAATGAGAAAAAAAAAGGAGAAAAAAAAAAAGGAAGACCACAGCTGACATCTTGTTTGTCACTTGATGATGAAGTTGGCATTCTATATTTTATTTTTTTTTACTCATATTGAACTGTTGCCATACACCTCCTTATGATGACATAAAATTCTAAATTTATATCGAATTTATATTAGCTTGGGTTATTTTGTGCTGAGATAAAATTCTAAATATATATATATTTGCTATGTACAACCAGTGACATCCAAGATATTGGGCAATCCAGTCAAAACATTCAAGTTCTCTTTATTTTCTCAATAGAATTTGTGGGATGGCTGAAAACTGAAAGCATGATCTTTTTCAGACTAAGCAGTGTAGATACTATCATTTGGCCATATGACAACAGTATTTGTTGCCAGCATCTCAACTGATTCATTACTTTAGTAATTAAGTGGCTTATTATTTTTCATGTGAAGAATTAGGATACTAAACACTTAATAACAAACGCATTTGCATGTTATTAAATTAAAGAATATATCATATTTTTATTTTACTTAGACAAAATATCACGTCTTTTTGCATAATGGCAGGAGAAGAAAAACTTTCAAAGCCAACAGAGATGGATAGCGTCAAAGAATAATAATATATAAATTGTATGTCATTTCATAGAGGATAAGATAAATAAGAGACCAGAGAAATCTACACCCTTTTACAAATCTTACTATACAGATTTTAGTCTACAAATTTTAGTAGATAATATTATTCCTTTTTAAATGCATTTATGATTAAGCTTTTCCATAACTATACGTTTGGCTATGGTTAACAAATCAGAAACTCATATACGCTGACACAAACTGTGCACATTAAAAAAAAAAAAAATCTATATGCCAGCTATTACATAAATGTTAGACATTTATATAGTGTTTGAATTTTCAACTATCAACCACAGTACTATTGGGAAATGAATTTCCACATGGTAAATTAAAAAAAAAAATATAATAAAAAAAAATAACTGAGGTAAGGCAGGCAGGCAAACTTTGAGGCAAATGAGAAATTGGCCTCCTGCAAGATCTTTGGCTGACCGAGCAATTCTGGGAAGCTATCCAAAATGGATGCATGTTTTCAGGATTTACTGAGTACTGCATATGGGCTTCTCACTCAGTTCAGTCAATTCATTTGAGTTTTTGTGTCAATAGAACAGAAAAAATGCATTTCAACCAGCAGAACCAGTCTTCTATGCAGTGATACTTGATGTTCACCAGGCATGCAAACACAAGTCTGAAGACCAAAATGGGTTTCTATGATTGTGTTAATGTGGTTTTAGAAGAAGTATGTAATAAAAAATAAAACTTATATAAATTCAACATACATATGTGATCATATTCAGTTTTGTGAACAGTCAAAACACTGTTTAAGCAAGTAACAAATGCAAATAGATGTCTAAATGTCAGTAGCCTATCTTTCTAAGTCTACAGGTTGTGCATATTGCACACAGTTTCTCCTTGAATTGTTTTATTAGCTCTAGATATTTTGTGCTGTATAAATAAAAGACCACACTTTCTCGTCCTTCAGGATATAAAAGTAACTTGTAATACAGGTGTGCTTTGGAAAGCAAGGCTTAATTTTTTGTTATTATTTCTGTTATTGTTCTGCTGTTAGTATTATTTTTACTAATAAAAAATGTTTGCAGACATGAAGAGCAGAACATTGGTTTCTGGCGTCTTAAGCAGTATAGGGAAAGTTTTGTTTAAAATGTGAGGAATTTACTGACATTGTTGCTTTGGTTGTATAAAGTTTAGATAGTTACAGTCATCTCAATTCCTGTTTCAGTTTTAGCTCTCTGTTTCAATTTTGGATTTTTTAATGTAATAGCTAAGTCAGATTGTCATACGCATGAGTGCACATACACACATTCACGCACACACTCCTTTTAACACAGTAATAGACTCATTAATGTTCAGATAATGTGTGTTGCTGGGTACAATAATCTCATTTTAGAACTATCAGCTGTGGAGAGAATGGAGAGATAAAGGGGTATCCTGCATAATACATTACGATTCAGATTGTGATTTTTACATAATCATAGAGAATACATCATCTTGACTCTCAAGATACTCCTTAAAACTTCAGTGACTGATATGAAAAGTGTGTTTGGATAATGCAATAATTGGCAGATACATGCCTGCATTTAAGAGTATGTACTCTAATATTGGCAGCTGTTCGACAGTTTGGAGTCAGCATTATAAATAGGTGCATATAGTGTAGTTATGGTTACTGAGTCAATTCTTTTTTACAAGCTACAAGGCATGATGGCTGCTTCACTTGTTTCTAAATGAAATAGTCATGTTCTATCATTTCTACATGATTCTTTGCATGCAAATAATCAAATAATCAAATTAATCACATGAAATTATCAGTAAGGACACAAATGTTGTCTTTACTGTTAGATACACCTGAAATCCCACAGAATACAGACTAAGGAGAAGAGTGACAAAATCAAGATGCTATAAACCAATACTAATTGATTGTCAAAGAGATATGTCAATAGGTCTATGCAAATCAAATAACTAAATGTCCTCCAACTAGCATAAACAGAAGGAATGGTCTCATGGCTAACTAGTGAGAATGGTATTCTGGTAGCCCGAGTTTTGCATGTTTTCTTGTTGTAATGGCAAAAATACTGGACCCAGTGGTACAGCAGTGCTGGTTGTCTCAAATATTTTAGGAGAGGAAAAAAAAAGTGCGATGCTTGTTCTTTAAAGTGTCTGACTATCTTTGAAGATGTTGCTAGAGCTGTGGAAGCAGAAGCAATAGATTTTGTGCTGTGCAGTGGTGTATACCCAGAAAGCCTGTACTACATGGAAGAGTTTGGCATTGAATTATGCAAATTTCACCACAGTAATCCACATACTTTGGAATGTCACAAAATAAATCTTCAGGAATATGAAAACAATTCCACAGGATATTTGATCTAGAATTTATGAAACAAATACAATAATGAAAAAACATGCAGAACTTTCAGTATATATTTTTTTTCTGTCCTGATAAACTATGCTTAGTATACTTTCACAGTACAGTGGAAAACATATAAGTGGTTATTCTTGCCTCGGTAAGGATAATTTAATATCTTTTCCTCTCACACACTTTTTTTTTTTTTTTTTTTTTTTTAAATGTGAGGGCATAATCAATGAAGATATCTGATTAACAGATCAAAAAGGCCATCTGTGGAGATTGGCTACAGCGCCAGGGGGTAATTCTCTTTTCCACAAGCCTTATGTAAATCAACCTAATCCAGGAGGTTGACTTAATTTACTCTGAAAGATGCCTTTCCTTATTTGTAAATATATATTATCAGAAAGTGTGTTGTTGAATATTATTAAAGGCTATGATTCAGAATGTTTTCATATATAACTAAATCATCCTATAGGTAGAGAATGAGTCAGTCTTCCAAACACAAGGGAGAACTATGTCAGATCTTTTACATAAGTAAATTTTCTTATTGAAAAATCTTTTAATGTGATCTGTAAGTAACATTTCTGATTAACGGACTTAGCTTTCTGGGTTGTGGTTTGTTGTTTTTTTTTCACAGTTCTTCAATTTGAGTCTGAGTGCTACCAATCTTGATGGCAATGCCTTATTTAAGCTAGTAAGTCATAGTTTTCACAAGCTGTTTGTAAGGGCATTGTTCTGTGGAGTTGTTAATTATATTTCTACTCAATAAACTAATAGTTATTTCTTAAGCCATTCTACTGTACTCTTGTCAAAAAAAAAAAAAAAATCTAACTGTATGACTTGTTGATTAGATATTATATTATGCATTAAATCTATGTATGGCGTGCACAAATTTTCTCTACCTCACTGAATTATTTCAGTAATAGTTCAAATGTATTTCTGATTAAAAACCTGTTGAGTTTTCTTCAATATTTATAGAATTACAGAATGGAAGGGCTGGAAGTGACCTTAATGATCATCTAGTTCCAACCGCCCTGCCATAAGTAGGGACACCTTCCAGTAGATCAGGCCACTCAAAGCCTCATCCAGCCTGGCCTTGAACACTTCCACAGAGGGAGCATTCTCAACTTCTCTGGACAATATGTTCTGGTGTCTCACCACCCTCACAGTAAAGAATTCCTTCCTAATACCTAATCTAAATCTTTCCTCCTCCTATCATTACCTACCCTTGAACAAAGTCTCTCCCCAGCTTTGCTATAGGCCCCCTTCAGGTACTGGAAGGCTGCTATAAGGTCTCCCGAGAGTCTTTTCTTTGGGCTGAACAGCCCCAACTCTGTGAGTCTATCCTCATAGGAGAGGTGCTCCAGCCCTCTGATCACCCTCGTGGCCTTCTCTGGACTTGTTCTAACAGGTCCATGTCTTTCTTGTGTTGGGGCCTCCAGAACTGGATGCAGTACTCCGCAGAGGATCCTAATTCCTAATAAATTAATAGCTTTCTAAGAAATATAAGGTTTTCAGCTCTGAGTTGATGCTCTTATAGAATGTTTTTAGCTCTATGTTTTTAAGTTTGTGTTTAACTACTTGCAAAGCTGCAAACTTAGGACACACATATACAGACATATGAGCAATTAAAAATAGGGTCTATTTTATCTGTTGAGCATCAGTAAATTTCTTAATTTATGTTCTTACTATCTGAGTTCGTAGAGCCTCCAAAAGAAGCAGATCTTTAGATCTTGCACTGAGGGTTACATATCACAGGATGTGACAAAAGAGAAGTAATTCTGGAATAACTTACAGGACTATAATTGTCTTGAATCACCTGCCTGTCATTTGATACACTGCCAGAATTTAATCCTCCAAATTTAGTCAGATGTTATTGCCCAGTTAATGATAGTTGCTTTGAAATCCTCATTTGTGTTTACCTACAAAAAGCTAGAAATATGACTAGCCATACTTTCACAAAAAACTCTGTTGTGTTCTTGTGAAACTACTCGAATGTATAAAGATCAACAGAATTTGAGCTCAAAACAGGATTTCTTTCAGGACATTTTACATTTGTCTAATAGATAAAGGGATAAAGGAAATGTAGTTTAAAAGTCTGTAGAGGGATGGTTCTGCTGCTTCTTGATTCTTTTGTATTAAAAATGGAACTTTATTAGTATTTAGCTTTTATTACTTTTATTAGTTTACTTCTGAGTTGTGTTCAGTGAAGAAGATTAATTGGATATTTTAACAGCAAACAGTGAATAGATGGGTGCTTATTTACTAGGTGGTCCTTGCTCCTTGAACAAATAATGCATCAGGAAGAAAATACTGTTTAAAATAAGGTCATGGGAACTCCGATAAACTAGCTATCTGGATTTATTTATTTTTAATTTGTACTGGTTACTTTCCCTCTCTTCTTTTCTTTCTCTCTTTTTCTCTGGAAAATTTTCCTATAGCCTATAAGAGAAATATTAAGTCTTGGTGTGGAAGTAGTAAGCTTCATGAGTGTCTAATATCATAAGAACACTAGCAGCAGTGACCAAAAGTCCCCTCTGTCATCATAGAAGAAAAACACAGGGCAGTATTTTGAACTAAATTTTCATACAGAAAGAAATGTTAGAAAACTTAATTTGTTTAGTACTTTGATTGAATTGCCAGCTATCAAAAGGCTTGCACTGAAATATTCACTGAAATTCAACACTATAGGAATAGATGAAAACCATGTTTCCAGTAGTAAAATTTATTACAGTATCTATAACATTCTTTTTAAGGAAACAGCACTGCATCAGCTTCCAAAGATTGATGATACACTATGTCAGGGAGTGAGCAATGGTTTAGGCTCCAAAATGCAGTTCAAATACAAGACACAGCAATGGCAGCAAGCAAAAGGGAGGGAGATGGAAGAGACAATGTGAAAAGGTTCCATGGGCGATAACAGAGCTGAGTACCTACTGTAGGTTTCATACCCACTGATACACCTACTCACCTATTTATTTCTTTATTTTCTTTTTAAGTGGCAGGACTAAAACACCACTTTAAAACAGACAAAAAGAAAATATACCCATCTGCCACACTATCCTGTACAACACAATGTCATCACAACCATTGTCAAAATGTATGTCAATATACTTAGATAAATAGCAATTCCTACATACACTTCCCCACTACCACCACTACACACACAGAGCATTTATGTATAAATATAAGCTGCAACATTATCGGCAGATATGCCACTAAATCCTTGATGGGGAGTATATTATAAATATCTCTATAATAAGGAATTTTCGCCTATTTATAAGTCCACTGGTGGAGGTTTTGAAAGGAAAATTCCTTCTTCTTTTACAAAAATGATTATCAGCGTATCTGAAAAGTCTATCCAGTAATGTACAAGTATCAAATGCTAAGTGATTTTGTACTATATCTCCTGTTTGGAATTAATTGGGGTTTTTTTTTGGGGGGGGGGGGGGGGGCGGGGTTTGCATGTGTTTTTTACTGCAGAGAAGACTGTTTAGTTTTATTTTTGTTAACTTGAAGTCAAGTGCTATAGTAACATAAATGCATGAAGTACCAGGAAATAGACATAATACAAAATATTAATAAATAGACTGTAAAAAATTAATATGTCTCTCTCTTTTCCTTAGAAAATCACAATTTTCTAGATGTATTGTATTGTAGATGCACAGCTTGCACAACTTGTTAGATTTGGCCAACATGGGATACTTCATAACCATACCTCATATGCTGGAAAGAGTTCTTGCAATTCAGTTTGTTCCTATTATGTAATACAGCTCTAAATAAGATTTTTTTCATAAGTATATTATTCTTTTTTCTAGAATGTCTAAATCACATTAAAAAATGAGACTAGGATTTTTACATCACCGAGGCATTTTCAAAATGTTAACCCTGTACTACAAGTGTTTATATGTGTATGTTTATTTTATATGTGTATGTTTATAAGTGGGTTATTAATTTTTTTATGTCTCAAAATGGCAAATTGAATTAGGAGTTCTTGTGCAAAACTTAAAAATAATTCCTCTTCAATGAGGCACAGAATAACCCTCAACTTCTAATAGTCCTAGGAGAAGCTCAAGAACAGCTGTTTACACATTTTAACATCTAAAATAGACATGATTTTTTTCCAAAACATCAAAGAATTAAGAAGATGTTATTTGCTTCAATCACTCTGAGAAGTGCCTCTATACTTAAGTTGGTTGCCACCTTCAGCTTTAATTACATTGATCACACCATATATGGAATTCTGAGGTAATTTTTATGTGAAAGAGCTACAGTAAATTACGTTCGTTAAGAGCTGCCTGTAGATCATTGGTTGAATCTGGAGAATTCTAATGGTTAAAAATAAGATTCCCTTAAGTTATACAGGATCTTGAGAATATTTTCTTAAAGCCTGTGTTAGGTATACAATACAGATATGAACCAGTCTTTTCATAGGAATCTGCAGTCTATGGACATGAAGACCAAGTAAAAGGTGTCTTACTGAGGAATGGATCACAGAATCACAGAATCACAGAATTTTAGGCATTGGAAGGGGCCTCAAAAGATCATCTAGTCCAATCCCCCAGTGCAGGAGATATTAATAGATAGAGGTGATAATAAAAAAATATGGATTTTACATTTTTAAAATATTAATATATGCTGGATTATTCATGTTTATCTTCTTACAAATTAAGATTTGGAGAAGTCCTGTGGCTATTAAATCAAAGCATATCATATTAGCGAACAACTTTTCGAATAAACATAGGGACATGTTTATTCTCAAATTTACGAGTGACACATTCATGTTCCTAAGGGCAGATGAGAGTCCCTTACAGAAACAGTGACTTAATTATGACTGTCTGGTGCAACATGGCATATAGCAGCTGCAAATATAGCCCATATCACCACTGCATGTTTGAAATGTGTTACATCTAGATTTTGTAGCTATATCCATACATCACTGCGAAGTAGAGATTTGTTTTTATCATTGGCATTGGTTCTTTTGAGTTTCCCCCTGCAGAAAGGTTAGGTTGTTGCTTGTGGTTTTTTTTTTTTGTTTCCCCCCTCCCCACACCCCCCCAACACCAATTTATTCCTCATTTCTGTCCCAAATACATATATGCATTAAGGATGAACATTATCAATCCTGAAAAACAGAATGAGAACACTAAGATCTGAAGAGTGCAGATTTTTCTTGGTAATCTTTTTTTTGTGTGTTTTTTTGACTCTTCTCCACTCCTGCTCCCCTGCTTTAGTTTCTCCTACATTACAGTTTCTGTGTCTTAAAACCACAAGGGAAAATTCTCCCAGATCGAATTTTACTTCTGTGGAATCCTGATGAATGCAAGTGTAGTGGTTTGACTCACAGTGGGACCATGTAGTCGTGCATTCACTCCCCCAATACAGTGAGATGGGATGGGAGACACAACAAAAAAGGCACAGGATTAGGAAAGAAGAACAGTGATGGCTCACTCACTAGTTATGGTCACGGGCAAAACAGACTTAATTTGGGGAAGAAAAATCAATTTAATTTATTACAAATCATCTGAGTAGACATAACAACCACATTTTACACCACCTTCCCCCTACTCCTCCTTTCTTCCTGGACTCAAGTCACTTTGCTCCCGATGTCTTTACTCCCTCAGCAGCACAGGAGAGAGGAAGTGGGGGTTCAGTCAGTTCACTTCTGCCTCTCTTCCTGACATGAAAGCTCAGGAAAAAGATGTTCCAACACGAGCTTCCCATGGAGTCATGGACCTTTTCAGGCTCAGGTCCTGGCTCTGGCATGGGGACATCCAAGGGCTGCAGACTCCAGACTCACCCCTGCCCCCTGACTCTTGGGGGTTCCACTCTTGCTCTGGTTCAGGGTCACAATTTCAGTCACACTTGCCCTCAGGCTCAACTTCCCTGGTCCAGCGTAGAGTCCTCCATGGCCTACCACCTTCTCTGCTCCACAGTTGAATCTCCATAGGCTGCAGCTTACTTCTTTTGTCTTTCTCTTACTCTACCAGGTGAACCAGGTGTCTTTGTCCTTCCTTCTCACAATGAAGCTCTCTGTCTGTCTGTCTTTTGTTTAGGTTGATGGTCAACCTTTGTTTGGTCAACCATTTCTCCTCCAGGTACCCCACCTTCTTCTTTCCATAACAGTTCTTCCCCTCACAAATATGGATTCGCAGAGGCGTTTCTCTAGTGCCCATTGGCCCAGCCTGGGCTGGGGGGTCTGAGTTTTCCACTCTCATAAGATCACTCTTCCCCCACTACCAAAAGAAAAGGTCTTTCCCCTCCACCAACACAAACCCAACACGACAAGACAAGTTATTTTATGATGTCATGTGGGTTAAACCATTATACTTGCACACAATATGTGTCATGCAAACTTATTCTAATTATAGGCTTTACTAAAAGTAGTAATTTATTTTTCTGATCCTTTAGCCTGCATCTGGTCTTTATGCAGATACTGAAGTATAGATTTGCTCCCTAGAAGGGAAAAAAAATCTGGCCGAATTTACCACTTCAGTCAGGTTACTGAGAATTCTATTTACATCATTTTAAACTTCACTTTTACATCCAAGACATCAGGGTTAAACTAAATGAAAAAACTACAAGAGATTTTTCATAATTCTATTAAATTTCTTCTAGTCATTAAAATTTAATCTTCTCCTATTCATTAAAATTACATCTGTAACACATGCCCTTGTTATTCACATCTTCTAATATTAACAACACCCACTCAATTACCCATACTTAGCAAATCTAAATGAAATCAATATCTGTCAAATAGAATCATACTCTTTCTCTACTTTATTTCTTAATTTTAATCAAATTATTTTTAATCCTCCTGTATAAGTAACATTATTATGCACTTTCACTACCTTTATTAACAGTAGTTCTGAACCCATATAAATTTCTTCCTACATGTGCCTTCTAAAAATGTTCTTAGTAAGCTCCAGTTAGTAAAGTTGTGACCTAAACCCACTTCTTCATACTAATTTTTCTGGCTAAAATTATAATTTACCAATGTGAACTTTTTGAATGATTGTCCAAAAAAGAAAGATTATTTTCTTATATCTCTTATTGTTACCAACCTCTCTTAACTGATTTTTTTTATTTTTTTACTTCCGACAAAGTTAAAAAATAGGAACTGACCTTTTCAAAGGAGGTAATGGTTACATGGAAACAAGTGATCTGCAATGAGCTCTCAAAGGATCCTGTTGAGGAGAGGGAATAAAAACATTTGCATAAGTTTGAAAAGAGAAGGGAAACAAATATATTCACTTCTGATACATTTTCACTGACATGCAGCAGTTGTTTAACTTAACTATGTGTTTTACTATTATGATGAGATAAATTTCCTTATTACTCCTGACTGTAAAGAATAAAGGCAATATGTAAAGGTGTTTGTTTGTTTTTATTTTAGCTAATTTTTACTGGTGTGGTTTTGTTTTGTGGATTGTTCTTGCAAATATTCATTCATAAGAATGGATTAGCAGAATGATGAAGTACTTGTTGCAGATCACTAGAAATGTTGTACAATCAGAGGCTTAGCAGAAGCAGCGAGGGTATGAAATGGCTCAGGCTGCAGTAAGCCAGCTTAGGCCCTTGACATAAGTCAGGATAAATTAACAGAAGTCTCCAGGATACTTACTTGTCCTTGAGACTTCAAACAACTGTGGCAAAAATAAGCTGGGAAAAAGAAGGGAGTAGCTTTAGCTGGCAACCGCAAAGTAGGAGTATGCTGTTGATGTCCTTGGGACGTCAACAGAGCAAAACCACCTGTTATAACAAAGAAGAAGTTCCCAGGATAATTAATAAACCAATCAGTATAGGTCTTTAAGAATATGCATGAGCTTAATTAACCACTGTATAGAAGGAGCACGTGTGTAATCAATAAACGGAGCTTGCTGATCACTCATATTGAGCGACCGGGTTTTCCCTCCGTTGTGACAAGTACTGTCCTAGTTTTTGATAGGACAGGGTTAGTTTTCTTCTTAGTAGCTAGAAAGCACTGTGTTTTGGTTTCAGTGAAGACAGTTATGAGAACAGTGTTGATAACTACAAGGACACTGTGCTTGGGCAGTTTCCAGGAAGAGAGGACTGGAATGGGGGAGTGAAAAAGAAAAGTGTAGTAGTTAGTAAAACCCAGAATTGACAGAAGGATATGCCAATGAGATATTCCATACCGTATTATGTCATGTTTAATATATTAATTACGGAAGACAGGAAAGGGGGAGATTCTCTCAGGAATCGCTTGGGGTCATTTTTCTGGGATTGCGATTTTGGTTTTGGGGCTCCTTTTTGCTCATCTGGGATCATTATCAGTGGGTGGTGAGCAATTGTACTGTGCATCACTCATACATATATGGTTGTTATCATTAGTACTCTTATTATTCTTATTATTTTAATTTTATTTTTATTCTAATTATTAAATTGATCTTATCTCAACCTACAAGTCTCCTCACCTTTACCCCTCCAATTCTATCCCCGATTTCCTGGGTGGAGGGGAAGGAGGTGGGATGTTGCAAGTAGCTGTGTCTTGTTTGGCTGCTAGCTAAATTGAACTATCACACGTGCATAGATTGGACTCTATTAAGGTCTTTAATTCAGCGAAACAAATGAGGATATGTTTACCTACATGGCAGCAAAAATCCTATGGATGACAAGAGTTAAGTTTTCCAAAGCAAAGAAAACTTTATTAGTGCTCTCATACATGTATAACTGCCAAACAATTTGGACTAAAAAGACTGAGGTTATCCTCTCTCACGGCTTTCTTATAGGTCACACTGATGATTCATCCATTCATTACTGAACAGTTGTCTCAAGAAACTTGAGATTCTTGCTCTATCAGTTTGTAGCTGTAAGAATATTATTTCATTTGACTGTAGGCCCATCCCTGGTCCCCTAGCTACTCGTCACAGAGCAAGGGATCCTGCAGCACCCTTTCAGTGGCCTCTGTTCAATGTGGTCAGACTCAGACTGGAAGTTTTTTGGTTTGCCTAAATAGAATTGAATCTCATGAGGGATGTCAATGACAAAAGCAAATGCTTCTATGAGTGTGTATGTAACAACAGGAAGACTAGGGAAAATGTAGGCCTACTGCTGAATAAGGTGAGGAAACCAGCTACACAGGACATGAAAAATAGCTGAGTTGCAGAATGCCACCTCTGTTTCATTCTCTACTAGCAAGACTGGCCTTCAGGAAACACAGGTCCCAGAGATCAGGGGGAATGTCTGAAGCAAGGAAGATGTACCCTTGGTGGAAGAGGATCAAATCAAGGAACATGTAAGGAAACTGGATGAACATAAATCCATGACCCCTGACAGGATACACCCAAGAGTTCTAAGTGAGTTGGCTGATGTTATAAAAAGGCCATTTTTGGTTACCTATGATCATTTATGGTGATTGGGAAGAGTATTCCAAGACAAGAGGAGAGAAAATGTGACTCGTATCTTCAAGAAGGATAAGAAGGAGGATACAGGGATCACTTTGATCTCTGGAAAAGTTATCAAGTAGATAATCCTGAAAACATTTCCAGGCACATGAAGAACAAGAAAATCATTAGGAGTAGTCAGCATGGATTCACCAGCAGGAATTAATGTCTGACCAACCCAATAAACTTCTATGTTGAAATGACTGGTAGAGCAGGGAAGAGCAGTGGATATCGTCTACCTGGACTTCAGTAAGGCTTTTGACACTGTCTCCCAGAAAATCCTTACACAGAAACTGATAAAGCATGGGGAGTAGCAGGGACAGGAGACAGTGTGGTGAACTGAAAACTGGCTGAACAGCTGGGCTGTTCACTGGGTGGTGATCAGTGGTTCAAAGTCTAGTTGGAGGCCAGTAACTACTGGTGTACCCTGAGGATCTATATGCAGTCCAGTCCTGTTTAATGTCTTCATTAACAATATGGATGATGGGGCAGAATGTACCCTCAGCAAGTTTGCAGATGACATGGAAAAGGGAGGAGTGGTTGATACACCAGGGGTGTGTCCTTCCATCCCAAGGGACTTTGACAGTATGGAGAAATGGCCTGTCAGAAACCTTGTGACACTTAACAAGGGGAAGTGCCAAGTAATTCATTACAGAAGTAGCAACCCTATGCACCAATATATGTGAGCTGGAAAGTAGTTTGTTGGAAAAACATCTAGGGGTTCTGGTGTAAATAAAGTTGAATATGAGCCAGCAATGTGCTGTATTGGCAAAGAATGTTAACAGAATCATAGAATCATCTAGATTGAAAAAGACCTTTAAAATCATTGAGATTGGAAATCTAACACTGCCAACTCTCACTAAACCATGTCCCTAAGTATCACATCTACAAACCTCCAGGGATGATGACTCAACCACTTCCCTGGGCAACCTGTTCCAGTGCTTGATAACCCATTTGGTGAATAAATTTTTCCCAGTATTCAACCTTAATGTCCTCTGGCACATCTTGAGGCCCTTTCATCCTATCACTTGCTGCTTGTGAGATGAGACTGACACACACCTTGCTACAACCTCTTTTCAGGTTGTTGTATAGAGCAATAAGGTCTCCCCTGAGTCTCCTATTCTGCAGGCTAAACAACGCTAGTTTCCTCAGACACTTCTCATAAGACTTGTGCTCTAGACTCTTCACCACCTTCATTGCCCTTCATTGGACTTGCTCCAGGGCCCCAATGTCTTTCCTGTAGTGAGGGGTCCAAAACTGAAGGCAGTATTTGAGGTACGGCATCACCAGTGCTGAGTACAAGGGGACAATCACTTTCCTAGTCCTGCTGGCCACACTATTTCTGATAGAAGCCAGGATGCTATCGGCCTTCTTGGCCACCTAAGGACACTCTGGCTCATATCCAACTGGCTATCAACCAATACCCTCATGTTCTCTTTTACCAGGCAACTTTCCAGCCACTCTTCCCCAAGCCTGCATAGTTCTATGGGTGTGGTGGTTTGACCCACAGTGGGACTATGCAGTCCTGTACTCCTCCCCACCCCCATCCCCACCCCTCACCCTTTCATGGTGTGGGGAGGAGAAAACATAAACGAACGGGGCTCACAGGTTGAGACATGAACAGTTTACTGGAAGGGTAAGGAAAAGAGAAACAAGACCAAACAACAACAACAATACTAATGAAAGGATATATAACACAAGTGGTACACAGAATCAAACAGCTCACCACCCAAACATCTCCTGAACTGCAGTACCCAGTAAGCCCCCTCTTCCTGGAAGTTCCCTGTTTAAATACTGAGCATGACATCACATGGTATGGAATACTCGCTTTGGCCCATTTGGGTCAGCTTCCCTGGATGCTCCCCTCCCAGTTCCCTGTGGACAATTAACTCTATCCTAACCAAATCCAGGACAATGGGGTTGTTGTGACCCAAGTACAGAACCTGGCACTTGTCCTTGTTGATTCTCACACAGTTGGCCTTGGACCATCAATCTATCCTGTCCAGACCCCTCTGTAGAGCCTTGCTGCCCTCAAGCAGATCCCACCTAACTTGATGTCATCTACAAACTTGCTGAGGCTGTATTTGATCCTCTCATCCAGTTCATCGATAAAGATATTAAACAGAAGAGGTCCCAGTACTGAGCCCTGGGGAACACCACTTGTGACTGATTGTCAACTGGATTTTATTCCATTCAGCACAACTCTTTTGGCCCAGTCATCTCAACAGTTTTTCACCCAGCAAAAATTGCACCTGTCCAAGCCGTCATCACACAGTTTCTCCAGGAGAATGCTGTGAGAAATGGTGTCAAAAAGTTTACTAGAGTCCAGGTAAGCAAGATGCACAGCCTTTCTCTCATCCACTAAGTTGATCATCTTATCACAGAAGGGGATAAGATTAGTCAATGTTAATAACATCTTGGACTACATTAGGCAGAATACTGCCAACAAGTAAAGGGAAGTGATCCTTTCCCTTTTATTCAGCACTGGTGCCCTGGAGTACTATGTCACATTCTAGGCTTCTGAGTACGAGAGAAATATGAACATACTGGAGAGAGTCCAGTGATGGTCAATGAAGATATTGAAGGGAATGGAGCATCTCTCCTATAAGGAAAGGCTGGCAGAGCTCAGGCTGTTCAGAATGAAGAAGAGAAGGCTCAGGGAAGATCTTATCATTTTGTGGAAATATATGAAGAGAAGGAGTAACAAAGGCTGTTTTCAGTGGTGTCCTGTGACAGAATAAGAGGCAGTGGGCACAAACTGGAACACAGGAGGTTCCCTCTGAACATCACAAACCACTTTTTTTTTTTTTTTTTTTTTATGGTGTGGGTGACCTAGCACTGTCATAGGTTACTCAAAGAGACTGTGGAGTCTCCATTCTTGGAGATATTCAAAAGCTGTCTGGAGACTGTCCTGGGAAACCAGCTCTAGGTGGCCTCGTTTAAGCAAGTTGGTTGGACCAGTTGACCTCTCCAAAGGTCCCTTACAACCTCAACTATTCTATGATTCAGTAAATGCTTTATCCATGTCAAACAACCTTCCTCCTCATCTGACCTGAATGATGCTGCAAGAGGAATTGCAACTATGATTTTCCACTGGAACAAAGAACGGATTAATTGCCAGTTGTTCCCTGGCATGCTGTTTTTTCCCTTCTATGTGTCCCCATAGTTAATTAAAATCAAGACTTTTTCATGCTCATATCCATTTAGTTTGAAAGTATTGTATGTAAGACATCATAAAACTGAAAAGTTACAGTGCTATAAATTCTTGATGCTGTTGTAAAAATATCTCAAGTATTGTAAACTGACAACAGTTATGTAAATCAAACTACATTTCTGAACTTTGCATATACAATGCAATAAAATGATCATCTAAAAGTATTGTTTTCTTTAGAAGATATACAGCTGAGATTTGAATGAGAAAATATTTTTAAACTCTTTTCAGATTAAAATGATAGCTAGCAGAGCAGAAAGGTGGGAACACATGCTGAAGGGAGGGTTCAAGAGTCTCCTTTCTATAATTCAAAGGAATTCTACAGATGCAACAAGAAGACTTCTCATAGAAATGGTGTTTCTATGGCAGTACTGGCATGCCAAATCACCTACACAACTGCCTTGGTTATAAGGCTTACTATATGAAGAGAAATAGGAGCTTTGCTTGTTCCTATACATCTGTCAAGAGCGGCAAATGCCTCTGTAGGAGTGTAGGAGAGATAGAAGTACTCCTGTAAGAGCACTTTCCCAAGGGAGTCTCAAGGAAAGTAGAAGAACAAAATCATAGTTTATGATAATTAGCAACGCATGCAATCTACCTTGTGCTTGTCATTAATTTATTGTTGGAGCTGTTTTGTCTTGTCTGTATGGAAGGAAGTTACATGTGAAAATAGGGAGCTTATTAACATAAAACTTATTAATGGAATAGGACTTCAAAATCATAGAAGATATGTGTCGTCTACTTGATGCTGAAACTGATTGAAAAATAAACAAAAAGAGTGATCAAAGTAATACAGCTTTTGAGAAATCCTTTACAGAATAGTAGAAATTGAGCTAAACTTTTCCACATGCACACAAATAAGAAATATTTTAACATACACATCATGATGAACGACCACTTGTTTTCTGAGTTACTTTCCTTCCCACTCCCCGCCCACCCCCCCCCTCAGCAATAGGTCTGCAACTGCAGTACTGTACTGTATATATAAGAACTAATTGAAAAGCAAAATATATTTTTATTTGAAGTAATTGGAGTTTGTTTCTCTCTCTCTCTCCCCTTCTCTCTGTGGGTCTGTTAAAATACAGATACACAAATAACAAGCACTTCCACCCACACAACACAGATAAAGAACATTACCACTTGCATTGTTAATTTTTGAAGCTCTTACAAGGTTGCAAGTAATTGCCCCTTATTCTCTTACAAATAAAGCTAAAGGACCTGTTCTATTTGTTGATGTAACTTAAATTATTTTTGTTTGTATTAATACTCCTACTCAACCATTAACTGTTATATTGCCATTGTTGTTTTCCCAAGACAATTTCAATAAACAGACATCTGTTAATCATCACTCAAAAAAAAGTTATTTCTGCAACAATTTGTCTATGAGGTAGTAATTAGTTACTACTTAAAGGAAAATTGCTTATTTAAGCAAAGAAAGAGAAGGCAGGTTATGCCCAAACTATCTAAACTGTAGTACTCCAATTATACAGAAATGGACATGGTTCTTACCTTGCTTGTGTTGAAGCTGGTAGGACTCTTAGGTCTGCTGTTTTTATCTGTGTTGCATGATTTCAGCCTATAAAAGCTAGTTCATTCAGCTCACTAAACCACAAAAGACTTACAGGTCTCTTACTCAACAGATGTGTGACCCACTAGCCCTTGCTCAGTAAAGCTTTTTTCCTCCTCTATACCCTGTGCTTATACTAAACTTCATTTTTTATAAAGACAGTAAACTCCAGTATACAAATTCCAAGTCAAGTGCTGAAGAAATTACCCTAACTACTTTGTAGTTAATTTATCTCCCTTTGGAGGCTCCAAATTGGATTCAGGTCTTAATTAGATTCAGGTCATGCATGCTAAAGTCTCTTTTAAAGGGATGTTATATTTTATTTGTTTTCAAGGAGTTGTGTCTGTAGGGGTTTTGTTATTTTTTAATAAGCTTGTGCCAAATCACCATCGTCACCTGAAGTCAAATAGAAGAGGCCATTATTCTCCTAAGCAAAGAATTAACAGCTTCTGACCAATCCTAGACAGAAGCAAACTTGCTTTAAACTGAAGACCTTTACCATGAAAACAGTGTTGGAAGAGATCAAAACAAGCAGTTGTTATGACAACTGGCATACTGAGGATAAGTATGTTGATGAGAAATTAGAAACAGATACAGAAAAACGAAGGAATACTTTGGATTACTAATTAGGAATTCAGTCATACATTTACACGTCACAAAGAGGGTGAAATATTTCCCCAGTGAACATCAACTATTTGACGGGTGAACAGTTACAGAGATGTCACTGCCCATTTCCTTCTCACAAGACAGAGAGGGAATATGATATCTGTGTTCTGGGTTGCATTGGGCCAGGGAGTTCTCTGACATAAAAAAATCAAAGCTCTTTGGTTTCCCTTCCTGCTTCTTCATGAGACACAAGGAACTGCTGGACATCAAACCTAAAGGTCATCCCTTTACATCCAAGGCCATGAGGAGCATGAATAGAACAGGTTCTGTCACCCAGCAGTCTTATCCACGTTGAAGGTATTTGTCAAGAATTTCCATAGCCTTTTGTTTGTCATATAGCATTGAAGTACATAGTCTGTATGTTACAAAGCAGCTTATTAAAGTTGCAGAGCTAATAACTGAAAAGTTAAGAAGCTCCAGAATTATTGTAATACCATCTCTGTCCTCTGTGCAGTGCAAATCTGTTTTTCCTCACTGGACCACCACTGCTGTAGCCATGTGATGAGATCACAGTGTGAGGTACAGTAAAATTTTATAGGTATAAGCCTGTTTCAAATATAGCATACAGCTGCTTATCTAACTATTGTTCCGTAGTAATGTTGCACAGGAGTATTGCTGGATCAGCTAGGTTCTTAATATAAAGGAAACAACTGAAGAAATAAATACTTAAAGTATTAAAAATTTCAAAGAAAAAATAATAAAGGCTTGGTACCGGAAGAACTTGAGCCAGTCATCTTAATTGTTGAGCAAGACTTGACTGTGGACTGTGTAGACTGTAGTTCTTATCTCCTCTTTTCTGATTTTTCAGGAAGCCTGCATTATAAGAACAAAGATTAAACTCAATCCTGGTGTTACAGAAGACAATGAGAACTGTAAATGTGTCCTAAAGCTTATGTCTTCTTCTTTTTTTATTTATAATAAATGAATTTTCAAAAAATGGAATAGTACTATCATATCCAAACTCACGAGAAAAAACTTACTTTGGAACTTTCCACTAGATATTCCATCGACTAGAAATATTTCCAGACCTTCAGTATCGTATTGTCTAATGACTTTTTTAGGATTCATTAGTCTTATGAGATTTTTATTTCTATTTTATTATATCTAGTTTGTAAGAGTTCATTTGCCTCCAGCTTAACCTGACTTTCACAAACAGTTGATCTGGGCTTTAGTCGTGTTTGGCAGTAAGTCTTCAATGCCATATATAAGAAAATAGTAGCTTTTCTGTTGGTGAAACTCTTACCAGCCATCTTCTTTCATACTGTACCCAGAAACTCATCAATATCCTTTCTTACCTCAGGGCACCTCCCCAGTCTTTAAGCTTGCACCTCTAATACTGTGTTCAAGACTTCAAATATTGTGTTCATCATTGGACTGCTAACTACAAGAAAGACAATGAGGTGCTGGAGCATGTCCAAAGAGCAATTAAGCTGATGAGGGATCTAGAACACAAGCCTTACGAAGAGTGGCAAAGGGAGCTGGAGTTGCTTAGTTTAAAGAAAAGGAGGCTGGGCGGAGACCTTATTGCTCTCTACAACTACCTGAAAGGAGGTTGTAGAAACGTGAGCGTTAGTTTTTTCTCCCAAGTAACAAGTGATAGGACAAGGGGAAATGGCCTCGAGTTGAGCCAGAGGAGGTTTAGATTGGGTATTAGGAAAAATTTATTCACCAAGAGGGTTATCAAGCACTGGGACAGAATGCCCAGGGAAGTGATTGAGTGATTGGCCCCAGAGGTGTTTGAAAGACATGTAGATGTGGCACTTAGGGACATAGTTTATTGGTGGACTTGGCAGTGTTAGGTTTCAGGTTAAACAAGATGATCTTAAAGGTCTTTTCCAATCTAAATTACTCTATAATTCTAACAAGGAGTAATTAATCTGTTACCACGTGGTATTTTTTGGTCCAAAAGTCTTCCTATAGAATAATTCATCTAAACCTGCCCTGTTGCAGGCTCATTTCTGTTCTAAGTCTTGTAAAAGAAGAGACAAGAGATGAAGTAATGGTCATCAAGTCATGCTCCTCCTGGAATTTTGTGTTTGATAGTGCAAAGTCCAAACAGAAGGATTGTCTATGAAATAGAGTTTCAACATATTCAAATAGGAAAAACTGCACAAATATTTATATTTTCATACTCTATCTCTGGTATATGCAATGATAACTCCTGAGAATGTTTTATACAAATCTTGGAGTGGTCAGCACCCAGCAGGTCATGTAAGGCTAAAAAAATAATGGAAGTAAACGTTTATCTGTGAGAAAAATCAAATTTATTTAATGTTGTTAAAGTGAATTTCTAGAGTCTTCAGAATGCAAGAACTCACTATCTCTAGTCATTACTAACAGTGCTTGTGCCCTGCTGGATATTATAATCGTGAATGCAGGAATGGTCTTGTCAGTTCTGGATGTAGAGAAAGGAGTTTCTTGCTTGTGGAAAATGTTGGAAGAAGAGAACTACTTTCTGTGCCAGAAAGCTTTCCATGCTTTTTGCAGCACTCATAAAAGTAGATCTGATACATAATTGGCATTCACCTTCCCATGTCAGTGGTACAACTGGGAAACTTACTGAATCACAGAATGTTGGGGATTGGAAGGGACCTCAAAAGATCATCTAGTCCAATCCACCTGCCAGAGCAGGAACGTCTAGATGAGATTACACAGGAAGGTGTCCAGAGGGGTCTTGAATGTCACCAGAGATGGAGACTCCACAACCTCCCCGAGCAGCCTGTTCCAGTGCTCTGTTACTCTCACTGTAAAGAAGTTTCTTCTCAAGTTTAAGCGGAACCTCCTGTGTTCCAGCTTACACCCATTGCCCCTTGTCCTATCATTGGTTGTCACCAAGAAGAGTCTGTCTCTATCCTTCTGACACTCACCCTTCATATATTTATAAACACTAATAAGGTCACCCCTCAGTCTCGTCCAAGCTAAAGAGGCCCAGCTCCCTCAGCCTTTCCTCGTAAGGGAGATGTTCCACTCCCTTAATCATCTTGGGGGCTCTGCGCTGGACTCTCTCAAGCAGCTCCCTGTCCTTCTTGAACTGTGGGGCCCAGAACTGGACACAATATTCCAGAAGTGGCCTCACCAGGGCAGAGTAGAGGGGGAGGAGAACTTCTCTCGACCTACTAACCACATCCCTTCTAATACACCCCAGGATGCCATTGGCCTTCCTGGCCACCAGGGCACAGTGCTGGCTCATGGTCATCCTGCTGTCCACCAGGACTCCCAGATCTCTTTCCCCTACACTGGTCTCTAGGAGATCATTTCCCAACCTATACTGGAACCTGGGGTTGTTCCTGCCCAGGTGCAACACCCTACACTTGCCCTTATTAGATTTCATTAAGTTTTTCCCTGCCCAGCTCTCCAGCCTGTCGAGGTCTCTCTGAATGGCAGCACATGGGAGGTCGCCCATGATGCCGAACTGGAACTTTCTTCCAACCCTCCTCATCTTTTTGGTCCACTGCCTCTGCCCGACAGCAATAGGGCAGGGGCTGCCTCAGGTCCCCCCATCTGCCAGACAGGATGGGGGCTGGCTGGCATGCCAGGGAGTTACTTCATCAGTCAATCTTCTTCTCACACTCCATGATGGTCCTCAGTCTCTGGACCTCCTCCTTAGGTTTCACCACCATGCTGAGCAGATCGTCCACCTGCTCACACCTCACGTGGGTGGAATGCCTCCCTCGCTCTCCTGACAGCAGGATGATCTGGCACTCCCAGCAGCCAGAGACCTGAACAGCCACCGTTCGGGGCAGGCCCTCTGTCTGGGTCTCCAGGGTCTTTTTGCTAAAAGCTCTCTGCCTGAAGGACACCACAGTCAGAGGCAGCCTGGGCCACACCCATAAATTGGAGAGCTGATGCGATGGAGTGCTGCTATCAGCAGAGCTACAGCGAGCTGCCCTTTACCCTTCCCTGCTTGCCTCTCCTGCTCGCCCTGACTGGCATTCTGCCATGCAAACTGCCGTGCCACATCCTTCTGACGTGCCACACCCTGTTTACCCCTCCTGTTTGCCTCCCTCCTGGTTGCTCATGCTCCCTGGGGGCTGTTTAAATCTCCCGCAGTTGGCTGCTGTTGACTGGACTAGGCATAACGTCCATAGTCTCCCCTTGTGCCAGGACCTCCTCCTTCTTCTCTTAACTCATGCTCAGCCAACTTGTTGGTTCCTCTCACAATTCAGAACACTGATTTACAATGAAAATTGTATTATTTCTTAGTTATTATTGTTAATATATTTTTAGAGCTTAGCTACTACCAATTAAAAGCCAGTAGAAAATTGGGGGTTTTGGTTTTTGTCTTTGTGATAGTTTAATGTGGCTAGCCCTTGGCTAGCAGGCAACACAGCTGTTCACCCACTTCCCCCCATCCCCAGTGGGTAGGGAAGAGGATTGGGGGGCAAGGATAAGGAGATTTGTAGGTTGTGATAAGACCAGTTTAATAATAGAAATAAAAGAAAACTTTAAATAATACTAACATTAAAATAGTAGTGATAATGATAACAGTAACATTATATAAAAATGAGTGATATCCAGTGCAACTGCTCACCACTCACCAACTAAACCAGGCCTGTTCCCAGACAACAAACCCAGAAAAGTGACAATCCCAAAGCAAAACCACAATCCCAGAAGAGCAAGAGCCCAAGTAAAAGCCCGAGAGAGTTAAAAGAGGGAGACCCTCACTAATATACTCGACATGACACAATAGATATGGAATATCCTATTGGCATATCCAAATGACAATTTAGCTCATGAATTTAAATATTCATCACCCCCTTAGATCTTGTGCTTGTAAACTAACAGAACACAAAGTCCTTCCAGCAACAAAAATGCAAACACTGGTGTGTTATCAGTGTCTCTCTCATAACAAGTCCCAGGCTGAAAAGCAAAAAGCAGCACTAATCTAACTACTGAAAGAGAAACCCAGAGCTGTTTCAGCTAAAAACCAGGACAGTCTTTGGTTTTGATTTTTTTTTTTTTTAATACTCTCCACTGCACTTTGTAGATATGAGAAAGTAAAACTTGGAAGCCCACTGTTTCTACGGAACTGTGAAAAATTCATAGCTGGAGAAGCCTAGCAGTGTCATAGTTCTTCTGGGATACTTTTCTTGTAAAAAAATATTTTATAACATTCCACGGTTGTATAAAGAGCAGTTATGCATGACCTCATAATGACAAAGTTCTTTATGTTCATATCACCTGTGATTTATGACTTTTTGGACAGTTGGTTATATGCTTGTCTCAACACATTATGCTAATAGCTTCATCTACTGTCCTCATCAGGATCAGATCAAAGTCACAGACTATCACAGAAAGCAGGAAGTATTGTGTTTTGATTGATGTGTCAAAAACAACAATGGTATCAGCAGGTGTAGTATCAGTTTGCTGAACAATTTATTTTACAAGTGTCTAGTGCTGTGAACACTGTTGAGCATCAGCCACATCTAGTGGTTTCATTAACTTCAGTCAAACACAGAGGCTCAAGTTACCAGTTTTTGTGGCTGAATGCTCAGCTATGAAGCTTCTCGAAAAGAAAATACAGGACGTGATACCTTTTATAAATATGACAGTCATCATCTGAGGTATGAGAGAAATGCGACCCACTACTTTTCCAGTATTCTGATAGAGGTGAACCAGTGTCTACTGAACCAGAAGCTTGCAAGGGAGTTCTGTAGGGTAGATGGCTTTTTTTACTGTGGTCTAGTTTTCCGTAGCTCTATTTGTCTGCTGCACAGGAAGGATTTTGTTAGCAGTTACCAAGGTGTTTTAGGAGGACTACTGAACAAAATTCAAGTCCAAGCTTTCATATCAAATGCACCGACAGTCATGACCTTACGAACAGCTAGGGAACTCAAAATGATATAGGGAACTAGTCCTACTGAGGACTTTGTGAAGACTATCAGCCATAGACATACAACAATTTATGCCCCCATTAACAATAAAAATAAACAAATAGATCATTGTCAAAACTAATGAGGAAATAAATCACTTTTTTGTCAGTTTCTATAAAAGCGAGACAGTTTGTGGTCTTTCTTCCCCCACTCTGTCTGTTGTTTTGCAGTAAAAAAGGAAACATATGGTGATCATTGCAGAAAACAAATGTGTAGAAAAGAATTTTGATACAATCTCAGGTGGAATTTAATTATCTATGAAGAAGATATGTTCTCTGGTTAAATAGCCAAAATGAATGCTCTTCACTTCTAGGAGGACCAGGACAGCATATTACCGCTGTAAATTAGTCTCTCCATTTCTGTAGTTTTGATTCTGGCCTTTATGTCAAGATTTGTCTGAAGTACATGTGTAAAGCATGGCCTCTCTTTACTGAGATACTTCAGAAATATTCAGCCACCATGTGCTTTTAAGCCAACAGTTCCTCATAGGAAGTACAGTTCTGTGTTCTAGCTTGAGGAACATCAGTTTTCCAGAAACACATTTATTCTGCAAAGTTGACACTAGGCAATACATTGGTTCTTAGCAAGTTTACTGGAAGTAGTATCTAGGTCTTGGTTCCATGATCAGTTTTCAAGCCCATCTGTAAATGCTTATGTATGTGCATGGGGGTGGTGCAGCAGGGAGTGTTTGTGTCTGTGTGTTTATATTTATGCATATTGGTTTTGCTTTATCTGGAGAGAAAATGAAACATTTTAAGCTTCATCACAATCCACCTTTATTATACTGTATAAGAGTCTCTCAATACTAGGCAGACACTATAATGAATAACAACAACAACAACAACAAAAAAAAGAAGGATTTTAAGTCAATCACAATTGGGAAGGATATATTAGAAAGATTAAATGATATATAACATGTAGGTGTAGTTTATTTATAGTAAATAAAAAGGTTTATTTCAGGCTGCAAACAGGTCTTAACTTAATGTAAATTCACACAGAATTAGTCTCCTCAATGAAAAATACAAGGAACTGTTGGCAAAATCTGCTTGATAACACCACCAGAGATTTTGTGCCCTATGAAAATGTGCTGAGATTGTATCTTTACAGAGCACCATTTCATCTGGAAGTTAGGTCTTGGGATCTTGAGTTTCAGAAGGTTTGGGAAAGTTTGGGAAGGGAAGGTTTGGGAAGGGAAGGTTTGGGAAGGGAAGGTTAGGGAAGGGAAGGGAAGGTTAGGGAAGTGAAGGTTAGGGAAGGGAAGGTTAGGGAAGGTTAGGTTAGGGAAGGTTAGGGAAGGGAAGGTTAGGGAAGGTTAGGGAAGGTTAGGGAAGGTTAGGGAAGGTTAGGGAAGGTTAGGGAAGGGAAGGTTAGGGAAGGGAAGGTTAGGGAAGGTTAGGGAAGGTTAGGGAAGGTTAGGGAAGGGAAGGTTAGGAAAGGTTAGGGAAGGTTAGGGAAGGTTAGGGAAGGTTAGGGAAGGTTAGGGAAGGTTAGGGAAGGGAAGGGAAGGTTAGGGAAGGTTAGGGAAGGTTAGGGAAGGTTAGGGAAGGTTAGGGAAGGGAAGGTTAGGGAAGGTTAGGGAAGGTTAGGGAAGGGAAGGTTAGGGAAGGTTAGGGAAGGTTAGGGAAGGTTAGGGAAGGTTAGGGAAGGGAAGGGAAGGGAAGGGAAGGGAAGGGAAGGGAAGGGAAGGGAAGGGAAGGGAAGGGAAGGGAAGGGAAGGGAAGGGAAGGGAAGGGAAGGGAAGGGAAGGGAAGGGAAGGGAAGGGAAGGGTAGGGAAGGGAAGGGAAGGGAAGGGAAGGGAAGGGAAGGGAAGGGAAGGGAAGGGAAGGGAAGGGAAGGGAAGGGAAGGGAAGGGAAGGGAAGGGAAGGGAAGGGAAGGGAAGGGAAGGGAAGGGAAGGGAAGGAAAGGAAAGGAAAGGAAAGGAAAGGAAAGGAAAGGAAAGGAAAGGAAAGGAAAGGAAAGGAAAGGAAAGGAAAGGAAAGGAAAGGAAAGGAAAGGAAAGGAAAGGAAAGGAAAGGAAAGGAAAGGAAAGGAAAGGAAAGGAAAGGAAAGGAAAGGAAAGGAAAGGAAAGGAAAGGAAAGGAAAGGAAAGGAAAGGAAAGGAAAGGAAAGGAAAGGGAACCTTCCCTTTCCGCACCTTTCCTTTCCGCTCCTTTCCTTTTCTTTCCACACCTTTCCACACTTGTCCACACCTTTTCACACCTTTCCTTTCCACACCTTTTCTTTCCACAGCTTTCCACACCTTTCCTTTCCACACCTTTCAACACCTTTCATTTCCATACCTTTCCTTTCCACACTTTTCCACACCTTTTCTTCCCTTCTGGATTATTATTTGAAGTAATGTAATTTATGCATACTGACCATTCCTTTTCTTGTATGCAATATTGATGACTATAACCAGCAATTAAATCAAGTGTAAAATGTGTGCCTTTTTTCTTCCCCACATTATACTAGTACTTCTCTCACTTGATTTACTCCTACAGAATGGTTCAGAAATATAACAATAATTTTTGAGAATATTTTCTGTGTTATATACTGTTTAATCTGTTTAGTGCTGGTGTTTTCAATTGATTACAGACTCAATTTTTGCAATTAATGTTAATTGTATGAACAAGTGTTTGTATCCTTAATATGCATGTCCTGATGGTAACATTTTATAAATATGAACTGTAATTTCTGATATTTTTGTGTTATTTTAATGTCTTTTAAGTGTAGTATTACTTATACTAAAAAACAATCACAGTTAGAATTTATTACAATGCAATATCAGTAAAAGTTCTGATAGGGAGTTGAACTTTCTCTGACAGCAATCTAAAAGTTTGTTCACTTGCATAGAAAACTACAATTCAAGATCCTTGGGTAGGATGACACCTCAATATGTCTTTAAGCATGAAAGTATTCCCAGTGACATCAAGATGAGTTATTTTCTCCCTCAAAGACACAAAGGGACTTAAATAACTTTATTGGTTCAAAATCTAAACAGGGCCATTTAAACTTTTCTATCAGATGCTAAAAAATGCAAAATATTATTATTTGCAAAATATTCTCTGAATACTATGGATAGAAGCTGGCAAAAAAGAGGAGATAATATGTCTCCAAGTAACTTCTTTGATGGGAATACTGAATAGCGGTGTAGCACATTGGAGATACTAGGTTTATTGTTATTAAACTAAACCTGCACTAGTATTATTAATTTCTTAATTTTTCAGTCAGAGACTCAGTGAAGAACTCTTATCAGGCATTATAAACATAGTATTTAGTAATCTAGAATTTTTAAGGAAAGATCATTTCATATCTTTTAACAGAAATTATATTAGACTTATATCGCCTAACTAAATAACTTATTTTCTATTAAATTATATTAAAAGGATCTATAACCATGGTTTAATGGACTGTAGAAAAAAAGGACTTTGTTGTATTTTTCCAATTAATTTCTCTTATTAAATGAACTTCAAAGTAACTATCTCTCTTCCTTCAGTCTCTTCTTGATCTTTGAGGAATAATTTATATGCAGGTGACCAAATTATGCTAAAATATATAGATTTTTGTACAGTGTCTTTTGAATTATGTGGTGCATGCTTGTGATTTCTAATAAATAATTTATATTCCATCCATTCATCCAGAAACTTCCTTTCTATTTTACTGTTAAAAGAAGGGATGGAGGAGGAGAAACTACCTTTAATATCTTCATGCTGGGGGGGAAAAACCCAATTTTTTAGAAAAAAGAAAATTGCAAAACTATTTTGAAGAATAAGTGAAAAGACACAAGAAATACTAAATAACTCATTCTATTTCCTCTAGATCCCTTTATTTTCTTTGTGTTTGGCAAGATATACAAGTGCCAGTTCAGAGAAACAGCATATAACATGGCCGTTGTTTTGATTTCCTTTGACAGAAAAGTTGACTGCTTTCTACTTTCCAGGGTTTAACAGTGTGGTGAGTTGACCTTGTTGAGATACCAGGCACTCACCAAAGCTATTGTATCACTCCCCTTCTCAGTTGGACAGGGGAGAAAAAATGTAATGAAAGGCTTGTGGGTCAAGATAAGGACAAGGAGAGATCACTCGGCAGTTACTATCACAGTCAAAATAGACTCAATTTGGGGAAAAATTGATTGCTAATGAAATCAGAGTAGGGTAATGAGAAATAAAACCAAATCTTAAAACCACTTTTCCTCCATCCCTTCCTTTTTCCTGGGCTCAACATCACTCCAAATTTCTCTACCTCCATACCCTGAATGGCACAGGGGAATGGCAAATGGAAGTTGCGATCAGTTCATCGCACATTGTCTCTGCTGTTCCTTCTTCCTCAGAAGGAGGACTCCTCACACTCTTCCTCTGGTCCATTGTGGGGTCCCTCCACAAACCTCTCCAACATGAATCTTTCCCACAGGCTACAGCTCTTCATGAACCACTCCAGTGTGGGCATTTTCCATAGTTTACAGTCCTTCAGGAGCGACTGTTCCAGCCAGAATAGGTCTCTTGTGGGGTCACAAGTCTTGTCAACAAACCTGCTCTGGCATGGACTTCTCTCTTTACGGATCCACTGATCCTGCCAGGAGCCTACTCCAGCATGGACTCTCCACAGGGTCACAGCTTTCCTCAAGGAAAATCCACCTGCTCCAGCATGGAGTGCTTTACAGGCTGCAGGTGGATATCTGCTCCACTATGGACCTCCAGGGGCTGCAGGGGGACACCCTGCCTCACCATGGTGTTCTCTATGGGCTGCAGGGGTATCTATGCTCAGACGCCTGCAGTACCTCCTCTCCTTCATTATTCACTGAGCTTAGTGTCTGTAGAATTATTTCTCACATATTCTCATTCCTTTCTTCAGTTGCAACTGTTGTGCAGGTTATTTTTTCCTTTTCTTTAATATGTTATCACAGATGTGCTACCACTGTTTCTGTTAGACTCAGCTTTGGCCAGCAGTGGGTCTGTCTTGGAGCCAGCTGGCATTGGCTCTGTCAGACACAGGGGAAAGCTTCTGGCAGCTTATCACAGAAGCCACCTCTTTAGGCTCCCCCTGCCCCGGCCCTTCCCCTCAACCCCCTGCCCCCGACCAAAACCTTGCCACGTAAAGCCAATACAACTAGGTATTCTGAGTGTAAATGTGACCTACAAACAGACAACAGACATCCTTCTACAGCAGGATACCTAAATCACGAAGAAATGTATGCACATGTGTGTACAGCTGTATCTTCAAGCTGATAACTGTGGCAACTAAACTGACATGTTGCTAGAAAGACTTTGCAAATATGAGAATTACAGGGATTGTTGAAGCAAATTATTGATTGTTTCTGGTTTATGGGGTAGAAACTTGTTCCAAACGTGGGAAACAGTTAAATAGAAGAAACAGAATAAGAAAGGAGAGAAATGGACAGAAATACAGTGCATGGCTTGAGAGGAAGAAGCTAAAAGTAAGATAAAAAAGAAAATATTTTGTAAGACCTTGAAGATAAAATTGAAGTTTTGAAGTTGATATACACACTCAAATGATGAAATCTGACTGCTTACCTAACTAGAAAGTTAGGACAAAAGATGAAAAGAATAATACCAAGGCTAAAAAAAGAGGTTTTTTAAGTAAGAGAGTTACTTAGGAAACAATTTTTAACTTCTCAGTACCAAGCACTTAGTACTTACTTCTCAGTACCAAACACATATGTTCATCTCTTTTTGTGGGTCAAAATCACATAGAAAATATCTACAAAGGATATGTGTGACATGTATGGTGGTCACATCAATTACTTGTATCCGCTTGCATTCCTAGTAGGCAACTTTTTTCCATCACAGTTCTTTCCTAGGAAAAAAACAATTAAATAAATAAATATTTTTTAAAACTCCAAAACAAAACCCTTGGTTTTTTATATGATCTTGTGCCAAGACACTGAAGAAACTGGTAGTAGTGCTGTTCGAGTCTTTTGGGTTCAGTGAAGAGGATCTATACTGTGAGACGTGAACATAAAATAACTTTTTTTGAGATATTTTTAAAATATTATTTCTTTAAAACTGAATTGGAAAACCTTTAAGCCTGGGATATATGGGAAAGATCCTTTGTTTATTGAATATAGACCTAAGTTTACTTTTGAAACATCTAGTAAGTAGTAATTGAAAACTCTCTTTAAAACAACCAAATAAAAAAGCAAATAAAAACCCCCAATCAGTTTCACTAAGATGTGTGTATAAAGCTTTACTCAGAAGCAATTTAAAAACTAAAGCACAAAGTATTTCCTGAATTTGTTACCTATCCATACTGATGGGAAGAGCAAGAGCCTGAGGTCCTGCAGGAATCTATGTTTACAGTGCAGATCTGTGCAGCGCTACTGCCAAATCATTAAGCCACCTTCAAACAGAAGTCCTAGCTGAGACAGGTGTTATCACAGTGGGTACTGTGGAGAATAGAGGGAGTGTTGGATGCTGTAAAAGACAAATACTTTATAACTCAAATTATGAGCAGACTACTACAGACCTCGCTACAGCTGAGCAAGGCTGATGACAGCCATTGATTTAATGCTTGCAGACACCAAACCTCACTAGTTCAAAAAAGCAAGGTCATTTTAATTCACTTTGTCTGTTTTTTTCCATTAAAGAAGCAAGTACACCCAGGAAGTCTGAAAGAATGTTAAATATCATGGTTATATTTTAGTTTATCTGCAACAAATGGAGGAAAGATTTCCTAATAGAACAGATGTTACACACAAGTCCTTCGACTTACAAAGCCACTGACATAATCATAAAATTGATTAAGTAAGGATTTGTCCATAATACACTAAGTCGTGAAATAGATTAGATCATTTATTCTTTTTGTGAGCTAAACTCTTGGTCTTTAGAATCAAATATCCTTCTGTTTGTCATTCTGTTAGACTTTTTCTTAAGAATACCTGTGGATAGATTACACTTCCAAAAAACAAGAGACTCACAGTACTGATAGAACTCATGTTTCACTCTGCTTTCCTGCCCTGTATTTCCATTCTTATTAAAGCCCCCATCTTCCCCCACAGATATAAAAATCTGTTGATATATATAGAGTCTATGTATACTAAAGTACTACCTGGGAATGTGAGTAGGACTAAATGGAGGGAAACTTTTAAAAGAATTTGAATGTGTCCTGAACCCAAAATTTCTGTTTTCCAGTTTCATGGCATTCAATCAACAGCAAGGGGAGAAGCAGCATACCATAAGTTCAGGTTTCTAAAATGTGATGCAGCACTAAAGGCAACATTACAGAGATTAATTATGCACTGGTAGGATGATGAAGTGTATGACCAAAAGAACACTTTTTAATATTTAAAATAGCTATGATACATGGTCTTCTTCAGATGTGTTTACTTCCACAGTATTATGCCCTAAAAGGGGCAGATTTGTCAGATGGGCCTATTCCACGTGAGGATCTGAGGCGGCTATAAAACAAATTTATTTTTTTAATCCATTCAGAAGTTCAACATTGAATTATTAAAAGACTAAAAGGGAAAGAAATATTCAGTACTCTTCTTTGTTTCTTTACAAACAAAGCTAATAAGGATGTTAAACAGGAGCAAAATTATTTTGAGTGAATTATTATAGTATTTTCTGGGCCATATCCTGCTCTTCCTTACATAATGGACGTAAGTCCATTGCACGATTGTAAGCAGTTAGCAGTAGCTGGATCATGGAAGAAGAAATGTAAGGCTACCTTCAAAGGCAGTAATATGGAAGTGCACAGATACCAGTGACATGTCATGCTTTGGATTCAGTGCCACAAATACAGTTGACATTCATCTTCCTCCAGGCTTGGGAGCACAATGACTCACATTGTTTCTAGATCAGTGCATATACTTTATTTTTATACTGTATTTGGAAGTCTATAACGTATCTTTTTTTGGCAGGATGTGGATAAAACACAATTAGGACCTGTCCCATAGAATTTGCATCTTGTAGAGCAGGGTACCTCCCCTCTAGAATAGTTATAGGGATATTGTCTAAAATGTTAGAAGGGAGGAGAAAATATACATCCCATGAAAATATAACAACCTTTGCCTTCATAACAATATATAGAAAAAACTTGTCAAAAAGACCCATCAGTCTAGTTCTGGAACTTGCTTGTTTTGGCTGGCAAAAGAACATTAACATAAATTCTTTTAGTTACATATTTATTTTATCTGATTATGAAAAACATATATCTGTAGAAAAGGATCTGAACACTTCTTGTAGGATTTTTATTTTGTTATTCAAGCTAGAAAATTGAAGTTTTATATGTTGATTCTGGCAGATTGCAATACACAGACTGTTTCAGATATATTAAGGAAGACTAGGAACAGTAGTTAGCGTGACAACACCAGGCAAAAATAATGTGACATGTAGAAAAATATTTAAGTTTTAAAGAGGAAGCTCAGAGAGTCCATGAAGGCATTTGTGAAAAACCCTAGTAAAGTAATCTGATTACAAGACTCTCTTAGATGATGTAATTGCTAATAGTTGATAGTTGCTGATCACACTAGGTAAGAAGATTATTAAGATAGAGGTAAATTTAGCTCTTCCCAAGAAAGGAGGCATAAGGAAACTTCCTCCCTAACCACCTCTGTTCTTCAGACTAATTTGTGAAACCTGAAGTTTGGATCCCATGAGTTCACATAGACTCAGAAATTGTTGCAAGGGAATTCTGGATCAGAATTTTGATGGAAGCTCCTGTAAATTTCAGCAATCACACTGTCATAGGAAATACAATATAAAATTACCAACAATTTCAGTAATTTTTAAACCAAGCAGAACAGAGCTCTATTAAATTATCTGCTGGTGATGCACATCTGATATTAATCTACTGTATACTTCTAGAAAAGGCTTTTCACAGTGTGTCTTTTGCTTATTACAAAAGTTTTAGTTCCTGCGTTGCCGAGTATATAGTCTAAATGTCCTTATATTTCTGCAGTCTAACACATTTTGGCTTCAGTCTTGACAAGATGCCGGTACAGTGTAAATAATTGAATATAAGACTGTAATAGTTTCACTGGGCTAGCCCTTGGCTAGCAGCCAACGCAGCAGTTCACCCACCTTACCCCTCACCCCGAGGGGATAGGGGAGAGGATTGGGGGCAAGAATTAGGAGGCTTGTAGGTTGAGATAAAAAAAGTTTAATAATAGAAATAAAAGAAAACTGAAAAAAACCCACCCAACACTACAAAAAAACTCCTAAACAACTAATATTAAAATAGTAGTGATAATGATAACAGTAACAAGATATGTAAATAAGTGATAACCCAGTGCAACTGCTTACCACCCACTGACAAGCCCATCCCGTTCCCGGATAATGATCCCGGAGGAGCAACAATCCCGAACCAAAACTACGACCCTGGAATAACCAGAGCCCAAGAGAAAACCCTTACAAATCCACCCCCACTTTCCAGTCAGCCCCGGACAATATACTAAACATGACAGGATATGATATGGAATATTTCACTGGCACATCCAAATGCCAGTTCTGGGTTTTGCTGTTCACTGCGCTTCTCCCTCCCAGTCCTAATGCAGCTGTGAACAACCAAACACGGTGGCCTTGAGCTCCAGCAGCAACTAATAACATTAGTACTTTTATCAATTATATTATCAAAGCAATTCTAAACTGAAATCAAAACACAGCTCTTCTGACTACTGAGAAGAAAATTAACTCTATCCTAACAAAACCAGGACAAAGACTGAGAAACAGTGGAAGATGAAATAGGTCAGTGAAAAACGTCAAGCCAGTTTATATTTTTTTTTACTGTTAATTCCCATTAAAAATTACTACCACCACCTTCACTGTTTCAAGCCACATCTTTGAGAATTTGATACAAACCACATACTGTTCAAATACTGTCCAGTTACTCAATGAACCATAGTTAGAACACAGATAACAAATATTTTTTTTTTTTTTCCCTTGAGAAAGAAATAGAACGGAACGGAACAGAACGGAACGGAACGGAACAGAATAGAATAGAATAGAATAGAATAGAATAGAATAGAATAGAATAGAATAGAATAGAATAGAATAGAATAGAATAGAATAGAATATTTCTACATGGATTGTGTTCTTTGCCATTCAGCTTGCTGATGAAAATTCCAAGTACTATTAGACACAAGGAAGATTAAATTTCCTTTTTGATGTCAATCGCTTATGATTCTCCTGTATTATATTTTTCAAGTAGTTTTACAGTTGTTTCATGGAGGCCATAGTTTTCTTTTGTGCCTATAAAACATATGACACAGTCTCAGAATGATTACCAAACAATAAAGACATGTGACATCTACCGCTTCGATTTAATTTAGAAAGGCTGACAATTTGTCATATTTTTAATTCAGTTTTGTTCCATCACATTTGTTTTTAAGTAATGCTCAGTTACTACTATGCATTTCCTGTTGTCTTCTATGTTTTTACAAATAGTTCAAAATTCTGCTCCATTTTTTCTGTAGCAAGAAAATTTAGGCAGAATGGGCTGTAACACTAGTTCTGTCCTTTGTGAGAAAGAAGCTAGCTAGCTGTTCCAAGATTACTTCAGCTAATTCTTTAAGAAAATTATGAAGATTTTCCTAAACCCGGTCAATAAGAAAATTTCTACAACTAGTCTAGAAACTATTCACTATCACTACTGACAGCACTTGGATAAACCTCCCCATTATATTTGAATATTTTAGCCTATAAATAATAGTGTCATCAGTAGTACCAAGGCACAGGATTTGAGCATTATCAACTGACTACACAGGCATCAGAACTCATTAGATAATATCTTGTCTTGAAGAGAATCCTGTTTTAACTGGTTCAGCTGTAACAACTGTCTAACAGCCAACATGTGGTTACTATGTGTTTGGGTCATGTCACACTTTCTGGTATTTATATTCCTTTAGGATTCAAATAACTGTAGATACATATAGAAAAAAAATGGGGCTTAATTGTATTTAAAATACTATAAAAAAATCTTTGAATATATAGGAAGAACCCCTTCTCCTCAAAGTCAATATTGGCCTACAAATGACAAATGCTAATGACTCACCGTAACTTTTTCCTGTTTCAAACCACTGTCATTAACATCAAGACTGCACAGGCAGTAAAAGAGTGAGCATAGGTCATGCTCTACTCACTAGTAAGTGTATTAGCAGCTGTAACTATTCTTACTGACTGACACTTCTGTAATACTAATTCTTGTTTTCTTCTGTAAGGATCACAAGTAGAAAAACAGTAATTCTTTGATTAGATGTTCTGATTTCATTTTGGATAACAATATTTTTTTGACTTTTAATAGAAAGTGTGTTTATTAGGCCCACAAACTGAAAACAGTTTCAGTCCAACGAATCAGTGCAGAATGATGGTAAGAAGATTCATTTTTAAGTTATTGAGAAAGTAGATACTTACGACATTTTTGTGAACAGACTTCTGCAAAAACCTTTTCTGAGCAGAAGGCTGTGGTAATCAAAGACCAAGGGTACTGGTAAAATGTATGTGTTCATGTGGCCTTTCTCTGTTGATTTAACATATTAAAATTTTCCCAGTTCTTCTGCTTGTGTTAATATATTTGTAGAATTATTTCTTCTTAGCAAGATTAGCTACAGATAATTTATGTTATATGTTAGCATTTCTGATTTTATCCTTACATGCTAATGCTCCTGGTTTATACAACTGTATGGAGGTATCACTATGCTGATAGAAGCAGATTTTGAACAGCATAAATAGATTAATATCACCCCAGAAATATCTAATGGGTCATGCGAGAAATAGCTTAGGACAGGCTGTGATCTACTTAAGAAACCTCTCTTATATGTTCAAATTTTAGAATTCTCCGTTTTAAATGTTCCTGCTAAATTTTACAAAAAGTAGTACTATATCAGTAGTAATTAGTAAAGAGCTAATAATCTTCTATAGTAATTTCAAAACCTAATTTCTAACTTGAAGGTGTGTATTCTCTTTTACTCTGCACTTTCTAGCTGCAACAGACAATAAAGAGAGAACATACTTCTGCATTAGTAGGTTCTGTCACTTAGTGGTTTTAACTGCTATTTCTTACTAGCTACTTAGTGTTAAGATTGACAACATAGAACTTAGAGGATGGAGAGAATCACAGCAATGAGACCAAGTAATCTGATTATCTTTTTTCATATCAATAAAACTCTCGTAAAATATAGAACCAGATTCTCATTTCATACACTTCTACTGATTCTGTCACAAACATACATTAGTTGTAAACTAGAGTGTTCTAGAAAGATCTATTAAAAAATCTTTAATCCTACTTTAAAACAAAGTGGTTCTTACAGATTGTGCACTAGTGACTTAGACAATGTAATTACAAACTTTTCCCCACTGATTTTGCTTCTTTTTTACACTTAATATTTTAAATATGGGGGTTTTTCATGGTTTTATTTAACTTCTGTGGAATATTTTTATTCCCATACAAATAAATAGTAACATAACTATCCCAAGCTTTGTAATAAAATCTGTTAAAACATTGGAAGAAGGAGTAAAAGATAGAGAGAACAATGTTACCATATAACTATCAAGCCCCAAACTTCATAAATGAAAAGAGTTAATATTCTGAAATGTCCTTTAAATTTATTATTCCCACATATTTGTGAATAAATGTGCCAGTTCCTTCAAAAAGTAATAGAGAGTGTACTTGTATTTTTATTATAGGCACTGTTAGGATTATGGAAAATAAATACTTGCTTGATGTTATATTCTTAAACAGTCCCAGTAGCTTCAAGGAAAATATTGCATGCAATAAAATTAATACTTATATCTGCAGATTAGAATAAATTTATTTATTTATTTACTTACTTAATGCAAGAACAGAACTTTTTTAGTGTTTTAATTTCTTTTAGACAAGGCATGGAGAGAAGGGGAACAAAATATTTGCAAAAAATGAAACAAAAAAAACTTGTAGAGCCTTTCCAGATCTTTTTTTTCAGAGATTTTCAGGCTACTTTGAAAAGTATCCTTAACTAAATTGAAGACAAGCAAACTATCGAGTAAGGGCAAGGCACAAGAGACAGTCTTTACACATTTACGGCTACAGAATCTGATCATTCTTAGTGTAGAATGGAAAACACTCATTGTGTTCAAAGGTGGTTTCTTTAACACAATGTATTCAATGCCGGACGTAATTAAAATGTCTTTTGTGTGTGTGCGTGTGTGTGTGTAAATACAACATTTAACACTTTGTCTACAGTAGCTTTAAAACTCATTTGACTATGGCCAAAGTACACACATATACTCCACTGTTACAAAGACATAGAAGAAATTAAGATTTTACCTTCCTAACAGTGCTGTTCTGTGCCCATTTGGTTCTTTTAGTCACATAGAGATAAGACATAGAGGAAAGAGTTCCAGAAAATAAAGATTGTTTGGTCAGTCTGTCTCGTGAGTGTAATGCGTTGGGTTTTTTTTTTTTCTCTTGTTCAGTTTAAGACTTTTCTTTCTGAGTATCATCAAATATTTTATTGTCACTATGCTAAAAGCATGTATTTGTTTATTTGTTTGTTTGTTTATTATTTAGTCAAGTAAATGTTACTTCAAATTTTGAAACAACTCTTTTGCTGAGTGACAATATGGTAGCAAAAACAGATGTCCATGTGTATAAATATACATGTTCACATATGGACAGACATGTTACTGCATGTTTAGTGGATTTTATATCAGTAACAGGTAAGATCCCCACATAGACCTGTGCCATTGTTGTCAAGTTGCATATTTCTATTAAAAAGCCTTTGATATCTCATAATTTAAAGTGAACTTGAGTCAACATGACAGTCCAGGTTTCTCAGCTGCACATTTTCACAAAGTTAAAGTAGTATATATCATGTGTGGACTTTAGTAGCATAGTGAGATCCTCTGATACAATTTTTAGGGCAGAAAGGAACAACAATCAATTAAATTGTTGCAAGTTACCAGTCTTATAAGTATCTGTCACTTGCAGAAATGAAATTTGTAAGCAGTCTCATGTAGAAACAATTAGCTTCTACAGAATTTCAACATCTCAAATCTATTGTATGTTTCCACTGGAAATCACATGTTGGTCATTTTTCTAGTTTCATCAAAAAACGTATCTGCCCACCTTCTATCAGTGAAGGCTTAATATACTAAAAACTACAGTGATGTGACAAGCACCAATCCCTCTGGCTCTATCTTTAATAGTGATTAAAACATATTTCTATAGTGTTGACACCTCCATCAACCTGGAATGTTCTTGTAACTTCTCCTTGTTTCTTGGCTGCATACATTAAGTGTCTTCCCAGAATCCCAGAATCACAGAATGGTAGGGGTTGGAAGAGACCTGTGGAGATCATCTAGTCCAACCCCCCTGTCAAAGCAGGTTCACCTAAAGCAAGTTGCACAGGATTGCATCCAGGCAGGTTTTGAACATCTCCAGAGAAGGATATTCCACAACCTCTTTGGGCAGCCTCTTCCAGTTCTCTGTCACCCTCACACCAACCAAACAAAAAAACCCACCACCCTAGCTGTCTGGAATTTGTGAATATTTATAGCATATTATTAATAATGAACCTAACACCAAAGAAGCAGAGCAAAGTAGTGATGGGATGCTGCATGTTCTAATAAGTATTTATGGTGCCTGGCTATAAGCGCAAAAGTTTAGACTTCCATCTGTGCTCTGGAATCCTACTGTGAGTTGCTAACCCACACAGAAATATATATGTGTCATCTTAGTCAGTCTGGAAAGTCAAAAGCAACTAGACAATATGCTAGTCACATCATGATCTAAGTGCTGCTTGCTACAGAGACACATATGTCTTCAATAGCCTTGTTCAAGTATTCCAGGGGATGGTAACGCTTTATTCCTTGCATGAAAAATACCGATATATTTTCAGGTTTTTGCTTCCACCTTAAGGGCTTATACAAATACCATACAGATATACATGGCTATAGTTGTCTCCCTATTGTCTGTAATCACCATTATTTCAAGGGAGACTAGGTTGGATTTTGTATCAAAAAAACACTAACCCAAACTGATGTTGATACATAATTGAACATGATTTAATTGCTAAAATCAAAATTCCCAAAATAATTACTACTGCACAGCATATCAGTCTCCTAAAAATCACTCTAGTTAAAAAAATAAAAAATAATAATAATAAAAAAAGCAGCCTATTATAACTGGAGGCATTTTAAAACATTTTTGGAATCAGCAAAAATAAATAAACTTTATTTTGTCACCACATTGAGGAAGATTTTATTGAAACATAATCCCATTTTTTGACAACATAATCAAAAATAAATAGCAGTAAACCTTTGAATTTCAAACACTTGGTTATACCATATTCAGAAGGTGTAAATATATACTGAGAAATTATAAATGCATTTGTGGTTCAATTTAAATTTTATTTCCTTTTTTGTGATGATACTAGGAGGAGAGGGGAAAAAAAAAAAAAAAAAACAGTAAAATATTCCATTTATAAAAGGTAGGTGAAATAAGTGTGTTAAAAAAGAATAAAAAGTGGTGTAAGTTTCTGAGAAAACACATTGATATTTTTTATTCACAGTACTTCCTAGTTTTGTTAAGAGTTACACAGACGTTTCACACTAATCAATAGTAGAAAATTGATCTAAATGATAATATGACCTCCCATCAATGCGGAGTATATGTAACCTATTTTTCTGTAAGCACATGGTTTTGTTTTATTGTTCTTGTTATGCTCTTACAGAATGCGCAAACAAGTATTATTATGTTATCCTCGTGCTCTCTATTGTTACTATTAAATAAGAAGAGAATTCTCTAAAAATAAACATTCCTGAATGCAACCTAAATAAGACATCAAGAAACTGTGCCCTAGAGAAGATCTTCAAAGCTCTCTCTGTGTATAATCAAGTTCTTTGTACCAGACATTGAAGCTTCCTATTAAAAGTCTTGTGCAGAAAAAGAAAGTTAACAGTTCATTCTCCTTTACACACTACAGTATTCTTCTTACGTTAACTGTATTGTAAATTAAAACATTTTAAAAACAATTTCTATAATGGATTTATTTGTCAAGCATTTTTGTCAACATTGGTTGACTCATGATCCATGTGATGCACAGTGCTCATAAATAATATAAGTTATGCCCCTAGCTCACTGTAATTGCACTGAAAATTGAGTTTGCTGTGGCTGTATATGCTATTGCATTCATAATAGAGCAACTTACAACAATTTTATTGAAGGAAAAGCACTTAGGAAGAAAAAAAGAAAGGAAAGAAAAAAATATGGAAAAAGACTCACTCAAACAAAGACTGAGTAATTCAGCAGAATCTGTAAATGGAAATGGGGCAGAATCATGAACAGAATGGAAGTCTTCTGGCTCCCACTAACCACTACAACATTATGCCTTACTCTTTTGATGGATGAGACAGTGTAAGCTATTTTACTGGGAAATAGAACAAACTGGGATACTATTCCTTCATTTTTAATTATTTAATTAAGATTGTTTGTTCATAAGGTAAAGAAACAAGGAGATAAATATTTAATGAAAGGGATTCTTAAAATATACTGAGAAGTCTTACAGATATTGTAAAGCTCCCTTGTTTGTTAACTTTCCTGAAAGTGTTCTCTTGAATAGTTAAGTGAGATCTGTTATCTTCAGGGGATTAGCTCTATGTTTGTCCAACAGCTCTTAGTAGCATTATAAAGGATCACCTACCGTAACAAAAGAATATATAATAAAGTATTAAAGTTTTCAGGAAAAAAAAAAAAAAAAAAAAAAAAAAAAAAAAAAGAAGAATGCTCATTAGTCTAGTTAATATTGAGGAAAGGGGCACAGAATTAAATTTAGGTAGGGGAGAGGAGAAAAGGCAAAGATAGATAGATAGATAGATAGATAGATAGATAGATAGATAGATAGATGATGAAGAGATAGAGACCTTAACCAAAACAAGTGAAAAAGAAGAAAAAAAGCGAAGGGATTGAAAGACAACCTGATCAAGGAAGATGTGTGAGAAGTGATAAATAGGATGAACATGAATAAAAAGAAAAATATATGTGAAAAGTAACTTGAGAACAAGGTTAAGGTTATTTAACGTATAAAACTATAATAAACTTTTCTACCTGCTGCTGCTAAATGGACTGATAGAAATTTACTTTACCGCATGTGTACAGCATCTCTTAATAATACTTGCACAATGCAAATAATGTTTGCATGTAGCCACAGTATGAGACATTTCTCAGTCCTGTACTACTAACACTTTTTAGTCAGCGGTTTATTTAGAAACTGGTATCAAAATAATATGTCATTTTGTGGTCTAGTTAGAAAACATTTGGATAATAGTTCATCAAAATTTTAACTGAAAACAAGGAACTACTGAGTAAAGACAAACTCATTTTCATTGAAAAGTGGCCTTAGCATTTGGAGGAGAGGAGAATGTACATTTAATAAAATAATTCCACAGCAAACTAGACTTAAGATTTTTTTAATTTTTAAAATAAATAAATAAATCAGAAATCTTTCCATTGAGAAGTTACACAATACTGCTGTGACTACTTAATACAGTGCTATTTCACTCTTTTATTTCCTTTCTCCCGATATATCTTTATGCTACTCACTACTATCTAACATTTACAGTCTCTCCTAGTAGAGCCAGAGGCAAAACAGTACGAGGGAAAACTTCCCTTTAGAACACAGTCCAACAAAAAGCATCACAGACAGGTAGAATTCAGACCTTGTGAACTTTGTGCCACTTAACAGTACTAAGCAACATTTCTCTTCATCTTTTGAATGGTGAGCTCTCTGGCTTTATTAGATGCAGTTAATAGGTGCACTATTCCTAAAACTGCAGAGCTCTAGAAACTTTTTAATATCCTAGACAATATCTGCAGTACCATGAACACAGAGTGACACCAGATTTCTTGTTTTCATGAAGTTTTATGAACAATAAATCTGAAAAGAAAACCCACATCATTAAAACAGACAAATTTAAAAGGAAAAAAAAAAAAAGAAACAAATAAAAAGAAAAAAGAAAAAAAAATGCCTCTTGTACTTCTTAAGAACTTTGCAGCCTGGATTTAGATCAACAAAGCTATGTTTCCTGTCATTCCTCTGTGCCAGTGCTAAATAGTTTTTAACACATTTGGAAGCAATAAATTTAAGACAGGAACATCTGTCCAAGCTGCCCTGAAACCCCGTCTGAGTCTTAGCAGTTCCTCTACTGCTAAATCGTTTTTCATCTTGACTCTGCTTCCAGGAAGGCAGTCCTGGAACAGGATCTAACAAGTTATTTCCTGTCACCTCTGAGCCGCAACTAATTGATTATAATAGTCTACAGCCTCCTCCTTTCTCCCATCCTCCTCCCCACACAGACTTTCAAATTACCCTAGAAAAAAGCTAAAGGAAACTGAGTGGGTGCAGTGCTGCCTGAGGGAGACTTGAACCCTATACCCCAAAACAGCCTTAGCAGAACTAAATTTTAATTGCATCTTGGATGACTCTCTACCATAATAAAACAATTCCTGTAAGAGTGTCTAGAATTTAATCTCAAAGCTGCTGTTATTCCCTTGTATATTGCACTATGATTAATCCACTTTCTCTGGAGGGACGATGTCAGAGATACCTCAGCAACTATCCTGTTTGGAAGTTCCTATTTCTGACATGAGTTTGCCTTGAAAGGAAAGAACATGTGTAGATAAAGAGGGTGAAACTGCAAACATTGCCTTCACTGTAAGCAAGGGCAAAAGGATGACATATATAAATGATATATTTTAAATATACATTTGAAATTTTGTAAACTAGCTCATCCACAGTATGAGCTGTAAAAACAGAAAAACATAAGCTTCAAGCTGCACATTCAAATATGTTTAAATTCTTACTTATCTTGCACGTTTGTCCACTTAAATGTATATGTTTCTTTGTGTCATTTAGATTAGCTCTAGCATGTTAAATACCAGGTAAGGTTAAGCTAGGCAAAAAGCCTTTTTAATCTGCAGAAATAATACAGGGCAAAACCAATTTCTGCTCAGATATGCCTTGTTGTCTCTATATTTCTCTTTATTAATCAGTATTCTAATTTCCTCTATTTGGGAGAGTTTGAAAATGTATCAAATTAAAGGATAAGAACAAAATAAAATACTCACCATCAAGGAGATGTAAACAAATAAGTAGATATAGTTTTATAAAATTTCCTTATTGTGGATATCAGGGAGTGGTTTAGATGTGATTCAGCCAGGGTTCCATGGGCAGAAAATGGCATAGGCACAATTTTTTTTTTCTGTAATTGTAAGAAGACCATGAAAGGAATCCTGAAATAGTTCTGTTAACCTTGAAGACTTCACAAAGAAGAAGAAAATTATTTTGCTTAAATCCCAAACCACCGTTGATTCTCGCTGATGATAGATGCAGGTAGCAGAAACAGAGCCTTATGTGTGCCTTGCATTCTTATCCATATTTTAGTTCCATAATGTGGGGGCTCCAAAAGTCCTCTCCATTTGTCCAGTGACATCAAACGGGAGTCTGAGATACAGAGTAGCTTGTAAAATCAGGCTACTAAATGCCTTAATGGGTTAAGAAAAAAGTCGAAGCTACATGTCAGGGCCAAAACATGTTTCTTTATTGTGAGGCCTCACTCTGCCTTCAATAGTAGTTTAAGATAAATTGATGAACAAAATATCTGTGTTAAATAAATGTGTGGTAAATATCTTAAGGAAAGATCATGGTAGTTTTCTAAGAGCACAAGTACCACTATTTCCATGGTTGTAATTCTTTTCCAGGTGGCATGAGACAGACTTACTATTTTGGCAGGAAATTTCTAGATAAGAATTTGAGAACATAGTTGTTCTCTGCAAGTGACGGGTTTTCAGCTACAAGGCAGAGGGACCACATGTAGGGATATAACAAATGTAATTTTTTGGGCATACACAGGATTTTCAGACTGATACAAAATTTGGGGCAGAACTTGCTTGCTATTTACTTTGTGCATAATATTCTAGATTCTTCAAAACATACAGAGCTCAGTTAGACCCTAATCTCTACAACTCCTAGCTTTCTCCTGGATCTTTTCCAGAGCACTATTGTTTAGACATTGACCACACATCATACAATGACAGTAAAGGAGAAGACTGAAAGCCCAAAGTTATATTACACAGATCCAACTAATAAAAGGAAAATAATGCCCTGTGTTAAAGCCACTTGTAATCATATAAAACATTTTCTGTTTACATCTGATCTTTATGCTTAGGAACCAAGAGATTAAATGTTATTATCTACAGAATACATATGCCATAGCCACTGACAAAGGGTTGCCTACATTTACAGCTTAGGTAAAATCTTGGTAAATTACAGCATTTATAGAGATGACAAAACCACTACTAACTTTGGATCAGTGTTATTCCTTCATCTCTAGACTGGAATATCATTACTATAGAGGAGTAATAAAGATGCTTGAGTTAGGAGATGATTGAAAATCAAAATACTAAATATGTTGATCAAATAAGCTTCTTAGAAAAACATTAATGTGCTTGTACAGTGATGGGTCAGGGAAACTTATTGATGTGCTTGATCCATAATTTATCTTCATTCCAACTGTAATTTAATTACGAACAATAATATTCTTAGAAATATTTCATCTAAAAGTATAGGAATGTGGATATCAATCCTACTCTAATGTTTTGTTTAGAGAACCTAGAGCAAGTATTCTTATTTCCCTGATATTTTCGTAGTCTCAGTCCTGACATTTTGTTGCTTGTATTTTGTGCAGACAATAGCAGCAACAGGAGAAAAGTATATGAAATCAGGTCCACACTCAGATATTGATTAATATCTCAGTTATCCATCAAGGATTTTGCATGCTGACTGATGGAAAATGAGATGCAATTGCTTGATATTGATTTCAATCGGCTTTAAATCAACTTGCAATACGAGAAGGATAAGTAAGTTATAGCTTTGTCTGAGCAGTGACATGTTTCTCTGTCACTTATAAGGGGTTTTCATAGCATATGTTTATAATAAAGCATTAAAGTAGTATAATTTTACCACACAAATACAACTGTTTATTGGGTGATTTTGCACACTTTTCCATTTTTTTTATTATATGTTTTATTATATCAGACTATATGCATTTCATTTAGTACATTTACTAGTAATTTTATGTACCTCAAGTTACAGTTTTATGAGTGTGTTCATGCATGTCATGTATATAGTATGCTTGCAAATGCATGATTTTATATGTACTTACATTTACTGTACATCATATACATATTGTAATTCTGTAATACATTTGTACATTTTAAGTCCTATTTATCAGTTATACACATGCTAGTAAATAACCGAAAAACAAGACAATGATCAATCAATCTCCCGGTCAGAGGACTACAACAAATAAAATGAAATAAAGATGTATATGAATCAAAAAGGAAGAAAGAAAAGGTTAAACGTAAGGCCCAAACCTTTTACCCCTCCCCCATCCAATCCATACTAGATCATTATTCAAAGTGTGCATTAAAATATTTCCTTAGAGAAAAACTCTTGCATATGTGTTGCAGTTAATAATTTAATATCTACAAAGAGTGAGTGATCTAAATTACACTAAAAATTAATTATTTTTCTGTTTTAAAAATGTATAAAATGTTTTAAGTAATGTAAAAAAGTTTTTACTCATTCTACAAGTCCTCCAGTTAGTTCCAATACTTAATTTCAAGGAACCTTACAGAATATGCTTTGCATTTCTGTGAAATATATTCTGTAGTATGCCAACAACTCTTGGACAGGATTTTTGTCAGCCACATCATTTCATAAAGCAGAACTGCAGGCAAGAATATCTATGCTGACATAAATACCAAAAAGATTTTATTATGATATGACTCAAGGAAATATGTTTTGAAATTTCTTTTAAACTTAAAATATAAACTTTATTTAGAAATAAAATCACACAAAAAGAGACTAATTTCAAATGTATGTATGCACACATGTGTGTTTGAATGAAGTTTAGCAGGAGAGTTTGTGCACAAAATTTGTAAGTTTATATTGCTGCTAAAATACTGACTCACAGTTTGCCTGTGGATAAACCACAGTATGCAGACTAAACAGACTTCAAATCCCCCAGTTCCGTCATCTGTAGAAATATTGTGTTGTGAAGTTGATTAAGGACTTGTGACCTCTTGATAAGTGTAAGTATTGTTAAAAGATAAATATTTATAGCTGTAAAGCACATACTTTTCCCCTAGCTAACAGAATAACATCAGAATTAAGTTAATAATGTAATAATGGAAGAATATGTTTATTAGAATACTGTTCACATAGATTTAAAGAGAAACTATTTTTCTACATATGGAGGTGAAGCATATTTTAAAGCAGTTAGTTCATAGTGAATGGCATAAAATGGATTACATATTTTAAGACTTGAAAAAGAAATAATATCAGCAACAAGCACCCTCTGAAGCAAGGACCTCTTTTTAATTAATGTGAGTGGGAAATATACTCTATAGATTGCTTTTCAGCTTCTGTATTTTACTCTGCCCAACTCATTTGTAAGCAGTCAGAGCTGTTGTTTGATACAAAAATAGGCCAAGTATGCTGCTGGTCTATTCTAATGTAGCAATGTCTATGCTCCTGTGAAATGAAGAAAGTGAAGAAAAACTTCAAGATACTCTGAAACATAGTTTACGTTCATGAAAATCTAATAAGCAAGTCAGTAAACTATTTATGAGGAGTGAAGCCATTTAAAAATAACCTCTGATATGACTTTTAAAAAAAGAACTGGGTATATTGACAATGATAGTCACATTTTCCTTGACATCACTGGCAGTAGAAGCATATCTGTCTAACTATGTGTGGACATATATCCAAATTAAACTGCACAACCACAAAGACATTACTGAAGCAAGCAGAATACTCTCCCTCATTCTTAGAGTATCAACATAACTACATTTTCTTTCTGAAAGACCTCAAGTGATTTTACAGAATTTTGATTTCTAACTTCCTTTTTTTTTTTTTTTTTTTTTTTTTCCTCCCAACCATTACTCAAAGTGTTAAGACAAACACTCTTTTAAAGACACAACTTTTAATCAAATCTAAGTGTAAAATTTCTTGGTAAATTATAACCTGATTTGTTTGGGGTTTTTTTCCCCCACTACTCCCAATTAAAGTACTTTTTAAAGTTCCCTTTCTAGCAACTGACTAGATGAGATGTCACAAATCACTTTACTAATCCTACTTCTCGTGGATGTTATAGACACATGGATAATACATCAAAATTCTGCATTCTAAAGCTATTTGATGATGTATGATAAGCCAAATCACACCACAGTCTTGCAGTTTACAGACAGAACAGAACAGAATATTAAGGGATTGGAAGGGACCTCAAAAGATCATCTAGTCCTATCCCTCTGCTGGAGCAGGAACACCTACATGTGATTACACAGGAAGGCATCCAGGCGGGTTTTGAATGTCTCCAGAGAAGGAGACTCCACAACCTCCCTGGACAGCCTGTTCCAATGCTCCGTCACCCTCACAGTAAAGAAGTTTCTTCTCAAGTTTCAGTGGAACCTCCAGTGTTCCAGCTTTCACCCATTGCCCCTTGTCTTATCGTTGGTTGTCTCCGAGAGGAGTCTGGCTCCATCCTCGTGACACTCACCCTTCATATATTTAAAAACATTAACAAGGTCACTCCTCAGACTCCTCTTCTCCCATCTAAAGAGGCCCAGCTCCCTCAGCCTTTCCTCATAAGGGAGATGCTCCACTCCCTTAATCATCTTGGTGGCTCTGTGCTGGACTCTCTCAAGCAGTTCCCTGTCCTTGAACTGAGGCGCCAAAACTTTGGCCCAATATTCCAGATGCGGCCTCACCAGGTCAGAGTGAAGGGGGAGGAGAACCTCTGTCAACCTACTAACCACACCCCTTCTAATGCACCCCAGGATGCCATTGGCCTTCCTGGCCACAAGGGCACAGTGCTGGCTCATGGTCATCCTGCTGTCCACCAGGACTCCCAGATCCCTTTCCCCTACACTGCTCTCTAGTAGATCGTCTCCCAGCCTATACTGGAACACCCTCCACTTGCCCTTATTAGATTTCATTAAGTTTTTCCCTGCCCAACTCTCCAGCCTGTCCAGGTCTCTCTGGATGGCAGCACAGCCTTCTGGCATGTCAGCCACTCCTCCCAGTTTTGTGTCATCAGCAAACTTGTTGACAGTGCACTCTATTCCTTCATCCAGGTCATTGATCATAGAATCATAGAATCATAGAATAGTTTGGGTTGGAAAGGACCTTAAAGATCATCTAGTTCAAACCCCCTTGCCATAAGCAGTTTTTTTAGTGTGGGAAGTGGGTCTAGTGATGGCCCCTGTAAGAAGTTTTGCAAAGCTCCCCTGACTCCAAGAGGGACCTGTCTCCAGCCCAGGTTGAGCCAGCTAGTGACAGGAAAATGTCTCTTTGACTCAGTATTTATGAGGTGAAGAACCAGTTTGGAAAGGAAGGAGAGAGCCATCAGGAGACCATGGGCCTGAACAAAAGACTATGGGCCTGAACAAAACCAGAAAGACTATTGATGACAGGAGATAAGGTAGATAGGTATGGTTGGACACAGTGATCTCAAAGGTCTTTTCCAACCTGGCGATTTTATGATTCTATGAGGAAAGAGGAGGGAGGAAAGGAGTAGACACAGAATTTCAGACCCCTAGATGAGCAAGGAGAAAAGGGGGGGGTGGAGGTAAATGGGGTCCCTGCTGCCCATGAATGTTCAACAGCAGAGCAGATACCCACACACAGACCATGGAGGACTCCACACTAGAGCAGGATGCTGTGCCTGAGGGCAGTTGTGACTACATACAGAGCTCAAGATGAGCAAGAAGACCCCAGAGACGCTCAATGCCAGAGCTGAGGGAGGAGGTGTGCTGGACTGGAGATCTGTCTGTAGCCTATAGAGGTCTCCATACCAGAGCCAGGAGCTGTGCCCAAATTGGTCTATGACTCCGTGGGAAGCCCACATAGGAACACTTTGTTCCTGAGCTCTTTTAGCTATTGAAAAAACCCATGAGGGATCTCATGCTGGAAAGAGTGGCATAGACAAACTGATTGCAACCCCCATTCCTCGTTCTCCTGTGTTGCTGGGGGTAGAAGGTAGATCAGGAGCAAAGTAATTAGAGCCCAGGAAGAAGGGAGGGGTGGGGGAAGGTGTTATAAGATGTGGTTTTTATGTCTCAATATCATACTCTGATTGATTGGTAATGAATTAAATTGATTTTTCTTCCCCAAGTCAAGTCTGTTATGCCTTTGACTATAATTGGTGAGTGGGTCCTCCCTGTCCTCATTTCAACCCATGAGTCTTTTCTTGATTTTCTCACCCTTTCTCACCAGGTAGGGGGTACTAAGTCAGGGACAGTATGGTCTTAGATGTGGCTGAAACCACCACAAGTATGTATCATATGCATAATAAGTCATTAAAGCAGAAGCTGTAAAACAAGTAAAAAGAGTTTAACCTGAGAGTCACATTCTGCTTGTACAGGAAATTCTCACACAGGAACAAGATTTTCCTGGAAAAGATAGATCTACTCAGCTTCTCCAACTTGTTTCACAGGATCGCAGAATGGTAGGCATTCTAGTCCTGTTTCTAGGACTAGAAATATCATCTAGTCCAACCGCCCTGGCAAAGCAGGTTCACCTACACCAAGTTGAACAGGACTGCATCCAGGCAGGTTTTGAATATCTCCTTCTTCAATGAAGGAAACTCCACAACCTCTCCGGCAGCCTGTTCCAGTGCTCTGTCACCCTCACAGTAAAATAGAATCATTGAATCATAAAATGGTTTGGGTTGGAAGGGACCTTAAATATCATATAGTTCCAACCCCCCTGCCATGGGCAGAGACATGTTTCCACTAGACCAGGTTGCTCAAAGCCTCATCCAGCCTGGCCTTAAACACTTCCAGGGAGGGGGCATCCACAACTTCCTTGGGCAACCTGTTCCAGTGTCTCACCACCCTCACAGTCAAGAAGTTCTTCCTAATATGTAATCTAAACCTACCCTCTTCCAGCTTAAAGCCATTTCCCCTTGTTCTGTCATCAACTGCCCTTATGAAAAGTCCTTCCCCAGCTTTTTTGTAGGCCCCCTTCAGGTACTGGAAGGCCACTATAAGGTCTCCCTGGAGCCTTCTCTTCTCCAGGCTGAACAGCCTCAACTCTTTCAGCCTGTCCTCACAGGAGAGGTGCTCCAGCCCTCGGATCATCCTCATGGCCCTCCTCTGGACTCGTTCTAACTGGTCCATGTCTCTCTTGTGTTGGGGTTCCAGAACTGGACGAAATACTCCAGGTGGGGCCTTACGAGAGCAGAGTACGGAGGGAGAATCACCTCCCTCGACCTGCTGGCCATGCTTCTCTTGATGCAGCCCAGGACACAGTTGGCCTTCTGGGCTGCAAGCATACATTGCTGGCTTATGTTGAACTTCTCATCCACCACCACCACTCCAAAGTCCTTCTCTTCAGAGCTGGCCTCAAGCTACTCATTGCCCAGCCCGTATTTGTACTTTGGGTTGCCCCAACCTAGGTGCAGGACCTTGCATTTGGCCTTGTTGAACTTCATGACATTAGCATAGGCCCACCTCTCAAGCCTGTCAAGGTCCCTCTGGATGGCATCCCGTCCCTCTAGCGTGTCAACCGCACCACACAGCTTGGTGTCATCAGCAAACTTGCTGAGGGTGCACTCAATCCCACTGTCCTTGTCACTGACAAAGATATGGAAGAGCATCAGTCCCAATACCAAACCTTGAGGGACACCACTCATCACCAATTTCCACTTGGACTTTGAGCTGTTGATCACAACTCTTTGAGTGCGACCAACCAGCCAGCTCCTTATCCACCGAGCGGTCCATCCATCAAACCCACATGCTTCCAATTTGGAGATAAGGATGCCACGTGGGACAGTGTCAAACGCCTTCCACAAGTCCATGTAGATGACATCAGTTGCTTTGGCCTTGTTCATCAAAGTTGTAATCCCATCATAAAAGGCCACCAGATTGGTCAGGCACAATTTGCCCTTGGTGAAGCCATGTTGGTTGTCATCAATCACCTTCTTGTTCTCCATGTGCCTTAGCATAGTTTCTAGAAGCATCTGCTCCATGATCTTGCCTGGCACTGAGGTGAGACTGACCAGCCTGTAGTTTCCCTGGTCTTCCTTGTTACCCTTTTTAAAAATGGGGGTGATGTTCCCCTTTTTCCAGTCTGTGGGAACTTCACCAGACTGCCAGAACTTCTCAAATACGATGGATAGTGGCTTTGCAACTTCATCTGCCAGTTTCCTCAGGACCCTCAGATGCATCCCGTCAGGTCCCATGGACCTGTGCACCTTCAGGTTCCTTAGGTGCTCCCAAACCTGATCTTCTACCACAGTAGGTGGCTTTTCATTCTCCTGGACCCTTCTTATGCTTTCTAGGACTTGGGAAGTGTGGCATGAGCCCTTGCCGGTGAAGGCTGAGGCAAAAAAGCCATTGAGCACCTCAGCCTTCTCGATGTCCTGGGTGACCAGATCTCCCGTTGTCTTCTGGAGAGGGCCCACATTTTCCCTAGTTTTCCTTTTCTCCCCAACATACCTAGAAAAGTTGTTCTTTTTTTTGTTGTTGTTGCCCTTGACATCTCTGGCTAAATTTAATTCTATCAGGGCCTTGGCTTTCCTAACCTGATCCCTGGCTTCCTGGGTAATTTTTCTGTATTCTTCCCAGGTTACCTGTCCTTCCTTCCACCTTCTGTAGGCTTCCTTCTTTATCCTAAGTTTGTTCAGGATCTTCCTGTCCATCTATGCAGGCCTCTTTGTAAGGATGCATAGGTCCTGGGCTTGGAAGAAGAGATCTTTGAGTATGTTCAAACTGTCCTGCACCCCTCTTCCTTCCAGGAATTCATCCCATGGTGAGTGACCAAGCAGATCCCTGAAGAGTTCAAAGTGTACTCTCCTGAAATTCAGGGTGGTGAGCATACAGTGCACCTTCTTCACTGCCCCGAAGATCTCATCTGCTCAGTCTCCCAGGTCTGGTGGCTTGTAGCAGACCCCCACTGTAACATCCCCTTTCCCAGCCTTCCCTTTAATCCTGACCCACAGACTCTCAGTCAGCTCCTCATCTGTCTCCAGGTGGAACTCCATACATTCCAGCTGATTGTTGACACACAGGGCAACACCCCCTCCTCGTCTGCCCTGCTTGTCCATCCTGAAGAGCCTATATCCTTCCATTCCAACTCTCCAGTCATGGGAGCCATCCCACCATGTCTCCTTGATGCCAATCAGGTCATATCACTGCAGGCACACATACACTTCCTATTCTTCCTGTTTATTCCCCATGCTACATGCATCAGCATAGAGGAATTTAATCTGGGCCCTCAGTGAAGTTGACTTTGACTGGCTGGCTGGAGCAGCTGGAGTCCCAATGCAGTGCTCTTCAGGCATGGACCTCTCAGAGTCACTACTATCAGGCCCAGTTACATCCCCTTCTGAGACAGGTGGGTCCCATCTTTTTTCTGTAGCCCTGGTGCCATGTAAATTTCCCCATGGTCAAAGAAACCTAAATTCTGCCTGTGGCACCAGCCTTTAAGTTGTGTGTTGATCAGGTGAATCTTCCTGTTCCTGTCAGTAAACCTCCCTGCCACTGAATGGGTTGAGGAAAAAATTACCTGCTCACCTGGTCCTGTAACCAGTCTCCCTAACGACCTGAAGCCCTTTTTAATTGCTTTTGGACTTTTCTCTGAAATCTCATCACTACCAGCTTGGATGACAAAAAGCGGGCAGTAGTCTGAGGGCCGCACCAGGCCAGGGAGGTTCTTGCTGATATCCCTGACCCAAGGCCCCCAGGGAGGCAGCAGACTTCCCTGTGGGAGGGATCTGGTCAACATATGGGGCCTTCAGTTCCCCTCAGGAGGGAATGACCTACCACAACTACCGTCCTTTTTTTCTTGGTTGATCTAGTCCTGAGCTGCAGGGATGATTGATTCACCCTGGATGTCTTCCTGGGTGGATCTTCCTTTTTATCCTCACTCTCCTGGCTCTCAATTTCCAAGGCCCCGTACCTGTTGTGCAGTGGTAACTGGAGGAGCAAGGGAGGCTGGCACAAGATCTGTCTGTCCCCCCAGCCTCTCCAAGGAGGGACCTGTTTCCACTTCTCTCTGTCTCTTGGGTCTTCTCCTCTTACCTGGTGGCAAGAGGATAAGGGATCTTGTGCTTCATGTGAAACCTGTTGCCTTTGTGTCAGAGATGGGAAGGCCTGAGTCCACCAGTCTATCTCCCTCTCACACTTCGTTATAGCTCACAGCCTTTCTACCTCGTCTTTCAGCTCACCCACCATGCTGAGCAAATCATTCACCTGCTTGTAGCAAATACAGATGTCGTCCCTGCACCTCTCCATTTCAGGTGAGAGGCTCCAGCACTCCCTGCAGCCAGGGGCCTGGACAGCTGCATCTTTACATTCAACCTCTGTCTGGGTTGCTACATTTCCTTTACCTACAGCTTTTGATCAGGTAGCCACCATGGCTGTTCTTGCCTGTGTGCCTATCAGCTCAAGCTTCTGTAACACCTGAGTTGTTGTTTTGCTGAACTGCCGCGGGGGCTGTTCAACTCTGGACGTTGATCATAGAGCCTGACAGTAGCAGTGCCCTTCCCTGTTCGCCTCTCCTGCTCGCCCTTCCTGCACAAACTGCCACCCCACACCCTTCTGATGCCCCACGCCATGTTTGATGAATATATTAAATAGTACTGGTCCCAGTACTGACCCTTGAAGGACTCCATTAGATACCGGCCTCCAACTAGACTCTGCCCCATTGACCACAACTCTCTGGCTTTTTCCCATCAGCCAGTTCACAGTTCACCTCAGCAAAAGTTCATTTGTATTAAAATTTAGATTTATGTTTACAGAATAAGCAATTTTGTAGCGGCTGGGGATTAGACTTTAGATGAGAACTATATTTTTTTCACATTTGTGCATACATTTTCTGAATATTTTCCAAAATTAAATTTATTTTTTTTTTTTTTTACTTCTGTGTTCTTGAACAAAAACCTTATACGTCAAATTTCATTTCTAACCTTTTTTTTTTTTTTTTTCCTTTTGAGAAGACGAAAGAAGAAGAAAGGAATATCTGCCACCAAAAAACCTTTACAACTATACACTAAGAAAAATGTGGTTTGGGTTGATTTGTTTACCTTTATTTGTATACATTTTGTTGAAAAATCCTAAGTGAAGTTGTAGAGAAAACTGTTGAATTTAAATATTTTCTAAAATTATATTTAATTTATAATATTAATATTAAAAAATATATTCATATAGCCAAGAAACCAGTAAGTGCCATTGTAGAGGGTAGGTTTGGGGAGGATTGGAATGCGCACTTCCTGCTTAACACCCACATCAGACATGAAAAAAGTAAAATATTCAATGGTTTTCTGAAAAGCTAAGCAGATAGAGGTCTGCATGTCTTGTGATCATTAAAAATCCATTGTCCTTCCTCACAAAACTGAGAAAGTTTTGATCTGGAAAATATTAAAGTTAGTTAATTGCATTCTATTTACAAAAGTTACTCCTGCAATCTAATGTTATGTATCTTTTGGTGGGTTTTTTGGTGGGTTGATTTTTTTTTTTTTTTTTAAGTCTGGCTTATATGCAAAGTGTATTTAAATAAATAGCCACTATTCCATTCTCTTTAGAAGGTACCACATAAATTAATACTTTTTAGAAAGCTTTCAAACTAAACATATTGTAGAAATGCAATATATTTATCTTTAAGTAAGAAATGTATGAGGTATCACATCAGCCAAGCAGAAAGAAAGCAAATGAGTGAGGTCATTCATTTAAGCCATAATTTTATTAAGTGATCTGGGAAATTAACATCAATAAATCATACAGCCCAGGTAGTTATTTCTCTCAATACTTTCACCTGGTGAGAACTGTTATTAGCTTTTTGCATAACCCCACTGCCATAGTACACTTCCAAAGGTTAAAGACACAAAGACAGATTTACTCCTTTATTGTGTCTTTGTTTCTGATTTCTGCTCATCAGCTTTCATTCTCTCTTTCCATTAAGGATTTGTTTTCTCCCAAGCCTATTATGAAAGTAAATCCATCATGGAAATGAACAATCTCTGCCCACAGTTCAGTTCAGTGTTTGCAGTGAAGACCTATCACTGGTTAATAACTGAACCCCACACAGCCCTTGCAAACTGTCAGAGAGGAAAGGTTGCCTCCTAGCTTCCAGAAGGTCTGCTGGCAAACCTGTGTCATGGTCTGATGCCAGTGATCAGCCAGCAAGGATGACTCCCCTGGCTAGGAGTTTGCCCTTCCTCCTCCACAGCCTTCAAGGATAGGCAGTGGACTTGAACCCTGGCAGTTAACCTCTTTATCTGTTGTCCTGTCTGTCTCGTCTCTTACTCTTGTTAATATGAAGACATTCAGAAAGAAGTTTGAAAGGCCAGAGTTTTTATCTTTTCTTATCAGAGGAAGTTTTGTAAATAAGCTACATTCAGTAAGGATTTTGGGGATTTGGTTCCATGGAATTACAACAAATTTGCAACTAGAAGTATAAGTTTGACTTACTGGAATCACAAATACTTATCTATTTTATACGATGAGCCACCCCAATAAGAATACAAAGAAGAGCTGTGGTTCTTAACTTTCTATTGTGCTTACTTTTAACTAATAATTATGTATTTATATGAATTACATAGCAGCCAGCATTTAAAGTTTAGTCAAATCTCCTGAACTGTCCAATGAGAAAAGGCTTTTTTTTTTTTTAGTAAACCACTAGTAATGTGATGTCCTTTTACAACTATATTTTGAAAAGAAGATGAAGAGGCTGTTTTCTGTATGGGTAAATTAAGGAATCAATGCTCTCAGGCTAAAAAAAAAACCAACACTGAGTACTGTTGGAGTCCAGATGTAAGGTAGATCAGCAGATGCGAGAGTGAATGGATGGAGGCACATTCAGGAATACCTCTAGATTTAACCAGCGGCTGTGAAGAGCTTTTCTGTGTCATCATTCAAGGGACTATCCACGTCCTTTCTCTCTGAACCAGAGGGTTCTGTTTTTGCTCTTTGCATTCCTTCTAAAATACTGTGAGCCTCTGCATACTGTGCAAGAGCCAGAGAAGAGACCATATAATAGATATTCAGGTCCAAGCCCATGATGATGTAAGATGGGGGCATAGGTCCAGACTTGATTGGAGCACCTACTGCCAGAGGCCCTTGAAGCAGCATCCCTCATATTTCTATAAGTATCTATATAAAAAAACAATGATGCAATGATAGAAAAGCCACTTACTAAGCCAATATGTTCAATTACCCAGGTTTCTGGCATTATTCCTTTGAGGGCACATTTTATATTACATAATATGCCTAGAGTATTTGTCTGTCTGTCTGTTTACCGATGTCTTATGACAGCTTTCTAATGTGTTCTTTAATTTCAGTCATACATGTTGAAGGAATGCAAAGTTTAAAAATGTCAGGTTCCTACACACTCCATGAAAAGTCAAGTACAGGAGTCTGATCCTATTAGCATCTCCCTGGAGGAAAAAACTGAAGAATGAGTTTAGCTTTTATTTGACATGAAAGAATCCATGAAACAACTCATTGGATGCTCACGAGATAATTTGATAGCTAATAACAATTAAAAAAAATTATTCTGCTTCCCCCATAATTACTTTTTTTTTTTTTTAATGTAATTACTCCCTTGTGTATTTCTCAATTTCTAATTTGTAGACCTGATTAGGTAAGAGTCTTCTATCAGGTATAAACATTGTGTATTAGTGTTTCTAGAATAAGCCTACAGTTCCTGAGTGAATAATGACACTATTGTTTGTTGTTTATATTAGAATATAGATTTGAGATATCTTTTTGTCAATTGCAAGTGTATGATTACCTAAGGAATCCATACTGGTTGTTCACTTATCTTTTCCAAAATAAATACCCTTATATTACCTTTATATTGAGGATTAATGTAGGATTTCCAAAAATTTCAGCAAAAAATAGCACTGAATACTTGTTATATCATAAAGAATATAATGACATTTTTGCACTCTCAGTTTTCTTATATCATAAAGGACAGATCTATCATAAAACATTTGAAGATTGTAGTGTAAAATATATTAATGATGCTGTAAATCTTATCCATATTAAAAACACTGCTCTTGTTACAGGCAGCTGGAAAGCACCAAGAAAAACCGAGAACAGAATAGGGGTCCTAATAGCTTAATTAAACAAAAACACAGAAAATCAAAGGAAATCACTAATGGCACAGTCACTTTGTGCCTGATTTCCTGTTTACACACTAGTATTGTAAGTGCAAGTCAGTTATGGAAGTACTCATGTTCGTTGTAATGATCCATACTCAAATAATTTAGGACCAGGACAATCATAGTAGACTTATTTCTTCTAAATTAATGGTATTTCAACATCTTGATTTTTACAATACCTTTGTACAGGTAGCCTTTGATTTATCCTCCATGAAGATCTATAAAAGAGATTTTAAAAGAATCCCTTGGATGAAGTTTGATGCCCTTACTTTCCTCCAAAACCAGTGGGTACTGAATGCCACCAGATTTGCTGGTAGTTTACAGAACTGGCATGCTGCTTCTCTTTCAGAACATTTCTGGATCAAAAATTTGTAGATTAAGATAAGATGACAGAGAGCAGTTCTTTCACATGGTTTCACACTGAGTCAGTTTGTGTAATTTCATTAAAGGAAGCTATGTCTGAGTTCGAAAAAAAAAAAACATAGCACTCAGCCTTTTCATATCAATTGCACTTTATTGTATGCTTTGCTTTAGAAAACTTTTCTAATAAATTTAAAAAGCGAAATATTTCCATAAAGTGCTTTGTAACATATAGAATCATAGAATCAAAGTATGGTTAAGGTTGGAAGGGACCTTAAAGATCATCTAGTTCCAACCTCCCTGCCATGAGCAGGGACACCTTCCTCTAGATCAGGTTGCTCAAAGCCTCATCCAACTTGGCCTTGAACACTTCCAGGGAGGGGGTATCCGCAACTTCTCTGGATAACTTATTCCAGTGTCTGACCACCTTCGTAGTCAATAATTTTTTCTTAATATCTAACCTAAACACATTAAAAACCGGATAAAGTATAGAAGCACTTAGGATGAAAAATTTGTTCTTTTAAAATGTCTTTCAATTTTTACTTTTTATAAACCTGATTTTGGAGCCAAGGGAATAATTTCCAGCATCTCTGGAATTATCTTTTTGCCCAATAATATGAAAAAGAGATGGAGAAGTTAAAAAGAGTGCTCATCTTTATGTCATCCATACTACATACTCTAACTATTTTAAAGCACAGCTATTTCCTTTTATTTCTCTCTAGGTCATATTCTGATCTCAGTTAAAACTTTCAAAAACAACAGAAGTAGACTCTCTCAATTTTTTTTCAAGCAACAAAAAAACCCACAACAAAACAACTAGTGGAAAGAGTTTGGAGGGGGTATATTTTAAAAAGACGTTTTCTTTTTTTTTTTTTTTTTTTTCCATTTAATTATGTGTATGGGTTCTCTTCAGTGTCATTTTTTCATTTTTAGTATGTCAGTAGGAGTTCAACACCTGTGGGTAAGCTGCCCATATATAAGCTAATTATAATTATACCTGTGCTATTTTCAAGGGCATACTTTACACTCTTTGTGAAGTGTTATATGAATTCTATCTCACAACCAGAATACACTTGGGATTCTGTTATATAGGAAGGAAAAGGAATTCTGATAATTTTTTAAATTATAGAATTATACTTATGTATCAGCACGTGACTTGACTCAGTCTTATCAATGATATTACAATAATAGCTTAAAATATCTCTTGTACTTGTCTTGACTGGGGCAAAACCTTCACTATTTAAGTCAAATACTATTAAATCCATTCACACCTGTTAAGAATCTCTCCATTGAACTTTTAAAAACTTTGGATTTTTGAATCTCCAACTTTGAATTTTTGAAAATGAAGCTTAGGCAAAGCCATGTTTCAACCTGGTTGGACATCTTCATGGTGCTTTCTCAAGTGTATCATTGTTCCATTGTGTAGTAAAACCTCATCTTCTCTTCTAAAAATACTCAGGTCCTAGGAAATGTTAAAGCACACCTTAGAAACCTTAGTGCAGAAGTTCCTCATTTCATATCAGATCTCATTTCCTTTCCTTTGAAATAATTTTCTTGACCTCTTGTGATTTTTGTCTTATATTAGTCATCAGCACATATATTTTGTATTTCAGAATTTAATTCAGCCAATCCTTTTCAACAGCTGCAAAATTTGTCCTGAAATAGAAAACTCCTTTTTTTTTTTTTTTTTTTCTTCTCAGAATGATCAAGGGTCAAAAGATTAACCTCAGTTACAACAGAAAATGTATTTTGTTCTGTTCAACAGATAAAGATATGAAATAAATTTCTTAGAAGGATAATAAACAACAATTCTTTTTATAAATAAATATACTCTATGTATATTGTATATTGTTTTTCATTCAGCATTCCACTGACATTTTTCTAGATGTAGTGTTTTGGACAATTTACTCTCTCCAGTTGTTTTAATTATATCCATCAGATATTATGCATGTTTAGTTGGATTTTAATAGGATGGGAACTCCTTGTTTAGCAGCAAGTTTAACAAGAGTGCAATATAGTGTTGATAAAGTATGAGATGCCAGATTCAACTATTAAATAAGTATTAGAACTGCATTTAAAACCCATGTGCTGAATAGCATTAATGTTCAGAAGGTAGGAGCATCTAAATCAAAGTAGAGGATAGCTTCCTACAGGTATAAAATAAGCGAGAAGCTGGTATTCCAGTCTTCAATAGGTGCAAATTATGAAAAATGTGGAGTTTATATTATTATTCTTTTGGTAAACAAATATTGTATGTAATTTTCATGAGTTAGAATCATAGAATCATAGAATCATAGAATCATAGAATCATAGAATCATAGAATCATAGAATCATAGAATCATAGAATGGTTGGGGCTGGAAGGGACCTTAAAGATCAACTTGCTCCAACCCCCCTGCCATGAGCAGGGACACCTTTCCACTAGACCAGGTTGCTCAAAGCCTCATCCAACCTGGCCTTGAATTATATGTATGAGACACAGAGTTTTCAAAGTTTCTTTATGCCAGTAAATACCCTTTCTGAAAAAGAGCATCTGTCAGCCAGAGAAACATATCTTGTGAAATGTGTTTAAACTCAGTTGACCAAATTAAAAAACATTTGATAAAAGAAGCATCCTAAATATAAATGATTAATGGACAGAACTTCTAAACTGTAGCAAAGACGCAATAAGCTATGCAGTCCCTGTTAGGTATAAAATGATTACTATGCCTAATGTTTCTGAGATATCAATTAGAATGAGAATGCATCCTTACCAAAACATAGGATCACTGAATGGTTTGGATAGGGAAGTACCTTAAAGATCATCTAGTTCCAACCCTCCTGCTGTGGATAGGGTTGTCAAACACTAGATCAGGCTGTCCAGGGTCCCATCCAACCCCACCTAGAATGCCTGCAGGGAGTGGGCATCCACAACTTCTCTGGGCAACCTGTTCCAGTCCCTCACCACCCTCTGGATGAAAAAAAATCCTAATATCTAACCTAAATCTCTCCTCTTCTAGTTTAAAACCACTTTCCTTTGCCCTAGCACAATCTGCCCCTGTAAAAAGTCTCTCCCGCTCCTGTTTATAAGCTCTCTTCAAGTACTGGAAAACCACAATGAGGTCTCCCTGAGACTTCTCTTCTCCAAGTTAATCAAATCCAGCTCCCTCAAGCTTTTTTCATAAGAGAGGTGCTCCAGTCCTCTGATCATCTTTGTGGCTCTCTGGACCTGCTCCAACAGCTCTACATCTTTCGTATTGGGGCTTCAGGCCTGGACAGCATACTCCAGACAGTGCCTCACAAGGTCAGACCTGCTGGCCACCCCTCTTTTAAGGCAGCCTGGGACACAGTTGGCCTTTCAGGCTTCAATCACACATTGCTGGCTCAAGTCAAGCTTCTTGTCCACAGGAGACTTGTCCACAGAAGGACAAGTCCTTCTCAGCAGGGCTGCTCTTAATGAGTTCTCTCCATCTGTACACATACCTGGGATCGCCCTGACCCAAATGCACAACCTTGCACTTGGCCTTATTGAACCTCATCAGGTTTTTGTGGGTCCACTTCTCAAGCCTGTCCAGATCTCTCTGGGTAACATTCCTTCCATCTATTGTATCAACTGCAACATAGCACATGGGCAGAAAAAGTGGAAACAGAATGTACAGTCAGAAGCCACACCATACACACTACCCCCCAAAAAATGCACCCCAAAACCACAAAGGAAATTTTTAAAAAGGGGAATGAGAGAGAAAAAAAATACTACAAAATTATACTATAAATGGAACTGGTCCAAAGAAAAACAATTGACACACTTTATAGTCCTCTATAGTCTAATTTCTATGTAATTTTAGAATTTCTGACTTCTACTCAAATTACTTTCCTAGCACATTTTTGTCTGGGATTTAATCCTAGCTCATTGGTATTTTTGGTGGAGACAAGCCATTTTTATGTGAGCTGCTAAGCCAATAGATAAAAGGTTCGTATAGATGTTTCTAAACTTCTAAAATCTGGAAATAATTAACAAACTCAGAAGTGTCCAAAAGCACATTTATAGTGAGTGATACAAATATAAAGAATGAAAATTTTCTCAAAATCGAGAGATTGTGTTTTGCTTCTAAAATACAGTGAGTTTAGAATTTCGTAGGAAACTGAACATTTTGATTAATTTTACTTTGAATTGGACCAAAATCTAGTATCAGGAGAACAGTATTTTCAGTGAACCAAGTGAAAAAGAGGTCTACAGCAACTATGAGCAATTATTCTTTGTACAATACATAGTTATACATAACCATATTTGGCTGCAATTTTCAAAAGTACTCAAAGGCACTGGAGAATTCCTGATTTCTGCAAGCACACTTTAATAGGTTACTTAAATATTTTAGTGGGAAAAATATATATTCTTTATAGCTTCATGAATATAGGAAAACACAGATTTGGTAAAACCTTTGCCATCAGTATATCATGGCAAGTCTTTTTTGGTCAAATAAATAAAAAATAAGCAAAGCCTGTCAATCCCACTTCAATCATACTTTTGCTTATATTAGCATTTCTATTAGCATTGAGAACTTCCCAGTTGTTCACAACTACATTTACAGGGCTTCCATTACATCTTTTGAAAGTTATGTCTACAGTGTTATAAGAATTAATATTATCAAATTCACATTTACCTGTTAAGAATAGTAGTATGAAATACTGACAAATGTTGGGTTTTAGCTGCTAATTGAATTTAAACAGACTTTCAATTGTGATACCATATGAGATTAAAACCATCCTTTCATTCTTGTGACTACTTTTCATAAGCCTATGTCATTCACTTAACAGTTAATGTGGGAGATTTTTTCGGCATGGATTACTATCTTAAAATTAAGCTTGTGCTTTAATATTATACTGTATTGCTGTCTATAAAAGATACCTTGCATTCTTAGTAGCTTTTCTACTCCTGATATCTTTTGATACACTTAATGTGAAATGCACATTTTCTAGTTCTTTTCCTATAGCGAGTTTTGTTTATTCCTCTATAATAAGATCTATATAGTGCTTTCAGTGTACATTATCAATGTTTATGAAGCTGAAATTACTTCATTGTTTTTAATAACAGGAAGATCTAGAAATCACTGTGGAAGATTGCAGAGTAGTCTTCCATTCCTCTTAAAAGTCTTTTTGATAAAAAATTGAGATTAAAATTATATACTAGCAAGCTCTTAAAATGTATTCCTTCGTATCTGAGACTACAATTGCATTGAAACCTCAACAACTGCATCAAGATAAATAAAACTACTACAGCTTCAAACATACTAAATGTGAAGTAAGGTAAAAAATAAGAATGTAATTTCAGATTGTGATTACATGCAACATCAAAAATAGTGACAAATTTTTCTGAATGACAATAGGAACAAAACCTACCATTTACACTTTTTTTTCTTTTTTTCTTTTTTTCTTTTTTTCTTTTTTTTTTTTCCCAGCAACAGTATGAAATTCTGGAGAGACAGAAAATTGTCTTCTTTTCCATGACTGAGCTGGTTTAAATTAATTTTGTTCACCCAAAACTGACATTGCTAGTCATTACATGGATCGAGACAACACTACCTGAAAACAGCAAAATTCACTCTTCAGTCTCCACATACTGCTCTTATTAAAGGCTGTAGCTTTCAGTGTCATCTGGAAAGGATGTGAGAGCTATATTCTCTCTTATCAAACTGCATATTAAATCGTAAATGTAGATCCTAGTCTTGACCTTTTGTAAGTGAGCTCAGCTGTGTATACTTCAGACACCAAGGCCAGATCACTCTTTTCCTAACCTCAGGTTGTGTAATAATGTCCTCTTTTTAAAAGGAGATGAAAGCCACTGGATGGATTAACTTCCTAAGGTCCTGATAACTGTCACCACAATATCTCCATTTTCCATTGTTTTCTTAAAACTGTTACATCAATTGCTTGTATAATCATTCACTTCAGAGTTTGGAAGTTTACGTAGAATAAATAACACCATTTCAAGTAAAAAAAAAATACATGAAGCAATAACTGTGGTATTTTTTTCCCTTTTAGGGTAGGTGAACATTGGATGGGCAATAATAGGAATCAGAACTAGAGATAATTTATCCCATTTTGTAAGTTAACTGTGACAAGGAAAATATGTTACTTGTTAAAAATCAACTCTCTTCTTCTCCCTTATCTCTTCTTCTTCTTTTCCTCAGATTTCAAAAGGAACAAACTTCTATTTCCTCTCTTGACCCCAGCAGATGCATGTGCACTCTAAAGATATAGATAGGAATAAAAATGTACAGATATATAGGTATATCGATAGGTAGACATATAGGTAGGTATGCAGGTGGGTAAGTAGGTAGATAGACAGGTGAAATAAGGTATTTTTAATGTATAATGTATGAAATAGATCAATCAATCTAGCCATCTACTTAGGTATCAGTAAAATATATTCACACACACATACCATTTCTTACATTTTTTTACAGAGTAAGCAGGAAATTAAAGTAGCATATCCAGGTAGTGTTTTCATACAAGAAAATACAATTTAGAAAGACTATTTAAAATAACAGTTCTAAGCATAAACATATTAACGCCTTCATAAAGACTTGCAAATGAGGGGTTTTTTCAAATTATTTAATAAGCTATATTTTTCAAGACAGTTTTTCAGAGAAAAAAAGAACAATTTTTTTGTCTCCCGTCAAGGCACTAGAAATAGAAAAATAACTTCCAAATGCCAGAAATGTATAAAATTATTATATCACAAAAAATAATGTTGATGTTGATATTCATAAGAGTGACTTGCAGACTTACCCTATACCAGTGTCACAAAAATACTAGCTTTGTCACTACAGTTAGCATTAAATCCCTGTCCTAGTCCCCCTTGAAACAGAAACAGAAGGGAAGATAATTCTCTTTGTACATCTTAATCTGATCTGTATAGGAAGAAACAGAGAATATACATACACGTGGCTTGCATCCCACCTTAAACAAAAGCTGGCTATGAATATTGTCTCTACTTAAAATAACTAGGAAGGGATGATTTAGAAAGAAATGAAAGATAAGGTCTCCAGAAGGGAGGCAACCTGAGCTAATGAAATATCAAGGTCTGCCCTTCACCTTCTTCTGTGATATCAGTCTTTGCAACACGCTTGTAGGAAAGGGAGAGTACACAAATATACAACATTTAGAAAGCCATAAGAACACTAGTACATCTTTTCCATAAACAAGTAAAGGTGGCAAAAGTACATGTATTTATTAGGGACAGTTCCATGTCAGAATAGTAAGATGTATTTTGTAAGGCTTTGCAGAAACTTAGGTAAAACTGTTACTATGCAGTATTTCTGCTTAGGGAACTAGAGAATTAAAAGAATCATACACTTGTTCACATTTACTTAGCACTTGAAGTTCAGAAGGACTGCAAAAAAACTTAGAAAATAAAATTCAAATTACATTAATAAGAAAGAAAAAGAAAAAAGAAAAGTCAAGAAGGCGAGGTGGGGCAAGGCGAGGTGAGCGAGGCAGGGAAAGGCAAGGAAAGGCAAGGAAAGGAACTATACATTGGAAATACAATCCCAAAAGGTGTAATATTCACAAAGAAAAGGACAGGTATTTCTATTTCAACAGACAGTCAGGTCTAACTGTAATTTGTTAGATAGATTACAGTGGAATTCCAGAGGAATGTGAATTCAGCAAAGTCTGTTGAAGCAGGTCAAACCTCATAATGAATGTACAATCTAAAAGGCACACAAAGTAAAACTCTCTCTATTCTGCCTCCATAAACTGAGTCACAGAGTCTAATTATGGAAGTTGCTTTTCTGTAGTTACATTCTGTGTTTATTTTCCTCTTCTGTGCTGAATTCTCCCTTCCATTTTTTCAGGAAAACAATTTAGAAAGTTGGAGAGAGATCTTCTGGTATGTCTTCAGATGTGAAGAAGGTTGCTGCATAGAGGAAACAAAGTAGGTTTTGCATCCAATATGTGTGAAATGAAACAGTACTACAACTACCCTACTGTTCCTCCAATGGTGTTTAATTGCTGCATGATTTCTAGAAATTATTTTAAATCATTGTTGCAAAGGATATCAGGGCAACTTTATGACACAGGTGATTCTACTTTCTGGTGCACAAATGCAGTAACATCCCCCTGTAAGTTGCCTCCAATTATTCTACAGTTTTACATAAAATGCTGTATTTCTATAATACATGTCTCACCCTCATTAGCATCACTGTAAATAAGGGTGAGGTTTAATACACAGGTGGACACAGATTCTTCTATCACATGAAATCTCCATGTGTATTGCATCTTATTGTACTTTTACTTTTTTTCTGTAGCTTAAGACTCTTACAGGTTTTATAATTTAACAATAAAATCCCTTGCTACTTCTTTGTTTCTTAAACTCAACATTTCTGTGAAATATCTGAACATAAGAAAACATTTATACCACTGAACTATTTTTTTCATGTCCTGTGAAAATATCATTTTTATCCAAAATATCTTTCTCATTTTAATTAGACAAAAGTTCTCCTTTAATACATATTCTTTTTCAGGAGCTATACTGTTATTTGAAAATTTCATATAAAAAAGCCTAATGCATGTTTGTAATCTTGAAGTCTGACTATATTAGTTTTGAATATATGTTGTAGAGGACATTTTCAGTAGGTGAAATTGCACAAGAAATTTATATTACAATAAATTAATATACTAGTCTTCTGGTGGATTGCGGATTTTTTTTTGACATCTGTTCATTTACGACAGGTAGAGAAAGTAGAAAAAAGGAAAAATAGAATCTGAAGGGTATCAGCTGGAATTTATATTTTGCTTTTGTCTCGTTACCTTTTACATACATGCTTACAACTGTATTTTCAGCTTTGAGGTGATATTTCAATTGTTTCCCCCACTATCATTTAAATGGACACAGTAGCTAACTTGCCTAATGTCAAAAATTGAACCTTTAAACTTTATATCTAATGTATAATACATTCGCAATAAGGAGTATGTACTTTGCTAATTTTATAGAGATAAACAAAAGTAACTGTAGGCATTCAAACAAGGAAATTGTAAATGTTTATGTAATATAGTACATCTCTGATTTCATTACTTGATGTAGCAAAGGTTCAATTTCTCAAGTATCAAGGATTCATATCAACAGCTCTTCACAAACATGCATCATGTTAAGAAAACAGAGATATGTTTGTAACAGCTCATCACAATAAAGTTATACTACTTAACCAAACATAGGGAAATATGTAGAAATTATGTGATATATTTTTCTTTTTATTTCTGTCAAAAGACAAAACACTAGGAAATTTTATATTGTGTACAAAATTCAGAATGTAGAATATGGTGAGGTACAACATTACAAACTAATTGAAATGCAACAATTTATTTTGTACCAACATCTTTGTTGGGAAATAACTTGATGCCATTTCATACTGCTCTAATGGCAAGTAGAATTTGACTGTGGAGTGTTATGTTATTAGAAGTTCTTGTTTTCTTCACACACGTGGATGAACTTCCAGAATATTAACAAGAGAAACATCCACAGATGCTTCTCTTTTCATTGGCAGGCAGTGTCAGTGACAAATGTCAAAGGCCATGTAGTACGTTCTTACAGGGAGCTGGAGTGAGAAATCTATCATTGTGTTTTCATATTTAAACAAAGATGATTGTTCCTAACTAAAGAAAGCAGAAAGATCATTCTAAAGAAAAAAAAAAAAAAAAAGAACTTTCTAAAAGTGTGATTTTTTTTTTATTTTTTTTTTTTTTTTAAGTAAACCAGTAGTTTCAGGCAGCATTCAAGAGTCTGAAAAGAAGATATTGGAAGTATATATTGCAAAGAAACTAAGAGGTGATGCAGTTTATTACAGTTTAAGAAAGTGGGGGAAGGGCAAAAAAACATATTTTTTAATATTATATTTTTGTGCCTCAGAGACAAATAATCTCTACCTAGAATAAGCTGTTACCAGGGAAAGGTTGAACAGCACAAGGCAGCAACCATTCTCCTGAGCCCTATTCAATTCACTGTTGTAATTCTAATAAAAGGTTTCATTAACCCCCAGGTAGGCCACTGTAGCATACGAATTTTAGAGTTACATCTTTTCACAGAGCTAACCTAAACGTTTGCTCCAATCACTTTGAAGAAAGCAATATAGATTTAGGGGTGAACTTATACTACCAGGTGCCTTTTCCCTGGACATCTTAACATCTTTTGAATACTCATTTGTCCTAAATGAGACACAACTTCATTTTGTCAGGGGCTTTGTATTCATGTCATGGTCACAGCAAAGTCTTGCCACTCCAGGTGTTATCTTTATGCAAAGAATAAATTAAACTGCCTCATTTTGTAGAAGATCTGCTATGGAAAGTGGGAGGGAAAATGGTTCCCTGTTGTCCATCCACTTTATTTTGTCACACTGTACACAAGATAAGTGAAGCCAAGGCTCACTCTGCTTACTTTCTACAATCCATTTCTCACTTATATCTAGCTGAAGATTACTTGTGCATAGACCACTCTTTTCCCATTAGGTAGGGCTAAAGAATAAATATAGTTGCTTCAGTCTTTCAGATTAATGAAGTAGTCAGAGTTTCTCTCTCTGGAAGGATATTTGAAAACACAGACTGGATCATGAAATAGTTCTTCAAATGCTTGAAGAATGACTTTTAACCACACATATATACTGTTCTGTAGGGACTGCCACCATGTGAAGCAGAGATGGCTTGGTATACATCATTATACCACGTGCATGTGGTAAATACTTTTACAAAATTCCTTCAGTGTCAAATTTAATTTTGTGAGCTCTGCCACCAAAAGAAGTGGGAAGGCAGACATATTTGCCTTATAAAACAGAGCAAACAAAAGCAATTTATAATGCAAACATAGCACAGTAGCAACTACGGAAGTTCCCAAAACCTGTCACTTGAATCTAACATGCTACATGAAGTGGGAAAGCTATTTTGGAGAAACAGACACAATTTCATTACCATTTCTGGCTGATTTAGTGTGTCCCTGTGGTGGTTTTACCCACAGTAGGACCTTGTGGTCCCGCACTCCCTTCCCCCACCCAGAGAGATGAGAAGGGAATCACAACAAAGGGGTCACAGATTAGAATGAAGACAGGGATGTTTCACTCACTAGTTATGTTTATGGGCAAAACAGAGTGAACTCGGGGAGGAAAAATCAACTTAATTCCCCCACTACCAAAAACGGCCCCAAGACATGCACACACACAAATCCAACACATTCCACCCCTTGCCTCTGCGAATCACATATTTGTGAATTTTAACTGAAAAAACACATTCACCACACAATCTTCACTCACATAAATGGAAAAACTTCCCAACACCAAAAATAAAAGAAACATCACCACAGTAACCAACCAACCAACCAAACAAATAAATAAGACAGTTTAGACATAATGCATCCCTCATTCCTTTACCAAAATTACTTCTCAAAATCCTGATGATAATTTTGTTACTTCAGTTCATGTTTTGTCTGTTACCTCTCCCAATTTATATACTTATCTCAATATCCTCATATCCCACATTGGTTGCCAAACACTGTGGTGGTTTCACATACAGTAGGACCATGCAGTCCTGCATTCTCACCCCACACCCAGTGCGTTAAATGGGAGTCACAACAAAAGAGTCATGGGATTAGGATGAAGGACAGGGACAGCTCACTCTCTATTATGATAATGGACAAAACAGTCTGAACTTGGGGAAGAAAAATTCATTGCCATCTGCTTAGAAATAACAACCACATCTTACAACACTTTCCCCCCACTCCTTCCTTCTTCCCAGGTTCAAATCACTTTGCTCCTGATTTTTCTGCCTTTCCCCCACCAGTGGTACAAGGGACAGGGAATAGAGGTTGCAGTCAGTTCACCTCAGCCGCTCTTCCTGACATGAAAGTCCAGGAACAAGATGTCCCAAAGTGAACTTCCCATGGACTCATGGATCTCTTCAGGCACAGCTCCTGGCACCGGCATGGGGACATCCGTAGGCTGCAGACCGCTAGCGTCCAGTGCACATCCTCACCCCTGCTCTGGCATCGATCGACACTTGGGGTCTCAATTCTATCACACTTGCCCTCAGGCTTAGCTTTTCTGGTCCAGTATGGAGTCTTCCCTAGCCTACGCGTGGGTATCTGCTGCGCTGTTCAATCTCCATGGGCTGCAGGGACCTCCTTTACCTTCTCCTACTCCATGCAGTTGAACTGGATGTCTGAGGTTCTCTGTTCTCTCTCTCCTTCTTCTTCCTCCTGGCAACAAAACTCTCTCTTTGTTTAGGCTGATGGTCAATGTTCAGGTCAACAACCTCTCTTCCAGGTTCATAACCCCACCTTCTTCTTTTCAAGACAGTCCTTCCCCTCAAAAATATGGATTTTCACAGGTGTTTCTCTATTGCTAATTGGCTGAGCCTGGGATGGGGGGTCTCCATCTTGGAGTGAGGGGAGCTTTCCACTCTCACAAGGTAGCCCCCTCTCCCACTACCAAAAACACTCCCCCAACCAAGCACACAAATCCAACACATTCCCAAGTTTCAAATTTCAAATTATGGACCTCTTAGCATTTTAATAATCTGCTTCAATATTGTCCTTCTTCACAATACACTTACTACAGAATCTCTAGGCAAGTACCTATGGGAGATATTTTATCATATTTCAACTCTGTGTGTGTTACTTTCATTTAATAGACTGCAGGCCCTAACAGCACGGAAACAGACAGAAGATGTTGCAGTACTGAATGTAGTTGAAACAATCACACATGTGTTTCATTCAAGGAATTATTCTCTTCCTCTGCAAGAGTCCTTGCTGCAGTCCTTCACTTTATTACTTCAAAATCATGGTTTCCAACACGTTTCTAATATTGGTGTTTCGGGGTTGTTTTGTGGGTTTTTTGTTTGCTTATGTTTTGGTGAGTGGGTGTTTTTTGGTTTGTTTTTGGTTTTGTTTGGTTTTTAACAGAGGTGGAGGAAGTATTAACAGATGTTAAGACCCAAATCCAGCTTTCAATTACCTTCAACATATAAGAGGGAAATAAAACTAGATTCCCAGTTCTTTTTTTTTTCTTTCTTTTTTTTTTAAAGAAAGTCTAGTTAGAGGAAAAGACACAAAATTCATAGGCTTTTGTTTTCACAGATTAAAAACAAAAACCCCCCTCCACCAAAAGCCCCCAAAATTTCTTGCCTATATCAAAAACTGTCTTTCAAAATCTACAACTGAGGTGGCTATCATCTTATTAGGTGGATCTCTGTGTACAGAGATACAAAATTTACAGTAAGCACTATTAATAAATATTTCCTTTTCTAAAAATGAATAAAAAAACCCAAACAGGGTCTGAGGGTTCTTAATTTTGAAGCTTTTTTTTAAATTTTATTTTATCAGCTACAATGATCCTTCAGAATATTCTACCCCTAAATTTTTTGCCTTACAAAAAGAATAAGAAAACAGAAAAAAAAAATAACAAGAAAAGAAAACAAAAGAAGGAAAAAAAAAGGAAATAAAATAAAGGCAAGAAAAAGACAAAGAAAGAGAGAAAGATAGAAATTAGAGAGAGAAAGAGGGAAAGAGAGAAGGAGAGAAAGAGAGGGAGGAAAGAAAGTGAGAAAGTAAGGGAGAGATAAAGGGGGTTGGAGAAATGAGAAGAAAGAGAAAGAAATGAGGGGAAGGGGGGAAGAAAGTGAGAGAAAGGGAGAAAGGGAGAAAGGAAGATATAAGGAGAAAGGATGAAGGAAATGAAGAAGGAAAGAGAGAAAAATAAAGAAGAGAGAAAGAGGGAAAGAGGGAAATAGAGAAGGGAAGAAAGAGAGGAAGAGAGAAAGAGGGAAAGAGGAAATTCTGGCTCTGCAGCTGCCTGGTATTCAAGTACCTGTTTATATACCAGACAGAACATAAAATTTTTACATTTTTTGTCATTCAATTGGCCAAAGCCACAACATCTGTCACTTTTTGTATGGGTCAAATTTCTGACTCAAAACTTTTATCAGAACATTGGCACCTTCATAGTAGTAGTAGTAGTAGTACCATAATATCTTTTTTCTTTTTTTTTTTTTATCTACTTATCTTCCTCCCCCACACTAGTGCTTTTTCCTTTTATTGGATCTGCCATAGAAACCTGTCTGGCTATTGATTCTGTAGAGTATGACAGTTCAGTATTGCAAGGTCACTCATAATTACATCCAGATTATTATTTTTTTTTATCCCCCCTCTCCCTTTTTTTCCCCAGTCCCTCCTCCTTTCTCTAAGAAAGGCAACTGTTATGAAAAACAGCCATGCTGGCATACTGTGAAGTGGAATTTTACTAGTAATAAAATGAATTATGATCACTGAGGGAGAAAATATAGAAAGATAAATTATATCTACTCCAGCGTGGTAACTTTTTTGCAAATCAGATACTATAAGGAGAGGGACATGGAAAGGTAACATCTTTCAGAAATAAAAGGTGCCCAAATCTACTAGGTCTGTAGTAAAATAAAAGCTAAGGCACAGTGTTTTACAGTATCCAGGGGCTAAAATTTTCTTCCTTTGGGATTTTGTAATGTCAGTGGTTTGTACTTCCAGCTACTGACAGGTATGGCATTTACAGCTTCATACCCTCTAGTCACATTCACACCTTAATGACAAAGTCAGACTTTATACTGTTCTTAATTTCCTCTTTACAGCTCATGGTAATCTTACCATAGATCTGCAAAAAAAGAGGAGGGACATTTTCTTCCTTTTGCTCTCCAGTTATGTCTTGAGTTAACAAGAGACAGCACACTGTAGATACTTAATCCCAGCAGATCTAGCTGGCATTTTTGTCTTTAACTTATTTATATTTTAAGTATTAGAGGATAAGTTCCTGTGGTCTCCAGAATCTTAATACAATGTGTAGGGGAAACACTATCAGGAAGGTATGCATTGTCAGTAATCTAATGTCCTTCAGGGCAAAGAGAAAATGATCTCTGGGTGCTTTATGTTAGGGCAGACAAACTCATGACCAGCACAGTGAATGCTGTGATCACACCAGTTCTGTCACCTGGTGATATAGGAGCAAATGAAGTGAAACATATTTTTCTGGTTAAAATTCATCTGCTATGTAGCAGTAAAAATTATTAAATACTCAACACTGAATTCCATAAACATGCAGACACCAGATAGCTAAGCAAAATCCATATGAACTAAAACTTGAGATTCATTGTAGAGTAAATATGAATCCTTATTTCTAGTGCACTTTTAGCTTCTTTATGTACGGTTGGACTCGACGTTCTCAAAGGTCTTTTCCAACCAAAGAATTCTATGATTCTGTGATTTTATTCCCCAAACCAAGGATTTTATCTCAGAAGTATTAGTCTTTTGCACCCAAAATCACCAAGTGTAATTTCCAGAAGAAATCTTTATTAAAGTTGAGAAAAATAAAATGCATGCAACGGACACAAAAACTGCAGCTTCTTATTTAATTTTGATCTTTTACTAAATCACAGCAAATACTAAGTCTTCACAGAGTAACAGCCCAGTGAATAGGAAACCAGTGACAAAGATGTTTAACATCACATAAAGGAACATTACTTGGGCCTCAGATACAATTATTCTGGAATAGATGTGGTAACAAGGAAGAACCATTACCTGCCAGTCTATAATTAGTTTCTGCTTTTCAAAACCAATCTATTTTTCCCCTATAATTGGCTTGAATGAGAAACTAAGATTATAACAAACTCCTTAACTGCTCACATCTTTCCCTGCACATCTTCCATTTTTATAACCAAGGACTAAAATATTGCTCTTACCTTTTCAACCATACCTACTCACAATCTTCCATAGTAATTCTTCCCACAGAAGTACTTAGAAGTAGATATCTTCTCAAGCTATTAAAATGAAATCTGTAATTTCAGACGCAAATATAGGTGTGGATTGCACACATTCAAGTGGTTGAAAACACAAAGAACAGTTTTGTTTATTCCCCTCCCCACCTTATTTTTGAAGAAGTCATGCAAAACTTGCAACAAAATTTCATATTGAACATCTTGTCATCTAAGATATTATACAGCAGACAAATTTCATAGCCTAGCCTCTCTAACATAACTTTGTAGAATTTAATTTGTTTCAGGTGATTGAGTTGTTTATCTTGCTTTTTCTCTGTGCTAAAACTGGACTAAAGATCAGCCTCTGTGAAACAACTTTGGCTTATTGGTCATCAATCCGAATTAATGTGCAGAGTTGTGTGGATCTATTTAATTCATTATTTATTTATTAAGTTATCTTCAAAGTTTTCTTTACAGAAAGATTAAGGTTTTGATTCAGTTGAAAGTTAAGGTAATTTTCTGCATTAACATGTTCATTCAAGATATATTCATCAGTCACCTTCCACAGAATTATAAAATTTGATGAAAAATGGTTCAAAAATTAATAGTAAAATAAGAATACTAGACATATAATACTTTAAAAAATAAAATGAGAATCTACATTATTTAATATTTTTTATATTGGAGTCACTTTGACCCAGATGATCTCATTACGAGGTATACAACTTTACTGGGTAAGCAGTAGAAGATAAGAATTTAAGATGAAGGCAAAAATATGTCCTGTGTATGGTTGTTGTATACGACTCAAAGATCCTACATTGAACAAGTTGAAATAATTTACTTTCTTTCAAGCTCTCTTGGCCTCCTGAGATATGAAGAATCCTTGATCTCATCCTTTTATCTCTGTTTCGCTTTTTTGCTATCACATTTTTCTAAAGTATTTCCTACTGAACTGTTAAATAGTGATCAAGCTTTTCAAGGGTGCTGAAACTTAATGCATTGCTGACAGCAGCTTGCTGTAATAACAGGAAAGTTGTGAAAGAATTCTTACCAAATTTATGTTGGTGTATCTATGAGAAATTGGAGTGTTTTAGCTTTAGTCTACCAGTTCAGATCCAGTCCTTGTTAACAACCACCTACAGCCCTCAGTATCAGATATCTTGCTGCATGGTGTAAAAATCCATTTTGTAATAGTGAGGCCGGCAGGAGGTGAGATGAAGGTGGAATCGTTTGGTGGTAATATTGTGGATGAGAGAAATCAAATAATTAGCTAGCATGAAGTGTACTTAAACCTTTCATTTTTAACATTATTCCTTACAACCCAAATAGTTTACTTTTGAGACTATTTGTGACCCTTATACTGAAATATTAATCCTTATTTTAGTCAGACAAACAAAAGTGTAACTCCAGGCACACTGGTACGTAGGCAATATTTCAGTTGCTCCAAACCACTTTCTAGTGAGAGCAGAGCTTGCAAAATAACTTCTACTCATAGGGAATTGTTATAGAGAACTTTTTGCTATAAACTTGCAACATATCAACCAGATATTACTACTCTAGATCTATAATAAAGTGTGAGTCTTTTGGGAAGACATCCATTCTTGATTTAAAATTAACAGCATTAAAGGTTGACACATGCTTCATAGGGATTAAAGTATGCCAATTTACAAGCAGGTGAAGAGATTTGGCTTTTATAATATAATGTGCCTTATTAAGAAAGGAGCCTACATTTGAATGACTGCTCTGTTAACACTGAACACACTTTAGACTGATCTTGTGAGGTTTTTCACTTTTACTACTAGGGGTCATTCTCAGGATGTCAGCCTCACCTCCATCCCTGGGAAGGTGATGGAACGACTTATCTTTGGTGCCATCTCTAGGCATATCAAGGATAAGGGGGTCATAAGCAGTCAGCATGGCTTCATCAAGGGGAAGTCGTGCTTGACCAACCTACTAGACTTTTATGAAAACACAACGAGGTGGCTAGATGATGGCAGAGCAGTGGATGTGGTCTATCTTGATTTCAGCAAGGCATTTGACACCATCTCCCACAGCATCCTCGCTGATAAATTGAGGAAGTGTAGATTAGATGAGCAGGTAGTGAGATGGATTATTAACTGGCTGGTGGGAAGAAGCCAGAGAGTAGTGGTCAATGGGGCAGAGTCTAGTTGGAGACCTGTGTCTAGTGGAGTCCCTCAGAGGTCAGTACTAGGACCAGTATTATTCAATATATTCATAAATGACCTGGGTGAGGGAATTGAATGCACTGTCAGCAAGTTTGCTGATGATACAAAGCTGGGAGGAGTGGCTGACACACCAGAGGGCTGTGCCGCCATCCAGAGAGACCTGGACAGGCTGGAGAGCTGGGCAGGGAAAAACTTGATGAAATCTAATAAGGGCAAGTGTAGGGTGTTGCACCTGGGCAGGAACAACCCCAGGTTCCAGTATAGGCTGGGAAATGATCTCCTAGAGACCAGTGTAGGGGAAAGGGATCTGGGAGTCCTGGTGGACAGCAGGATGACCATGAGCCAGCACTGTGCCCTTGTGGTCAGGAAGGCCAATGGCATCCTGGGGTGCATTAGAAGGGGTTTGGTTAGTAGGTCGAGAGAGGTTCTTCTTCCCCTTTACTCTGCCCTTGTGAGGCCTCATCTGGAATATTGTGTCCAGTTCTGGGCCCCACAGTTCAAGAAGGACAGGGAACTGCTTGAGAGAGTCCAGCGAAGAGCCACCAAAATGATTAAGGGAGTGGAGCATCTCCCTTATGAGGAAAGGCTGAGGGAGCTGGGTCTCTTTAGCTTGGAGAAGAGGAGGCTAAGGGGGGACCTTATTAATGTTTATAAATATTTGAAGGGTGAGTGTGAGGAGGATGGGGCCAGGCTCTTCGCAGTGATGACCAATGATAGGACAAGGGGTAATGGGTGCAAGCTGGAACACAGGAGGTTCCGCTTAAACTTGAGAAAGAACTTCTTTACGGTGAGGGTGACAGAACGCTGGAACAGGCTGCCCAGGGAGGTTGTGGAGTCTCCTTCTCTGGAAACATTCAAAACCTGCCAGGATGCCTTCCTGTGTGAACTCATCTAGGTGTTCCTGCTGCAGCAGGGGGATTGGACTAGATGATCTTTCGAGGTCCCTTCCAATCCCTAATATTCTGTGATTCTGTGATTCTGTGATTCTGATTGTAACAGATATCAAGCCCTAGTGATGTGAAAGCAGATAGTAGCCTTTCTGTTAAGGAAGTATATTTCAACTTTTTCAAGACATGGCTGTGAAAACTATTCCTTTTATCTAATATCTATAGAATCAACACACAAACACAAAAAAATATGCTGAAGGGTCCATCATGTATACTGAGCATTATTCTTGAAAATGATACAACAAAATGTCATTTGCCTGGCTAGAGTCTTTATTAAGTTTTATTTGGTTAGGAAATCGTAAGTTTTGTCAATAAATATGTTAAATTTCTTTCAGTTCACATAGAGAATAAAACTGGCAAAATTCTTCTTCAAGTTCTAAAAGTTAGATAATTTTCTAAGCTTTTTTTTTTTTTCTTTTTTTCCAAACGTGTAACAGGATAAAGCTACTATTAGTTTCTAGCAAGGACATCAAAGTTATAAATCCTCATGTAAAATGTTTGTTCTTTGAAACTCTTTTTAGCTTAATTATTTACTATGTGAGGCTTTTGAAGAACTATGCCTTATTATAGCAAAGCTATTGATGATATCAATGGAAATATCACCTGCTGACAATAACAGAATTTGGACTACTATCTGCAATATACTCAAAACTCACCTTAGATCTGTCTTGAAAATTATTCTCATGTCTTATTTTTTCCAATAGCTGAATAGCTGTTGTTCACACCAGTGGAATAACATATGAATCTAAGTACTCTTGAAGGTTAAACCAAGTGTCATAACATTATAATTTACGCTATTACTGAGCTTCCTGGATGAGCAGTAAACAGTATAAAATAGTTGCCTTGTCTCTTGGTTATTACCTTTACAAATTTGCTTGTGTTGTTAAAAAAGTAATTTGTTTTGAAATAATGGTTAAATTTTGGTTCACTTATAAAGTGTTAAAGTCACATGTTGCGCAAACTAAGTCTTCCTTGGTCTTGGAACAAAATAAAAATTTCCATGTTTTTGTTTTAGCTTTTGCTGTTTTGTTTTGGTTTTTGTTTTTTTTTTTTTTTCCACAAGAGTTTCGTAGTCTACAAGCTCATGGAACACCATGAAAAACAAAAAATCTGATTTGCTTTTGTCATTTAAAAAATCTTAATATCTTATAGAAACATGGAGGTGAAAATATTTTTTTTATTATATCAAGCATTCATTAATCTGATTTTATATTTATGATGATGTAATTAGTTAAATTTTAAAATTAGAAATATTACTTAAGAATCAATTTTTTAAAAGCAAAAATTAATTATTTCCTAACATCTTGTAAATAAAGATGTTTTTAAGCTAAATATGTTATTAATTTAAAATTCACTACAGCTATGATTACAGCAACTCTTAAGATTACTTACAGAGAATAAGTTATATAAACTTCTAACTAAAAAAATTACTGTTCATTAAAATGATGTTAGTTAGGAAAAAATTTCAAACACATTTTTATGTACACTTGAAAACGTTAGTTCTGATGCTTTGTCTTGAAGTAGAATAATTAAGAACACACGGTAGGAAAAGCAATAGTAGAAGAAAGATGAAGGAAAAAATGTCTACTATATTGCGTTGGAATTGAAAATGAAATGTCATATTAAGATCACCCATTTGGCTAAGCATTTTTAACAACTTTGCATCAGCTGTTAACAACTATGACAATAACCAAAACAAATAGTCATTAAAAAAAAGTTTGCAATTAAAAAAGAGACAATTTTGATTACCCAGTCCATCTGCTTGTCAGAGAAGGAATATACCACATTACATTTACTCTGCAATTTTACCTGTACTAGTTTTAAATATTGTAAATGATGGAACTTTAACAACTTCTGTTGCTCATTATTTCACAGATGAAGAGGCAAATCATCTGATCTTCCTGTATGTAATATACTTTTACTACTCTTTAATTATGGTCATATTTTTAAAATTACACAATGACAACAATTGTTGAAAAAACAATTTATTATACGTGCAGTTGTGTAGGAAAGCAGGGAAAAGTGGATTGTGAACCTCAGTGCTCTGTTCTGTAAACATTTGCACTAGTCAAGGATAGAGTCTGGGTTTAAAAGACAAGTTAAAGACAGTAAATAACTTCTAATAATACAGATTAAAAGAGTATTCCTTAGTAGTTTTCCCCTTGGTCCCATGAAAACCCTCACATTGTGATAATGGCTTTTTTACTGACATATGTTTTTCATTATTTTTATTTGAGCACAAAGTAAAGAGGGGGTGGGGGAAATGATATCTAATCAGATATATGTTTACTTGAAAATAAGTTCCTACAAATGAGAAATCCTGCAAAAGTTACTTAGATATCTAATGGTATGGATTTAAGAATGTGACATTAAGATATTATTTGAAAAATATTTTCAAAAAATCAAACCATAGGTCATTGAAACTTCTCTGTAACACTGAAAATTATATCACTCTATGACAAATCTTGCTTCACTTTTGTTGTTTTAAGGTGCCATATCCCACAAATCAGATAAATATGTGTGAATTATTTGGAAAATACTGACAGCTCATTGTTTTGATAGATAAGTGATTTCTTTCAGCTATGACTCTGTGTGTTTGGCATTTAGTTTCTACTAAAAATTAAGGAACCAGACATTTTTCCTGAAGTGGTCTACTAGACTGCTGTTTTTTTATCAGGCACTTGCCAGCTCTGAATAGAGAAGTCATGGGAAAAATGATTTATTTTACCTGAATTAAGATATTCAGTGATAATCACATGAATCTTACAAGAGAGAAATGAGTCTTTGACTGTCTCTGCATTCTTAAATACTGAATGTCTTATAATCACAAGAGAAATATAGATTTCTAATGGTGATTGAGAATAGGTATCAGCATAGGAAAATTTCTTTCTTCTATGTCTTCATGAAAATTCTTACATAAATAAAAGAGGCACATAACCCGTCATAACTTTTCTCCTGGTTGTTTAAATACAGAATAATTATTGCACTAACTATAATTTTAAGGTATATGGGTATAAGGTATATGGGTAAAATGGAATTTAGAAAACTGAGTGGCATCTCTAGCATAGTTTATCTGCTTTTCTTCCTATGCTACTGTCTTTTCTGCAATAATCTGAATTCTACATCTGTGCAAACTGATCCTTCTCACATTGTGCATTGTATGAATCACTTCTCTTTTTCTGAACAAAAAATAATACCTGTTAATAACAGTGCAAGTGAGCTGATCAGAGACACCAAGATAGGAGGCAGCCTGGGCTGCATTGATTGCACGCTGGTGGATGCTTTCCACAGAATGCAAGAGCTCTCAGTCTCCAGGTGTAAGAAATGAGGAAAGGAAGATAAGAGACCAGCATGGTTGAATCAAAACCTGCTGGTGAAACTAAAGGCAAAAAAACAAATGCACAGGCAGAGGAAGCAGGGACAGATATCCTGAGAAGAGTGTAGGGATGTTGTCCAGTTGTGCAGGGGTGGGGTCAGGATAGCCAAGGTGCAGCTGAAGCTGAACTTGGCAAGGGATGCAAAGAATAAGAAGGGCTTCTACAGGTGTGTCAGCAAGAAAAGGAAAGACAAAGAAAGTGTAATCCCACTGATAAAGAAGACTGGAAGACTGGTAACAACAGATGAGGAGAAGACTGTGGTACTAAACAAAATATTTTGCCTCATTCTTCTCTGGTAACCTCTCTTCCTGTACCTCTTGAGTGGATGGGCTGCAGGGCAGGGACTGGGGGAGAAAATCCCCCCCACTGTAATAAAAGGTCAGGTTCATGACCATCTGATGTACTTGAATATACATAGGTCTATGGGACCTGACAAGATGTATCCCAGAGTCCCAAGGGAACTGGCCGACGTAATTGCCAAGCCATTCTCCATGATAGTTAAACAGGGCTATAAGAAAGATGGGAATAGACTTTTTATTAGGGCCTGTTGTGATAGGACAAGTGATAATAGTTTTAAACTAAAAAAAGGTTGTCTCTCTCTTTTTTTCTGAACCAGAATCCTTTGGTCCAGTGTAGAATAATTATAAGGAAACACAGTGTGAGTGTCAGACTTAAGACTTTCTATTCAAAAGCTAGTAATTCAGTTACTTGGAAAACTAGTGCCTCTGTCCATTTCTGTTTCACTGTTTCCATGTTTTCATATAAACGATTGTTCTTGATCTGTGTATTTTACATATCATACACTAGACATGTTTGCTTCTAACAGTAAAAAGGTTTCTGCAGAGAGGTGGAAATATTTTCTTTGCATGATAAAGTTTCAGAGGTTAGAAGGAGTCCTGTTTCAAAAGTCTTGTTACTCCTAAATGTATGAGTGTATAACTAACTCTATATATATACTTATGTATAAAAGAGGAAATCAGACATCATTGTTTTGGGAGTATTTGGAAGACTGTTAAATCAGGCTAGCTTTACACTTTAAATCTAAACTTTACTGGACTAGCACATTAACAGCCTACTTGGTACTATAGTTTGTTCTTATATACCACCAATCATGATCACTACATCAATGAGTCTTTAACAATCATATTCTACATCAGCTAGTACACACCATCATATAACTGAGATCACCTGGTTTACTGATGTGGTCATTGATGGTCTTAAATCTCAAGGCTCAGGCTACCACATGCTGAAAGATGCCTGTGTTGTTACTTTCCAAAGCTGCAACAGATGTCTAGTCTTGCTCTTCTGTTTTTCTTTCTCACTTTGCTGCTGATTGTTCTCTTAGAGAAATAAAAAACTTTTTTTTTCTTTTTTCCCTGCTTCTGTGGCTATGTTTTTTCAATGACCTGTAATTAATCATTGGTGAATTGTTTATGATAAACAATTTTCAAAATGTGCCCACATTTTTAAAATCTTTGCTACATTCTTCCATTTAAACTATTTATCATAGAATCATAGGATGGTTTGAGTTGGAAGGGATCTTTAAAGATCATCTAGTCTAACCCTCTTGTCATGTGCAGGGACATCCTTCACTTAGGTAGGGTTGCTCAAAACCCTGTCCAACCTGACCTTGAACACTTCCAGTGGTGTAGAATCCACAACTTCTTTGGCCATTTGTTCCAATGTCTCACCACCCTTATCTTAGTAACTTTCATCCTAAGGTCCAATCTAAATCTATCATCTTTCCGTTTAAAACCATTGCCCCTTGTGCTGTCACCACAGACCCTAGTGAAAAGTCTATCTTTCTCTATTTTATTAGCCCACTTCATATGTTGAAAGACCACAATAAGGTCTTACTGGAGCCTTCTCTTCTCAAAGCTGGACAGCCTCATTCTCACAGCTTTTCTTTAGAGGAGAGGTGCTCTACTCCTCAGATAATTTTTGTGGCCTTCCTCTGGACCTGATGCAACAGGTCCATGTCTTTCTTGTACTGGGAACCCCGGGGCTGGATGTAGCACTACAGATGGGGTCTAGCAAGAGTGGAGCAGAGGAGCAGAATTGCTTTCCTTGACCAGGTAGCCATGCTTCTTTTGATGCAGCCCAGGATATGATTGGCTTCCTTGGCTACAAATGCATGTTGCCAGCTCATTTCCAGCTTTCCATCTGTTAGTATCCCAAGGTCCTCTGCAGGGTTGCTCTCAGTCTGTGATGCTATTGGGCACTGCCCCAGCCCAGGTACAGGACATTGTACTTGGACTTGAATTTCATGAGGTTCTCATGGGGCCACTCCTCAAACCTGCAACATCAATAATATTGCTGTAAAATCACATCAATGATATTGTCCATAATATTTCAAGGTTTCATTCACCTAGCATGTTCTTGTAGCAAGTTGATAACAAGCATGACAGGGTGGGACTAAGTCCCTACACAATTAGCATAGGGCACCGCTAACATTGTACCTGTGGCCTGGTACTAGCAAAGATAACACAACTGTTAACTGTGCCATTTGGTACAAAAATGCTTGCACAGTTATGCTACATTAATGTACTTAAGATTGGGTTAAAAATAAAAATAATAATAAAAAATAGTAGGAAAGCCTATTTAATGATGCTTTTGGCTTTATGGGTAAAACAGGTCTTTATTACTTCGTGAATTGTTGCTAGCTGGTACTCCTAATTCAGAGTCCTTCGAGGATGCATATGACATTGTTTCAGGCAGCCAGCACTCTCACAATCAAGAGTAAGCCAATTAAAGCACTACATTTATTAATGTCTTACATCTGTTGTGTATAACAGGAGATGCATGTTTTTAACATGAGACTGAATAAAATAGGACAACAGTTCCCATACTACGAAGTTTTTCTAACAGCTTTTTTATACACCACTGAAGCATTGTTGGGAGAAGTGTAGACTAAGAAGAGGAAGAATTGGCTGAGATGGATTGCTAGGCAATCAAAGTAACAGAAAACAAAAGAAAGAGAGATGTCATGAGAAATCACAGTCCTAAGGCTATTAGTAAGATCAGAGTCTCAAAAAGCAAAAGTTTAAAATTTAACACAGCAAGGTTAAAGGAGGAATTTACAAAAGATGACACCATCAGAATGACACAAACTAATAGTTTGGGGAGGCAGGACAAAACTAGTAGGGTCACAAAACAGATATTATCTGTCAGCCTGGTTCATGGCAAGGTATCTCAGAGAACTAACTTTACACTCCAGAATATATATGGTATTAAGCAACTCTTAATATGAGATCTTCGGTTATTATAAAATTCAGGTCTCTTTAAAAACTATGATTAATATTTGCACAATCTCAAGGCCTACTACAATCGACTGCTTTTGTGTAAGAGACTGTATGGTGTTTATGCCCAAATATATTAAAACAGACATTAGAGGCAATACAGAAAAAAGGAAAAAGTGTAAGCAGTCTGGTTAACAAAGGTCAGGACTGTAAAATTAAATGTTGGCAGGCAGTACCTTATGCCTCTGGTATTAGAAGTCCTTTGTGTTATTCCCAGAGACTACTGCTGGGATATAGAGAGATCTTGGGTGAGACTCTTTTATCAATGAGCACTGTGCTCTTTTTTTAAAGGCAGGGTAAAAGATAAACCTCTTTATCCAATGGAATGGACACATCTGCCTCTCAAAAAGTAACCACAGAGAAACGATTCATGAAGCAAACAGGAAGGTATAGTGACATTTTCTCTTTCAAACAGTTTTAAATGCTCTTTTTCTAACTATATGCAGCTGGCTGATTAGCGGATATGATTTGGAACCCAGTTTTGACAAATATGCAACTATATGAGGGCCACTAAAGCAGACCCAGAACTCTTCAAGCAGAAGTTGTTTTCATTTTACGATGCAAAGCAAGAAATTGTTGGAAAAAATATTTCCACAGTACAGTTAAGGTACATTTTACTTTTTTATAATACACAATCTTTTACAAGAAGGAGTAGGGAAGCTCATTATTCTAGAAAGAAGGCATATCCAAGGCACAACAACTCATTTAAATGACAGATTTCAGCCCTCATGCTGCATTTTTTTTCTCTTTTCCAACAGATTCTATTGATCTTCAGCAGTCATAAACTATAGACCAGAGAGGCAGAGACTGGAAAAGATAGATAATATACTCTAGGATAAGCCAAGAAAATGTGCAGTTGTGTTAAGCAGCTTTATTTGGCTGGCTCATGGAAGATTCAGGAAGAGAGTGAGTATGAAATACAGAATAACCTGAAACGGTTTATTTCAGAGATCATCATGTTAGTGACCTCTGTCTGTACTGTTATGCAGCCTTCAGCATACTTTTGGAAAACCATCAGCTACCACATGAAGATTCATTAACAAACCATTTAAAGTACAGAACATGTTTTATACATCCATTCACCATGCTTCATTACATTAATTGTTTTGGTATTACAAATAGAGGACAAGCAAAACCAACAACACAAACCAAAACAAATAAGCAAACAAAAACTCCAGAAACACAAGCAAGCCAAGTTAAACTGGGTTTGGACAGTAACCTTCAATCATTGTGAGAACAGATTTAAACTTTAGGAAAGACAGATTTTGGAAGACTGCTAAATGCAACTCACAATTTAAGCTGCTTCAAAAGTTATGTATTTTATAATAGTTTTAGCATTTATTTTTTCATCTCAATACTTTGAGTCTTTGTTAGCTGAAAGCTTCACACTAGAGTTTTAACTTCATTAACACAGGATTATAGAATAACAGAATGGTAGACGTTGGAAGGAACCTCTGGAAATCATCTAGTCCAACCTTACTGACAAAGCAGGTACATCTAGAGCAGGTTGCACAAGATTGCATTCCTGCAAGTTTTTAGTACCTCCAGAGAAGGAGACTACAAAACCTCTCTGGGTAGCCTGTTCCAGTGCTCTGTCACTCTCGCAGTAAAGAAGTTTTTCTTCAACCTCAGATGGAACTTCCCGTGCTGCAGTTTGTGCCTGTTGCCCCTCATCCTCTCACTGAGCACCACTGAAAAGTCTGGGCCCATGCCCTCAACATTCGCCCTTTAGGTATATCTAAGCATTGAAAAGATCCCTTCTGTCTTCTCCAGGCTAAACATAGAATTGCCTGCTTGGAAAACATCTTTGAGATCATCAAGTCCAACTGTACTCATCCACTACTAAGCCATATCTCTGAGCACCTCATCTACTGATCTTTCAAATACCTCCAGGGGTGGCAACTCAACCAGTTCCCTAGACAGCCCGTTGCAGTGCCTGATAACACTTTCAGTGAAGAAGAATTTCCTGATATCCAATCTGTACCTCCCTTGGTGTAACTTGAGGCTATTGGTTACCTGGGAGAAAAGACATATACCTGCCTCGCTACAACATCCTTTCATGTAGTTGTAGACAGTCATAAGGTCACCCCTCAGCCTCCTTTTCTCCAGGCTAAACAACACAAGTTCTCTCAGCCACTCCTCATAAGACTTGTTCTCTAGTCCCTTCACCAGATTTGTTGCCCTTCTCTGGACATGCTCCAGTGCCTCAATGTCCTTCCTGTAATGAGGGGCCCAAGACTACACACAGTATTCAAGGTGCAGCCTCACCAATGCTGAGTACAGGGGAAGGATGACTTCCCTGGTCCTGCTGACCACATTGTTTCTCATACAACCCAGCATGCCATCGTCCTTCTTGGCCACCTGGGTACTCTGTTGGCTCATATGCAGCTGATTGTTTACCAATACCCCCAGGTCCGTTTCCACCAGACAGCTCTCCAGTCTGTAGCATTGCATGGTGTTGTTGCAGGACCCAGCACTTGGCCTTGTTGAACCTCATACAGTTGGCTGCAGCCCAATGTTCCAACATGTCCAGATCCCTCTGCAGAGCTTTCCTACCCTCAAGCAGATCAACACTGACACCCAGCTCAGTGTCGTCTGCAAATTTACTGAGGGTACACTCAATCCCTTCATCCAGATCATTGATAAAGATGTTAAACAGAACTGGCCCCAACACTGAGCCCTGGAGAATCACACTTGTGACTGGCTCCAGCTGGATTTAACTCCATTTACCACCACTTTTTGCGCCCAGCCATCCAGTCAGATTTTAACCCGGCAGAGAGTGTGCCTGTCCAGACATAATGCTGTGAGAAATGGTGTTGAAGCTTTTACTGAAGTCCAGGTACACGACAACCACAGCCTTTCCCTTGTCCACTAATCAGGTAACCTTGTCAAGGAAGGAGATCAGATTAGTCAGGCAGGACCTACCTTTCATAAAACCATGATGACTGGGCCTGTGTGTGCTGGGTGATAGCACTCAAGATGATCCGATCCACAACCTTTGCCAGAACTGTGGTCAAATCGACAGGCCTGTAGTTCCCTGGATTCTCCTTCCGGCCCTTCTTTTAAATGAACATAATATTTGCCACCCTCCTGTCAAGTGAAACCCAGTCAGTCAGGACTGTTGGTAGATGATGGAAAAGGGTTTGGTGAGCACCTCTGCCAGCTCCCTCAAAATCTTCAGGTGAAACCTTTCCGTCCCCATAGACCTGTGAATGTCTAATTGGCTGAGCAGGTCTAACCATTTCCTCCTGGATCATGGGAGCTTTGTTCTGCTCCCCATCCCTGTCTTCTGGCTCAGGGCGCTGGGTACCCAGACAGCAGCTGGCCTTACTGTTAAAGGATGAGGCAAAGAAGGCATTAAGTATCTCAGCCTTATCCTTATCCCTCATTACTATTGTTTCCTCTGCATCCAGTAAAGGATGGAGAATCTCTTTGGCTTTCCTTTTTTTTGTTAATATATTAGACAGACCCAGCTCCGTCAGTCTTTCCTCATAAGAGAGTTGCTCCAGTCCCCTAATCATCTTTATAGCTCTCTGCTGGACCTTCTCCAGTTGCTCACAGTCTTTCTTGAACTGGGGATCCCAGAACTGGACAAAATACTTCAGATATGGTCTCACCAGGCCACAGTAGAAAGGGAAGATAACTTTGACATGCCAGCCACACTCTTCTTAATGCATGCTAAGATACCATCTGCCTTCTTGGCCACAAGGGCACATTACTGGGTCATGGTGCTTCCAATTAGACTCTGCACAACCCCCTGAGCTCTGCCAATCAGCCAGTTCTCAATTCACCTCACTGTCCACTCACCTAACCCACACTTCCTATAATTATTTATGAGGATGTTATGGGAGACAGTGTCAAAAGACTTGTTGAAGTCAAGGTAGACAACATCCACTGGCCTTCCCTCATCTACCCAGCAAGTCATGCCATCATAGAAGGCTATCAGATTGATCAAGCACGATTTCCCCCTTGGTGAATCCATGTTGACTACTCCTGATAACCTTCCTTTTCTCCAGATGCTTAGAGATGATACTGAGAATGAGTTGTTCCGTCACTATTCCAGGGATGGAGGTGAGACTGACTGGACTGTAGTTTTCTGGGTCCTCCTTCTTGCCCTTTTTGAAGACTGGTGTGACATTGGGTTTTTTTCTCAAGTCCTTAAGCATATATCCTGTTCTCAGGGATCTTTCAAAGGTAATGGCGAATGGCTCAGCAATAATATCTGCTAGGTCTCTCAGCACCCAAAGGTGCATCCCAACACGGCCCATGGATTAATGAGAATAGAATTTGTCTAGAGATCTCTAACCCAATTCTCATTGACCAAGGGAAAGTCTTACTTTCTCCAGACTTTCTCTCTTATTTCCAGGGTCTGGGATTCCTCAGGGCCAGCCCTAGCAGTAAAGACTGAGGCAAAGAAGGCATTCAGTATCTCTGTCTTCTCTTTATTTTCTGTCACTAGGGCACCAGTCTAGGTCACTAGGGACCAGAAGCAGGTCTGCATTTTCCCCAGTCTTCCTTTTGCTATCAATTTACCTGAAGAAGCCCTTCCTGTTATCTTGTCATCTCTTGCCTGATTCAATTCTAAGTGGGCCTTTGCCTTCCTTGTTGCATCCCTGCATACTCTGACAGGATTCTTATATTATTTCCAAACGGCCAGTCCACTCTTCCACATTGTGTAAACTTCTTTATTCCATTTGAAATTTTCTGGTTTTTTACTTGTCTTATATCAGCACTGGGTTTTGTTTTGTTTTGGTTTTTTTTCTTAGCCAACCTTTATAACAGCAACCACAGGAACGTAATCTATTTCCATTATTTAACTGAAAGCATTTCTGATGGTATTTGATCCAAAATCCATGTAGGTAATAAAGGGAAATATTTGTACTAATTTTAATAATATTAGGATCAGGTCATAAGACAGCCGCAGGCTTAAGCATCAAAATTTCCTTCTTGCTACCGTCGTTATCAGTAACAGCTCTTATATTTTAAGGGTCAGCACAATTTGCCATTATACAGCTAACCTCTGCTTTACAACTTACAGCTAAATTCAACACCAAAAAATTATGCTTTGAGCATACACACTGGCAATTACAGAAGAAAATGTTTAGCAGACACATGAACTAGACATCTGAGGTATTTTGGTATGTTTATGGTTTTTTTCTAGACAACTACCAGAAAATGAAAAGACAACATCAAGATTATAACTTGTATTAATAGGAGCATTGCAAGGCTGAGCAAGTATCTGAGATCATTTCACCTTATATTGAAAGAGCTGTAAAATGGAAAAAAAATATGTATTTATGCCATACTTAAAAAAAATTAAGGCATTGTTTTTCTAACATTGCCAACACTTGATACACGTACAGGATGTTCAGCTACTGACAGACTTGTTCAACAAACTTACAAAAGTTTAGGATTAGATAAATCTGTCCAATTTGTAACAATTTTAGTGTAAGCTCACTGAAAGTTGATTTACAAGAACACTCATTTGAATTTGTTCTAGTAAAAGAGATCCAAACATTGGCAAATACACTGAAAACTTATTTTCTGCTAACTCACATAATTGGTAATTATTTATTTAATATATATTTTTTTAAAAGATATGATAACAATATTCCACACATGGAGAAAGCTGAGTAAAATAATTTAGAGATTATGATTTTGTCTAGGTATTTTAACACAGGAATAACAACATCATTGTAAAAGAATCTGAAATTAAAAAGCAGCACAATAAAGAACTGGATGAAAAACAATCAAAACCCCTAAAGAATCACTTTCTGTTCTGGTACGTACATTTTTTTCCATATACTAGTAAGAGGCCACAGGCTCTGTATTGGCCTAGTGTAGGATCTTAGGTCCTGACTGGACTGGCCATGGACCCTGTTTTAACTTGCTTTAACAGGAGGATAGCAACTTGTCACCCTACCCCTGCTCCCCTGTCCTTCGTAGAGAAAAAAATGGACAGTTAGGCTTAAGACCTGAAGAGAGTCATTGTAGAGATAAGCCAAACACAGAGTCAAGGGGTAGAAAGTGTGAAGTTTCTGTGTAACAATGTTAAGTGATATTAGTGAGATTTTTGTGGTTTTCTGAGATAATTTTGAATAATATTGTGTTGTTGAAATGTTAATGTGACTAACAGCACGCTCTTGGTTCCATGTTTGTTCAATTTGTTCCCTTCTGCCAAAACAAGGTTTTCAGCTGTAAAAACTGAACTTCTCTATTATAGGGAAAAAATAGAATAAAAATAAAAACAAAAATACAGTGTTCAAACTAATTATTTGCATTAGCACTTACCCTTGGTTTAATAGTACTCAAAAAAAAAAATACAGCTTTCTACGTCTAACTCATCAGCTCACGTATCAGCTTTAAAATTATTTAAAATCTTCTACAGGAGTACTACTACTTCATGGACTTTGTAGCATTCCTGTTTCCCTTTGCAGAATTGCCTTAAATAATGAGAATACTTAATCTAAAAGTTAAAAAGTTTAGCTGATGTTTTCTTCTCTTATTTGAATTGTATACTGAATTGTAGAATAACAAAAAAAATCAGTAACTTATCTGTTGTCCTCTAGGTTTTGTGTCTGTAACCACAGAGATAGAAAAATAAAGAGAATCGCCATTTGACTTGCAGGGGAGTGACTTGGTTTCTATAAAGCTGCTGCTGCTGCACCTTGATTCTTGCTGATAGTAGAACTAGTTGATTTGTAGTGGGTAATTAGGTGATGGGTCTGAGACACAACAGCTTATAAGAAAAAATATAGAATATACACCACTTATTGAGAGGAGCAATTACCTGCACGTGAGTTGGATAGAAAAATTAGAGACTAATCTTACACAAATGAAAAGCAATCCTCAAAATGCTATTCATTTTGTAGATCAGAGGAAAAAAAAGTCTTCATGGACAGTTACAATTGGAGTCCAATAATTTCCATTAAGCGTATGTAACAGAATGTGGAATTCCCAGTCACAGACAAGTTTTCATCCGTTATTCCTGCTTGATAACTGTAGATTATTAACACTGTCTGCTGAGCATTGATGGAGTGTGTTGTTAATTGGACTGAGTTGTGCTAGTGCTTGAATCTAACGTGTTCTCAAAGCAACACAGTATGGACACAGCAGGTGCAAAGTAAAAGTAATAAAAATTGAACAGACCTGAAGTGCTATGATTATTACTGTGGTTTAGTTTTTATTTGTCCTTTGGAAAGTTTGTTTCTTGAACACCTTTTGTTAGAAAGTATTGATAGCTATATTAGACTCATATTTTCTCTCTTGGCAGCAGAATACAAGAACATGATGGAGGAGGAAGTATTCTAGGCATTTACAGGATTCAGATGATTTTTAGTATCAGGTTGTTGAACAACAGAAAAAGGAAAACCCTTTTAATCTGCAAAAATATATCATAAAATATCCATCTAATTTGCTAATGTTATTACATCCCTAAAAGTACTAATAAGACCTCTGTCTTTACTCCCTTTGTCTTTACTCACATAAAAATGTTCCCTACAGAAATAGCATTGCAGTGAAGTTCTAGACCTAAAAGAAACCACTAAGTTACTTTAGGAAAACAAAAATAACAGACTCCTGTCCAAGAAAGGAGACAGTACATAAAACAATCTCTTGACTGAGATGTGCACTGAATAGTGCAAGAGCCAGGTAGGGTAAAGGAATCAACAAGACCCCATGAAATTCAGCAAGCATGAGGCCAAGCTCTTTACTTGAAAGTCAGAGGCCTACAGAAGTGCAATCTGGGATTGGTGGGACCAGGGAGCAGTTGTAGGACATGGCTATGGGCCCTGGTGGGCAGTGACCTGATCAGGGGTCAGCCATGGACGTAGGCAGCAACTAAGGTCAACTATGGCCAATGAAGGAGGCATTAGTAAGAGTGGAGGGGATCTCTCTTTGGTCAGCAGTTATTAGAACACATTTGGACACTGCTTAATTTTGGACCCCTACACCTCAATATAGGTATATACATTGACATTATTTTCATATATGGCAGAATTTCATTTTCCTTTTACCGAGGGCAGAAAGACATAGCTTTTGGGGAACTGAATTCACAATGTTTTTGCAGTTAAGTAACAGCATGTAGTCTATTCAGACTCAAGTGAATGAAACATTAAGCTTTAATGTTCCCCTAGGGTTCTTTTTCAAGCAGTGGTTTTAAGAGAACAGGATACTCAACAATCAAGAAGCCTTGGCTTGACCAAGCATGATCCTTCTCTCAGCCACACATGCGCATAACCATAGGATATGGAAGTCTGAATACATATGTAAGTTTGTGTGTGAATGTGTGTAATTAATAGATATAGTCATAGATGACTTCTTAGTTTCCATTTCCCAGAACAAAATATATATATATATATATATATATAAAATTTTTAATGCATGTAGCTCTTTTTTCTCAAATATTCATTTAGAGGTAAAAAAATAATTATAGATAAACTTAAAGAAATTAATTACAGATAAAATATCCCTTTCTACACAAACATATACTAATTCATGGAAAATGTTAGCTGGAAGTCAGCAGTGAGTTTTCTCTTTTGATTATTCCAGCTTTCTCAGGTTGTAATACCAGAAATTTAGTCAAATAAGAAAAAGTACAGCTAAAGGTTTCTTACTGCAGACCAGGGACTCAGATCAATGGGCTGCAAGCAACTATATGAAGTTCAACAAGGCCAAGTGCAGGATCCTGCATTTGTGTCACAACTATCCCATGAAACGCTGCAGGCCTGGGGAAGAGTGACTGGAGTGTTGCCTGCTGAGGGAACTGGAGTTGTTTAGCTTAGGGAAAAGGAGGCTGAGGGGAGACCTTATCACTGTCTACAACTACATGAAAGGATGTCGTAGCAAGGTGGGTGGGTGTCTTTTCTCCCAGGTAACTAGTGATAGAACAAGAGGCAATGGCCTCAAGTTGTGTAAAGGAAGGTCCAGATTGGATATCAGGAAAAATTTCTTCATTGAAAGGGTTATCAGGCATTAGAATAGGCTACCTAGGGAATTGGTTGAGTCACCATCCCTGGAGGTATTTGAAAGATGGGTAGATTAAGTGCTCAGAGATATGGTTTAGTGGTAGACAGGTAGATAGGAACCGTTAGACTTCATGATCTCAAAGGTCTTTTCAACCAAACGATTCTATGAAACACAATGACTCATATAAGCATTACAGATTTAGTAGCTATAACTTTTCCTTCACCTTCTTCCAGTGCCAAAGATGTAGAATATTACTGTAAAAAGAAAGAAGGGAAAGTGTCTGTATTACATTTATAAAGAATATAAAAATAAAATATAAATGAGAGCCCTAAATAAATCTTCTGACAAATCTCTTTCAGAATTAGTAGTTCATTCTGCTTCTGCTTGCTCTTATACTTCCTGGTCCACATGACAGTTAGGAGACTGCCACAGTGTTTGCAATAGTGTCAAAGAGCAATTAGTTAATTATTGTTTAGTGTATCATAAGACATATGTCTTTAATAACACTAGCAAAAAGCCTTGGGTTTTGTACTGGTCTGGTAGTGCAGGGTATCAGGAGCTGGATGGGCTGGCCTTGGCCTCTTGTTTTGCTTTGCCTTAACAAACACCTGGTGGCCATTGCCAAACATGTTGGAGATGTAGCTCCTTAAGTGCTGTATCTGGACAAGACCTGAGTCTCCCAGGGGGCCCAGAGTGACCAGCAACTCCACCTACATCCCTAAATGTTCAAGTATGTGACTGTACAGCCTCCAGGCTTCAGCTGTGAAGCAAATGAGAAGGAAGGAAGGAAGTTGTGGCTTGGAAAAACAAAGAAACAAATTTCAGTCTGTCAGGGACTGAAAGGAACCCCCAGAATATACCCCATAGTTCTTCCACTTAAGATCTTCAGAGGCTGGAACGTGTCACCCTCTATCTCTTCCCCTGCCTGTACACAGGAAATCTAAACTCTTAGTCCTTAGGACTTGGAAAATTGTCATAAAGGTGAGCCAAACACCAGAGTCAAAGGGTAGAAAGCCTGAAGTTTCTGTATGACAGTGTTAACTTTGTTATTAATGAGATTTTTCTGTTTTACTGAGATAATTTTGGACAGTACTGTGCTGTTGAAACTTTAAAGTCACTAACAGCATAATCTTCATTCTGTGTATACAGTTCCCCTTTGCCAATGGCAAAGATTTGAGTGTAACATTAAATTCTAATATCCTGTCCCTAAATGTCACACAAAACATACTCTCAGGTATAATAACAGTGACAGTTGTACATGAGGCGCTCAGAATGACCATCTACCATTTGCAAACCACTTGGCCAATTATTTGGCTCAAAAGTTAACATAGAAACTAAGTTGTTCTTGGGTCAAAGGCTGGGAAACAATAATGGACTACGCAGACCACGGATCTATAAACTAATTAATCCACGGGGGGAAAAAAAAAAAAAAAGAAAAAGAAAAAGAAAATAAAACAACAACAACAACAAAACCTCAAAACCACAGTGTTATTTTACTACATAAAGGACACTAATAGAATTTTCCTATTTTTAAAGCTATTTGTATGCATCTGCTGTCAGAGAAGTACATAGATACAGACAAACTGTGTGTAATTGAGCATGATATTTTCCTTTTTTCAGGGATACAGATGATTCTTCTATTTCTATGACTGGATAAATTATTCTCAATTGCTATCAGAATACAAAAATTTTTTCTGTCTCTCTCCATTTAAATGTGTCAGTTTATTTATCAAATATATTATTACCTTTGGCATCATAAGTTGTATTTTAGTAATATTAAAATAGCTAATAATATAGCTCTGTTTATTTTTTAAATAAAATAAAATGAAATAAAATGAAATGAAATAAAATAAAATAAAATAAAATAAAAAATAAAAAATAAAAAATAAAATAAAATAAAATAAAATAAAATAAAATAAAATAAAATAAAATAAAATAAAATAAAATAAAATAAAATAAAATAAAATAAAATAATAAAATAAAATAAAATAAAATAAAATAAAATAAAATAAAATAAAATAAAATAAAATAAAATAAAATAAAATAAAATAAAATAAAATAATAAAATAAAATAAAATAAAATAAAATAAAATAAAATAAAATAAAATAAAATAAAATAAAATAAAATAAAATAAAATAAAATAAAATAAAATAAAATAAAATAAAATAAAATAATTAAATGTAATTCCTGCCTCTTCAGGGAAGGCCCATAAATAAGCAGATGTAGAAGTCAGAGAAGCATGTATGTAACACTTTGTAAGCCCTTTTTTGGAAAAAAAAAAAGTCTTGAACATCTCAAGTAATCTTACCAAATGGAGAGGTTCTTCTTCCACATTTATTAAATCTCATGAGAGAGGTTTACTATTACAGTTCTGAAAAATATCTGAAGTAAACCTTTTCTAGTTAATTCAAGATTTTTAATTCTAGATTTTTAAATACTCCTGTTGCCACTGGAAGTCAAAGATACAAAAAGATCAAGCAAACGGGGCTCGACTGTTTTTTGTTTTTTTTTTAAAAACCTATTCTAACCTACCTATTACAAGGTAGATTATTTACCAATATGAATGAGTATTAAAAATATATAATTGACTTTTCTACTTATTGATACAATGAAAAGTGGTTTCAAACAGACACTCAAAGTTCTGGTTGTGAAAATATGCTTTGAGAGGAGACATCAAAAATAGGAGAAATTTTAAAAAAATATATAAAAAACAAACCTATAGGTGAAAAAGAAAACATCTTGTCATTTTTTCTGTAACTTTACACCAGGTTTCTCTAGCTCCACAAAACATATTGCTGTGTTTGCAAGCCCATGTCCCCTAATTCCCATTTGTTAGTATTTAAATTGTTTGTACTTCACTTATTTATGAAAACTTGCCCACAAAGCATTTGGCCTTGATGAGGAAAGTCATATTACTTCCAGCTCGAACATTAGCCACTCGTGTCCGTGCAATTAAAGCAGAGTCTTTGAGTTTAACATCTCTAGCACAAGAGAACACTAAATGTACCTTTTTCATTAGGGATCAAAAGTAAACTGTAGCAATAAACAGGAAAGCAATTTCAACAGTTCTGTTAAAGTATCAGCTGTGCTGTTTCACAGAAACATAGCATATGGGGCCTATAACAGTAAGTTCTACAGTGCTGGGTGAAAACAGAATGAGTGAGAAATGGCACCTGAACAATAATTGGTTTTGCACTTCTTAGGTTCACTACTACACTGTATTTGACCTCATTTGGAAAGATCTCACTTTTGGGTTTTTTGCTGGGTTTTGTTGTTGGTTTTAAGTTTCAGTGTAACACCTGACAATTCTTCAGTGCTGTTTATCTCTTCAGCACTATGCACACAGCTTGAAAAGAGGTATTCTCATTATTTAAAAAGACACAATATTGTACACATTTACTTTTTTTTTTTTTAATATTAACATAAAATACTGGATCTGTCTTAAGGAATGTATTCTGTTCATTGATGTTTTGAGTAACTTTGAGACCAATCCCATAGTGTAGATTCCCTTCCACTCTCACTGCTAGCCACACCACTGCAGAAAAGTGTGAGAGAATTAACTTTAAGATTACAACATTTTTTGCCTTTTATAATTTCAAGATATAGGTCCAGTACTTCCAAGCAAATATTTCATCAATAACTCAATTTGGAAACAAAATATTTTAATTCCAATACAATTTCTACTTTCCATATACTACAATATTTACCAGCAGGGATGTATTTTTTTCACATCTTGTCAGGGAAGAATAGCTTGAAAACAGAGACAGTGCTCAATAGACATAAAAGTACACTGATGATCTCTGGAGCCTACCAGACAAGTATCTATCTTATAAAATTTTGGGTCCATACAAATATAATAATGTCAGTATTAATGTTTTTTGTGTCTGTGTGTCAAAATTGGAGTCTTGGCCCATGGCTGCCTTAAGGAGCACAACTTTTAAGTGTGTTACACAGAATAAGGGAGTATAGAAAGCACTCTTGAATGTGACTCAAGGACTTCTTTAAAAATATGGCAGTATCCTGACAATAGAAATAATATTCATGAGATGTTAAATCAGCGTATTCCTCATGTGCCCCACCTTTTTACTTTCAAGAACGTACCAAGACAATGCCTCTTAGACACTTGAGAGTTAATAGAAACCCAAGTCTGTGAGCCTTTACTCCAGTCAGACTTCCTTTTGGAAGTCACACAAGATTTTATTTGAGTTGGTAGAAAGTGTAAAACTTTAACAGATAAAAACTTCTGTATATTAGGCTTTCAAAAAAACCTGGACTTTTTCCTTAAAAAAAAAAAAAAGTTGAATCAGTGTGAAAGAAAAAATTCTTTGTCTTAAACTCTACTTGACTGTTTTAATTTATGAAAAGTGAATTTCAATAGAAGTTATAGAGTAAATTGAGCCTATGTGTAGTATCCAGTATTTGAGTACCCTGGATTAATCTTTAACCAGACTTTATTTGATTCTTTACAAGTAGTTTACTTTGTACATAGTAACAACAAAGACCAGAAAACCATGAAAAACTGCTGTACAAGAATCAGAATTATCACCTGTGAATCTGAGACTTTTTATTTATCTTCTTATATTATGGAGTTTATTTAAAAGTGGAAGAAGTTCTGCAGAATGTAAAGTGACTTGTGTGATGAGAGTGTTCTTCGAAAAGGTAGGAAATCTACTAGGAAATGGTAATACCAGATCAGTCACTATGGATAAATAGATGTTTTTAAAATCTGGTTTTAAACAACAAAGCTCTTGATGGTTACTGGAAGTAGAGTTCATTTTACTACAGGATTCTTCCTTGAAAATTGATTAACTAATTTCTCTAGTATTCAGAAGCACCTTTTAAGATGCAACTTAGAAAATGATCTCTTTAATAACTTTTTTGTCAGATCTTGAAACTCTAGATTAGTTTAAAAATGTGTGGTATTTCTGTTGGAGACAAGCACAAGGCAAGACTATAAGAAGGAGAGTATTGGGATAATCTGCAATGTACACACAAAGCCTTTATTATATTTTAGAGAAGTTTTATTAAGTTCTAAAAGTCTTGAAGTATTAATGTGTCTGCTTCTTATTGCTAGGGTATCTTTATAAAAGAAGCAGATTACTGAAGAGTCTAACTGTTTTTCTTTTATTTTTTTTATTAAGAACTCTATGCTTCCGTGGAAACTTCATTTAACTCCTTCTTAAATTAAATTAAATCCAAACTGCTGTTGAATTCTACCTTTTTCTTTGCCTACATAGTAATTTCTGTGTTCTGTTATGCAAATTAACAAGCATCAAATGTTTCAAACACTTTCTCACAGCAACACTTGCTGCCTGTAAATTAAAGACACAAAATTCTCAAGAGTATTTTTAAAAACACTTTGATTATTCTATTTCATCCTATACTTTAGTTTTCAAGATTGAGCAGAAACAGCACAAGAAATAAGAATTTAGGCCAACTGAGTTCATACTTGGCAGAGTCCTAAGATTTAGTCTGCCAAAATTTGCACAATAAAATATAGATAAGAATTAAATCAATTTAAAGGAAAGATATTGAAATATCAAATAACTGAGGAATTAATGGATTCAGTGTACAGTTCCAGTACATTATGTGGCTTAAAAAAATCCCAAACTATTTCCAAGTCTATATCATATGTTTTTAAATTAACTGTGAGACTTCAGACAGTTAAGGTAATTTTAAGGAATAAATATAAGCTTATGTTTAGCTGTGTTTTTTCTCCTTTTTTTTTTTTTTCTTTTCCTTTTTTCTTAGGCAGATAAAACTTTGAAAGTACATTAATAAAAAAATGAAAAAAAAACCCAAGCTGACAAAATAACCCCTGGTTTCAAAATTGTCAGAGCTATAACCATTATAGCATAAACAACGAGGTTATGCTTTACTTTCATTCACAACAATCTTTCTCAAGAATCTTAGTAAAACAAGATGAATTGTATTTAGACTTTGTCATCTTAAGAGAAAATTGGACCTCATCCCAAGTAGAGTTTGATCATGCAAGTATCAAACCTAAAAAAAACAAGTAACATGTGTCAGTGGAATGTTTTGGAAAGTTTTATAATGAGGAGCAAGTTTCTAATTTTGAAATGTTTAAACTGCATTTTAAAAGATCTTACAATCAACATGCATTAGAAGTTGAACTGCAAAGATAGAGCTGTTCAAAAAAGAAAGAAGTTAGCCAATATTAGAACTTAGTCAAAATCACTCAAAGTTAATTGACTTTGCCAAAAGCTTCTGGAAAATCCAGTGGTTTTGCTCTAGTAACATTTAGGGAAGGTAGAGAGAAGCCTGACTTACAAGAAAACTAGATGTTTAAGTGTACTCCTGAAACACTCATGAAATATTACTTAAATCTCCTTTGCCCCTTTTCTGGGCAGTATTTAGATGTACAATTTCCCAGGCATTAAAATGGTACTTTTGTTCAACACTGTTCCAGCCATCTGAGAGGTGAGAACCTCATGCCTAAAATGAACTGAAACCTGTCCAAGACTCCTAAGTCCCACAGTGTTCTGGAGCCAATAACATTGTCACAGTACACGTAACACGTGTTAAAAATCAAATGTCGTTCAAACGTCATACAGTTCTCCAGTGCGTGTTTAGATGTCTGGAAGAGGAAATCAGTGTCTCCCTTTTATCTAAGACATCTGGTGGTTAGAGTACATTAGAGATAGTCTTCTGGGCCCATCTGAGATGAAGTAATGCTCGGTCCTGTATATATATACTATGCTTGCCTTAGAGAACCTCAGATTATTTTTTTACAACCATTAACACAATTTCAAATAAAAAGTTGGAGTATGTCTCTGATCAAGTAAGACTGCAATGATTTATTAAAATATTCTACATGCATACTGTGGAAGGCCCCGTCACTAGGCTTCTAATCAACTTGGCTGATTTTATGCTTATTTTGATGCTTCCCAACGTGACAACTGCATATCCAGTCTTTGTGTTAAATAACACCAATTGGAAATGCAAGGAATCTTTTTCACCCTTCTCAACCTCAGCATTTCTAGAGACATTGACTCACAATGTAAGAATGGATCAATTTTTACATGGGTAACTATAATTTATAGAGATGGACAATTATCTTAAACAATAGTGAAGTGCTATGTTGTCTGTGTTGCCTATTGCAGTAAAGATGATGTCCAGAAATCTTGGGGGTTTTTTGGCTGAAAGAAATGTATAGATATTTACTTTCAGGATGATGTCAAGTGAACAGAGCATTTATGTGGCTAGGCTATAAGTGAGTTACTTAGATGGTGTTTTCTGTACCGTCTTGCTTTAGATGGATCATTCCTCTAGATCACATCTGGAATGGCCATTGATCGGTGGACTGTAATAGTAATGGTAGTTACTTTCAAAGTCACTTTGACACTTCAAGTTTGTTCAGTTTGGAACTTAAGTCCTTTATAGATTGCTACTATGTGGTCACACAAAAAGCAAAACTTCCCAGCTGTTGAGCCTTAACACTACACATTTTTTATTACTGTAAGTTATTTATTTATTTATTTGTCTGTTTGTTTGTTCATAAGGAGGAAACTCTGTATCCCTAGTGCCTATGAGGCCATCAGTGCCTGCATCCGTGATGCCATAGGATGTCAGTCTTGAGCTCCACCACAACCGTGCCCTGACCAGCTATGGTTCCCACTGGCCTTGGCCTACCCCAGTCTCCATCAAAGCTACCCTCCTCAGGGGGATGCCTGATGACCCAGGCTGGGGCTCTCCCCAACTGCCTTCCAGTCTACCCTACTCCCTGGCTGGGGACAATGGAATGGATCCTGGCTGGCCAGGTCCTGCCCTGCCACCTACCCACCCAGGGAGTCCTCTCCGTTCCTAGGCCCTGGCACTATGACAGGTTTCTAGGCTTATAGCCTTTTATTGTCATTACTAAGGAACTGTTTTCTGCTTCTTGAGACCTTTCCCAGTTAAGATGATCTGTTTGGGTTTATTGTTGTTTTGGGTTTGTTGTTGGTTTGGGTTTTTTCACATTTGTTTTCTCTAATATCTTCAGTGAAAATTCCTCTGATAATCTTGAATGCTATGCCAATACTGATAAAATTTTTCTAAAAACAATTTTCCTTCAGAGAATATTTTAAATGCAAGCTGTGTGAACAAGGTACACTAACTCAAGCTGGGTGGTGTGTATAGTGCATACCTATAGTTCATGGCATAACACAGCAGCTGGAAAAACAACAAGTATTTTATTTACATGTTCAATCTGGTAGTCAGCAAAATACCACATTGGTAGAAGCGGTATGTTCTTTGATTCCAAAATAGGTTGGAAACTCATATGAAGAGCTAATTATATATTTTTCAGTTTTCAAAAGGCAAAAAAAGCATTGGGGAGTAACCCAAGCCAAAGTAGAAAAACATTGTTTCTTGTGTGTCAGAGATAGAAATACAATGAGATTTTGTCATTGGTGTTCGTCTTAATTCCAGACAAATTTCAGTGTATTGATGTAGAAAGAATCAGAAAAAAAGGTACTAAAGAAAAGTGAAATGCCTAATAATAACTTAAAATAACTAAGTCACATATATATTAGGGAAAAAACACATTTTACATAGATTAGCAGGACAACATGAACATGTTTTTAAGTAGTGAAAAACCTGTTGGAAAATATTTCCTATATAATTAAAATTAACCAGAGCAGTAAGAGTTTTGCTGGCCTTGAAAAATGAAGACTGGAAGGTACTGAATCCTTACTTCTTTCTGATATAAACTGATAGAAGAGAAAACAAGAAACTTCTCCCTTCCAACCCCTACCCCAAAATAACAACAAAAAAGCAGAAATAAGAATAGTAAAAAAAAGACATTAAAAGAGCAGACAATATTCTTGAAACTGAAATGCATATCAGTTAGCTAGGTCCCACTTCAACATCAGTTAACACAACTTAAGTCCAAAACCTCAGATGATGTAAAAAGCTGTAATAAATTACCTTCTGTTATTTTGGAGTGGCTAACAAGGGTGGAATATCTGTTCCCCATGTTCTATCTATTTTCTTATTGCAGTAGTGTCTATTTCTCTCCATGAAATGGAGTTAACACAGAACTTAGGATGCAACATATTCATTGCCCTAGTTTGGGCAAAATCATAAAGGAAATAATACAAAATAAGTTCATGAATGAAAAGATACAAACTATATGGAATCAAAAGGAGGAAAAACTAAACTCTGAAGTGTTTTTAAGAAAATTCTATACAGGTGACATTTTAGGCATATATCCACTTGGATGGGCTATTCTAAATTATTTTAATGTAAAAAATCAAGTAAAATCAAACACAGAGTATAGCTGTAAGGAATTGAACTTTAACACCTTGTGCTCTACCACTTTTTACCTGGTGCAAACATGTATTGAGTGTGTTTGTATTCAATGCGAACTATATTTTGGCAAATTTTGATATGGAAATTTTGGCTATTTCAAATAAATTTTTTAATGTTAGAATTTACTTTATATTTTCTGTAAATTTCAGCAGAACTATTCACCTATTTGACACAAAATCACGAGTAGTTTTTTGGGGTTTTTTTCCTTGCTTATTCTGAAACTTTATATATCAGCAATAGAAATAAAAAGGAAATATAGAAAATAGTCAGCTCTTCTTTTAACACAATCAGTAGACAGTTTCAGTCCTTATCCTTACATAATTATCTGTGAAATGGAGTATATGAACATCTAGCTTATTATGTACAAACTTTTTTTTCTTTTTTTTGCCTGCCTATATATAAACTTAATCTTCCATTTCATTCATTCCTACTTTTTAGCAGACCTGTGTTTCTACCAGTGAAAAAGTTAGCATAATATAACAGATATTAACACCACTGTCCACCAAAAATCACACTGCTCCTTTATATTTAGAGAAATTTCCTATTAATCATTAGATAACACTACTTTAACTACAAACTCACTTCACATTCTAGCTAAATAAACTGGGCAATCCATAGCTTAGAATACGTTTATGCCAGGTTTACAGTTATTTTTTTATAATCTTATGCAGTTTAGTTTTCAGATCCTGTAGGAACTAAGGAAAGTAAGATAGTTCATCATAATTCTGTTCTTGAAGCAGAGATTGCAGTCCACAGTGACAATATGACGAAGAGCTACATTATATCTTTAATAAAAAATGTAGGTTTTTAAGTGGCAGAAACATTTCTACAAAATGTCATTATTGTCTCTTTTAATATGTTTTGGTGAATTATATCTATTTCTGAAACAACTCACTATCTAAAACTGTACTTAAAATTTATCTTATCATCCTGTAACATTATTCTTAAATAACTATGTCCAGCACTTAGTAGGTGCCAAAACAACTAATTAGTGTTCAAGATCAAAATTATCATGTGATACAGAAGGATCAGACTTTCTTTGTATGCAAACTTGCCTCAAAGAAGCCCACACTGAATACACTATACTATTAACTGGATCTATTTGTGATGAAAGGTGCTGCTTACTTTCAGCAAGAGGTCAGAATTACACAGGATTATTAATAGGATTGTATTTAACCACTTAGTATCTCAGATGCTTACAGTGACAAAAAACAATTATGAATGACACATTGAACTACTGAAAATGTGATGATATAACCAATTTATCATTAGCAACTTGCACTTTGGTTTTGAGCATTATTGGATTGTACAAGTTTTCAGTAATTTTCTACCATTTATTCAAAACAATTAATTCATAACATATCAGTGCCAGAGATAAACATTACTGTCTATTGTTCAAGTAAATCTATAAATGAATAGATTTTACCCTTGAAGTTTTGGGGTTTTTTTTAAATGTAAAATACTTCTCCAAGAAACTTCTTAACACTGTTCTGCCCACAATGCCCTCAAATTCTTTGTGTTTTAGTGGTGATAGAAGAAATGTGAATTGAAACAGAATTTTTATGGTTCCTTCTTTAATTTTAGGTCACATCCAGATTTGACACTAGATTTGAAAACTACAGAGAAATTATAATTATTCCTTTGGAGATTAAAGAAAAAAGCAAACTATTGTATAGGTTTTTAAAATTTATTTTTCTTAGTTGGTTTAGCTTGATTTTTTTCCACAGGCATTAATTAAATTTCATTAATAAGAAAGTTTTATCTTACCTTTCTCCAAGTGTGAAAAGCGATCATTTTCTTATAAGACATTGGGCTGATGTACAGAAGAGAAACTACTAACACAGCTTTCAATGTAAGACTGAAGAAAACACAAGGAATAAATAACAAAGGTTGTAAATGTAAAAGGATGGATCAACCAGTCATATTGGACATATTGGAAAGTACTATTCTTATTGCACAGCCAATGCAAATATGAGAAGAAATATGGACTCTTCTGCAAGCAGTTATGAGCAGATTTCTAACCCCAGTTTAAATCTGAAAATCTTTAGTACTGATGGAGTTGGAGAGCCAGAAACAGAGTTTGACTTCCAAAATGCAGACAGCATTTGAAAGGCTAAAAACAGCTCAGGAGTGGAGGAAAACAGTAAAATTCATCAGAGAGCCATTGTGAGGTTCCAAGTCGATCTGTCATTCTCACTTCTTACACTGTTATTTCTTAGCAGATAGTTGTACCTTGAGTTTTTCTATTCCATAATGTAATACAATTGTCTTACGTACATAAGACAATTACAATATCTAAGACAACAGAGTCTGAATAATTTGCCTAGAAATTGCACAAGAAAGACTCTTGAAGAAATACTTATAGCTGAAGCATTTGCGAAGTTTGCTGCAATTTTTTTCTCAAACATCATATGCTTTTTCAATCTCCACAGTAGCTTTATTTTTAAATTATAAATAAATAATCAAAGGTTAGGCAATGCATTTTTTAAATTCTTGCCCTTCCATGGTCTAAGTTTGTTACAAGATTGATGATCATACAATTGTTCCTTCTACTTCATTCAGAATATTTAGGGCAATAGTTATAATTGTGAGGAACTGGAACATTAGTTGCTGTTCCAGCTTTTAATTCGGGCATTAACAAACCTTATGGGTTAATGGTATCTGGTGAGATCAACATGCTTTCCAGTATTTTCTATCACCTTCCATTAAAAAAAAACCACAATCAAACAAAAAAAAATTTAAAAACCCCACCCAAAACCAAACCTATTTCCACTTGTGACTGTCAGCATCTTGTCCAAAACTCTTAGTTTCATTTCTGCATAGATCACTGCTGACCTCTTTTCAACACTTTGAGAGTTGGTGCCTAATTTCAGCTATTGCCAGTTTTCCTTATCTCTTGTGTCAGTGTTGAAATGCAGTCTTTTGGACTGGAGATAGATACTTCATAATTCAGCACCAAGTAACAAGAAACATCTGCCAGGGAGTTTGTGGGGTGGATTTTTTTTGTTGGGTTTGGGGTGGGGGGTTGGGATTTTTTTTAAGTTTTCTGATTCTCTAATGCTTTCTACTGTGAATCACATATGTAGGAGGGAATAACTCAGGCATCTGGTTTCATCAGTGGTCACTGGACCAATGATTTATTCTTTCCTGAAGGACATAGTATTATATTATTTATCCACTTCCAATTCCATTTTAGGTAAGAAGGCATTTGGTTACCCTTGGAACCCATCTATTGCCAGACATTAAATTTGCCTACCAGAATTCTTTATAACTACATAATTTCTTCCTTAAGGTGACCTACGGAGTTATATTTAGATGGAAAGACTGAGAAAACTTTATTTTGCCACTGTTGTTTTCTTCTTTTTTAATAGATAAAAATAAATTAGAAAAATGAGAATATTTTGATTCATTTTTTTTCTCATTCCTATTTGGTTTTCAGTGGCAGATTTAAATTGTGGTGTCCCCTGACTTCCTGGAGAAACGATATGTTGGAACACAAATACACATCTTAACAGGAGGAATGGGAAGGCAGAAGTTGAACCGTTTATTGTACAAGTTAATAATCACTTCTTCAGAGTGATGAATAAATCATCAAATTTACAATGCTTTATAGACAATGAATTGTCTATAAACATAGCCAATGTTTATATCTCCAAATCAGGTTCAGGACTCATGTTGAGCACTGACATCAAGGTAAGTATACTACATGTCTTAAAAAGCTCAAGTCTTTCAAGCTGCTTTCAACAGATAAATTTAAAGTGTCTAACTGACAATAAATTCATTTCTGTGACATCATTCTGTTTCCTTCTTTTTGCTTTGATGACTGAGACATCCAGGTTAGACAGGGTTTTAATATCTATTACAAAAGGAAATAATAAAGTAAAAAAAAAGGAAAAAGCTAACATTTTCCATTTTCTTAATCCTATATGACTTTAAAAGGACTCGGGCAAGTCTTTCTTTAACATGTAGTCATGGAGGCACCCACAGAACAGACCAAGCAGTCACTTAAATAGGAGTTATGAAAACCAAAATTATTCAGCACTTCGACAAATAATATTAACCACAGTTTCAGACATTGGTTGGGAATAAACTGCTACACAACTGACTTAAGAATTCCTACGTTTTTTCCAAATATTCCTCTAGAATGAAGACTCAAAATGCACATTAGCCCACCTCTGTGATGAGTGCTCTCAATTTCTGGGAAGTTACCTTGGGTAGTGTCTTAACCCAAAAGAGTGTCCTCAACTGCAGACCCACTGCTCTGAGGAGAACAAAAATCTCCCAGCTCATCATCCCACAAGGCTCCATTTATACTTGAGTCGAGTCACAGTTCTGAGTGACTGGGTCCCTTCCTCCAGCAACTGTGTGCCCAGCAACAGCCCTGGTAAGTGCATGAAAAAGCAAGAAAAGCATGCAAAAAAGCAAGGGAAGCATGTGAAAAAGTTAAGCAAGCTGGCTAATGGGTCCAGGTGGGATGCACCCATGGGTGTTGAGGGAGCTGGCTGAAGTCATTGCTAGGCCACTCTCCATCATCTTTGCTGATTCGTGGGGAACGGGTGAGGTGCCTGAGGACTGGAGGAAGGCAAATGTCACTCCAGTCTTCAAAAAGGACAAGAAGGAGGACCCGGGTAACTACAGACTGGTCAGCCTCACCTCCATCCCTGGGAAGGTGATGGAACGACTTATCCCTGGTGCCATCTCAAGGCATATCAAGGATAAGAGGGTCATTAGGAGCAGTCAGCATGACTTCACCAAGGGGAAGTCGTGCTTGACCAACCTTCTAGACTTTTATGAAAACACAACGAGGTGGTTAGATGATGGCAGAGCAGTGGATGTGGTCTATCTTGATTTCAGCAAAGCATTTGACACGGTCTCCCACAGCATCCTCACTGCCAAATTGAGGAAGTGTGGATTAGATGATCAGGTAGTGAGATGGACTGTGAACTGGTTGGTGGGAAGAAGCCAGAGAGTGGTGGCCAATGGGGCAGAGTCTAGTTGGAGACCTGTGTCTAGTGGAGTCCCTCAGGGGTCGGTACTAGGACCAGTATTATTCAATATATTTATAAATGACCTGGATGAGGGAATTGAATGCACTGTCAGCAAGTTTGCTGATGATACAAAGCTGGGAGGAGTGGCTGACATGCCAGCAGGCTGTGCTGCCATCCAGAGAGACCTGGACAGGCTGGAGAACTGGGCAGGGAAAAACTTGATGAAATATAATAAGGGCAAGTGTAGGGTGTTGCACCTGGGCAGGAACAACCCCAGGTTCCAGTATAGGTTGGGAAATGATCTCCTAGAGAGCAGTGAAGGGGAAAGGGATCTGGGAGTCCTGGTGGACAGCAGGATGACCATGAGCCAGCACTGTGCCCTTGTGGCCACGAAGGCCAATGGCATCCTGGGGTGTATTAGAAGGGCTGTGCTTAGTAGGTCAAGAGAGGTTCTTCTTCCCCTTTACTCTGCCCTTGTGAGGCCTCATCTGGAATATTGTGTCCAGTTCTGGGCCCCACAGTTCAAGAAGGACAGGGAACTGCTTGAGAGAGTCCAGCGAAGAGCCACCAAAATGATTAAGGGAGTGGAGCATCTCCCTTATGAGGAAAGGCTGAGCGAGCTGGGTCTCTTTAGCTTGGGGAAGAGGAGGCTGAGGGGGGACCTTATTAATGTTTATAAATATATGAAGGGTGAGTGTCAGGAGGATGGGGCTAGGCTCTTCACAGTGATGTCCAGTGATAGGACAAGGGGCAATGGATGTAAGCTGGAACACAGGAGGTTCCGCTTAAATTTGAGAAGGAACTTCTTTATGGTGAGGGTAACAGAGCACTGGAACAGGCTGCCCAGGGAAATTGTGGAGTCTCCTCCTCTGGAGACATTCAAAACCCGCCTGGATGCCTTCCTGTGTGATCTCATCTAGGTGTTCCTGCTGCAGCAGGGGGATTGGACTAGATTATCTTTCAAGGTCCCTTCCAATCCCTAATATTCTGTGATTCTGTGATTCTGTGAAGTCCAAATGCCACTCCGCCTGATTTGTGGCTAAGAGATCTGTTTCTCATATTTGTCTGAGGGGTTATGATCATAAACATTTCCCACCTGTTTGTGTAACCAAGACAGAGTTAAAGCATTAATCTCTGTATTCATATTAAGGAAAACTTTTCTGTTCTGAGCTCATACACCTTTACTCCAACCTATTACGTGTTTTTTTGGCAAAATATTCTTTGCAGCTATTTCAGCTGTACACAGGATTATACTATAACAAAGTTCTGAAAAATATCTCTCTTGTTCATAGTTTTAACATCTTTTCCTATAAACTGCTTGTAAGCATAGATAGATCCTCCATGCAACTAAAAAGTCATGCAATGCAATAATTTCAGGACGAAAGCTGATTGGTTTTTTGGTTGTTTTTTTGGTTTTTTTTTTTAATTTATGAGCAATTGTAAAAGTTGGGGGGTTTTTTGTGCTAGTTTTTAAGATAGAAATCTATTAGGGACCACACTATATTGCCTGTAAAAAACTGCTAATACAACAGTCATTTTGGTTTAACAAAATACAAATCTGTTTCCTTTTTACATTCCTATACCATCATCACCTCTACAGCTGAATATTCCAAGCAAGGTTTAATTCCAAAGTAGCTATTAATGGTAAAAATAAATTGTGGTACATGATACAAAAATAAATAATACACTCTGGGCAGGGCAGGGAGAGACAAAAAAGCTTGTTTAGATAAGAAGACAATGTGAGAACAATACAAAAGGCAGTGGAAATAATGTTTAAAAGCATGAGTTTTGTCAGTGGGCACTTCTATTACATGAAGCTGAGCTATATTATTTAAAAATCAGCTCTTTTTTTTTGTTTAACCTTGTCCAGCTACTCAGTGTCTACCAAGCCACTTTCTCACTCCTTCTCCTCAGCAGAATGAAGGAAGAAAGTAAGATGAAAAATCTTGTGGTTCCAGATAAGGAAAGGGAGATTGCTCACCAATTATTATCCCAGGCAAAGCACCCTCTGCTTGAGATAAATTAATTTAATTGCTTGCCTATTAAAAATACAGTAGGATAGTGAGAAGCAAAAACAGAACTAAACCCACCTTCCCTCTACACTCTTATTCTCCCAAACTCAATTTCACTCCAGACATCTCTGCCTCCTCCTTCCCTCCCTAGGCAGCAAACTGAGGACTGAGGGTTGGGGTCTGTCCACAATACTTAATTTCTGCCACTTCCTACTTCAGTGCAGAGTCCCTCCCTCAGGATAAAATCCTGCACAAAATATTCCAGTGTTCATCCTTCCCACAGGTTGCAGTTCGTCAAGAACTGTTGTAACATGATTCCTTTCCACAAGGTACAAACTTTCAAGAACAGATTGTTCCAGAATAGATGCTCCACTGGTCCCAATTCCTGCTAGAAAATCTGTTCCTGCATGGGCCCCACTCCATGGGTGGTAGCTCTTTGCCAGGAGCTTGCTCCTGTATAGGATCTCCACAGTCTGCAACTTCCTTCAGGGCACAACGACCTTCCATTGCATGGGGTCCTCTATAAGCTGCAGTATGGATATTTGCTCCAGTTTGGTCCTTCATGGTCTACTGCTTCATCATGGTCTTCTTCATGGGCTACAGGGGAATCTTTATTTCAGCATCTGAGGCAACTCCTTCTTCTACATTTTAACTGGCCTTGGTGTCTGTAGGGTTGTTTCTTTCACATTTTTCTCATTCCTCTCTCTCACTCCTCTCTTTCACTGCAGACATGCAGTAATTTTTATCCTTTATTAAATATCTTATCACAGAGGTGCCACAAGCATTGCTGATGGCCTTAGCTTTGTCCAGTGGTTGGTCCCCTTTGTAGCTATCCAAACCAACTTTATCCAACATGGAGATTGCTCCTGGGTCCTTCTCACAGAGGCCACCCCTGAAGCCCTCACCACACTATCAAAACCTTGCCACTTAGACCAAATACAATTTTCTGTGTTGCTTCCTAAAAAGAATGAAGGAGTCTTCTTCATTCTAAAGAAGACTGAAGAAACATAATTTCTTTCTTGATGTTTCTTTGTTTACTTTCTTAATTTTGACTCTCAGATTTATTCCAGTTAGGCTTGTTCCAAAATTGACATCTGATACAATCTGAGCAATGGATTACTCATTGATTTGGTCATGGCTAAGAGATGATACACTAGCTCTCCAGTAAAAGTTCTTTCAGTGATAGTAGTTGCAAGACCCATTTGCAAAAAACCTTAAGAAATGTTCCTATGAGCACTAACTGTAAAGACTATTCACGATTTATTAGTCTTTTCTTTAAAATAAATAAATAAATCCTGTATGGAATATGAGGATGTGAAACAGTCTGAAGTGAAGTGTGCCATAAGTTTTCTCTCCTTGTGACTCCCTTTTGCAATTTGAAGATTGCACTATCTAGTCACTTTCTCTAATTCATGCAGAGGTATATATTTGAAAATTATAGACAACATTCTTGTAATTTTCCTTTTAATTCCAACTTTCTTAATACCAATTTTACTATATAGGTTGAATGGGATGCTGTTGGAAAAACACACTGTTGAAAAGCCAGCAGACAGAACATTTAGAAAGTGAAGGAGTAAAGGAACAGACGAGGCTTAACTTTCAACTTACCTAATGGCAGAGTAATTAAGTAAAAACTTTGAGAATGTTATATTTGCACCTTTTTGTGCTAGTAAATTATTTATGGTTTCAAACTTGTACATTTCAACCGAAACATGAACCAAAGTTTAGATTTGATATAGAGAAATTATAAGTTTTTATAATAATTGTACACTTCAATGAGAAATTATCTTTTTCTGACAATAAAAAACATCTATCACTGTTAGAGATGCTGGATTAACACTTTATTTGTCAATCAGTCATATGAAGACGATTGTCAGTAAGCTTTGCAGCTGTTTCCTGAAGGCAGAGAAATGCTAACTTTTGTGAGTTGTTTCCATTGCACAGTTTTTTTCCTTCATATGGACAGGAATAACCTCTACACCAGTACAAATTGGGGAGGAAGTGTCCGGAAGGGGGATGAGCAGAAAGTATGGAGATAGGTGCTGATGTACACTGAGCTGACCATTAGGCAGAAAAGTGTCCCTGGTAAATAAGACAAACAGCTTCCTGGGCTACAATAGGCACAGAGTTGCCAGCAGATCAAGGGATGTGGTTCTTGCCCTCTGCTCAGCACTGGTAAGACACATCTGGATGCTATGTCCAAGCCTGGCCTCCACAGTACAAGAGAGATGTGAACCTACTGGATCAAGTCCAGCAATGGACCATTACGATTATAAAGGGTTATATGAAAATTATATATTATTATAAAGATCACATGAAGATTATATAATACCTGGATGATCTCTAGAGGTGTCTTCCAGCTTTAACAATTCTACAATTCTGCAGATTTGTGCAGTTAGCTCAACCCTTGTTTCCATGTTCACCAGCTTTTCTTCATAAAATATATACTTTAATTCCCTCATTTGTTGTGTCCCTGCTCCTTTTGTCAGTACCATACCAAGACCAGCTCATCACCCTTCTATATTCCAGTCAGGTGGCTTTCTCTTTTTCATAATGTGGTTATAAACCAGTCAAAAGCCCTTGGGAAATTCTTAGGAGAGCAATTTGCAAATCTGCATTCCTGCACCTGATGTGTCGGTTGCTGCTGGATGGGAAAATTAGAACTTTGGAGAGGAGAAGTTCACGTAATTACTGCCTTACAGAGAAAAATGCTTAGACACCTTATAGAAAAGGTATTCATGCATTGGATCTGGAAGTTAGTAAGGTGTGTCCATGGTAGATTTTTTTGTTGGGTTTTTTTGATAATTCAGCTGTGTAGCCACGACAAATTTCTAATGGTTATTTGCAAACAGAATATTCAGTTTTATAATTTACAAAAGTCAACAGATTTTTCACAGAGGGGAGCTACCAAAAGGCAACATCTTCTCTATATGCCAAATTTCAAATTCTAAATGTAATGATATTTAAATTTATTAATTAAATGCTATTAATAATGTAGAGAAAGCAAGGTTGCTTCCCTTAATTCTGCTCTAAAAAAATGGTAAGAATTTATTGACTAAATATAGTTTTCTATAAGGTTGGTACCTGACAATGAATACTTTCATTTTAGCAGTTAAAGTGAGGCACAATTTTAAGCTAGTGAAAACAACTTTCAAACAAAGAAAGTTTGGACATTCTCCAACTATGCTAATAGGGCACACATGCGACAGTAATACAGAAAACAATAAGGAGATTCAGCCTGAAAACTTTTCAGGAAGATCTTGAAACACACATCTAAATATTTCAAGCAGATGGCTATGGCTATTGTCATCAGAGCTTGTAGCAACTTAAAAGTATCTGAAAATTAAGATGATGACAAAATGCTTACCTGAAGTAGATTTCCACTGAACAACTCAGAAACCTCACAAGTAATGTCTTTCTGAACACTTGAAACCAAAATTTTAATACATGACTCCTGAGACCGACTGAAGCCAACCTGCCAAGTGAGTAGACTCCCTACCTGTTCCATTATAACAAATCTGAGAACAAAAGAAATGAATATCATAACTTAATATGTCAACATGCCATAATTCAGATTTTTGCAATGCAATAGGAGTACTTAGGTTCTCTAGTATTCCTCAGTCATCTAAGAGAGAAAATTTTTGTACAGAAGAAAATGATCACAATTATAGCAAGAAATCCATGTTTAGCTCATTTGCATATTTAAATACCTAATTTAAATTACACTAAAAATACTCTGATGAATAAGAATATTGTTGGGTAGCTCAACTACAATGTTCAACTTAGTTGGTCCATTTAGATGAGTTCTCCATTATTAACACAACCTCAATGGATGCATCTGTCTGATGACTTAAATGGTTCTGCAAGTCATAACAAGTATACTGCTGAGTCAAGTGCAACTGGCTGTCATCTTCATTAATTTAAACAAACACAAAAAAGTATTGCATGTTTTTTGTTTGTTTGTTTTATACACTTATCGTACGATGTGTTCTCTCATCTGTCTATTGTGTTATGTTTATTTATAGAACACAAAGTTGGTCCTTATTGGAGTGTTTGGAGAATATATTCGGTATAAACACCACTTGTTTAAGAACGGTCTTCTTTCATTTCCATTACGTTGATGTGACTTATTACACTTAGCTGTTTTCAATGTTGTACGATAACCTGTTTATGATAAACCTGCAAAAATAAAGACTTATAAAGGTCTTCCTTAATTTTGGAAATGCCCTTAAGTAGCATGAAAACTATCAAAATAACTTTATACAAGCAATTCATAAAAAGAAAGTAAAGCTCAAAAATACAAACCCTAAAACTGTATGTTTCATAATCATATTTTGATCATTAAATATGATAAATCTTATTATTTCTTACCTCTGCTTAATCACTGTGATGGAACTACAATCCTGTTTTTACTAACTGTGATTTACTTAGTGTGCTTTAACTTATGGCACCACAAATTTGTTTAGTTAATGGGATATTTTAATTTACTGTGCATGATAAAACACAGTGCAAAATTACTTTGAATATCTGTATTATATTACTATTGAACATAGACAAACTATGAAATCAAAAGAAAAACAGTTGTGTAAGCATTTTACTTCAAGGTAGCTATATCTTAATACATTGAATGTCTTGCAACACTGTTGTGGTTTAATCCCAGAAAGCAATTAAGCACTACTCAGCTGCTCACTCACTTTCCTCCACTGAAAAGGGGAAAAGATTGAGAAGAATAAAAGTGAGAAAGCTTGTAAGTTGAGATAAAGATGGTTACACAGGTAAGCAAAAGCCTTGCATGCAAGCAAAGCATAACCAGGAATTCTTTTACTCCTTCCCACTGGCAGGCAATTTTTCAGACATCTTCAGAAAAGCAGGACTCCATCATGCATAACAGTGACCTTGGAAGAGAAACACCATCTCTTTGAAAATCCTTCTTTCTTCTTCTCCCAGCTGACCATGGTGTCATATGGCATGGAATATTCCTTTCGATCAGTTGTGGTCATATGTCCCAGCTGTGTCCCCTCCCAACTGGTGGTGTGATGTGAGAACCAAAAAATAGCATTGACTCTGTGCAAGAACTTCTCAGATATAACAGAAACTTCTCTGTATTATTGACACTGTTTGTGACACAAATAGAAAGTATAGTAGCTACTATGAAGAAAATTAACTCTACCCTAGCTAAAGCCAGCACAAGCACATATACCAAAATGAAAATTATTTTTATGTTGTAAGTGAACAATTTCTTCTGCTTAGAGTCCTTTACATGGACTTTGCATCAGTGGCTAAGTGTTGCACTGCAGAGCTGAAGCTACTCATAAACTTATTTTATGAGTAGCTATCCATAGTCTCAGTTCTGCAGATATCCACAATCAGTCAATGGAGCCATTCATAATAATCCATGGTAATTAGATTTATAAATATGTATATCTTTACAGAACTAGAATTCTTAGTTCATTAGCTTTGAAAATCTCATTCAGAAAACTAGGTGATGCAGAGGTGTTTAGACAAAATGTGAAGAGAAAATTTTCTGATGAGATGCCTGAAAAGCAGCAGGTATAAAATAGGGCAAATATGTCTACAGACTCTAAAGGAGAAGGATGATAACCACTTATTCTTTTGGTTATGTTTTAACTGTGTTTAGAGAACAACACCTTAATTAAATCAGAGACTAGGTGTCACCACAGTAACACAAACAATATTTAAAAAATATTAAACCAAGAAATCTTCTGAATTAAGCTGTCCTATAAAGCCTGGGTTTCAAGGTCACTGCTGTTCCATTTACATCAACTGTGAAGAAAATACTATATTATGAAAACACTCAGTGTCTGCATTTCTAAATTTCACAATGACAGATTCTTCTCTAGGTTTCAAAATATTTTATCAAACATTACATATATATATATATATTTATACACATGTGTGTGTGTATGTAACTAATGTATATATATATATATATATATATGTATATATATGTATGTTCTTGTGTATATAAATCAAACCTAAATATATAACAAATATATATAATATATTCACATATTTTATGTCCTGGAAATCAATGGTACAAATATCTGTAATTTTCAGTTATGTTCTGAGAAGTACTTTTTAATAATTACCTTCTAAAAAAAAAAAAAAAAAAAAATCAAAATAAAATTGACATTATATACCAGGGGCAGTTAACTAAAACATTCTGAAACTTTCAAAGGAGCTTTCATTCCTAGTTCAGCTCTTGATTGACTTTAACACACTTACTTTAAATAACTGATGGGAATAGACTACTTTAATGTCTCGTGTTATGTCAGCATTAGCTTGGAGATATGCCTCCCCACATTTGGACAAATCCAGGACAATGTGCCTACCTCTCCTGCAATTAAATTCAGGTTTTGTCTTCTCTTTATGCATATTTTAAGTCTTACGTTCTAGCTATTTGTATGTGATAAACAAGAGTAAAAAGATTACTGTCCTAAGAATTCACAATAAAACAGCAGCTGTTTGGGGTTTTGGTTTTTGGTTTTTTGTTGTTGTTGTTTTGTTTGGTTGGTTGGTGTTTTCCCCCCTACCAGGTAGCCTGCTTAAAATAGTGGCCTTGTCAATTTGTGGATGTAGACCAGCTAGTAGAAGCAGACCTATACAGGCTCCACTGAAAAATTCTGTAAGTTATTTGCCATTGCTATTTAGGAAAGGAATTGTATTTTTTTTAAGTCAGAAATTTTAGAAATTAGAATATCTCCACAAGGTAACAACTGAATTATTGTGGAAGCTTGTAATTTACCACAAAAATCCACCACATTTCTTACTGTTAGTAGACTATCCATCTATTATTTCTAGTTGTGAATGTAGGAATCATGCTTGTGAAAAAAGCAGGCAAACTAGAACCCACATAGTAGTTGTTAAGGTAAGGCTGAATTCAGATTCATGAGAGGTGATGAATAAAGGCAATATTTTGTAGTCGTTATATCTTCTTTAAAAAAAAAAAATCTTGTATTATTTGCAAACAAAAGATTATCAAGTTGGCCTCAATTTAATACTTAGAATTTTGAAATAGGGCATGAAACTTTAACTTCTGGTAAGGTTACCGCAACTGTAATTTAAATTAACCATTTTTAGGGACAAATAAACTAGTACAGGCTAGAATTGTTCTCAGTCGTCCTACACTTAGTCAGCAGGGGTGACAAACAGAAAGTAGGTAGTTGTATTTTATTGCTAAAATAGACAGGTTCAAAGAAACAGAGATGTCAATAAAAGCTTCCTTGCTTCCTTATTGTGACTGTAGCTTCATCCTGTAAGTCACTGAAGTAATTTAGACCTGATGAGAAAAGCTTTTTCTCAGTGAAAAATGTTTTATGTGGGGTTTTTTTGTTTGTGGATATAAATATTAATTCATCTAATTTTCTTCTTCCTCTTTTGGATTCATCCTAGATTGTCATCTCTTTGAAAAGTCAGAATATCAATGAGTCTTCCTGCTTCATTAAGATGAACTCTTTGTACTACTTGTACCTCTCTATTTTTCTTTAGGGTTTTACACAGCCCACGTGGAATATTTCTAGCTTTAGAATTTTCTGAGTTCCTTGTCTAAAGCAGCACAACAGGCTTAGTACCTCTCTATACAATACCTAACCTCATCTCAAAAACATAATTTCTAAGAAAGTACAGACAGTAAAGTAAAATTAGCACCTATTTTAGCCAACAAAGTTTGCATCTGTTTCTGTGTAAGGAATTTAGTAGATATCATTATACTCTGCTTGCCTCACCTTGCCAACTTTACTCAAACTTTTGACAGAGCATGGTGACAGTCAAAACTCATTTCAGCTTTCATATTCTTTCCCTTTTCCCAGAAATAAGGCTATCTTCTCTAATGATGGGGTAGTCTGATTAATTTTTTCAGTCACCCTATCTGAAAGATTCCAGCTGAGATAACATCCAGTCTACAGCAGTCTTTACAGATTAACAGCTGGTTGTAGCTTCACATTTTGAGCAGTTTATAATGGCTTAAATCCTTGAAGGTTAGCACTAATACAGAATTTAAGATACTACAGATAAATGTTGCAGTTTTATTACAGACAACTTAGCTTTAACCATTCTATTAAATGTCTTTTTAATGATCTATAAAGAAGTGGAGAAAGAATCTGTTAAAACTTCTGAAGAAATAATAATTACTTAGCAGTGAATAATTCCTCCTTTTCACATGATGCTTCTGCAGCTGTAATTGTAAGATCCCATATACAGCAGTAGGCACTAGGGATGTGAATGGATATGAATAACAAATTTCAGAAACTCTCTTGATACATGTGTTCAAAGTGTCACTTGAATGACAATTATTAGTGACCAGGATTTTGGGGAAAAGGACAGGCAAAAAGGGCATGGGACATCAGAAGGGCGTGAGGCAGCAGTTTACATGACAGTTTGCACAGGCAGGGTGAGCAGGAGGGGCAAGCAGGAAGGGCACTGCTACCATCAGGCATTGTGATCAACTTCCACAGCCAAAGAGTCCCCGTGGCAATTCAGCAAAGTGGCAAAAACTCAAGTGTCACAGAAGTTTGAGCCATTTGTCACAAAGGCGGGAATAGCCATAGCTGTTACCCGGGCAAAAGCTGTAAGCAAAAAAAAAATGTGGCAACCCAGACAGAGGTTGAATGTAAAGATGCAGCTGTCCAGGCCCCTGGCTGCAGGGAGTGCTGGAGCCTCTCACTTGAAATGGAGAAGTGCAGGGACAACATCTGTATTCCCTGAAAGAGGGTAAACAATCTGCTCAGCATGGTGGCTGAGCTGAAAGAGGAGGTTGAAAAGCTGAGGACTATAAGGGAGTCTGTGAGGAAAATATACTGGTGGATTCAGGCCCTCCCATCCCTGAGGCAAAGGCAACAGGTTTCACATGAAGCACAGGATTCTCTATCCTCTTGCCACCTGGTAAAGGTAAAAGAAAGAGGGAATGGAAACAGGTCCCACCTTGGGGAGGTCAAGGAGACAGGCAAATCTCCTGCTGGCCTCCCTTACCTCCCCAATTACTGCTGCACAACAGGTACGGGGCTTTGGAAATTACAAAATGGGAAAGTGAGGATGGAAAGGCAGGTCCACCTGGGAAGACATCCAGAGTGAGTCAGTCACCCTCACACCTCAGGACTAGTTCAACAAAGAAAAAAAGGAAGGTAATCGTGGTAGGTGATTCCCTTCTAAGGGGAATTGAGGGACCCATGTCAACCAGATCCCTCCCACAGGGAAGTCTGCTGCCTCCCTGGGGCCCGGGTTAGGGATATTAGTAAGAACCTCCCTGGCCTGATGCAGCCCTCAGACTACTGCCCGCTTTTTGTCATCCAAGCTGGTAGTGATGAGATTACAGAGAAAAGTACAAAAGCTATTAAAAAGGGCTTCAGGTCATTAGGGAGACTGGTTGCAGGATCAGGTGCACAGGTAGTGTTTTCCTCAACCCCTTCAGTGGCAGGGAGGTTTTCTGACAGGAACAGGAAGATTCACCTGATCAACACATGGCTTAGAGGCTGGTGCCACAGGTAGAGTTTCAGTTTCTTTGGCCATGGGGATGTTTACATGGCACCAGGGCTACAGAAAAAAAGATGGGATACACCTGCCTCAGAAGGGGAAAAGTATCCTTGGGCAAGAATTAGTGGGGCTCATTGACAGAGCTTTAAACTAGATTGAAAGGGGGAAGGGGATGTAACTGGGCCTGATAGTAGTGACTCTGAGAGGTCCATGCCTGAAGAGCACTGCACTGGGATTTCAGCTGCTCCAGCCAGCAAGTCAAAGTCAGCTTCACTGGGGGCCCAGTTTAAATGCCTCTATGCTAATGCATGTAGCATGGGGAATAAGCAAGACGAGTTGGAAATGTATGCGCACCTGCAGCGATATGACCTGATTGGCATCAAGAAGACATGGTGGGAAGGCTCCCATGACTGGAGTGTTGGAATGGAAGGATATAGGCTTTTCAGGATGGACAGGCAGGGGAGACAAGGAGGGGGTGTTGCCCTGTGTGTCAACAATCAGCTGGATTGTATGGAGTTCCACCTGGAGAAGGGTGAGGAGCTAACTGAGAGTTTATGGGTCATGATTACAGGGAAGACAGGGAAAGGGGATATTACAGTGGGGGTCTGCTACAGCCTGCCAGACCAAGCAGACAGAGCAGATGAGTCCCTCTATAGGCAGATAGGAGCAGCCTCATGTTCACAAGCCCTGGTACTCATGGGGGACTTCAACCACCCTGATATCTGTTGGAGGGAAAACACAGTAGCCCACAACCAATCTAGGTGATTCTTCAAATGCATGGATGATAACTTTGTCCTCCAAGTAGTCAAAGAACCGACAAGGAGGGGTGCCATGTTGGGTGCCCCCTCCCTGGAAGTGTTCAAGGCCAGATTGGATGAGACTTTGAGCAACCTGGTCTATTGGAAGGTGTTCCTGCCATGGCAGGTGGGGTGGAACTAGATAATCTTTAAGGTCCCTTCCAACCCTAACCATTCTATGATTCCATGATTTATTACCCTTGCTGCAGAAACTGGACATACCTGATTAACAGTGAGATTAAAGCTACTGTTGCGCAATGGACATATTCTTACCTGTTACTGAGCAATTTTTTTCACTGAAGCCACCAAGGCATTTCTACCGTGCTGTTACCTTTCCCCCTTCTACTCACTAGCATCCCTCTGGTTTACACTATGTAAATCAATTGTGGTCTGAAGCTGCTGCAATATAAAATACAGGTAATGAAATTTGCTACAGTATAAGTAAGAATGAATAGTAGAAAGATCAGAACACAGTCTGTTACGAAAATGATTTTGAGCAGATAAAAGTTGAAAATAGTTAAAATCTGATGTACACCTTCATAAGTTTTATCTAAAAGATCAAGTTCCAATAATGATGAAAAAAATAGCTAAATAATAACATTCTTCTAAAGATTTAATAGCCCAGTCCATTTAAAGGTATTTTGCATAAAACTAATAAAAAGAGATTGCCATTCTAAAATTATGCATAAAACCAGAAATGTAGGCTGTTAAATATGAGCTAATTCCAATTATTTTAAAACAATTACTATCAGATTTTTTTGTCTAACCATTGTTAGACAAAGAAAGGAGTATTTAAGAAAGGCGTATCTAAGAAAGGCGTATCTAAGAAAGGAAAGGAAATCAAGCAAAGTTGGGTTTCCTGATAAGAAAAGGAATCTCTTTCCACACACAAGCAAAAATAAAGTATTAGCAGCCTATCACATGGTCACCTGCTCAGTGTTTATGCTTTGTGACTTAGAAATCTTCCTTCAGTGGAAAAGTGGCAACTGACAAAAATTTTACAATGATACAACCTGACAGATAGTGCCTTGAATCAATCCCACTATTGATTTCTACAGATTTAGGATCAAGACTTTTATTACTGTAAGTGTCAGTGAATATCAGTATCAGCTCATGTTTCACAGATATTGATGAAAGAAGGCCTTTTTTTTTATAAATTTCCCTGTTCCTAAGAAACAAATCATAATTGCTTGTCACTGGATCTGGAACCTAAACTCAGCCTCATCTTTGTAGTGCCCAGAAAAAAACTGACTTTTCTTACTTTTCCCAAGGTTAGCCTAACATTAATTAAAGCGTCTCACTGTACTTTTATATCCTGTCTTTGTTCTTTTATAGATATTATGCTATTTTTAATATCATAAAAATCAATACATTCAAATGTCAAACCCCAGAAAAGGAGCATGTGTCAGGACCCTTGAACATGTACATCAGATTCTAAAATGTATGAACAGGATTTAATTTGCAAAGCTATTCTGATTATTTACATTTTACAACACCTTCACTTTAAGACATGATATTAGAGAATTAATCATGTCTCTTCTTAACAGCTTCAGTGGTTACTAATGATCTATATAAATTACATACTTTTGGTGAAATGTACAATCATTAATTTAGTTGTTATAATCAGATACATAATTTCTTTGTAACATGTTAAATGAAAATGAGAGAGAGAAGGAGTAAGGGAGAGGGGCAAGAGAGAAAACTTCATGAGAGATCATTAGCACCTTCACAATGAAGGGAACACAAACCACCAGGGGTGAATCTGTGCATTCATGTCCTTCTTCCCAGCTGATAATTATGGCTATGAGTCAGTCTGCATCAATGTGAGATTCAGAGTCAACATATGGTCCTACATCCATTACTTGCAACTACAAAGGCTGAAAGCAGAAATGTGAAGGGTGCAACCAGTACCATATCAGTTTTAGAAGCATATTTTGCAAGTGTATGAATTCATTGTGATATCAGTTCAATTGCTCATACTTCTAAAAAGGCTCAAAAACTAGCAGGGACAGTGGTTATGCTAAGCGTTCTCCCCTCTACTTGTATTAAATCCTTTTTGCTCAGATTTTCTGTAGAGAACAGTGCATAAAAAATAAAACTGTAATTCATTCAAGACATGAGCATATCTTAATTCTTTATTCCAAGTGAGAGAAAAATGGGGAAAGGCTCCTTCATATCTGACCCTCCAGCAATAAATTTCATAGGAAATTCAGCATCCCATTTTCAGGCTAAATGACAACTTATAGCTGCAGCTGTTTTCTTTGAATAATCTGATTAAAACTTAGTGTTTAGTTTTATATTTTTTTCTCTAGTAAAAATCATGTACTAAGACCTTAACAGTAAATAGGCTGAAACATCTTCCTTTTTTTTGTCCCTTTACCCCATCACCCACCATTTAGAATATTTTTCCTTTCTCTTTATCATTTGCCTCTGAAGACTTTTTTTCTTTTTTTCAGCTTGTCAGTGATCAGGGAATTTGATCAAAGTATTCTTTTACAAAAAAACATGCTATCCAGTGACTAAGGTATATCTAAATGAAAGGTATAGCCAGCAAATAACACTGAAATTTTGCCATAAGGAAAAGTGACTGTAGCAAACTACTTAAGCAGAACCCTGGATCCATGACAGAAAATCTGTCATAAAATTAAAAATAATATTTTTTTGCTTTGATACCTGCTTAAGAGATAATGTCAATGCAGGAGATTGTTGTAATAGGTTAATGGTTTCCCAGTGTTAGATAAGTATCGGAGCAATGCAAAAGACTTGTTTTGACAAAGGTGAAACATCTTAGATCTTTCAGGAAAAGTTAAAACTTTAACTGAAATAATTTGTTTTGGATGCCATAATGTTGTATTAAACAAAAATACTACTTTTGTTCATATAAAATAATACAGATTTGAAAAAGGAATTTCTCTGCTCTTCATTCTCTGTTGTGACTGAAACTTCTCTCTACTTAGATTTATCATACCATATCCATGGCCTAGTAAATGCCACACTTCATAAAGTGTATAGAAATTTTAGTGGGTTAACTGCGTACAGATGTAAGTGTACTAGAAAAAGACAAATGTCTTAAGAAGTTTTGCTGTGGTATATATGAATTGAATATTTTTAAAAAGTCTATATTGCTTATTAATTTATGCTTTCCATGTTTCCAGGGGTGCTATATTAACTCTTATTTACTTAGTTAAGTTTGATCTTATATTTTCTAACAAATTCACCATAATCCATGTGCAAATAACTAATTTGTTCTACTTCTTGTGCATACTTCTTATTTAATTGAAAAGTTTAGATTTACTTGTCTGGATGCACTTAGAACAGAAGTCTGCACCAAAAACACAAGCCAGCACATATAGTGCTTTAATGTTGACTCTGAAATTTATTTAAACAAAAGAACAATCTTCTACTGTGAAATGAAAAGCTATTTTGATTATAAATCAGATCTCAAAATTAAATAAAATTGTGTATTTCCTTTACAAAATAGCAACAGCAAACTGAGAGTTAAGCATCTTCAAGATTTTTCTAACTGATAGACTGTGCAAACTGTAGTGTGTAAAATTCCTTGTCATATGCAAAATCTTATCATGCTACTTAGTTGTTGGGTTTTTTTTTGGGGGGGAGGGGAAGAGAGAAAAAAAAAAAGATTGATTTTCTTTCCTTGGTACAATCTGGAAACATTAACTATAGCTTCCAAAGACACATAGCATTCATGATAAAGCTATTCTTCAGAGTCTTGAATTACAAAGCAAAACACTGAACACTGTAAACTTAGTGTACATTATTCTAATACATGTATATGATTCGTATACATTAATTTTGTAGAGGCTTTGTGTTTGTGCATTCATTTTGAATATTTAGATTCCAAATACTTCTAAGGGTGTTTTTACTATTTTAGTTATAAGAGGAGAAGAATTCAGTGAATATTAATAGTAATTCAAATAATAAAAATCCCACTTGGATATATTCTTCATTTTAAAGCTGGTTTTGTATATTGAAGCATTTTTCACGGTACCAATTGAGGAATGCTGCAATGTAGCACCCAAATCTATGTATGTTCAAATGTCTATTTGATTGTAATTGCAAGTGACTTACTTAAGTGCTTGAACTCAATCAGTTATTTATTTTTACATCCAAAAATCAATCTTGCAAGCAGCCAGCACCAGAAAATATTTTTATGATAAATTATCTCAAGCATCATAAAGCCCGTTTTTGTAGTCATTCTTCTTAAAGACATTTGTTATTTAGAAATTTAACCAGCACATTCTATCAGCATTAATTTATGTTTACCAGTGAAAATTGAAAGAACAGTTTGACTCCATCACATCTGACTTAGTAAAGTAATATGGCAGTTTTGTATTCTCTATGTGACAACATAGTTTATATGAGTCCAGCAAAGACTGATCACATGTGAGTCCCTAAACAACAGTGAAGGAACAACTGTCAATTTAGAATAACTTATTTCACTTGGTCAATAATATGTATCTCAGTAAATTACTAGTTAACAATGAAGAACAATTGTAACATTTATGCCTCTACATCTATATTTTTCCTCACCATTCAGAAATTTTTATTATTACTAATAAATGATATCCTGGACTTTTTTGTTCACTTAAATGTTTCTAATTTTTCTAATATTTCTAATGTAACTTTGCTATGGTTGCTTAAATTTAAAATGATGAAAAACTATATCTTTTCTTTTCTTTTCTTTTCTTTTCTTTTCTTTTCTTTTCTTTTCTTTTCTTTTCTTTTCTTTTCTTTTCTTTTCTTTTCTTTTCTTTTCTTTTCTTTTCTTTTCTTTTCTTTTCTTTTCTTTTCTTTTCTTTTCTTTTCTTTTCTTTTCTTTTCTTTTCTTTTCTTTTCTTTTCTTTTCTTTTCTTTTCTTTTCTTTTCTTTTCTTTTCCTTTCTTTTCCTTTCTTTTCTTTTTTCTTTTCTCCTCTCCTCTCCTCTCCTCTCCCCTCCTCTCCCCTCCTCTCCTCTCCTCTCCTCTCCTCTCCTCTCCTCTCCTCTCCTCTCCTCTCCTCTCCTCTCCTCTCCTCTCCTCTCCTCTCCTCTCCTCTCCTCTCCTCTCCTCTCCTCTCCTCTCCTCTCCTCTCCTCTCCTCTCCTCTCCTCTCCTCTCCTCTCCTCTCCTCTCCTCTCCTCTCCTCTCTCTCTCTCTTCTCTTCTCTTCTCTTCTCTTCTCTTCTCTTCTCTTCTCTTCTCTTCTCTTCTCTTCTCTTCTCTTCTCTTCTCTTCTCTTCTCTTCTCCTGCCTCACCTCCCCTTTCTTCCCCTTTCCTCATCTTTCCTCACCTTTCCTTGCCTTGTTATAAAAATTTATTTAACTACTAGACATAGAATCAAAGAGACCGAAGAGAGTTGTGTTGTTCCTTCACCCACCAGAACAAGGCTGCAGACTGAGGCTCATGCTGAAAGGTACGTGAAATACCATAACAGAAAGGCTCTCAAGCCCTCAGGGTGTATTTGTCTAATCGAAGAACACTTGCTTCAAGTGTCTGACCTTCTGAGAAGACTAAATGATAATGACTTTGGTCAAAACCACCCTGCAGAAATGCTAAGTCTTGAAGTCAGATGGTCTCTTATGGGAGACAGAAATCTATTATCTAATCAATGATAGAATATAGCCTAAATCGCATAATAGCTAATTTTAAGGAAACTAATCTACTGGCATATACACACTGTTTGTCCCTCTTTTAATGTCTTTTTTCTGTACTCCCAAGGTCAGTAGTGTGGCTAATACTTCTGAACTTAGCTATGTGTTCCTAAAACTCTAAGAAAATCCTACTTAGGGGACTACTATGATTTTGTGTATTGCAGAATATTTTTGTGATTCTGAATTATGTAGACCAGAAGAAAACTTGCAAGAATCTGTTAATTTTCAATTTAGCAGAGTGTTAGTAGAAAATAAAATGTAGCATCATTGCAACATCTTGTATTTCACAATTTTCAGTTTAATTGATAAATTATGCTTCAGAGGAGACAGAAAACATAAATAAGAACAAATCTGTCATAAAACAGGATTTGCATCTGACAAACAGATGAATCTTTTATTTCTTGATGGATAAGTTTTTTACTTTATTTTTCTCTGCTTGCTAGTTATCATCTTCTGTCTGGGGACCATATCATGTGGTGAGAAAGGAGACTCACAAATCAGAACTGTTAAAGACTATTTGCCTTTTGTCATCTTTGACACACAGCCTCCCAGTCAGCCCTCTATTTGCTGCCAGACCTTATTTGAGTAGAAAGTCTGTCAGTCAATCTCAAGGTATCAGAGAAGGCCAGCAAATGGTGGGAAGCAGTGAGGATAATTTAAATGTAACATAATCTGTACACTTTTTATGCTTTCTTCATATAACATAGTCTATATACTTTTTGTGCTTTCTTCTTGAAAGCTATGGTAAAGGCCAGTGAATTTTTTTGATGAAACACTGTGGGGTTGAAAGGAAAAGAGGCAGTAAACATCTCTGGACACCAAAGATATGACTGGAATATTAACCTTAAATGTGTCCCTCTGGTACATTACGATGGAGACACTCATGATGGAGATTTAAAGAGCTAGTGAAAGAACATAGTTTATTTCACTGAATGTAGGGTCCCTAGGACCTAGCAGAAGGTTGAACTAAGTGCTTGGAACTGATGTGTATAGGAAGCAGCAGCATAATACCCTGACCAGTGGAAAAAGGCTGGTAACAAAATTAAAAACTTCTCTCTAGACTAGAGAAGAGAATACAGCATACTATAAACCACTGTAAAATATAATGAGGGAACATAAAGGAATAGTTCTAGTAAAAGAAGAAGAAATATTAGTATGACTAAAATATAGAAATGAAAGGGAAAAGGGAAGTCATACTAATGGAAGGAAAAACATAGAGGTGGAAAAACACTTAAAATCATGCGTGCCAAAAGTAGATCTATGCAATCAAGGATGTGGGTCTGCATAACAGAAGTACTATGTCTGCTAGTGGCTAGTGCACAAAATATGTGTAAAAGGTATATCATCATACACATCTTTGTTTTGTCCATATCTTGCATACCATGTACCAATCCAATTCTCCTTGACTCAAAAATGGTGTACTAGGACAGAAAAAAAAAGTGTTTTTGGAGAGAGATAATGTAAATTATCATGTCAAGGATGACAAATAAGTAGAATTTTTTATTCTTGGAAAGAAGTAATTAGGCAGTTTTATTATTACAGTTATGTATGAAGTTATTAGCTGCATTGAGGACATGGAGTTGGAAAAACTTATCCTTATTGGTATCTGATTAAATTGACATTTCATTGAGGACAGACAAATGACTGAGATACCTGTATACATATGTGAGGAGTGTAGGCAATGAAGGAGTGACAAATGAATAACTTGTGAAACTATTTAATCACTGAATTAAAGTGAAAATAACATAGGATATAGAGGCAGAAGCGTTGACATGGCTTTGTATGAAAACAGGAGAAGATAAACAAGAGGACTGAATTGTTTTTCTTTTAAACCCTAGATTAAAGGAAGATTTTGCTGTAAGCTTCTTGGGATCAACAGTATTACAGAGAGCAGTACTTAGCACTATTTAGTATTATATAATTTAAGTATATTTTATCACTCATAGTTCTGGATTGTTATTGTAGATATTTAAGTCACATTCATTAAGATCTTATGATGGACATCAATATGTATTACTCTGTGTGTTAGCTAGTGCAGTTTTGTGCTGTGAACTGGTAGATAAAGTATCCTTGGAAAAACAAAAAACAAAAAATACCCAAGAAAACCCAAACAAAAAACCCCACCACAATCCTGCAATGACTACCTCTGTTCTTTCTGTTCTTGTTCTTGCCACCCATTTTCACATTATTTATATTACTTTTTCCCTTTTCAATACTGAAATTTAAGACAAGAACTTTGACTAGCATGGCTCAGCATGATTCCGACTTCAGTGAAACTATGTAAGTTCACAGCCACCTTCTGATTTATTTTTTGCTGGTTTGTGCATTGTCACAGACAATCTGATGTGAGCAGTTCAAACCGTCTTGAGCAGAAACATTGTCATATTGACTCTGATGAAATGATGACACAGATACCTAAGTAATTGGATTGAATGTAGGTTGCAGCTTTTATTAATAAGCACGGGCATATGTTGCAGAGCAGCTGGAATTATGCTCGGTTTTGTGTTTAGTACATCACTCCCATTCTGAAAATGTGCCTTTAAAGATTTTATTGGTCTAATTAAAAGGTATGAAAGGTAAATAAAATTACATCTCCACTAGATTCCACAGATTCTTACCCTCATTTTTCAAAGTTCAAATTTCACCAGTGCACCCAGGATATTTTTCTCATGAACACAGTCATATACTTTAGCTTATAGTACAGCGTCCTGCATGTAGATTTACTCACCTTTCATCTTACTCCCTCAGTACTTCAAAAATGTTCATAGAATGATACAGCTGTTTTACTTTGGTTTAGGTCAGTGACCATGCAGATGGAAAGTATGTTAGAAAGTAGAAGGAAGATTTGATGACACCTTTTACAACTTTTTAGGCAGAAAAGAGAGTGTCAAAAGTGTCATTATAGACTAATTACCAGGAGTAATAGGCCTGTTATAGAGTTCTTTATCTTGGCTTAAAGAAAAGGTGTGGGATACGGTTTGGCATAGCTCTCTGAGTGCTTAAAAATACTTCATGAAAGGCTTGGATACCGTTTAATAATTAAAAGATTAACACTGACAAATGGGATAAAAATAAAAGAGGGGTTTAAAGAGTTAATTACTGAGAGGGTGGTCAATCCGTTTAAGAGCAACTCAGTTTATCTGGAGTTTAAATTTTGGGATTTGTTGTTGTTGTTGTTGTTTCTTCTTTCTTCAAAGAAGGCATTAAAAATTAGTGACTTGCTGCCCTTCTTATCTTCCATGAGGCTTGGTAAGTAATAGTGATCTGTATTTTTATAATGTGCTACACTTTTCAGTGGACTCAGCAGAGAATATAACCAAGAATTATCATAATTATCAGGGATCATAGAACTCTGAAAATCAAACTTGATAGCAAGTTTATTATTACCTTTACTACCAGTTCTGCCTCATAATTTTAGTTGAATAGCATTCTATCTTTAATATCAACAGTTTTGGGGGTTTTGTAGGTAAGGCCAAACCTATGAACATTTGACTGGTCCATTTCTGTGTCTTTTGTGCAGTTGCATATGTCCAGAGGAATGGAATTTGGGATATCTTTTGAAGATGATCAGAGGTCAAGAGCATAAGTAAGTTTAGGTACAGCAACTGGTATACCCCTTATGGATTTTTCTTTTTACTATTCTCAGGAAAATAATTAAAAAAACAATCAAGAAGCTAGAAAAACTTCCTTTGATTCTCAAGCTGGAAGGAGATATTACAATACACTTTATTTTACTTTAGTATTATTTTGATTAGCTCTAATGTCTTTTGCCACAAAATCTTTTTTAAATATATTAATGGGCTGAAAAACACGGTGGAATCTTGGCCTTGTTTTCTGGCTGCAGGATTGTCTTGTATTTACTGACTCAACTGTACAAGCTGAATGCAGCAGAGATCATGTCTGTCCCATGGGTTTTCGGATACATTATTACAGTATGGCATAACTTATGGACATGTAGATTCTGGAGAACACAGAGCAACTGTTCCACTGAGGACTGGTTTGTCACATGCGGTAAGTAAAATTTTTTTCATAAGAGGCTTAGCTACATGTAGAGAGTTAACATTTCTCACCTCTTTTGTGTGACCTTATGGGTTTTACAATGCCATCTATGAGATTGCTGTTAAAGATATTAAAGAGTTGATATATAGTCACTGCAGTCACAGTCTACATTACAAGCATTCTATCACTCTGCATACTGTGAAAGAAATCTAAAACCTGTCCCTAGTATTTGCAATTGAAACATAGCATTGGTTTCATTTCATGTAATATTTTTAAGCATTTTTGAAGAGCTTAAGACAAATTAGTACTATTTCTTTCTCCATACACATTAGGCAAAGACATCTGGTGAGTACTAGGCATATACAACAACAAAAAAAAAATCTTACGCAACACTGTGTGCATAAATAGATGTGTAATGGCTTTTAAATGAAACAAGAGACCTCTTCAAATATATATTAAGAAATGTCACAGTATTTGCATAACTATATAGAACCACCTTTGTTAGAAAATACATTATTGGCAGTATGAATTTTGAATTATGTCAATTTATAGGACTTCCTGAGGATGTTGGAAAGAGAGAGAAAGAGAGAGGATCCAGCTGTTTCTGTCATTCTTTTGTACTACCTGCTCCGTTACTACATAAATAAATCCTTTCTGATTTGACCAAATTAATCAGATCTCACCTTGTGAGGAAGATTAGATTTTTCATGAATTTTTAGACAGAATATGAGAAAAACTTTGTCAGGATAGAATAACTGAAAAAGTAAATTGTCAGTGACAATAAAGGTGAATTGCAAGGCAGAAGGATATACCCAGAACCTTGGTTAGTCTTTATGCTAATCAATTTTACAGAAATACAGATAGATATTGTTTCTTTGAATTTCAAATGTACTGTGTACCCATAATACCATGTATTGTTGATAAATTAATGTAAATATTTTTTCTATAACATAACAAATGGAAGAGATTTCTTCATTGAACCCATTTGTTGGAAAATAGATTTTAACCTGCTGTTCACATTTTTTTTAATGACTAAACAGCCTAAAATCATGAATCTTATTGATTGTATCTATTTACACACCACTGCTGTATTTTTGCTCTTTACTCTATGCTCTTGAAAGAAAGAGGTCAGATTAAATTACTAAAAACTTCAGTTTTGTGGTACTGCTCATTCACTGAGGATCTATACAGCTACAAGAGCCTTTCTGCGGGTAATCCACCAGGATCTTTAAAAACAAGGTATCATTTTTGCTCTTCACTTACTTATATGAATAATTTAACAGACTCTGAGCATGGCATATTCCTCACTTATTGACCTGCTTGGGAATTTTTCCTTTAGTCAGCTAAGGGGCTTAATTAAAATTTTTAAATGAACAAAACCAAAAAAATAAAACAAACAAAAAAACCCCCACCCTGAAGTATTTTAAACTTTATGGAATCCATTACAACCATTTCAAAGCAGAAATATTGTTCTTATATACCAAATCTTAAATTGTGGAAAAATTGGGGTTTGGGTGTTTGTTTGTTTGTTTGTTTTTTCTATTTAGATTTGTTAGTGAAACTTGTTGATATACAAAGTTTTCTTTCTATCAACTGATTCATTAGAAATGTTTGACCCCTCTACAGTATGTTGTAGCTGGAGTGAGGAAAAAAAAGTCAATATTCTATTTGGTCAGCTCCAAGCATCCAACACCATTTATGTGTACTTACTGACCATGGCAATATTTTAGTACACTATGGGAAGTGAAAGGGAGGTGGAAGTAAGGTTGGAATTCATCCATGGAGGAAGGCTATAGCAAAACCTTTATAAACATCAAATCCTCTGAAAGATCTCACACAAGTTTGGTACAAGGAATCAAAATACTTTTGACATAATGTAGTATGTTTGTGTCATGAATTAGAAGCAGTCTCCTAAGTAATGAAATGGAAGAAATTACGTCTAGTTTGCTTTGGTTATAGGTATCTGCAGAAAAATCAAAAAGTTATAGCTGTCTGGAAAACTGGAATCCTGTTTTGCATACACTTTTAAATTTTGAAGGAGAGTTTCTTTGACTAACCTATTGAGACATTGGACTTGACCTTTAAGACCTGAGACATTTGAAGTAATCCATCCTTTTGGTACTAGTTTCACTTACATAAAAGAGTAAGCATTGCATGGCAATTAGGTCAGTCACTATTTCTTGCTAGAAAGATATATTTTAAAAAATAGAAGACAGTTCTATTCTTAACATAAATTTTGATTATTCCTATAGTACTGGATTAGACAATTGTTATTAATGCAAAATTTCAAAAGATTCAAACTTTGTCTTATAAAATGAACCCCAAAACACATTCTTGACATCATGCTAGTAAACAGGTAGACAAAAATCCCACTGGAAAAAAATAAATTGCATTGCTGTAAGGTCACTATGAAATAAATTCTACTCAAATTTACTGTACAGGTTTGCCCATGTTTTTGCACACTTTCACAAGTAGTAGAAAGCTTCTGTTTTCAGAAAACCTCTGAAAGTTTTGTATTCCATTTGTTGTAACCTTTCGTATTGTAACAGTTACTCTGTTTCTTATGACTTAGCCACATAATCAAGAGTTCATTATGAAAAAACGTATGTAGTGAACAGAGCTTGCGTATGTATGAAAAAAAAAAAATGTTCAAAATAATAAAATCCATCTGGTCATTCTAACTGTTTTGTTGTTGTTGTTGTTCTCTTCAAAATACCAGATTTTTTGTTTAATTCCTTGTTCTAAAATTGAATTTAAAAAAATAGGTCTTTTTTTTTTTTTTTTTTTTTTTTTTTTTTACATGAAAGTGGGAGAAAGAACCAAACAATACACAAAGTAATTTGAGACTTAAAGGAAGTAACTCCACTGTCAAAACAAAATAAAATGAAACAAAACAAAACAAAATATGCTAATGCTAGCCAAATATTTTGAATATTTTAAAACAGATTTCCATTAATTCTTACACATCAGGGAAAAAAAGAAAAAAATCCTTTGGTAGAAGAAGGTCCCATGATAAGTGACAGAAGAATACTTAAACAAATACTGCTTTTTAAATGGCTTAAATTTCTGAACAGAATTTTATCTCAATAGAAAACACAGATAGAAATAAATTTATATTTTTAAATATTGCATCAATATTGATACAGGATTAGTATAATACTTGCGTTTCTCCGAGACATACAGGAAAATTTATATTTCTCAGATAAGCAGGTGGACCAACCTTTCCAAAAAAAGAAAATCTAGTGATTTTGACATGATGACTTATTTTCTTCCCAGAAATACATTCAAACAATGAAAATACAATATCCAGAGGAAAGTAGTATCATGGGGTTGTGAGTAAAAAGTATATCTCTACGCTTACATGATTATGTAATGCTTTTAACACTTCTGTTATGGAAATGTTCAGGATACACCTGCTTCATGCAGTGCAGAATTATCTGAAGTTCTTGGCCACCAAATACTGAAGTAAATAGTTTCTGCCCATTCTTCAAACTGTAAAAGTGTCCCTGTTAATTTAGCTCCCAGCACAAGCTAGTGGGCTCTGCCTTTATTCAGGTCTTGTTAGCTTGGTAGCAGGCCCAGAAAGCAGTGTTCTGACTTTTGCCTGTATACAGGACACAACATCTGTGGTTATGGAAAGGCAGACTTTTCCTGATAGATTGTGTATTTTTGTGTTGCTCCACTGCACTTGTTCTCTGTATCCCCACTGAAACCAATTAGCAATCCTGTAGTGTGAAGCACTATACAATCATATCAAAATACATGGAGATAAGTAGACACGACAGATAAAGGGAGAAGGTAGTACTATTCAGTTTAAAAACTAAAACATTTTAATCTGAAAAAGAAAAAAAAAAAAATTAAGGGCCTCATGTAAATAAGGCTGGGACTCTGTATTAGCCCTAGTCCTTAGCCTCTCTAAGAATCATCAGAACTGGGACTGGTGTGGGACAAGCTTCGTAAACTCTAAATGGTTCCCTGGACTCTACCCTGGATTGAGAGTTTGGCAGTCTTTACCATCAGAAGACAGTCACTTCCTCACTTGCTTTCATAAGATTGTGTGCTATTTGCAACAGAGGAAGTCACTGGATCCAGGTTGCCTCCATACATCATTAGGTGATCCAGATTCAGTGCCACACTGAACCCAGTGGCACTTACTCACAGGGCTGATAGTTGTGTCTATCTTTGAAAAGCAAGAATGCAAGAAGGATAACATTTTATTCTACAATATACATTCAATTTTATTATCTTCTATTTTTGAAGCTTTTGAAGATTTTGTATGTTTAAAGTCATAGTGAAGATAAACTTCATGGCTTTTTGAGGAATTTTCAGATCAGAGAAGGGACTTTTTTACAGGTAAATATTTTTGGTTTTGAGAAAAATACTTTTTTTTTTTTTTTCCATTTTTTTCCCCATATCCAGAGAGTGCGTTCATTTAAAAACATGCTTCTTTAGCACTACATAAAAATCTTACAGTCTCAATAGGCAGAAATAGCAGTGATTTTTTTTTTTTTTTTCATAAAGAAACAGAACCAGAAATATCAGTAATTTGTGAAGGTCACCTGTTATCTTTAGTAATAGAGTTGGGGGCTAGCCATCTGGGAATCAGTATTAAAATTATACCCTGAATAGCTTTAAAAAAGGAATAACTAGTTCCTGCTTTCATTACAGATAATTTTTCACTTACAGACTAGAGCAGCACCTGCTTCTTTGACTTCACTGGCATCTAGAATCTGTTTCTTTTGGCAAAGTTTTCAGTATACCCAAACCATTCAGGTATCTTTAATCTCACATCAGAGTGAAACGTCTGAACTTCAATCCATTTTTGGAAAAAAAATATCTCTTGGTTTTCAGGGAGAGATCTAAGGTCAGAGTTGCTTTTGCATTAGTAGATCAATAATAAAGATAATCATACAATGCCACTGACTTTTGACATGTCTGACCTTGAAATACTAGATTATTGCTCAATACTGGTAAGAAGTATCTCATTCCTTCAAGTTTGCTTCGCTAATTTTTAATAATGTACAGCAGTACCTTCTTCAAATACAGATATAGGTTGGAAGGTAAATAAAAGTGACACAATTATAGAAAATGTATTAGATCAGATCAGATTTAAAGGCCCCTTATGGACCTTAATGGGTATAATTTACGCTGTTAATTGAGCCTACTACAGAAAAGTTTAACTACTTTTATATTATTTTGTGACAAATATTCCAATTAAAATTAGTTACTGTTTTGGGTTTGCATGGCCAGGTTATGTTACTGGTGGATTACAGGAGTGGTTTCTTTGAGAAGTTACTGGAAGCTTTCTCCCATGTACTGAAGTGAATGCCAGCCAGCTCCAGTATGGACCCACAGCTGGCCGAGGCCAAGACCATCAGTGATGGTGGTAGCACCTCTGTGATAACATATTTAAGAAGAGGAAAAATAAATCTGAACAACTGCAGATGGACAGAGGAGTGAGAATATGTGAGAGCAACAACTCTGCAGACACCAAGGTCATTGAAGAAGGAGGAGAAGGTGCTCCGAGTGCCAGAGAAGAGATTCCACTGCAGTCTGTGGTGAAGAGCATGGTGAGGCAGTTGGTCCCTCTGAAGCCCATGGAGGTCCATGGTGGAGCAGATGTCCACCTGCAGCCCATGGAGGACCCATGATTTTATTCCTCATTACTCTGTTTTGATTAGTAATAAACGAAATTAAGTTCCCCAAGTCAAGTTTGTTTTGCCTGTAATGCTAATTGGTGAGTGATCACCCTGTCCTTGTGTCAACCCATGAGCCTTTTGTTATATTTTCGCTTCTTTGTCCAGATGAGGAAGGGGAGTGATAGAGTAGTTTTGGTAGGCACATTGCATCCAGCCAGGGTCAACCTATAACAGTTTCCAGTCCTAACAGAGGGTACTTGGTTTATTTTTTTATTATTATTTTAATTTTTTTTTTTTAAGAAAGAGCTCCTTTTTCTTAATACTGAAGCAAAAGTGGAAATAATTCCAAGGATTTGAAAGTGAAACAGCTCCATCATGTTGAAATGTTATAACGCTGTAAAAAAATTGCACAGGGTCTAAAAAATATAATCGCTGAAGAAGCAAGGAGATAAAATTTGAAATTATATGTATTTTATTCCTACATTAATGTATTTCAACTTTCATATAGAAATAGCTTCTCAAACTTTAGTTTAGAGATTTGGTTGCATCATATATGCTAAACATTTATTTGAAGAAAACAGAGATGAAGATTGTTCTAAATTCCTCCAACACTCACAGAAAATGATACAAAGGTAATTTGGCCATACCACATGAAAAAAAAGCAACAAAGAAGATAGCAATCAACCTTAAAGCAGTTTGTTATTAGCATAATTTATTTCTTTCTTTTTTAAAAACAAAGAGAAAAAGGCAGGCGACATGCCTTCCTGAAATTTTGAGAAGTACACTAGAAACAAAAATATTACAGAAACAGGATTCCTGCATGTAGAACATTTTCAGGCTTGGCTTCTTGTTAACTTATTTGTACTTACACAAAACTAACACTTAACCATTGTAGCTTTCTTCAGTTAACACAAAAATTCTGTGGATTCCCTAACTGTGGCAGGAAAACATCTCTAAATTGCAGCTCTGCATATATTATGTTGAGTAGCTCATCTTGTTCTATCATGGAATCATAGAAACAAATCATAGGAGCATAGAAACATAAAAGCATAGAAGCATAGAAACAAAGAATGTTTTAGGTTGTAAGGTACCTTTCAAGATCATCTAGTACAACATTCCCTGCAGTGAGCAGGGACATCTTCAACTTGATCAGGTTGCTCAGAGCCTCGTCAAGCCTAACCTTTAATATTTCTAGGGATGGGGTTTCTACCACCTCTCTGGGCAATCTGTTCCAGTGTTTCATCACCCTCATTGTAAAAAATGTATTCCTTCTACCTAGTCTAATCTAGCCTCTTTTAGTTTTAAATCACTGTCCCTTGTTTTCTTGCTATAGGTCCTGCTAAATGTTTGCCCCTATGTTTCTTATATGCTCCCTTTAAGTAGTGAAAGGCCACAAGAAAGTTTCCCTGGAGCCTTCTCTCCTGCAAGATGAACAAGCCCAACTCTCTCAGCTTTTCTTCAAAGGTAAATAGTTCCATCCCTCTGTCCGTTTTTGTGGCCCTTCTCTGGACCTGCTCCAACAGGTCCATGACTTTCTTGTACTGAGAAATACAGAGCTGGACGCCATCCTCCACGTGGGGTCTCACCAGAGCAGAGTACAGGGGCAGCCCACTGACCACGCTTCTTTTGATGCAGCCCAGGATATATGGCTGGCCCTCTGGGCTGTAAGCACACAATGTCGGCTCATGTCCAGCTTGTCATCCACCAGTACCTCCAAGTCTTTCTCTGCAGGGCTGTTCTCAATGCCTTGTTCCCCCAGCCTGTACTGATAACCAAGATTGCCCTGACCCAAATTCAAGACCTCACACTTGGCCTTGTTGAACCTTATGAGGTTCACATAAGTCCACTTCACAAGGTTGTCCAGCTCCACCTGGATGGCGTCCTGACCCTCAGGTGTGTCAACCACTCCACTCAGCTTGGTGTCATCAGCAAACTTGCTGAGGGTGCACTCAATCCCACTGTCTTCATTGATGAAGTTATTAAATAGTACTGGCCACAGTACAGGCCTCTGAGGGACATCACTTGTCACTGACCTCAGCAATTTGCTAAGTGTTGAAATAGACTTATGGGATTTAGACAGTCATTTCTCTTTAATTATTTTCCACTAACTTTCTACTGACTTTCCCTCCAAAAATGACAGCATATGAAGTCCCCTAAGTGGCTCAGATATGCACAACTTTAAAAAGTAACATATGAAGAAATAATAACTACAAAGTAGCAGACTTACACTGTGGAAATAAAGGCTTGATGGGATTAATAAACAGTGACAGAAAACCCCAGCAAATCCATCTGAAGAATTCAAGAACCCACTTCTGTGTTTTTTCTGGAATTCTAGCTATTAAATTTCCTTCAAAGGTATAGAATTTGAGTAAAGAATGGAATCTACTGACATTCTGTCTTAATAGCAGCTCATACCATCTTCCTCTTTGCCTGAACTTGGAGTAAGAAATAATATCTTCAAAGGGAAGATTTAATTTTTTTTTTTAATGTTTTGATAGCGGTTTTTATAAGGTGAAAATATTCAAAATAAACAAATATATGCAGAGGAACGAAAAAGCAGGACAAAAATTAGTTGAAGAGATGTACAGAAAACAAACCAATAATAAAAAGACTTTGTCAAATGCTGTGGGTTAACTTCATGTCCTGGTTTTGCTAGGATAGTGTTAATTTTCTTCTTAGTAGCTAGAAAACACTGTGTTTTGGTTTCAGTGTGAGATTTGTTGTAAGAAGAATGTTGATAACGTACAAGGACATCATGTTTACATGGTTCATGAGTGCAAAGGACTGGGAGAGGGAAAGCATAGAAATTAGCAAAACTCAGAATTTATATTTAGATATGCCAATAAGATATTCTATATCATATTACATTATGTTCAGTGTATTAATGAGGATTGACTGTAAAGTGGGAGGATTCTTTCGGGAATTGCTCAGACTCACTCTTTCAGGATTGTGGTTTCGGGGTCAGGACTCCTTTTTGCTACTCCAGGATAATTCTTGGAGGTTGGTGAGAGATTGTACTGAACATTACTCTCTCTCTCTCTCTGTATATATATGTATATATATATGAGTATAGATATAAATATTATTATTACTATTCTCATTATAATTACTATTATTACTATTTTAATTTTATTTTGCTGGAATTATTAAATTGTTTTTATCTCAACCTACAAGTCTTCTTACATTTACCTCTCCAATTCTCTTCCTTATTCCCAGGGAGGGGTGGGGGCCAAGGTTCTGGAGGGCGTGGGGTGTGAGCAGCTGTGTGGTGTTTGGCTGCCAGCCAAGTTAAACTACTACACTCCAGTAGGCAGCTAAGACCCACAAAGCTGATGGATAAGAATATCAGAAGGGCAAAAGTGAGAAAACTTGTTGACATAAAAACAGTTCAACAGGTAAAATAAAAGCTGTGTGGGGGGGAAAAAAAAAAAAATAAAATAAAAAAAAATCAGTACATCCCATTGGCAGGCAGGTGTTCAGCCATTTCCAGGAAAGCAGGGCTCCATCACACCCAATGGCTACTTGAGAAGGCAAGCACCATAAGTCCAAATGTTCCCCTCCTTCCTTCTTTTTCCCCCAGTTCCATTGCTGAGCATGTCATATGATATGGGATATCTCTTTGGTCAGTTGAGGTCAGCTATTCTAGCTGTGCCCCTTCCTAATTTCTTCTGCACTCTGTGGTGGGTTGGCTTCACCCTCTTAATTTGCAGCCAAACACAGTCACTCTCTTACCCTCCCTGCCTCCTTCTCCAGGGAGTAGGAATGAAAATTGGAAAGAAAAGGACAAGGAAACTCATGGGTTGAGAGAAAAGCTATTTACTAATTAAAATAAAATTATAATAACAGTGATAACAGAATATACAAATGAGTGATGCACAGTGCAGTTGCTCATCCACCGCTGACCGATGCCTAGCCTATGAGAGACAGTAATCCCGGAGCCAAGACAGTTCTGAAAGCTGAAACCCTGGAAGAGTGAGCCTGAGTGATCCCCAAGAGAACACCCCTGTCTTCCAGTCAACCCTGGTTAATATACTGACATAACGCAATATGATATGGAATATTTCATTGGCACATCCAAATGCCAGGTTTGGGTTTTGCTATTCACTGTGCTTCTCCCTCCCAGTCCTAATGCAGCTGTGAACAGCCAGACATGATGGCCTTCAGCTGCAACAGCAACTAATAACTTTAGTACGTTGTCATCATTCTTCTTATAACAAATCCTGCACTGAAATTATAACACAACTATTCTAACTACTAAGAGGAGAATTATTTATATCCTAGCGAAAACCAGAACACACTCTCAGCCTACGCACTCTATATCTGACCATGTGAGAAGTAGAAAAGGCCTTGACTCAGTAATCACTGTTCAGGAAAAAATCAGATTCCTCACCTTATTTTAAATACAGTCTTTTCACTATGTCACATTTTTCTCTACTGTTTCTTTCAGAATTAGTATTTTACTGCTGTTCTCTACACTTTCATCCTCCCATGTCACCTTTTCTCTTTTTATGAAATGTCTTTATGTTTTCTGATATTTTGAAGTTTGACACAGAAAATATGCAAGGAAATAAAGACATCTTAATTATACTTTAAAACTTTCAAAATATGAATCATTTATTTGAAGGTTTTTTTATTTCTTTGACTACTACAACTTCTATCCTTGTAAGAAATTCATATTTCAATAGGCATTCCTTGTCTATGAATGTCTCTAAACACCAAATATCCCAGAGTATGCATATAAGTCCAGTTCATGAAAAATACTATATTTTCATTAGCTTGGTGTACTCTTGACCCCCAACTCTATGAGAAAAAAAAAATCAATTTTTTGTCACAGAGTTTTCCACTCCTAGTGTGTTCTAACTTGAAGATTAATACATCAGATCCTCCATTTTGACTTATTTCTTCCATCAAATCCTTTTTTATTTCCAGACTTCTCCTTTAAATTTATTTTAGAATCAGTACAGGAATTTTAGTATCAGAATCTCAGCCACCACACTGATCCTTTGTAATACAGAATTCAAGCCACATAAATCTATCTGTTCTTAAAATCAGTGAGAATCTTAGCTTGCATTTGTTTATTTTGTGATTTGCAAGTTATTATTCTGAAACTCACTTTGTACATCTGATTTAACTCTGAGTCTTGATATTTGTGACCTAGAGAAACCCTAGAAGCACAAATTGGTAATGATTAAATGTAACAATGAAGCAACACATGAAAGCCTTCTGGTGATCCGCTGTGACAGAACCCAATGCTGAAGTCCGTTCTACACTTTTGAGGTGATTACTTCAGTAATCACAAAAGAGTTATAAACACCATTTTATTTTTGCTCTACCAAGTATATAACATACAAGTTGAACAGACAGTGATACTCAAGTAGAAGCATATCTGTCTAACCATGTGTGGACAGATATCCAAATTAAACTGCACAACCACAAAGACATTACTGAAGCAAGCAGAATACTCTCCCTCGTTCTTAGAGTACCAACATAACTACATTTTCTTTCTGAAAGACCTCAAGTGATTTTACAGAATTTTGATTTCTAACTTTTTTTTTTTTTTTCCTCCCAACCATTACTCAAAGTGTTAAGACAAACACTCTTTTAAAGACACAACTTTTAATCAAATCTAAGTGCAAACTTTCTTGGTAAATTATAACCTGATTTGTCTTCCCCCCTCTCCCCTCCCCCCCCCCAATTAAAGTACTTTTTAAAGTTCCCTTTCTAGCAACTGACTAGATGAGATGTCACAAACCACTTTACTAATCCTACTTCTCATGGATGTTATAGACACATGGATAATACATCAAAATTCTGCGTTCTAAAGCTATTTGATGATGTATGATAAGCCAAATCACACCACAGTCTTGCAGCTTACAGACAGAACAGAACAGAATATTAAGGGATTGGAAGGGACCTCAAAAGATCATCCAGTTCAATCCCTCTGCCGGAGCAGGAACACCTACATGTGATTACACAGGAAGGCGTCCAGGCCGGTCTTGAATGTCTCCAGAGAAGGAGACTCCACAACCTCCCTGGACAGCTTTTTGCAGTACTCTGTCACCCTCACAGTAAACAAGTTTCTTCTCAAGTTTCAGTGGTACCTCCAGTGTTCCAGCTTACACCCATTGCCCCTTGTCCTATCATTGGTTGTCTCCAAGAGGAGTCTGGCTCCATCCTCGTGACACTCACCCTTTATATATTTAAAAACATTAATGAGGTCACCCCTCAGTCTCCTCTTTTCCTTATGAAAAGTCCTTCCCCAGCTTTTTTGTAGGCCCCCTTCAGGTACTGGAAGGCCTCTATAAGAACTCCCCAGAGCTGTCTCTTCTCCAGGCTGAACAGCCCCAACTCTCTCAGCCTGTCCTTGTAGGAGAGGTGCTCCAGCCCTCGGTTCATTCTCATAGCCCTCCTCTGGACTCGTTCTAACTGGTCTATGTATCTCTTGTGTTGGGGGTTCCAGAACTGGACTAAATACTCCAGGTGGGGCCTTACAAGAGCAGAGTACAGAGGGAGAATCACCTCCCTCAACCCGCTGCTCACATTTCTCTTGATGCAACCCAGGATACGGTTGGACTTTTGGGTTGCAAGCACACATTGCCGGCTCATGTTGAGCTTCTCGTCTATCGCCACTCCCAAGTCCTTCTCTTCAGAGCTGGCCTCAAGCCACTCATTGCCCAGCCTGTATTTGTACTTTGGGTTGCCCCAACCTAGGTGCAGGACCTTGTATTTGGCCTTGTTGAACTTCATGACTTTAGCATAGGCCCACCTTTCAAGCCTGTCAAGGTCCCTCTGGATGGCATCCCGTCCCTCCAGTGTGTCAACCGCACCACTCAGCTTGGTGTCATCAGCAAACTTGCTGAAGGTGCACTCAATCCCACAGTCGATGTCACTGACAAAGATATTGAAGAGCACTAGTCCCAATACCAAACCCTGAGGGACACCACTCATCACTGGTTTCTACTCAGACATTGAGCTGTTGACCACAACTCTTTGAGTGCGACCATCCAGCCAGCTCCTTATCCACCGAGCGGTCCATCCATCAAACCCACATGTTTCCAATTTGGAGACAAGGATGCCACGTGGGACAGTGTCAAACGCCTTTCACAAGTCCATGTAGATGACATCAGTTGCTTTAGCCTTGTCTACCAATGTTGCAACCCCATCACAAAAGGCCACCAGATTGGTCAGGCACAATTTGCCCTTGGTGAAGCCATGTTGGTTGTCACCAATCACCCTCTTGTTCTCTATGTGCCTTAGCATATTTTCTAGGAGTATCTGCTCCATGATCTTGCCTGGCACTGAGGTGAGACTGACCAACCTGTAGTTCCCTGGGTCTTCCTTGATACCCTTTTTAAAAATGGGGGTGATGTTCCCCTTTTTCCAGTCTGTGGGAACTTCACCAGATTGCCAGGACTTCTCAAATATGAAGGATAGTGGCTTTGCAACTTCATCTGCCAGTTTCCTCAGGACCCTCAGATGCATGGACCTGTGCACCTTCAGGTTCCTTAGGTGCTCCCAAACCTGATCTTCTCCTACAGTAGGTGGCTTTTCATTCTTCTGGACCCTTCCTATGGATGTTCCCCACCAACCCCTCCTTGTTGGTGAGAACAAGGTCCAGCATGGCACCCCGCCTCATCAGTTCCTCGACCACCTGGAGAAGGAAGTTGTCCTCCACACATTCCAGGAACCATCTGGATTGTTTGTGGCCTGTTGAAAATAAGTTTTTCCTCATGTTTAAGTGGAACTTCCTGTGTTCCCACTTGTGCCCATTGCCCCTTGTCCTATTGCTGGCCACCACTGAAAAGAGTCTGGCCCCATTGTCTTGACAACCACCACCCTTTAGACATTTATAAACACTGATAAGATCCCCTCTCAGTCTTCTCTTTTCTAGGCTAAACAGACCCAACTCTCTCAGTATTTCCTCATAAGAAAGGTGCTCCAGGCCCTTAACTATGTTTGTAGCTCCCCGACTTGACTCTCTACAGAAGTTCCATATCTCTCTTGAACTGGGGAGCACATAACTGGACATAATACTCCAGATGTGGCCTCATCAGGGTTGAGTAGAGGGGTTTCTATGAAGATTGTTTGAGAGATTTTTCTAGTTCACTAGAACAGCATTTGAATAAAGGATTGAGATATTCAAATCTCATGTTCAGAATTTCTTAGGTCTGTGCAGTCATATTGTATGAATTTCATAGAAAAAAAATGAAATTGTACCTTTGGTGGAAAAAAAAAAGTATATTTTTAAAAACTGTGTATCTATTTATTGATGGTTTGACTTCCAATAGTTCAGGTAAGGATGGACACAAAGTATAGGTAAAATGTAAGGTCTATAGGGGCTTGGGTTTTTTTTAAATTCAATTCTGTAACTTATTATTGTATCATTACATAAAATATATGGTCTTTCTAGATGCATAAACTCATAAAAATGAAGAAAAACTTAAAAATACTGGATTATTATTTTTATGTAGTTTGTATAAAAATATGCTTAATTCAGAAACACTGGTGTTCTAAAATGCAAAATCTTAATATTGTCTAAATGCTTCTATCTTTCCCAGTGGGCTTAAGAAATCTTTCTCTCTTCATGTGCATGAACTTAATCATATTTTACCTTTTTTTTTTCTTTTCTTTTAATGTGAGGTCTGATAGTTTTTTCTAATTAAATATTATTCATGGATTTTAATTATGAATGATAGTTTTATTATTATTATTATACAGTAAATCCCCTGAACTCAGATGTGTTCTGTTGTAATGGTACTTTTATGGAAAAGAAAGGCCACCTACTTTATCAGAAAGGTAGGTAACCCCTTCAGGTCATTAAAATAATTATTAACTTGATGGCCTCTTTTCACATCTCACTTAAAATATAAATTTATGAAAATACATTCACTGGCAAAACATACCTTGGTTAATACCTGCTTTAGGTAGGAAAAAGAAGGGAAAAAGACTATCTCAAGTTTTAGAAGAGGTATCAACACACTGGGTCCTTTTTACTCCTCTATGACTTCAGTGGGTTCAGTTAAGGAGCTCATTGGGACAAGTTAAGGGGCTCAATGGGATGAGTTGGAAGTTGACTCCACGGCTCATGAGAAGTCAGAAGTTTAGGCTGTCCTTCTTTCCTGGGGAACCTCTTTTCAGGAGAGGCTATCTCTACTGCCCCTGCCTGAGCTGTGCTGCAGCAGCCCTGTCTGAGCCTAGGCTCATTCCACCTCAACCCTGACACAGCCTGGATCAATGCACTGTGACTTGTGGGCTTGGCCTTGGATGAACCGTGCTCCAGTGAACTTACCAGGCTGTCACTGCACCAAGACTGGCCCTAGCCATTTTGTCTAGGCCTGATCCTGACCCTGACCTGCTGTCCCAGTGCCCTGGCTCCTCCCTGGGGGAGGGCATCGGCCTGCCTGCCTTGCCTTCACCTTCAGGTCCTGAGTCCGGCCTCATGGGGAACAGCCAGACTTTGATCCTCCATAATACCAGACTAAGAAAAGAAAACTACCACTGTAATGCAGAGCAGCCTGTTATATTACCACTGATGGCAATCGGAAACAGATATTGAAGGAAAGAGCTAATCTTTCTATGGTGTAGATTAAAGCAATGAACAGTTTAAGGACTTTTTAAGCTAGAGGTTTCATGATGTCTATACCTCGACAGAATGAATGTGACTACAGTGCTCAGTTTTTTGGTCAAAGCACTTTTAGCTTCCACACTATTCTTTAGCAATGCATTCCACTGTCTATTTTCACTATTTGCGGAAAAGCAAGGCTTCTTGTTTGTTCTAAAATTGCTCCTAGACACTGTCAATGAGTGACTTGTGATAATCTTTTTCCTGAAATGAAGTTCATTGTATCTATCATTCATTTTAACTAAGGAGATCGGTTTGCCTAGGAGATACTTTTTTATAACATTCTCCATGCCTAGAAGTACATATATTTTGTATCTTTTTGTTTTCATATCAGATCATGTAGAAGATTTGATGTCATCAGTCCCTACAAAAGAATTAAGATATGACAAAAAAAGCAAAAATGAGAATAAGCAAAGCAAGCCACCTGGGTAATACACTGCCTGTTTACCTTAATATTTTGAGTATTTTGTCTCCAGTTTAATCAGACTCTTGTTATGAAACATGCAGAAATTATGAATACCTAAATTCTAATTAGGGCTTGATTGCAAGAGTTGCTAGCTAATGATGGAGGGAAAAAGTTTGAAAAGCCTGAGAGGGGACAACAGTTAGAGAATAAGCTTGAGAAGCCACAAAAAATGTGTGCAAATTGCATACTATTAAGAAAGGGTAATATTTACCACATGAACTTATGCGATTGAAGCAGTGGGAAACAATCTCTTTTTGTCTAAAAACTCCTTATTGCTGTAAAATAGGGCAGAACAGTGCTAGCATGCCCTTGACATATAATACACATCTTTTTTTTGATAGAAAGTGCTTTATCATATAAATTGAGTACAACAGCTGTCACTACAAAAAAACATTATATGAGTGATGAATTAATGTATTGGCAATAGAAGTAATTAATATCAAGCCTGTCCTTAAAGATATTTTATTTCCTGAGCATGGTCGTTGCTAAAATCAGTGTTGCCCATTTTACATATTAGAAGATATATATAAATAAATAGAATTCCACCGAATTCCAGATTATTTTGTTATATTACTTAAATACATACAACATTAAGATGATCTAGATAATTTTAGCAGTTTGATCAGATAAAAAATATTTTTGTTTCTATAAATTTCAAGAATAAACTACAGTTATAAACATTGATTGTATAATACTGCCTGATAATGTCATGGTACAGCTAAGGGTTGGAACAACTCAATATCTTCTGTTTGTGTTTCAATATCACCACTTCAAATTTTCACTTCCACTGAATACATGATTACAACACACATGGTTTGTGAGCTGTTAATCTTATCCATAAATAATTTACTACTGAGCAAATAATTTTCTTACTGTTCTCAGCTGCTTTTTCCAGTTGTGCAGGAAAGGCTTCTGATTTCATCTTGTGAGTTGAAGGTTCAATCCAAAGCAATGTCTGAAACGGTAGCTACCTTACAGGAGATACTACACAATGGATTAGGGACCTGGATAACTTAGGATGGTTACTACTGCTATACCAAGTCCTCACACTGGATAATCTCAACATGTTCCACATGAAAAGCACTTCTTTAAAGGACAACTTTTTTTTTTTTTTTTTTTTTCTATTCTGATACATTGAAATCACCTCTCACCATTCTAGCACAAATAGACACATTCTGGTGCTGGTTTAGCTTTCTCATAATAACAAAGAGTACTTGGGATCTCAGTGCAAGGGTTAAAACACCTTTAATTTTCCCACAAAGTTAAAAGGATTTTTACCTTGAAATTTTTTTTCCGGGGTCTGTTAACTTGTATAATGAGGGTTTCATCTACCAGGTAGTAGAGCATTTGTATTCCAGCCTACTATTAAAGTTAATTGGTGTCATTTTTATATCCACAAACATGTTAATGGGGGAATAAAACTGAGATTTAACTAGTTACTAAACTGCTTCACATGCAGCCATATTTACGGTTTTGAATAGAAATAGGACAGATTTTAAATAAAGTTATACTAATGGGAGCTGCTATGAAACTTCATTAGTAAATTAGGCAATACAGCATAGAAGAGAACAGGGGGTTTTGTGTTGCTTTTATATTATTTCTGATGAAAGAACATAACACACACACGAAGGAAATAGATTCTCTAGCTACAGATTCAGTAACAGCATCAGCAGGCTAACATAAGCATCTCTGGTTTAACTTGAAAGGCCTTTCAGAGGATGCCTTCTTTCTACTACTTTCCTAGATTATCTCCTGTATACAAAGTTCAAAGCTTCTTTTAAAAAGTTCAGGAAGTTAAAGCTTGTGTGTTTGTAGGAAGAAGAAATTGAGTCATAATACATTTATTTTTACCACTTATTTTACAGGTGGCATATTTAGCTTTTGTTGTTGTTGTTGTTAATACTAGATTAAAAAAAAAAATCCACTGTGTCTGAGAAACAGGAACTACTATTATCCTTGCTTTGAAGTTGTACATAGTTGCTGAACAAAAAGTACTTGAAACTTTGTAAACACAGCAGATCTCCAAAACCCTTGGAGTTTAATGGGGATGATGAAACATTTTATTCTTTCTTGGCAGTGACAGTTCTGTGTCTTTTTCAAGTAGAACCAACAAGTCAGCATGGTATATTTTCATCTTCAAGTCACAACACTTACCAGAAACAAGCAATAGTACCCCCAAACTACATTTACACTGAAGTAGCAAGACAAGTGTAATCTAACTTTCAAAGGAATGGTACACACAAGTGCTCCAAATACTGCAAATTCATCCCAGGTATAGTTTGCGTTTACTAGATCTAAACAGACGAACAGTGATAAAACCAGAAATAGTCACTACCTACAACTTTAAATACACCTAACATTAGACAGCTTTCTAAAAGCTGTAATGTAGGTTTTGCTACAATATTGAGAAATGCCTGAAGTATGAATATGTGATTACATTTTTTCATATAGCTTAAAGTGTGTTATGTTTGTATAACAAAATGCCATGTGTGTATGTAACACATATAGATGAGAAATAATGTATAACTTCTGTGAACATCTCTCAGGAATTTATTTGAACCCTTTTCAGTGTTTACTTTCAGGAATCATGTTTCCTCTCTTTAGCTCTCTGACACTGAAAAAACAGGTGTAGAAATATTACAAACACCTTAATTTTCAAATATTATAATGTTTCTCTTTAATTTTTTCATTTTTTTCTTTAATTCTATTCAATTAAGAGTTTGACGATTTAGATTTCCATCAATGTGATCACAGAGAAGGTAGTTTATAGATAAGAAAATACTCTTAAGGAAAAATAGAATTAAGAAATATGTGTTAAAATATGTTTAAATATTAAGAAAATTTTTGTAAAGACACAGTGGATGTTTTTATAAAGATTCTTCCTAATCTTGTACCAGTAGAGTTTCAGGATACCGTTACAGGAAAATAAATGGCAAATTCTACTATTTTTGGTACTGAACTTGATGTAATCTTTTTAAAAAATATTGTCTGCAAGGTAATTCAGTTATTTGGGACAATAGGACATTATGAGTGAGGATAGTATTGAAGTGACAACTATAATCTACTCTTTTTAATCATTAACTCATAATAAGCAGTCCAAATAAAATGAAGTTCATGAGTAGGAAG